>CM021782.1:2421298-2691638 GCA_011076525.1 Nettapus auritus | reverse complement strand
AACCCCCCTTCCTTTAAATATAAAATTTTTAACCCTTTAAAATTTTGCCCCAAAGGCTTTGGGCCCCCGCCCATAAAAAAAAAAAAAAAAAAAAAAAAAAAAGTCCCTCCTGAGGTGTGAACACCTCCTGGAGATGCCTCTGCTTGTCACCAGCAGTAAAGGTGCTGGAAAACAGTACGATTCTCATCAACTGAAGTGCTCATCATCAGTACCTCAGTTACGTGCCAAGTTTAGGTGAAGAAAACCACCTTTCAGAAGTCTGTAATCAGCGCCATGGTTACCACATGACAGTAAGCAAACATACCTCAGCACTTGGCTCCTCACACTGCGCCCCGTATAGGAAAATAGCGTGGCTGCCAATTGATTGCGGTTTTCAATCCAATAAATCAAACCAGGAAAGGATGATCTGAATGACATTTTAAACACATACATAAAAGCTCTGGCAGTAAATAAACCCAAGGAGGACGAAAACACATTTCGCTGCAAATACTGTAAGCCTCAAAGTGGCTACAGAGCAGTAACTCTCCTTTCACAAAGGACCTTCCATCTGAGACCCTCGATGTACTTTGAAAACAAATGCACTCCATCTTCCAACATCTACCTGGCTTGACTGCCAGAGGTTTCCAGGCCTTTCGGCCTCCTCCTGCTGAAACCTCCTCCTTCGTTTGGAGCAGGATGCAGTTTCTTGGCACAGAAATGCACCGAGGTCTTTGAAATGCTTGGCAAGGTCCTTCGCTGCGAGGGGCATGCTCAAGCCTGCTCCACTTGAAGGGAAGCACAAAACTATTATTGACTTCAAAGGCAACGGGACTCAGCCTCGGGGTGGAAATTAGCTTCAACATTAATTGAATTAAGAGAGGGGGATTCCCTTCGAAGAACTGCCATTTCCTGGGCCATGGGATGAGATTTGTATTGAACACAATTATAACTGGACTAGAACAATGGAAAACAGGTGCTGTACTCAGTGGCTGGGCACCCTGCGTGGCCTAGATTCAGCCGAGGGGAACGACTGTGTATAGGAACTCAAGATAGAGCTTAATTTCCTGAACACAGCCCTGCTGAAGGACAGAGGAAGGGCAGAGGCTCCTGAGAAGCACCATGGAGCCTGGAGCTGGGAACAGAGGCAGAACCTCAGCTTCTATTAGACAAAGGGCACCTGTGGATGCTTCTGAACCTCTGTCATCTAAAGAAAAGGTGAAAAGGGAAAACAAATACATGAATTAAGGATGGTCTGCAGAGGTAGCTGGGAAACTGCATCTCAGCATTCAGCTACCACATTCAGCTCCCAGGACTGGAAATACCACAAGACTCAAGGCTCAATGTCCTACATGAGGTGTCCCGGCGTCCTAGCCTTGTCTCCACATGTTTGCTACCTCCAGTAGGCTTGGGGAAGGTTTTCATTAGGATACGTTCTCTATTGAACTTATTTCTCTAGGATTATGGAGTCCCTGATATTTCTGAGACCTCTCTGCAATTTTGGATATGGTCTCCAGATCTTTGTCCCTTTTCTCCCCTTAGCACTTCTGCACTGAAATGTCTTCTCCCAGCCCTGATAAAGCAGGAAATAGGATTTAATTCCATCTCTGAAGCCCAGTCCAAGGACTGTTAGGGAAAAAAGTAGTAGAATCAACAAACTGGATTCCTCTCCATGCCATATGACACACACACAATCCCCAGCTCCCTCTGGTCTTCAGAAGGGTGCAATTCCTATAAGAACAGCCATCTCCAAACACATCAGGAGGCCCTCTTTTCAGCTCACAAGCAAAACTGGACAGCATTTACAATGAATGATCATCCTGCATGAGCACAATTTTGCCATTTGCTTCCTCCAGCAGTACATCAGGCTCTCGCAGAGTCAAAGCCAATCTGCTGAAAGCATCACTCTTCTCTGTCTGACTGAAACCTACTTTATTTTCCCCCCCCTCCCAGAGGAGAATCATCTGAGTCAGTGATTTGTGGCTCAGGGCAATGCACAGAGCTGCCTTTCTCAGGAATTGCTGTAGTCCAGGAGGTGAAGGTGTCAACAGCAGATGAAGAGGAATTCACCCACCAGACAGCTTGCATATCTGGTCTCAGCTTAGGTTACTTGCTGAGCAAAGACCAGCAAGATGCCTCAGAGCAGCCAACCTGCTGGAAAAAGGTAAAGTTTAATGAGATGAAGTGTGTTCAGAGTTAGGAGGTCAGAAAGGGAAGTGGGTAGTGGCTGGGAAAGCTTCTACGGACCTCAGGATTACTTGCTCTGGTGTGGAAAAGCCAACAAGTGAACGACAAATCAGGCCACTGATGTTCAGGCACCAATTTTGGATGTTGGTCTGCTCTGATTTGTCAAGCAGTGGGGCCAAGACTTGATTCCCCAGAGCTGGGGATGGCATTTTGGTCAGGTCCCCAGCGGTATGCATCACTGGACTGAGGACTGCCCTGGCCTGCAGTGCCACCTGGTATTTCTCCTCCAGGCTGGGGGCTGGCAGTGCCAGAAGTCCGCCCTTACCCCATTCTCCTGTGGTTTTATCTGGATCTTTTCCACTGCTGCCTTGCCCCTTACGGTAACTCATGGGCACAGCACTGAGAAAACGTTCCTTAGACTTCCGCATGGCAGAATGCTCTTTTCATCAGCAGGTGTCAGATAGCTCTGCCACAAAGAACAAGGTCCCTATTGCCACTTTATACACGAGGTATGGAATGCAGAAAGAGACTTGACTGAGGGCATTCACCCGGCCAGGGGCCAGGGAGATAGCAGCTCTCCCAAGATTCTGTCTTGGGCTTTTACAGCAGACTTCTGCTATCCTTCCTCTCATAGCAAAATGAAACAAGTGTTATTCTGTGATAGAAAGGGTATCTCACATGAATAGCCATCAGTCAAAAAGGATGTGCTCTGAGGATGGCCCAAATGCCCGGTTTGGAGAAGAAAAGAACAGTGTTGTGACCCCGGCAAAGGGCAGGACCCCTGCGCTCCACCACTGCCCTCTGCTGCAAAGCCTTCACCTCTGACACCCTGACCATGCCCTTTCTCCAGGATCTTTCTGCAGCGAAGGCTACCAAATTCACATCAGCTCTTAGTGAAAGGCCATGAGCTCCTCCAAATCATCCTCGCTGGCAAATGATGCCAAAACTCAGAGAAAGATGTTAAAGCTGAGAGCCTCTGCAGCACAAACTGGCAACCCCAGACCGTTGTGGTTCTGGCTTGAATATCAGAGAGGCAAATTTTATCATACGAAACACATCATGCCCTCTCCACAGATCTGCATGGCTGACCTTGCAAGACATGCCTCTGGGTGCTGGCACAGTGAAGCTTCAGACTCACTTGCAAATGAGTGAACTCCCCTGCCAGGAGCAGCTTGGTCCTCCTCCTCCTTACGTGCATCTGAACCACATTTCCTTACCTCCCCTGGGCTCCCTGACCAGCTCTCTGCACGGTGCTTGGGGCAAAGGGCACGGCAGTGCCCTGTCTCCCTTGGGGTTTCCCACCTTCTTTGTATCTGCCAAGTCTCTCTGGGCAAGTGATGCCTCAACACGTCCCTGGCCAAACGGCACATTACTGAGGCACCCAGATGTGAGTTTAGCTAACCTCAAAGACTCGCTCTAGCTTACAAGATTTCTGTTCTTTTCCAAGACAGCAGAGCCAGGCAGAGGCAAAACTTCAGAAACGCTCCATGAATGAAAGGAATAATAAATGAAACACAAGCTACGTGCTGTTTCTATCATTTATCCTGCAGCTTTTGACTAAGCAGCAGCAGCGCAGCAGCTCCAGGGGACAGCCTCTCTCCATCCTCCTCCCTCCCTGTCAGCAGCATAAGTAAGGAGAAAACTCCACCCAAGTCAGTGAACCGACACAGAAGCTCCCCAAGCCAACATGAGAGGAGAAATCAGGCCTTAGAATGAACACATGAGAGGACCACATCCATTTGTTTGCTGCTGTGCTCCCATATTTCATTTATGGAGGCCTAAATGCACAGCGTTTCCGCTCTCCCACGGCAGCGACCCAGCTTTCTACATGTTTAACTGAGCTCAGATTGACCCGAGCTGCTCAATCACTCCCATGAGTATGACAAAAGTTCACCTTTTTGCAGCCATGGGATAATTTTGGAGGATGCTTGCACACACACCACCACTCCTCCCCATCCCCTGCACCCTTCCTGGGATGCTGCGGGGTGAAATGGAAGGGGTACACATGGATCTGCCAGTATTAACCGCCTCCCAGGATGGCCTTTTAAGAAGGAGAGGTTATAAATAAATAAAGCAAAAAGGCTTCTCCAACCATCCTCTGTGAGCTGGCCCCTTTCCCTCTCCCCAGACCCTCCCTCCCCTTTCACAGGCATGCCCTGCCACAATGAACGACACCGGAAGGGAGCAAGCTTCCACCTCCCCGCTCATGCGGAAAGAAATCGCGCTCGGCTTCAGGAGCCGGCCTTGCCTAGCTTGATTTCAGCTCTGCACATTGTTCTGGCTGGGGATGGAGGGGGGAGCGGGCGGGAAGGAGGCAGAGATGGGGCATTGTTTGCAATTCAAATGCCTGGACCTCAGGAAAAACCAATAAACTTAAGTCACTAGAGAATTTCAACAAGCAGGGCCACTTGCACAAATAGGAAGCCTCCTCCCAATCGGTGGGGGCTGTTGAGGAGCCACTAGACAAGAGAATAACTAAGTACTCGTGGGGCTGAGAGCTTTTCACTCAATGAAGTCCAAACCAAACAAATTCCCCCTTTCGGAGATGCCTTTATCCAAACATGCTGAACACACACAGAAAGGGGCTCGGTGCCTCTGGCTCTCTGCATTTACTAAATCAGCCCTGATTTCTTCTCCCTTTTCCCTGCCCATCACCAGTCTTGGCTGTGGGCTGGTGGAGGTTGAAAAGCCCTACACTTCATAAAGCCCTACAGACACCGCTGGCGGAGGGGATGCACAAATTCACTTGCCATAAATCCCCACTCATACAGTAAATGTGGTACAGGAATAAATTGCAGCAGGGATGGATTTATAGGGGAGGTGGCTCGTACCAGCTTAGTGTTTAATTTTCAGTTTGGCTTTAACTGCCCTTTCTTAGGAGGATTTACGGATTTCCATAACTCATTCCAGCCCGAGTACCGCAGCACGCATCCTGCAGCTCGGCCCCTGCCTCACGGGGCTCCCTGCGGCACCAACAGAGAGCAGTGGGGCGAGGGAGGCTCCCAGTGCAATGTCCACCTGGGCATTATCTAGAGCCGCTCAAGAAGTTCCTGATGTTCAGCTGGGAGGGCTCCTTGTCCGCATCCGGCTTTGCCTGCCGCACACAGCTGTTTACAGAAGCCAGGCAGTGATAAAGCCACAGAAAGGATGCAACACAAGGGACCCCCTGGCACCATCTACACTCTGTGCCGGGGCATCTGATAAAGCAGAGGAGAGTGGGAGTGGCTGCCAGTGGCCCAGCCTGTGGTACAGCAATGCTGAGATGTAGGAAGAGAAGGAAATAGTGAGGAGGTGGTCTCCCTGCCTGTCATCTGGCTTTAGAGATCCCCAGTCTGGTGCTGACCCCATAGACTGTAAGAGCAGGTAGACTGAAAGAGCTGGCTTGAGTGGCCTGAACCAGAGAAGAGACCCCAAAAGCCCCTTCTTTCCCTGCCAGTTCAGGCCCTGTCCTGGACAAGCTGGAGCACAAAATTCAGACTCCTCCTTCTTACTTATCGCACAATTCCTTTTTCTTTCTTTTGCCGTCTCTCAAGAAATTGCTTGGTTTTCCTGGCCAGGACTGGTCATGCTGTGAGCAGTCACCAGACACACACAGCTCTACCTGCTCTAGCGGTTGGCAACCCTGACCAGAGCAGGGGGGTTGAAACTAGATAATCTTCAAGGTTCTTTTCAACCCAGGCCATTCTATGATTCCATGATTTCCCCCCACCCCACATCACTGCCACTCTGTCAGATCCCCCCGAGGCTGGCTTCCTCCACCATCAGGGTTGCTTACTGAAGGCACAGTCTCTCTCTTTTGACTTTCTCTGCCCTCTTTTGTTCTAGTTCATTTTGTATTTTCTTCAAGGAAATGGCAAAGTGAGATCTAACACGGCCAGCCTGAAGTTATCCCTCTTGCTCTACCACGTGCCCCCAGCAGGAATGGCAATCCTCACCAGCAGTGCAGGGAGATAGATCTCTGCAAATGACATGCAGAATATGAAGTGGATAAAGTCCAACAGCATCCAAGTCACTTCCACACCTTCCTTGGGCCCACATTTTCACATAGGATCTTGGGGAGAGCCGGGGAAAGCTCCCAGGATCGCCTTTTGCATTGCCTGGCAGGATGGCCAGGAGGTCAAGGGGAACAAAAGCCAGACAAATCCACTGGCCAGCCTCTGCTTGCTCACAATATGTAACTTTTCCCCATTGTTTGGGTAGCTAATTGTTCACAGGAATTTTGCTGCAGGGACAGCCCATCTCTTGTAAAAGGATCTGTGGAGTTGTAAGTGTGGGGCTGTTACCTCTGAGCAAGAGGGGCCAGTGAGCTTCTCACAGAGAAAAGGGGGAGAATGTTCTGAGGAAGGTCGAGCAGCAATTTGGCTTTATGCTAATCGTGTCTATTTTAGCTCTGTTCAAGACAGCAAATGAAAAAGATACTACTGATTTTAAAAACGACACAACCTACCTCAAAACAAATTTATAGGAGGAATTCAATCTGTCGTCACGGGGACATTCAGGACACAAATGAACCAAATGTCACGATGCCTAATTCCCTAAGGGTTTGTGTCAAAAGACAAAAATTTCTCAGAGGTAACTAAAGAAGAGCATTTAAGGTGGATGTGTTAAACCACATCCAACCCCTGTGTGATACTCTTGTCTGGAAGCGGCTCTAAGTCAATATAGTTTAATTCATACAGGAAAGAAAGCTAGACCCAACAAAAGCCCTTTAATTCTAAATAAAACGTACCTTAGCGGTGCCGAACTTCTGCATGAAATATATGTGTGTATATATATATGTGTGTGTGTGTATATATATGTGCATATATATATATATATATTCTTCAGATTAACATTTTTACATGACTGGCCCTCAGGGTTGCAGAGCAGAGGAGGACTCTCTCTAAGCAAACCCCTTCTCTAACACCAAGCCAGCTGTGCTTATCGCTACCCAGCCGCCACAGTGACTGTTCTGCTTCTGTTTCATTCATTTTGTGGTTCCTGGATCTGATTAATGTAGGTGTGAGGGGTTGGGGGACGACAACTCGGACCCCATTGTTTATGTCTTGCTGGTAGGAAGGGGGGCTGAGAAAAATAAAAGCTAACAATAAAGCAGAGCGTTAGCCAAAAGAATGCTTTTATTGCCACCAGGAGTAATTCAAACCTTTTGTGGTGGTTTTGAGACAAAGTTTATGGTGGCCAAGTCATACATTGTTGGTTGGATTTAAAAAACAGGCGAGGATATTTTATGACCATTAATAAATGTTTGTAGCCTGCATACAAACATGGGAGAGGTAATCACACCTCTCAAGCCAGTCACCTGCAATGGTCAGAGAACTGACTTCTACCCCCATCCGCCCTCTCCACATGAATTACGGCTGGATTCATTAAGGAAAAAGTTGGTTTCATTCTTTTTATCCTTTCTCTGAAGTTTTGGTATTCTCTGGTTCAGCTTACCAGGCTCGAATGGGTCAGTTCGCAAACCTTACACCGCCTCACAAAATTACTCGAGGTCAAATCTCCCCTCGCACTGAGACTCTAGATAGGATGTACTTAAACTGTATGGAAATTACCTTGTCACCCATTCAAGCCCCCTGACCAGATTGCTATAAAATAGGGGCACTGACTCCAAAAGAATCGCACTTATTCATAGATTTTAGGGCCTTTGTGATTCTTTAGCTTGACCTGCTGCACAGCCCAGGTCAGGAGACCACCCCTTGTTGATGCCTGCTTCAGGACCAATAGTTGTGGCAGAACTAGAGCAGAGGAAAACCTCCTGTCTGGAGTTAACAATTTACACTGATGGAAAAAAATACATATATAATATATACACACACATATCTCCACCCAACACTGAGGCCGTAGTTCTTCAGAAGTGTTACCTCTTAAAAAACATAGACCTTATTTACCACTCTTCCCATGGCTTGTCAGTGCTTTTGCCCTGCTTACAATGGAGAGGCTTGCAGCATCAACATCTCAGAACAGGAATATAACATCTGACTTCTCCCAGCTACAGGACACACATACTGACTGAATGCCTCTAGTTTCTGTATACACCTTTTCAAAGAGGAAGAGAGGAAAACCACTGAATTTATCTTTTCTTTAATAAAGATCACTCCCTCCTTAACACCGCTAGCCATAGATATCATCCACTCTTCTTTTTCTTCCTTCATCAATTCTTCTGCGATCTTCGATTTCTAATTTATCCAGATTGATAAATGCTTCCACTCCTATTCGCTCCCATTTCACTCTCAGGGAATTGCCCGCACTGTTTGTCCCTCCCTCTCCAGCCTTAACCACAGCAAGCACGTTGGTTTTCATGGCTTTTAGTGCTTTCAGAAAACACTCCTGACTGCTCTGTATTCCTGGCCTGCACCATTATTTGCCTAATCTCTCCAGAAAAATGTATGAACATTTATATCCATTTCCAGATCATTGAAGGAAATATTGCACAGCATCAAGCCAGCCAGCTCAGATCCCTCGGGGAACCTGCGGAAATGCTCAGTGCTAATGACAGACCTCCAATCCCATATCCATCAATGCCTAATTAGTCCAGAGCCATGTGGAAAATCCAAGGGTGTGATTCAGCCTGTTTGAGTTTATCCATGTGAAGGTGAGGTGTTTGGTCTAAGCTGGCTGCACGCACCCCTCGGGTAGCCACCAGCAGCACTACCGGCAGCAGAAGGTGACCTGGCCCACACGGAAACAGGAGTTTCAATCCAGGGGAGGTGCAGAAAGGGGGAATGAGGGGTGTAGCACTTGATACAGAGATGGCTGCACTGAGGTGGTGCTCCTGAATCCATCACAGGCATGCATGGAGCAGCTTCTATCAACTCTCTTGCAAATCACGTTTCCTTTTTTTTTTCAAAATCACTGGCAAAACTGGGAAACAGAAGCAGCCACCAGTCAGACTGTGTCCTGATGCCTGGCAGCAGCTAAGGAGCGATGTCAGATGAACACTTTGCTGGGCAAAACAATGATTTCTGGGAGAACGAGGAAGTACTATTCCCAGCCCATGCCCTTTGTCCACTTAATTCTTCTAAAATAAATCATAATGAGCAATTTTAACATTTTGAGCTTGCAAGTCACCCAACAACATGTTGGTAGTATCAGCTGGGTTGAAACAGAAGAATTCTGTTACCCACATTCTCCTTCCCAGGCACCTAACATAGGTTTAGGGACACCTCAACAGTTTATTTTCCTCAGTAGTCTTAGAGCTTTGATTAATGTCAGTGGGATTGATGTAGCTGTGATGGTTTAAGGATGTATTAATTAATTAACCTTGTCTCCTGATTAATTTTGTTCTTGACATCTTGATTTTGTGCTAAATTAATTATCATTTATCCCCCCCTTTCACCCTCCCCTTTCGTAGATCACCCTCCTCACTGCTCCTAATGAGGTTTCCCCTTGGATCATCTTCCCCCTATTCTGACACAGAGATCACCCAGACTCTGCAGCCACCCCAGACTGATTTTCCACAGCACACACCCCTCACTCCCCTGAGGGGCTGCCCCCCTCCACACCCATGTTCTTTCATCAATTGTACGAGAAGACCCTCAGCAAAGATCCTACAGATGTCCACTGGCTCCCCACTCCTCCCGGATGCTTCGTATGGTCCAGCCATTGCAGACTGGGACCCTTTTGTCTCTCTCCTCCTTCCATTCTACCTGCTTGAAAAAAAGGACCACCGTTCCTGCATCAGGTCCCCAGATGCTACCGCAGTACTACCGCCAACCCCATCAGATGTAACATGAAGGACCAAAATCCTTCTGTTTTAAAGCATAAGCTTTGACTGCATGGAGTGGAGGGAGAGGAGCCAAATGCTCTGGGTTAGGCGCAACCAGGTACCAGCAGTGTCACCGTCCAGCTGCCCCGCAAGGGAGACACCTGAAGGCAGAGGCTCTTTGCCAGCCAAGGGTGCAGTGAGAACTCCGAGAAGAATTTCTGACCAAGGTGCAAAGATCTGGGATGCATTCAGATTGGAGGTGTTTATTTAAATACAGCTTCAAACCCCTTTTCAGGGACTCTTGCTGGATTTTACTGACAGCTCTCCTCTTCCTGCCCTGCCCCAAAACGTCTATAAACAAAATAAGTTCATCAAATGTGGATTGCTGCTTGGAGACTGGAGGAGAGGAAACATACCCCTCAGCCCTGCCAATGACTGGAAATAGCCCCGTGTAAACTTAATTATTATGCATTGCGAATAACAACATACCCTGGTTATTACAATCACTGTCCATCAGTTCCCGATCCACTCAAACACCATGGCTGGTGAATTCCATTTTATAATGCAAATGTAGCCAATCAATACAGGGATTTTTTTTGATCAGAGGCTTTTTTTTTTTTTTTTTTTTAAGCAAACAAACAAACAATTTATTTGCACGTCCAGCTCCTCTGCTGGAATACACCCCCGTAACTCCACCCAGGCAGGCGAGGCTCGTTTACACTAGGTGAAAGTCTAGCTAAAATAAAAAGGAGAAAGAGAAGCTCACTGTGCAGTCAGAGCAGGACACGTTTCACGAGTAGGGCGGTTAAAGGAGAATTAAGCATAAAACCTAAAGGGAAGACAGCGATGAATTTTAGGGCTGTGTATGTACATGCTTAGGGATAAGAAAGAAACGTCTATACATTTATACCACAAAAGATTTCACTGGACAACATGGTCTAGCAGGAGCTTTAAAGGGGAAAAGCAGTTCACAGACTCTTCTGAATGCATCTCCAGTAGCCGGGTTGTTAAGACATTCAGAGCTGTTAATGTGTACTGTCAGGCCATTGTAACCAAACCTTTAATCCTGGGCCTGTCAGACTTGAAGGAAAACTAAGGGGCTGACAGTACTGCAGCAAATGGATTTTCCTTCTCTGCTCTCATCGCCTCCCCCCCTTCCCTCCATTTAAAGTTAGAATAACATTGAGTCTATTCCTTTCAGGGCTTGCAAAACAACTAGAAAAAAATAAAAGGGGAAAAAAAATAAAAAGGAAAATCTAGCCTAGATGGACAATCTTCCCTCACCAAGTCCCAGTCCCCAAACTGGGAGCACTCAGGGTAGGCTGGTCAGACCCAGGCTGTGCACTCTTCCTCCCTGGCTCTGGTTATAAAGTGCTCATGAGTTTATTTTTATTTTTGGACTTCTCTATGCAAGGGGAGACACAACAAGCTGCATAGTAGAATAGTAAAATTGCAGAATTGCGAAGTCTTGCTTTTTTTTTTTTTTTTTTGGTCTTTGGTTTTGGACCTAATCCACGTGGGACACAAGTTGACAATATGTGAAGTAGGCAAACATTGTTCCTGCATTTCTACCTAGGTGTACAGTGCCCAAGCATCCCTTACAGCCTTACTTCATAAGAGCTTGGTCTGGGATTTCAGTACAGTGATGTGCAATGTTGACCCCTCAGACTCCAGGCACACATTAAAAGACCGTTCTCTTATTTGTTGCCCAGAAGTTCCACAGTTTTGAGGGCAGGGCTGGACAGAGTCTTTCTTACAGAAAGACCAGTCAAAGCATTAAATTCCAGTCATCATGGTCCTGCTCCTCTAGCCACTGTCTAGCTTGGAGTTCTACTGCTGGATCATCATCTACTCACTACAAAATATCAAATGATGAATTAGGCAGCAGGTTTATGCAAACAAGTGACTGCATTGTTCAGGTGTTGATACCTCTGTATATCAAGGCATCCAGAGGAGGAGGATCAGTGGTAAACAACCGAGACAGACTGGTGGGTGGAAATTGATATGCATCATCTGTAGCTATTTACTAACCTCTGTTTGAAAACAAACAAATAAACAAAGGCTTCTGTATAAATAAACCAGGACATTACCTGGGTGCTGCTGAGTGGGTGCAGTTTTCCTATCTTTATCCTAGATGCCTCATAATCGCTGCTCAGTCTTTCCCTCCAATTCTTTAAACTTAAATAAATAAAATCACAGTTAAAATCCAGTCCACCTGTTGCAAATGCCTGCAGGAACTCTGCTGTGTGGCATATCATGCAATCTAGACCAGATCCGGATCAGAACCCAAAAATAAAAGTGAATTGCCAGAACTTCCCCTGAAAAAGGAAGTTTTCACACCCTTCTGGCAGGAGTTCTCTAAACTCGGGGTTAATTAGAGACCCGATTTTTTTCGGGCCAGCACTTAACAGGAGATTAAAAGAAACAGATAACAGTTTCTTTAGATATGCGTCAGGGCCCTCTCCTTTGTTAGCACCCAGGGCTCCGCAGCCAGGCGGTCTGCTGGAGGGGGGTGACTCTTGTCCTGCAACATGGATGGGTGGGCCAGGCCTAGAAGGCCCAGCTGAAGGAAGGGAGCTCGTCTCCAGGACTGACAGCCTTCCTGGAAAAGGGATTAAATCAGCATTTAATAATGCCATTTGCTAATTGTACCAGTAAAGGATGGGGTCCTCGCCCACCTCCCCCCTGCAGGTCAGAACAAGGCAGGTCTGTGCCCTGCACCTGGCCCAGGCTGTCCATCCAGGACCTCTCGCTGGCTGTCAATTGATCTAAGAAGGCAAAACACAGCACTGAGAATAGTATTAAATGGAAATGAGCTAAAACAAAAGCAGCAAAATCAATTTGGGAACACACTTCACGTTTCTCGGGAAAGAGATACTCCCAGAATCAGGTTAAGCAAAGCCCTACTGAGCTGCTGATTGATTTCTTAATAAGCCTTAAAAAAAAATCACAGGAAGAAAAAGAGAAAAGAACAGATTCCAGACAGAAATGGTCATGCAGTACACACACAGGAACAGTCAGAGAGCCTCCGGAGAGCAGCGGCGCGGCAGACAGAAACACATTTGTTCCAACGGTGCTGTGGCAGCTGAAAGGGGCTCGCGATCTGGGAGGGCAGCAAAGGCCAAGAAGAAAGTTTTGTGGAGCAGCACCTCAGGAACCTGCTCTGAAGCACCCACCGGCTGCTGCTGCAAGAGTTAAGGATGCACAAGTCATCCGCATAACCAGCATGGGTCATTTTATGCTTAATTATTTGCACTGCAGCAGTGCCATTCCAATTGGACTTTGAAACCCAGCAGGTAAGGTCTGTGGAGGAGCAAACATACAGGGACATCTGATGGGCCAGCCCCTTATCCTCCCAAATCAGCTAACTGCTCCAGCAGCACACAGCCACAGCCACGTCCAGCGCAGGCTTTCACCTCCAGAGAAGCCCTCTGCTCGACACAGTGGTACTGTTACACCACCAAAAGCATCTAGTACAGCCTTGAGTTCAGCTGTAGCCCTTTGGCAGCCTGCGGGGACGTTGACACCTCTGCTCTTGGTGTCACAGGTCAGGACCATGTTACAGAGGGACCTGAGGGGAAGCTGTGCCCACGCCACAGCCCCTCTGTCCTCTGCAACACAACACAGAGCCTGGGCTCGGCCCTGAGCACTCACACCACCCAGCAGGTATTGCTGGTTCACTGCCACATCCCTCCTGGGAGGCAGGTACAGCCCAGATGGGATAAACATCTCACGGTGCTCAGTGGGGGCACTTCCGAAACGTCAGAACTGGGAGTGTCCCGAGCCCTCCTCCCAGGGCAGGCTCACTAGTATGGAATATGAAATAGAAGTGCTTTATGCTTGCATAAAGTGAAATACAAACCAGCTATGTCATGCTTTAGCTAAATCCACATGAGGTATTGAACTTACACAGATTTTCCAGGAAAAACAAATAAACACACACAAACAAATTAAAAATATATATATATAAAGAAAGAAAAAAAAGAAAAAGAGAGAGAGAAAAAAAAAATGTGTTCTTCTTTAAATGGCTGAACTGTTTGTTAAAACATCTCCAGGCTAAGAAACAGGGCAGAGGTGATGGGAAGAGTGAATCCCTACCCATCGAAGCTGAGGGGCTGAGACCCTGCTGCATGGACTGAGGAGTCCCATCCCAGAGGGCAGGGGTGATAGGAAGCCATGGACGCACCTTTTTTGATGGTGTAGCCTCGAAGAGCCAGTGCCAGCCCAAGGGGACGTGCCAGGGCCCTGCCTTGCAGACCAGCACCTCAGTACCATGGGTGCAACCCTGGAAGGAAAACCCTGCTAATGCTGCACCACTCTGCCTCAAAGAGAGCCCATGTCTGGGATGGGAAAGGAGAGGAGCTGAAGTTGTGCTCCCAGAGGGGAAAACGCGATAATCTCAGTGGCCAGGAAGGCTTCCATCTAAAATTTAAACTTTGAAAAGGAAGTCCGATAGACTTTGCCCCTATGGTGTACATATATGCCTCCGATGAAGCAGCGCCGGCCTTGCTGTTTCCCATCCACTAGCACAGTAAATCAACACCAATTTCACTGTTTCCCTGGACACTGCAGGCTGCAAACTGCAGCGGCCGAGGGTATTTGTCGCAAACAGTCTGTCAGCCCCGACACGGCGAGCAGCGACCTCTGAGAGGGGAGCCAGGGCCATGGGAAACATCCCCAACGCTGAGCAGCTCCCAGCGCACGCCTGCCTCCGAAAACGGCCAGGACCGGGCGTGGGGGAAGGGAGAGAGAACCTCTATTTCCTTATTAAGTAGCACTCTTTTCTCTCTTTTTCTAATCTACGGAAAAATAGGAATGCAGAGGAGAGCGGAGAGAAGCCTTTCTTCGCAGCGGGGGATGCTGCCTGGTGCTGGCTCCGCTGGGATGCTGCGAGCCCGGAGCTTCTCAGGGTGTTTGCAAAAGGGGAGTCAAACCACGGGCTGGAGGAGAGGCAGGGAGACCGGGACGAGCATCTTAAGGTTTAAAATGCAAATTCCTCCACTTTCTTTTAGGTGGAGGGGTCAAGGTTTGCCTATTTCTTCCTCTCCCCCTCTCCCCGCTCCTTCCCCGAGTTTTGTTTCGGGAGGGACTGTGGATGCGACAAGGTCTTTGTGCTGGCCATTCAGCTGAATGAAAAGGCCGAGGAGTCCCAGTGGAGGGAACAAACTTTTGGGGGTCAGCGCGGTCAGCTTAGAATAAATGTGTCGTATTGTTTGTATTAAGGACATGATCTCAGCGGGGTGCCCGGAGCCACCGCATACAACATGAAGGACTATTTATTCAACACTGAAATACGCAGGGCACAGGACTCCTCTCCCAGGGAAAATACGAACTGCTGCTGCAAACGTGCCTGTCTGTTCCTAGCAGCAAGATTTGCTGGAGGGGAGAGTAAAACTTTTTTTTATTATTATTATCTTTAATATGTATCATAAATAAGGATGAGCGCTGAGCTCTCTTGGCAAAGAATAATCACAGACAGAAAGCGACGGCGGCGGCAGCACTGCAAAGTGCCTTTTTATTGTCCCTTTTCTCCAAAAGATGGACAGTTCAGGTCATTAAAGGCCTAAGATAGAAACAGTTTCTCTTAACACTGTTTGAAAACAGGCTTTTGTTTCCATGGAAGTGGCACCGGCCTTTCTCGGGCTGCCGGCACTGCAGAAGTGGCCCGCAGCCGCAGGGTGGGAGCGGGGATGGCAGCTCGGGGCGCCCGCTGCCCCCCGACGAGCCCACGTGAAATCCAAGTGGAAAAGCAGCACAAAGGGGCTGGGGAGGCTTGACAGCTCGCCGTGTCCCCCCGGGAGGGCTCCACAAACGGGGCCCCCAAAGGAGGCAGCCAGCTGGGGCGAGGAGGCCGTCCTTCCCAACCTTTCAGGAACAAAACCCTCATAAAGGGACTTTGGAGACGCCCCTGGCTGTTAAAATGATCCCCCCCTCCCCTTCCTCGCTGATTCATACAGAGGAGCGTGCGTGCCCCCAGAAAGCATCTTTTCTTCTGGCTGACACGGCTCCTTTCTTTGCAGAGGTGTGCATGGGGCACTTGGTTAGGTTGCTCGTCAGGAGTGTGATTAAGTTGCACGGGAACAGAGGAACATCTCTTGGGATGGTCTCAGCCAACGTGGCTTCAACACGGCCAGCCTACCACAGTGCATGGGGTCTAGGAAGACCAACTACCTACAGCTCCCAGAAGAAGCAGGACAGATCTTAAAGTACCCAGACAAACTACCATCTGCATCACAAATGGTAACTTCAGCCCAGCCTCAATGGGAAAATAAAGTGACAATAAAAACGAGGGGGGACTGAGAAGAAGAAAGGAGGTTTCTTATCCTGTGAGACCACTCCACCCAGCCATACACGCACAGACGTTTGGGTATGTAAGTTCGATGCTCATTCTGCCAACTCTGAACCCGCCCGTGGACATCAGCAGCTTCAGGTGGGGTCCTGCCCAGAGCTAAGGCACTCCTTGACTCTCCCTCTGCCCTTGCAAACCTGATCTCCAAAAAAAAGTCATCACGCCTTTAAACGAGCGATGTTATGATATAAACACACACAGCTACATCTGCCCAAATCAGAAAGCAGCAGCTTCCATGGAGAAGAGGGACTGGGACCTCTCAACCCTGCTCTGTTCGGGGCTGGGGTGTGCAGGCTCCTGGGCTGGCCACCACCAGGCCAAGGGCATCCTCACCATTTTGTGCCACTTGGGCATCGCGAATGCGACTGAAACCCAGTGGACCACGTTGAGGTGAAGACCCGAAATCTGAGAACAGGTGGCAATCCCCCCTCCACCCCCTCCGGGTTTGCACAGCGCTGCCTTAAATCTCTGCTTAGGGACCTGGGAGCCTGGCACCGCTCCCTTGGAAGCCCCCACCATGGGACACCTTGACCCCCCCCTCCCCATGTGCTGGGTGCCCCCTTCCTTTTTGTCCCCCCTGTCGCCTTTTGTGCCCAAGTGACACAGACTGATGAGGATTATTTCCCCTGCTTCCTCAGGGACAGGGGGGTTCCCCGCTGCCCTTGTGCGGGAACAATAGAGCCATTGAGCATCCTCCCGAGGCGAGGGGCGCGGGCATACCTGGCCCCCGATGTGGGAATGGCCACTGCCCCTGACAGCCATTAGCATCTGAATGAGAGTGATGCCTGCGGAACAACAGGCAATTATCCCCCTGAAAAGCTTTTAAGTGGCATTAATTGCTGCCCGCAGACTCCGCGCTCTCTCAGAATGAGCCGTGTTGACAAACAGAATAAAATATACTGGAATTCCTGCAGGGAAAAAATTTTGAGGATTGTGCCTCAGCTGCGGGCAAGCTCCAACTTTCATCCTCCGCGGCCACCCAACGAGCATCTCTGCACCCCTAGTGACAGTCACAGCTCTCGGGGTGCCCAGGGAAAGGAGGGCCCCCTGCCCTGGGCACTGCTGGACAGGGTTAGCGGCCCCTTTGTCCCAGGCGTGTCCCTCAAGGACCAGGTGTACCCTGCTGTACGGCTCCGAGGTGCAAAGGAGCGGCCCAGCCCCGAAACACACAATCTCTTGTCACTAACAGGTGGTGGCTTTAACTTCCTCTGCTCTATGGACATAATAAATCCCCTTTTACAGCCCAGGAATGGGGGTGATGCGGGAACATTTTACTGTTGAGAGACGAAAATATTTTATTAATCGTGGTTCTTACTCCATGCAAGACAACAACATTGCTAACAAATGAACACTGTATTGCCTGCTAAGTACCTTCAGGAAGGTAGTAAGAAAGTCACAGCACTTCTCTGTGATTCCTTGGAATATCACATTGTGATGCCCTTGGATCCCCTATAGCTGAAATGATTTCTAGGCTAACCTTGCACATGGGCATGGCACTTCTTTCTTCTCTTTCCTGCAAAATGCAAGTCACTGACCTTAAAAGAGTACTGCAGCACAATTTTTCCCCAGGAGCACCATCAACGCTACGTGTCATACAACCATGCCAAATCATTTGGAGGAGATCATTTGGAGAAGTCTGCTCAGCTCCCTGTGTGTGTGCAGACAGAAGGGCTGTTAACCCAGACGGCCTCACTTTTGTGGCATTAGATAAAACCAACATCTGTACAACCAGACCCTAAATTGTGACAAACACCACAGCTCCCAGAAAACTCTGTGACAACCCCTTATAGGATGATCTGGCTCTGGAGACCTCGAGCCTCTCTATCCTTTCTCCTCCCCGCTGTGTGCACATGGGGAGGTCCGAGGGAGCAGACAGACCACCAGCAGAAGCCCACGTTCACACACTGACTGCAGGCAGCCAAAGCTGCCCCGTGAAGCTGGCAGAGAGGCCTCTCCAGCACCTCTTCAACCCAAGCATCTCCCTGGATGCTACTGTGGACCTGGAGGCCCACGGAGGCAGCCTGTCAGGCTGCTTGAGGCTGCCTCAAAAGCAATGGCTCTTCCCATTCCCCAGTGACTATTTTTTTAAACATACACGAGATGAGCCTTCAGTAACCACCTATAGATGCTACCATGCATACAGCTCTGAAAGCTACCAACCCTTTTCTCTCTTCACGGCCAGTGGATGGGGTAAGGCATTTTTGGGCATAATTCTTCTATCCTAAGGCACAGCTCACTTCACTATCACATGCAGTAACCAGGCAGCCCTTGGAAAGGACTTTGGTCAAAGGTGGGACATCGTTAGCAGCCTGCCCTTCCGCGGGAAAGGATCTTGCTGTGAAGGGCAACCCAAGCACAGCCAGGTGACGATCAAGATTGCCTTCCAGAGCTTTTGGTCGCAGTACTGCCATGGGTCTCTCCTGCAGTGGTGTCCTGGCTTTCTAGCTATGATCCTCAGTATCCACAAGAAGGAGCTGAGCTTGTGATTGTTACTGTCCCATCTGCCACAGAACCAGTAACCAGTGCACTTGGTTGTGCTCTTGGGTCCTTGATTACAAACAACTTCCTTTATCAGAAATAGCAGTAATAGCAAAACGCCCTCACAAAAGCACTCATTTATCCTTGGTTACAAAACCTTATTATAATTAACCCAGTTCACTTAACTGAAGAGGAAGATGAAACTTTGCCTGATATTTTATTTCACTGCAAACCTGAAACGTGCTCCTTATTCACTGTAGCTCAAGGACTTCTAGAGAATTCCCAATAAATTCAGGTCATTTTATGGCTCAGAGTGAAAACCACTTGAAAAACTGTGGCTTTTGCTAATTTAGACCTCCAGCTCAGCAAGTGCATGTGGGTGGCCTTTTGAAGTTGGAGCAGCAGATCTTCTGCTTGAGCAAAATGGCTTAGTTCTCCCGCAGTCAGTGGCGCGGGGCCAGTTTGCACCATCTGAAGACGAGCCCTCCTGCATTTATCCCAGCACAAAACTCCAAGAGGAACTCAAAACCCATTAAGACATCTGAGGAGAAAGCTTTGAAAAAGTCTGTGCAAGGTCCAGTCAACTGAAACTGCAAAGCTTTGCCTCCAGTGTGTGGAAGAGAATGGACTGCACAGTCGGAAAGCCAAAATATTAATGTAAGCTCCCACAACAAGACTCTCCAAGAAAGACAGCACTAAAAAAATAAGCGTGGGCCCCAACAAACAAAAGATGGACCTAATGTGCTGCTAATAATAATCCAATCATCAGGACCAGGCTAATTTCCTCTCATACTGCCAGCTCCAGGCCACAAATAATTAACTGCAGAAAAGATGCAATCTTTGTTGTTGTTGATTTTGTTGCTGTTGTTTTAATAAAAGAAGGAATCCAGATCCACCAAGGATATAAAGCCAGTCTGATTTGTCTCTTTCTGAAGATTTAGCCCTTGGTATTTGATAGTTAAGTAAAAAACATGACCAGCAGGATGATGGCAGGTAAAAAATGACATGTTACATCACAGAAAAGCAAACAGATGGAGCAAAGGACCTGGGAAACAGAGTAGAGCATCCGATGGAGGAAGCATCACTGAGCAGGACTGCACTCAGCAGCACTTGCTGAGAAGAATCACAGTGTGCACATGAAGGCCAAAAACTGCTTCCCAATGTGACAGCAACACTCTTGGTATTTCCTAGTGTCCGTAGGATTTCATCAGGCCCAGCTCACAACCATCAGCCGGACAAAATGTGTCACCCTCAGGTGGTTTCTCTTTAAAGGAAGGCAGCTGGGTAGTGACAATTGGCCTTTCCAGAGCAATTCCTACAGCTGTGAGTCCAACCTGGGGGCATATCCAGAAGGCATAGCCAGTAAGGGCCCATTGCAAACCACTGCTATTGCTCATCTGTCTTAGCTTATTTATGCAGTTTGATGCTTCATCCCCTCCAGCCAGTGGGGACCAGCTGGGGGCTCACTACTGACCTCCTGTGCCACCCTTGCCATGTTGTGTGTCTCTTACATACGGTCTGCTGTCAAAAAAAATAATCATCATCATAAAACCCTCACCGAGCTACTTAGCAGCTGTGTCATAATTCAAACCTGTGCCCCTACACCTACAAAATCTAAGCAAACTTGTGCTGCTTCCCACCGCTGCCCCAAGAGCTTGGGTCCCAGCTGCTCTGCGGGTGCCAGGCCACCAAACCACCTTGGTGAAGACCACCCCATCCCAAAACTCCCTCCAGTCCACCAGGGAAGTGAAGTTAGCAGTATCGGGATGAACCCATGGATAGATGGGTTACTGTAAGAGAAATAAAACCTGTTCTTGTCACGGCTCACCACTGCACACACACAACATGCACACACCTCTGTACAAAGCTGCAAAAATTGTGTGTTGGGGCCCAGCATCAGGACAAAGAAGCATCCCCAGGTGTTGGGCTGCATTCAGGGTTCTTGGCTTCTCTTGCAGCTATTGAGAAGCTAAAGGCAGCTGCATCTCTCTGCCTACTTACAGAGCACATACAGTATGTGCAGGCAGCATGTAAAAGCGGTGTACTCTGGAGGGAGAGTTTGCAGTGTTGGTGTGGAGAGTGGTATCTGTCCGACACTGCCTGCTGCCCCTTCCCATGCTCTGCTCCCCACGGCGGTGCCAGGAGCTGCACCTGGCCAGACACAGCTCTGCAAACACTGAAAGGCTGTGGGAGCCCAGAGAGAATGTTAACCACAGCCCTGACCCTCACTGCAAGCTTGGCTCGATCCAAGGCAGGCTTTCAGCAGTTCTCCTGCCCTCTGCCCCGGCCAGCGCTGACAACACAAGGGTGCTAAGGGTAGAGACACGGCCAAATGCCTTGCAGGAGGGCACCTCCCCTCTCCTCATCTCATTCCCCGCTCCCCAGGGGCCCTCTCTCTTGACCACCTTAGAGACTGCCACCGAGCCCTGCCCGAGGAGGGGCTCCCTAGGTCTGGATCCTGAATCCCCTCTCCCGGCTGTGATTCACAAGCAAAGGGACCCCAGGAGCTGCAGGGGTCACACAGTGCACCTGGGCAATACTCAGTTGCTAAAAGGTTAAGGACCGATGGTAAGTGTGCCATGGAGCAGGGGCTAAGCACCCTCACTGGGAGGTTACAGGTGGGCACAACAGCTGGAGTCTTGCTGGTGTCTGTACCAACCTTTTAATAAAGCCCTAAGAATTTACCCTTTCAACGGGGCTTGACGAAGAGAACCTCCAGCCTTAGATAAGTGGATTTTCCTCTCTGTCCCTGCTCCTTGGAATATGGCACGTGGGCATGCACAGAGCCAAGAGGCAGAGAACAGACCCACCAGTACACGAACCCATCACAGCTGCCAAACCAACCTGATCCCGCCAGCTGGTCTCGCTTAGCGGGGCAACAGGGGAGCTGCAAGAGGCAGGAAGACCGAGAGGGAAGTAGTTAAGTTGGAATTAATTTGTCACTCCATATTTAACCAACCTCAAAACTATTAAACAAATCTAATAGGAAATATCCCCCCAGATTCCAGATACCTCTGCGTTGCCTGCTGGGGACCAGCCACCACACAGGGCTTCAGCCGCCGGGCAAACTGGTGCAGGGGAACAGGGTTCCCTCCTCCCCCATCCCCAAGCCGTGTTTAATTCAAGCTTTACCCTAATCCTGGAGGATAATTCATGGAAGACGCATAGGGGTATGTATCCAGCACCCCAAGTTGAAGTGCTGGAAGAAGCAAAGGGGTGCTTATAGCATGGCTTTAGGGTTTCCTGGCTCTTGCTGGAAGGAAACACAGGGATGCTGTAGGGCAGCAAGAACTTAGGAGCAGTGATTTCTCTCCTGGAGTCAACGGTGGTTTTTCCACCTCTCAGAAAGAAAAAAAAGTATTCCAACTCCTCACACGTTAGTTGCAACTACCACCCTCTCTGCATCTGGAATAAAGAGGGAATTGGGAGATTTAAGGCTCCAGATGGAATGGAATTGGATTTTATTGCCAAAAGCACAAGCTCAGCAGCTAGAATGCGGGGAGAAACTAGGGGTGGAAAGCTTGCCTATAATATAACAACAAAAAGCAGCTTTTTCTTGCAAATGGGTGAATCCAAGCCAACCCCTCTGCATGGCTTGAAACAGTTGGTGACAACACTTTTCTTGCTGTGGGATGCTGTTAGTTGTTGCCTCAGGTGTGTGCTCTGCTTTTGAGTGAACAGAAATTCAAGAATACCTTCCCCTGGCTAAACTTAGCCAGAAAGTATCGAATATTACAAGGAACGGAGTTCTGCCTAATTACTGTAGCTGAATAAATTGAGATGAGCTTTGCATAAGCATCCTCCCTGCCGAGGATAACCAGCTGCGTAGTTTAGAGTGGTAGCCCTCTGTATTTTTAAAGAAAAAGAAGAAAAGCAAGGCCGGTTGCTGGCTGGAAGGACTTGCACAACCCTCTTGCCACCGCCTGCGCTAGCATTCATCTTTGCCCTGATTAAAGCAACATTCCCCGTGTGTTTCTTCGGGTAATTAACACTTCCCCGGCGTCCTTTCCGTTTGATACCTGCTTCGGGGCGGGGGGCTCGCTGCCCTCAGCAGGCGATATGGGATTTTCCACCCGCGACAGGGCCGGGCTCCGAGTGCCCTCTGCCGGGCAGCGCCCGCCGAGCCAACATCGCCCCCGCACCCCGGCTCTTTTTTTTTTGCGCCCCCCCCCCCCCCCCCCCCAGTTTTTCGGGTTTTTCAGTCCTGCTCGTTGGTTTATCCCGGTGAACCACAGGCTGTTGGGAAGTGCCTGGGGTTGCTCACCCCGCCGGGTTTTTGGGGCTGCGAGGGGTAGGAGGGCAGGGTCCGAGCCGGCTGAACATCCCCACGCTGTCCCTAAATGTGTCATTCGGCACAAAACTGGACTTAAAGCCAAAAAAAAAAAAAAAAAAAAAAAAAAAAAGGAGACAGGTCACTAAGGTTGAAATACTGGAGAACGCTGTCTGCTTGTGAACCCAATGCTAACCTCAGTGGGAGCAAGAACACGCTGCTCCCACCCCAGGGAGAGCAGCGATCAAACGGCGTCAAGGTCCTTCCCATAGCACTGGGACACCACTCCAAGCTGTCACGCAGGCACCTTCCTGGGCGTGAAAGCTTGTAAAGCCCACTTTGATTTCCCTAAAACCCAGAAGAATTGCTTTTACCGCTGGGATACTGGCCATTTTATATTTTGGGGTAATATTTTTAAATAAATGTCTGATTTTTTGAGATAGGCGAACCTTTACTAACACCTATCTAGGTATCCTAAAAGACTCCGTGACGAAGAGGACTGTAGTTACGAGGAAAGCCTGAGCAAATAAGACAGGTTATTCAGTGCAAGTGTTGCAAACCCCTCGTTACTAATTCCCCAGACACCCAAACAGGTCAGAGCAAGATGTTTTTGCAAGAGATTCACCCACTCCTTCCCTCATCACCAAGTGCTCAGGGCCTGAACCAGCTCCCGCCGAAGCCAATGGGCAAACTCACTGCTTTTCATGGCACAAGATCAATTCCCAGGTCTGCAGGCAAAATTCAGACAGAAACGGCAAGCCTTTTTCCCCTGGATATTAGCAATGCACGCCTCTCTGGTTTGGAGCAGGCGGGTTTCTTCAGGTTTCAAGGTGGGAAAAGCTTTAATGTTTCCTTTTTTCGTTTCCTTCAACTGTTAAAAGGCACAAACCGGCTACAGATCTATCCGCACACGCCACGCCATCAGCAAAACAGCAGTGGTTGTTTGTTTAAAGGCAGCACCGATGCACGAAGACCCCTGGAAGGAAGGGAAACCTCAGTGCGGGAATCCTCATTTAACCTCCCTCATCAGTCACACGTCAGCCCCCTTTCACGGACTTCATGGTCCTCTCTCTGCAAAGCCCAGGCACGTTTGACACCCCTAAACATGCAGCTCCCATCGCAGCTGGCACCTAATATTTCAGCTGACACCCCACAATGCAGCTGGCACCCTGTCCCGTGGTGGTGCCCCTCCATCCCCAGCACGCAGGCAGCTGCTGCTGCTGCTTCAGCACCCAGCAAGAGCCCTGCAGCTGGTGGAAAACTCGCCCCCTGCTCCCACTGAGAGGAGCTCCAGGGTGAGCGACCTCAAGGCTGGGACTTAAATAGGATGCAGACAGCTCTGACTTCATCCTCTGCTGTTGCACAGCTCCTCAAGGATCACATCTCATCCCTGTCCCCTCCATGGCTGTCCCTTGCCAGGCCAGACTGGGACAACAGAAACTCAGGAGCTGACGGCTGCTCAAGCCAGCCCCACGGCTCTTCCCTTTGGGAGCTAGCAACAAGCTAGCTTTACACCAAAGATTGCTTAGCTTTAAACGGGAGCAATAAAACAAAATACACCTTGAAAGGACATCCCTTCTGTGCGGAAGGGCTCGCTCAGCCTCCTGCAGAAGGACCCGAGCTGCCCTGCAGCCGTCGCCCTGAAAGGGCTGGGCACAAACACATTTTCCCAGCCTAAATTAGTCTCTTTTCTGACTTTTCGAGGCATTTTTTTTCTCACTGAAAAAGGGAGGCGGGGGGGGAATAAATAAAGAAAAGCGCTTACTAGAGCTTCGAGATACATGCCAGTGATTTTGTCCTAATCCCCAAAGGACACCGAGACTTCACTGTCAAGCATTTCAGCCAGAGCCACAGTTTTTACTTTCCCATTTTCCAGTCAAAGGACTCCATATATTCATATAGGGAACATCAGAGGAACGTACACCCTTCAAAAACTACACAGCAGCACCACGTTCATCACAGGCTGAGCCCAGCTCAGAATCCTCAGGGCGCCGAGGTTTAAGTCTGGTCCGAGCATGTGCGCGCATGTGTTTCAGAGCAGAAATTCCTGAGTTCCCCAAGGGGAGAAAGACCCCATGTAAATACAGTATTTTTTCTAAGCTCTTCTGAGAGGATAAAATTGACTCCATCACATTAGTGGCTGATAAGGTAGAGGTTTAGAAATGTTTTTTCCGAAAGTCTGGTGTTTAACCTGCAGCAGGATTTCCATTAAACAATGCAGGAATTGACATCCTAGGGAAGAACAAATCCGTTTGTTCCTCCCTTACAGTCGTGTTCCAGAAGCTACTTTGGCAAAATGTGTAAGAAACAAATCAAGTGTAAGGCAAGATCTGTGTAGCAGCCGTCAGTCTGGGGCTTGCACCTGAACCAGACCACTGCCTCTGAACTCTCATGCTTTGCAGCTCCTGAAAGAGATCTTTCATGAACTTGTGCTTTCCCCTTTTCATTCATCTCTAGTTTTGGCCTCCATGAGATCCAGCAGCAGGGAGTTCCACAATTTAATTACTCAGGCATGAAAATTTCCTTCCTGTTGTTTAAACCTGCTGACTGACGATTTCATCATGGGATTGCATACAGTAGGAAGGACATAATGCCACCCTGCCCACCTTTTCCACACCATTCATCTATGCTCTTTGGCATCCACAGTCTCATGTTACGTGGAAGTCAGCCTACGTTTCCCTGGCTGGACTTTCTCCATCTCTGCTATATCTTTTCCCAGAGTGGGGAGAAGAGCACCCGTATCTTTGCCATTTCAGTGCCACAGGCAGGCACCTGGCACAAGCTGGGGGTTGCTGGAACCCAAGCACATCTTGCTGCCAGCCCTTTTCCACACCTGGGGCACAGACTTAGAAGGTGGAGAAGAAAGTCCAGCTTAGAGCTTTCCTGCTATTCCCATGGGAGCTGGGAAAGTGCAGAACAAACAATAATAACAATTACTCCAGCTGGAAAGTATTATTTCTCCTGGCTTCTTTTCTGGCTCAGCAGGAGAGCTGGTTGGAAATTGCTTAATCAAAGTATTTGTGATTGAGGAAAACAGTTTTCAACAGAATAGTAACTCCCCTGGAAATGTTTTGAAGTTACTGTTATTGCTTAACACCAAAAATTAAACAACCTCTGTAAAATAAATAAATAAATAAATAAAAAGAGAACATATAAATGAACTATTTTCAGTAGTGAAAGAGAAGACTCGCAAAGGAATAATTTGCATTTCTGTAAGCAGTTCAAATCCCCCATAGCAGAAAGGTACTCAAACAACTCAATAACTGTATCACCACTGGGCTGAGGAATGGGGACAGAGGGCCCCATAGGCTGGAGTTTACTGGGAGGGAACATAATTTGTCCTAACGGCAGGATTAGAAAAATCAAGGTTTGATCCTGCTTCAACTGCACGTCTGATAATGTATTCTCCCCTGGTTTTAGAGAGAAGTAGGACTTGCCTTGCTTTGCAAGGGAAGGCCCACTTGGGGCTTCAGATGGCTCAAAGCTTCTTAGAAAAAGAGGATTAAGACATCTGCTGGGTGCAGCGCACTACCTGTGCTGGCCTTCAAAGGCTCCGTGGCAGCTGGTGCAGACCCAACCCAGCTGGGCTTCAGCCCAGGTTGCTCCCTCCTGGATCACCAAAGCCACAGGCCTCTGCCCTCCTTCTAGGCAAGAGCATCAGCTGCACTGGCACATAGAGCTCATCCTGCCCTAATTGTAGCCCTGTGGATGGATGTACACAGCCCTTTAAATGCTTTTCCAAGGACCACGTTCCTGCTGCCTGCAGCTTCCAGCTTGCCCCCAGCCTCTGGGTCTGCAGAGCAACAGAGCAGGGAGGGGAACCCCACGGGCTGTTCCTGTGGCCAGGGTGCTCCAGCCCATACATCCCAGCCACATGAGTCCAACAGCTCTCTGATTTCACCATCTCTGTCCTTAGTCTGTGATTCATTGACTTTTTTTTTTTTTTTTTTTTTTTTTTTTTTTTTTTAAGGATTCTGAGTGAGGTTACAAGGTGCGACTTGTACACATTCACACCATGAGCCTCTGATGGTCTGATTCTTGACACTGAGCTTTGGGAAGGCTTGAATTATGTGAGAGTACACAGATTTGGGCCTTGCTAATGGCAGGAGAGAGAGAGGCGAACATGTGCTTTGTCCATCAAAGCTTGCCACAGGCAACAAATTTGATGCTGCTCTCCTGAGAGCCTGGCAGACACTAAGACGCAAACAAGCAAACAGCAAACGAAAAGATCTTCCGCTCTATGGAAAACACAAGGGCTTGGCTGGTAAATATTTAACGCAGGGAACTCCCCTTCCACTCTACATCTGTTTAGCTTGCCATGGCTGCAAGGATAAGAGCTCTGGGGTTCAACAGCGCTTGCCCGCTCTGACACCTGACACGATGAATCAAACCCAATACCACTGGGAGTGTTGTTGGGATTCAAAGGCCATGTGGGGCGCTAGTGGAGCAAGACTTTTTTTTTTTTTTTTTTTTTTTTTAAAAAAAAAGGCTTTGGGACAACTGTGCCTTTCTGTCTTCCAGACCCCTTTGCCTTCCACAGGGGCTCTGCCTGCAGAGCACAGCAGTGTATCAGGCCTGTCCTCCCACCTCACTGCAGGGTGCAGGACAGGCAGCAGTGCAAACCTGCCTGAGCATGAGTGGACAGAGAGCAGCAGGAGCCCACAGCCAAGAGCAGAGGACATCTCTGCTCACCAGAGAGCAAACCCAAGGAGCTGGAGCTATTGGGAGCAGACCTGGGGGCAGATTTCCCACACAAAGTGAGAAATACCACTTGCTGATGAAAGGAGCGATTCATGGAAGCGATGCTTTCAGTGCAGCTTTATTCTGGGGGGAGGAAAAATGCGATAACACGCATTTGGTGGCAGCTGGGAGAGTTGTGCTTCAGTGGAGCAGGAATGAAACATCTGACTTTTGGAGGGACTTTTCTTAGTAAAAAGGTTTTCAAGCACTGATCAAGTAGGACTTTCAAGGGGACCCAGAGGAACATATCCATATCTAATCCATATTTATGTACATGTACGAATGTTATTTCAGGGGGTTATGTAGTTTTGGTCTACTTCCAAACTGAAAAGAAGGATGCAGCCATCCAGGCACAAATAATCCTCATTACAGCTGTGCTGACTGCACTTCTCAGCACCCTAGAGAGGACGCAACATTTCTGCATGGTGACCATCTGTTCTTCCCAATGTGCCCAAATTTGCAAGGGCGAATCTCAACCAGCCTTTGTCCCATGCCTGTTACTCAATGGCAATCTTAGACTGGGTACCGGCACTCTCCATCTCTCCACCACCTAAGCAACAGAAGTACAGCACCAGCAAGAGGACACAGTGGGATGGAGCAAAGGCAGAAGCTGGGGCATTCAGGTAGGCCACCAGCATTCGCATGACCCCTGTCCCTCGTTGCAAGTAAATAAAGATCTGGAGCTTTGCCTCTGGAAGCACCGCACCCCCTTTCACCATGGCCACGCCAGAGATGCTTTCTTGTCCCCTGTGTGGAGGAAACTCATGTTTTAGGAAAAAGAAGCAATTTTAAAAAATCAGAATAGATTCAAGCTACAAATTGAGCTCTTCGCTCGGTTAATAATTAATGTTGCAATTGCTTAGTTTTCAGTGGGGGAAAAGCACTGGGATTTCTTTGCTACAGACTGACTACGTGAAACGGTGTGTAAGGAAAAAAAAAGAAAAGCTATTTTGTTGAATATTTCAACATCTGGAGCCACTTAGTGGCAGGAAAAAGCAACTTCTTGAGAAGCACTTTTCATCTACAGCAGTGGTTTTAAACCTTTTTCTATTTGCAGACCCATAAAATTTCTCTCTACTTAACAAATTTAAGCCTACCGACAATCAGCTCTCCCATCTCAGTCAACCCCAGAGATGTTCATCTGCAAGAGAGGCGAAGCAGAGTTCTCCTTTTCCTACACAAGACTGTGTCTCCTGTAGAGCTTCACTTCCCAAGCCAGGCAGCCGGTCACTTCATTACAAGATAATCTGTAGAAATGTGATCTCGCCTCCCTCAGCACGGCGTGGTCTTTTGGTCAGGCTGAGACTGTTGTTATCTGTGGGACTGGTATTATGTGTCACCCTGATAAAACTGCTGAGCTCTTCCCACAGGGAATCAGCAGATTTCTACCTTTAAAGACTATCGCAGAGCTGCTGTGCACTGCAGAACTAGCACCGACCCGATCATCTTCTCTCACTTGCTTCCCGACGCCAGCAGTGTCTGGCTCTGCAGGTGCCTGGCACCACTGAGGCTGTCCTGGTGGAAACTCCGAGGGCTCAGGGCAAGCCCCAGGAGTCCATTTGCCTTGGCAGAAGTCCCCCAGCACCAGTGAGGGACCTCTCGCAGCCAGCAGCAAGCCAAGCAATGGATAAAGTTCAATGAGAGGAATAGCATGGCAAGTTGTGGCAGCTGGAAGCAGAGAATCTGGGCACCATCCTCATCTCCTGATGAGTTTTTCCTCCTCCCACAGTGCTTGAACCTCTCTCCCATTCCCAGCCCCAGCTTTGACTGGTTTGGCTTGCTTAATTTCTCTGCACCCAATGTCAATACACTGCCAAGAAGGAGACAAGTCCTGCACCGTACCTCACAGTGATGGGGTAGGGTGAATACAGTGATGGGGTAGGGTGAATATGGTTGCAAGTTGTCCCACAGAAGCATTTCTTACTTATTCAAGCAACAACCCTACCTCTTTAATTAGCCAAGGTTTTGTTAGCGTATCACTGGTAAATCTACTCAGAGGCCTTCTAGGAAAGCACATGAAAAACAACTGCTCTGCCCAGCAAAGAATAGCATAGATCAGGTCTTTGTTTCCGTCGCTTTTCTTCTCAGCACATTTGATTAGTTTGGTTAATTGAACATGTAACACAAACTATTATCATGCACCAGCAAAAGAGATTTTATGACTCAAACAAATATGGCCATTATTAGCTGTTTCTGGCATAACAAACAGGACTATTAGCTTTGGAGAGGCACTACTTTATGTATGGCTTTTTGGTAAATTGGCTGCTTAATCAGGATTTTATTTTATTTTATTTTATTTTTTTTAAGTAAAAAGATCTCTCCTTCTTCGGTGGCTGTCTTTGAGTGCTTTGAGGACTGCAAGTGGACACAATCCACAGCCCTGTCAGAAGCTCTGTGTAATACCAACATTTTCCATCATTTTAGATTTCTCTCCCACAGGGGAGAATCGCTAACCACCTCCAGCAGGATTGCACCCTTACAGCACTGCAGACCAGCTCCAACTAGTCCTAGGCTCATTTAGTAAGAGATTAATGAAAACTTAATTAGTAAATTTTTTCAGTGAATGAAACTAAACTTAACCAGCCCCAGTACACACCTCTGTTTGTTCTGGACAGCTTTTCAGCATATTCACCCTTTGCCTTTCTCCTCAAAACTGCTCTGGTTTCCAGTTCAAAGAGCACTGCTTTGGCTGCAGAACTCGCACTGGTTTTACAATACCAGTACAGTTAGAGTTGTACTGGGACATGCACAGTCCTACTGGTACGGCAGGGCACAGGGCAAACACTGACTCTGCTTCCTCCTGATGTCCTCCAAATGGTTGGTGTCCACCACATTCAGTGCCAGCTGCTGGTCAAGGAGGAGCACAGCACATCTCTGCTGTGCTTGCACAGGAAGAGGGATAGAAATCAGCTTTGCTGCTGGGATGGCACTATGCACCTGGGGAACGAGGGTACCCGAGAGCACGGTGTTTTTACTGCTCTAAGCACACCACAAAGGGGTTTTGACATAGCACTACAAGACGTATTGATAACAGGAGACAAAAATACCAGGTACTCACCCTGAAAGGCATTTCAGGAAATCTAAAATTCTTATACATTTGTTTAAAGATGCATTACTCTAGAGGGTTCCTCGTTGGCCTTGAGTCTGTGACATATATAAAGCGTTAACTTCACTTCTCATCAGCTCTTTCTGAGCTGAAAAAACATGACTGACAAAACAGAACTTATCACAGTAAATGATGAGTTTCAATACATTTCTTGCTAAAAAGAAATCTTCAAAATCCCTAACATGGTGCTTTGACTTTAAAAAATAAAAAAATAAAAAAATCACTGTTTCAGACAACTTTTAGTTACAGTAGCTCAAAAGCATTCAGTTTGTAAATGTTTGGCTTATTGATTAGAATTAAAATATTTGCTTTTAGATATTTTGGATTGCAAATGTGTGATTTTGATCTTCTCATCTGAATATTTTCAGAATATTTTTTATGTATATAGGACATTCTTAGGGGTACACAGGCCACTTCATTCTCGTTTGCTCCTACCAGGGTACTTGTGTAAAATACAGTGGGCATGACATGGGGAGTGAAAATTGGTGATTTGTTTCTTAGAGCTTTAGTTTCTATACGTTTGTCAATGATGATGAAGCTGCACAGTCTAAATGTAGGTATATTCAGTGATGCTGTTCACAAGTACGTGAATGGGAAAGTGCATTGCTTGTGTACCTCCTGATTTGTGGGCACTGAAGTTCAGAGCTGGCTGAATACCAATCTGTGAATGAATTCTTGCATCTTCTGAGTTGCTCTGAGCCCTACAAGTCATCTTGTTGAGGTCCAGGAGAGACAGCACATGGGTGAAGATGTAACTTAATATAAGGCAGAGCATTATTTTCTGCTCCCCAATTAGTTTGCTCAGGAGGAAAGGTGGTTGTTATTTTCACACTTATGACTCAAGAAGTTCCAATCAGTACTGCCTATTTTGCTGTATAAGCAGCTAATATTGTTTCACGGTATTTGGTGGGCAGGGAGGAATTTCCCACAGAGGCGGGCCTCCTGGCAGCTGTTCAAATTTTGACCCAAATCCTTCTTTTTTCACATTTGACCCTATGGCTATTATTTACCATGGAGAGAGAGAGACTCACTAAGAAGTACCAGCCTCCATCCTTATTTGCCAGGACTTTGATCTGTTATCCAAGGTTAGCTATCTCAGACAGACCTTTCAGCTGTTGGGTAAAAATTAAAGACTAAGAGAGAAGCTAATAACCCTGTGAACACCCGATATAAATGGTGAGATGTAGGGCAAGAATGAGCTCCTGGTACCCCTGTAGCATTACCAATCAATACCTTGTGGATGCTAGCAACATCTGGGGACGGGTCTCCTTATGCTCTTAAATGAAGGGACTTTGATTTTATTGTTTCTAGGTTAGACAAAATGCAGGAAAGAGATTATAAAGGGGGCAGCAGCTGTTTCTCAAGAATAGAACAGATCCAGTGCAAGCACAATTTCCAGAGGTACATGAGAAGTAAGTGTATTAACCAACCTTAGTGTGGAAACCAGAATTATATCTGCTCTAGGGATACTGATACTACATGAGGTCTTAAAAGGAATTATTTAAATTGGAGCTTAAAAGGTCCAGTTCTGGACATGAATGTGGATTTGATTTGCTAATTCTGGTCATCACTGAGTTGATTTTTTTTTTCCCCCAGGCTGATGGTTCTCAGTACGTGTATGATGAGAGCTTTTCCCAGTTTTCATCAAAATCTTTTGCAAATGCAGCTGCTCAACAGTCTTATAAAAGAGGCTGAACTGTTCACATCAACTTCTGAGCAATGAAGTAGTGCATCTGCATTCATCCTACCCAACCCTTGCTCGATGGCTACAGGCTATTCACCCTGTGATCATCTAATTGTTAATAGAGAACGACACCTCCAGAGCGCCTTTCCAATCCATAATAAGCCAAATTGATCCCTCCTAAGTTCCTATCTCTATCTCCTATAGAAAAGCTGCAAAGAAATATGTTGCCTTATTAGCCATAGCAGTTGTTGCTGGCTGCTTCTCATTACATGATGAAGGAAGAATTCTGAAAGCTGGAGTCACTCCAATCAAGAGCACAAAGACACACAAGGTCTGCAAGACTGAAGGGACTCATGCTGAGGTCGTGTGCATGAAACAGCAAGTGAGATTACAGATGCTTTGAACCATCTGAAAATAATCCTTTAATATTTAATTAAAACAAAACGAAACTTGTTGCAAATGTTTCATGAATACGTGTCAGTTTAGATTTATCACCATAGGAGCTTCTTCAGTGGGAGAGGACATTTTGACCTCTTGATTAAATGGGCTTAGGATCAGGAAACATGGAAAAAAAGGACTGTGAGCCTCATAAGATGTGGACTCCTTGTCCTCTCTCCACTGAAGGGATCTCTGAACTTCAAACCTCAGCTCTGCCTTCACCATGTTGCTGCAATAAGCAGCTGCTGTTTATTCAGCACTGCCAGCAAACAGTTCCTTGAATAAAGAGCTCACCAATGTATGTGCCAGTTCTGGGGACTGCACAACACTCCTGCTATTACCACTTTTTGCACAAATCCTGAATAGAGATAAAATGTTTGATGATAAGAAAATCCTGTTTCAAGCTGCAGAACATACTATACATGCTTTTTTTGTTTGTTTTGTTTTTTCTGTTTGTTGTTGTTGTTGTTGTTGTTGTTTTTTCCTGCCCAGAATCATATCTGTCCTACAACACAACTCAAAAATTTAAAGTCTGCCTCAAACTACACACCACACTTGCCAAATAATTAGTACAAGCAATTAGCATGGAAAACCAATTTAACAAACAGTTCCATTTGTGGGCATTGACCTGACCTTCCTGCCTCCTTCACTCACCCTCCCTGAAGCAGACACTCGGTAGTTATTCAAGGAAGCATTTAGGTCACAAGCTCACACCCTGTGATGTTGGGAAGAGGCTTTGCTTCAATTTTTCTTCCTTCCCTTTTTTTTTTTTTTTTTTTTTTTTTTTTTTTTTTGATGCTTGGGTGGTAGAATCCTAGAATCATTAAGGTTGGAAAAGACCTCCAAGCTCATCTGGTCCAACCATCACCCTATCACCAATGTCACCCACTGAACTATCACCCTAAACACCATGTCCAACCTTTCCTTGAAAACCCCTAAGGACAGTGATTCCACCACCTCCTTCGGCAGCCTGTTTCAATGCCTGACTAAATGCCTGGCGGTGCGAGGTGTTAGCTGGAAGCCCTAAAAACTTTCCATGTTTCCTTACACTGGACAAACCCAATCTACATACACAAGACCTGAGCAACACCAGCATGGGAATCCTGGCATTTCTCCTTCCCTCCTCTCAAGCCCGTGGGCTTGGAGCTCAGTAGGGCCACAGCCGAGGCTCCTCCAGGCTTCAGCACCATGGCCAGAGGCAGCGGTGCCCAGCCTGGTGGGAGACGGTGGGAGACAGTGGGAGCCCCACGCACCCCCAAGGCTGGAGGGTGTGTTTTGAGGGTGGAGTGGGACAGCTTTACCAAGTTCTGCCACCGTTCCAGGTGTCCTGCTGGCCGTGGGAGCAAGAAATTATTGGTGGCTGAAATACTGGTGGTAGTGGGATGGTCAGAGCAGATGATTTTGGAGGTCTTTTCAAGCTTTATGATTCTATGAAATGGGAGGTATATTGATGAAGCCATGAGTGGGATAAAAAGAGGATGAACCATGCATCTGTCAAGCCAGAGTCTCTGCTAGGACCCAATGCAATGAGCCCGTCTCTAGGCCTGGATGCAGAGCACTTAACACCAAAACGTTACTACTAACTCGCCACTACTGAATCCAGTGAAGCAGGGATACAACAGCAGCAGTACACCCACCAGCCCTAGACCCTTGGTCCAAGCTGTGACAGGTGTTGGATGCACAGATGAGATGGGGGTAATAATGGCTTTGGCAGAGGTGGGCTATAGCAGCAGGTTACCTTGTAGACCATTTGACTGAACCAGATTAAATGATCTCCAGTTATGCCCAGCCTTAATCCCTGAAATGTGGGCGTATGGTAAGGAACAGTCAGGTGAGAGGCAGCAGAACATCAATAAAGCATTTACTGGTGCTGCAAAACAGAGCTACCCCACCATACAGAGACCAAGAGCAGAAGGATCTGAGTTTCCTTCACTAACAAATTCCTGAGCCAACAGAGAAGTTACTGTCTATTATGACCTATTTATTTCTGTAGTCTGACAAACATTAGTAAGAAGGAAGGCCCAATTTCCTTAAACCAAACACAATAAAAAATACCCTTGAAAAGAATTTTATAACCTGCTTCACTCCAAGACATATAAAAGCCCAGAAATGATGGAGTTGGATTAGAAATGAGCAAATACAGCTACAGTAAAACAAGGCCCATTAAAATGTAACATCTTGATGGAGGTCAAAAATACACAAATGCCGTGTTGTTTGGATAACTGCCATCCTGAGGATGGGCTGCTGGACACGCACTGTAAATTATCCGAAATGCCTGCTTCTACCAACAGAAGTCAACACTCCCCAAAAGATGGCAAGGCTGTGTTCCTCTCTGCTTTGATATATTTAATACAGTGAATGGCAGTAACTGGTTTGACTTGACTGGACAGAGGAAAGGTAAAATAACTCTTCAGAAGATTATAATCCAATTCCTTTGCAAAGGAAATAAATCTCCATTACTGCCCTACACCTCTCCTGCAGTTTCCAGCTGGCCTCTATGTCAAAGGAACTGCTTTTATGATGGATCTGGGGCATTTATTATGACAACACAAGGCATAAACACTGCCCAGCATAAAGTGGCTTGAGAGCTCTGATTTCAGGCTAAATGCAATAAGAGAAGGGAACCTTCCTACACTTGGGAAATTAAGACTGATTTACTGGATTACGGTGGGAGCATAATGTTTTCACTACAGAGACTCTCACACCCCTCTCTAGCCCTAGCCATGAGACGTACTCTTGCTATTTCAATTACCCTAAACCCTCCTCCTTTCCCCAGAAAATATTTACCTCTTGCACATAGAGGAAAGACCAGAAAATAAAGGCAATAGCCACACAAAGCATTCTTTTACAGCATCAGTCATCTCTTTTGAGAACAGATTTCAAATGCGAGCAGTGTTGGGATCCTGCTTGCCAGAGCCCTGTAGTGTCCAGAAGAACATGACTTAGAAAGCTGACTGCCTGAAGTGCCTGAAGACATACACATGCTTACCAGCTGGGCGCAACATGACTTATGGCAGAGCACCTCCCTGTGCCTCCCAGTGCCCCCTGACTGCCAGTGCTCACCCATGGTGGTACCTGGACCCCTTCTCCTCTCTCTTCTGCTGCATCAGGGCTACTACGCAGGAAAGAACAAAACTTCTCTAATCCTGAGAGATTCTGTGAGCAGGGCTCTTCAGGATCTGGGGCTTTTGCAAGGAAGGGGCGAGGACCAGTCTCCTTCCCCTAAGACCCCTCTGCTAGGCAGGGGCAGGAGCAGGTCTTTCTCCTTCCAGGTGGGTTGGAGGAGTTTTCCTTGATGCCTCATTTTCTGCACAGGAGAGGACTCCTTCCACCTGAACACTATAGCCTGAGGGCTGAGATACTCTTGCATTCCCTGAAAGGCTTACAACAGTTTAATCTCAGTAAAAATCTGAAACTCTAACTCAAAATGCCCCAAACCCAGGACTTGAGTGTCTGAGGCACAGCTCTTCTCTGCTCAAGTGGCCTTTAAAGGAATCCCCGACACCACAGTGCTCCGTGCCTGCTCCTTCTCTCATCAGTTAGGCACACTGCACAAATGCCTCGTGGATTAAGTCCCCCTGGCACAGGAACCTGTAATTTGTGGATCCTGTCCCGGTTTATGTGCATGGCAGGCTTTCAGCTGCCTTACCCCTCCATGCTGAGGGTTTTGCTGCCTAGGCAGGAGTATAGCTTTCAGGCTCTGTGGGAACATTACAGTCACAAACTCTGGTGCCTCTCAAGTTTAGGAGCCCCTAAGGTAAGACTCCAACTAAAAGGGGTTTTCAGGATGGCAGCTTTAGAAGCCTGAATTCCATCTACAATATGATTTTTTAATTGGGTCCAGATCCTCAACACCTCTGCAAACATAGCCTTTAGCAATAAAAATCCAATTACCCATGACTGGAAAAAATTTTACACTAAAGCACACATATACCATAAAGCCCACGCTCCACCCTATGGACTCAGTGACACTTAAGTGTGTGCTTAAAGTTAGGCAGGTGATTTTCTAAACAAGCTAAAGCTGGGGATGCTTGAACACTCCGTTACACAGGGCACAAAATCCCATATTCTTGCCTTCTCTTGGCTTCTTCCCCCCGGAAAACCTGCTGCTGTATCCAAGCTCTAATCTGACTGCTTTGCCCCGGGTAGTCAGAAGGTCAGCACCTAGCTCTAAGCCCAGCATATCAGAGCATCCAGACTGCTGGGTTTCCCTCTCATGCCAAATGCTACCTTTCTTCCACCCTCCTCCACCAGAAGATGGAAGATGAAAAGTAAGAGATGGGAGAGAAATTGAAAATTGCTAATCTCTAATTTCAGGTTGATAATTTCCTTTGGCCTTTAGGGTATTAAAATTAAAACACTTTCAGACTGTATTAAAAAAGGCTTCAGTGCTTTGATTGACAACTTTCTTAATAACTTTTTTCTTTGCAGAAGGCATTACATTCAGTTAATCTTTAAATGAAGTCAATTACCACTTCTATCTTTAAGATCAAAGGCTCCCTTAGCCATATGGGGGGAGGGAAGACACCATTTCTATGTACTTTCTGCTCGGGTTTGGTAACTGACGATACAAAACAGCAAGGAAGAATGCCATGCTTAATCACCCAAGATGATACGATGAAAACCTTTGGGCTACCTTTCCTTTGTATACCAAAACCCATACTTAAAACACATTTCTTTAGTGAAAGACTTCAGAAGTTGTACAGGCCAATCAGTTGCATTTGTATTGCAAAGGTTCCCTTTTTATTTCAAGTGACATAGTCAGGCTGCGCCACCAGACCTCTGTCTGAAATGGTTTTCCTTGCTGTTGTAACAACTGACACCCGCGATGCCTGCAGCTAAGCCAGAGATTGTCGACACAAGGAGTGCTCTCCACATTTTTCGTCTGCTTTCAGTATTTGACAGGGCTTTGCACTAGGCACTTTCGCTAGGGCTGCTTGAAAGATTATCCTAGAGATGCTTTTTTCTTCTAGGAGAGGGCTGATTTAACGAAATTAAGCCACCTTACAAGTATAAATTCACTTAATTTTTTGATGGGAAATCACCAAAGCATTTTGCTCTCAAACTTAAAATGCCTTGTCGGGACTTTGATATCACAGCAATCAAAGTACACATGAACAATGAAATCCAATTAAAAAGAAAACAAAACTATATCAAAACTGTTTTGACTACACTGAAATGAAATATCACAATAGCATTAAAACTCAGCAGCAGTATTAGGAGCATGTTGACTTTTTTTTTTTTTTTTTTAAACAAAGAGTTTGGTCGAACAAAATCCTAGTTTTTTCTTTTGAGTTCAGGTTAATAAAATCCTGATATTTCCCCAGTGAGTTGCTTGGCCCATGCTGAGACATTTGTGAGGGCATGTTGAGAACCACCGAGCTGGGAAGGTGTTGAACCAGGCATGATGATAACGATCCTACCAGTAGGGCTATAAAGAAAGCCCTGTCCATTCTTTCAGGTGAACAGGGCGCTACCAAAAGAAAGGTTTTGGGCTTCCCAACCCCAACAGGATGAGATGTGCCTGTCACAAAAGCAGCTCTAAACCAAGCAAGGGGCTGTTCTTCCTAACTGCTCTTCCACACTGATCTAGCTGGAGTAGTTGGCAATCCACCTGTCAGCCTTCTGCACTTTAAGACTCTTGCTCTAAAACAAGCTACCTGAATTGCATGAACAGCTTGCATGCTCACCATCTATTTTGGCAGGCATGAGACGGGTTCCACTCAACCTGCATCTGTGGCTAATCCAGATTAACCTTCCCTAAGAGCCTCCACTATAAGAAGCCAGCAAAGGGTCTCCTTCCAGCAAGGGTAACCGTGTGTGTTAATTCCCTGCATCAGTGGGCTTTGTGCCTGCATATTCAATGCAGCAAGGAAAATGGGTACGAGCCTTGTGTGAGCTAACAGAGGCTGCTTCTCCAGACCAAGCAGCCTGCATTGGTTTACCTGAACTGATACAGAATCAAACCTTTGTTTGGACAAATACTGTTTGTTTGGCAAGAGTTTCTTTTAAGCTGTCCCACTGAACACAAGCCTTGCTGGGGCTTCCTTCCTTTGGGGCAAGCAAGAAATCAACCAACCCTAACATCATACCTAGAGCTATGCAAGGGGACTGACTCACTGAGCAAACCGAAACCTTGGTTTGTAGGGACCAGATCAACATTTTCACACACTCCCAAACATCCAAGACCTCCCCAAAGATGGGCTGGGGCCACCAATCCTCCCTGAAAGCAGCTTGCGAAGCAAGCCATAGCCAGCACTCCCCAGCCCCAGCGTTTGCAGTCGATGCCAGAGGTGAAAGGATGGGGATCCACAGCCGTAACACTTTGCAATCATGCTCTTCAGTGCAGCCGCACTCTGGAGAACTTTGTTTTACTTCCAGTAAGGGTATCTGATTGGGAGCAGGCAGGGCAGCACCTAGGATTAAGGGGGCCCATCTAGCTGTTACCTTCCCTGCTGTTCCAGCAGGGTTTGGAGCAGGTACCTGGTGCTGTGTTCTCCCAGGACGCTGCCTGGCCGCCAGCCAGTCTGAGGACAGCACAGAGCAGCTGCCTGGTCTGCTGGGAGCGCCTGGGCCTTGACGGGGAGCCACATGTCCCCACGAAGGGCAAATGCCACCATTGCCTTCTCCCTATTATCTGGGATAATTCCCTCTTAGAAATGTGATCAGGCTTGCACACCCCTGGCATCAACATCCTGGGTAAACCCACGTGGGGAGGGCTGATTTTTTTTCTTTCTTTGTTAAATCATGATGGGATGGGGTGTGAGGTGTTTTCTTCTTAGCAGCTGGGCTGATAAGAAAACAGATGACAAAAAGGCCACAAAATATTTCAGTCTGTTCTTTTTTCTTAGCACCTCACTTGAAGAAGCTGGAAAGTATCAGAGCCCTGGTGCTGCATCCTGAGCAGAAACATGGACGTGAGAAGGGTCTCAGCCTTTTCGAGCACGTTTCCCAGTTCACTTGCACGAAGCTCATTTCTAACCTTATTACCTCTGTGGATTCTACTGGGAATTCTGCAGCAGATGAGAGGGACAAAAGCAAACAACAGGACTTACAGCCAAAATTTAACTACCCTTGAAACCGTTGGAAGCTGATAGAAAGCCATCTGGTGTGTGAGACATGAAAAGTTGCTTGTACATGCAAGACCCTTTGTTAAGAGTGAGTTATCTAACTGCAGCACTGGAGCGATGGGATGGAGTTAACACTCCAGACATTACAGTACTTTTAATAAATTATCTGTAAAATACCTCCTTTAGTCTAACCACAAGTCAGGGTCTGATGCAGAAATCAATAGCAAAGATCTCAGTGTGTTATAAACACAGTCAAATTAGATGACCACAGAGCTTTCTTCAGTTTCAAATTCTATTAAAGGATGTGAAAGGGAGAACATAAGCAGCCAATACAGAAATAGAGCATTTAGCCTACTTTTGCTTCTGCAAGAGCAAAATCTTAAAAAACAAAACAAAAACAAAAAACACCACTAACAACAACAAAAACTCACAGCTAGTGCACTGGTACACCAAAACTGTCTGCTGGCCACATGAGTATCACTTACTTAAGAGACAAACCAGCTGTGGTGGAAAAGCTACAAAGTTCATCTAAGGTCAAAAAGAAGTCTAGGGTTAAGATCAGAATCCATCAAGTCTCCTACAACTGTTCTCCAGAGAAGGGGTTGGAAAGAGGGTTCAGACTAAGAAGTCAAGGCAGGGAAAAACCAAGTCCTGTGACCCTTTTGTTAAATCCAAGACAAAATATTATCACAGCAAGTTTTCAGGACACACATACAAGGCCCTTTATTCCAGACGTTACATTAGTTTGGCAGATTCCACTTAACAGATTTCACTCCATGCTCTGCAGATAACTTCTGATCAATGTGACAATGGCTGATTTCTTATTTTTACTGATGTGGTTTAGTACTTGAAAATAAAATATACCATAAGGCTAACACTGCTTTTGACATAAGTAATTTTTGGAGCTACTGGCCTATGTTATTTGATTGTGACTGGAAAGAAGGATTGCAGTCACGAAGCAGAGTGTTGTTCCTGACATGTTCTCTGATGAGATGTCAATATTTTGAGAACTGAGATGGAGGAAATAAAAGGTAGGTGGCATCCCTTCTGCACCTTGAAACTTTCAGCCTAAGACAGTGAAAGTCTGTCACTGCAGAACCAAAGAGAACTTTGTTGGAAGGGATGTCTGGAGAGGTTTCTAGTTCAACCTTCCCCTCAAAGCAACTAACACCACACACAGGGTACAGTCACATCTCCAAGGCTGGATAGCTCACTCCTCTCTTTCAACCTGTACTACCCAGTGAACAATTCTTTCCAAACACCCGTTCAAATGACATTTGGAATCATCATTTTGTGGCATTACCCCTTGTCATATCATTTCCCACCACCAAGAGACGAAGAGCTTGGCTCTGACATCTTTAATACAGTTCTTCAAAGTATTTGTAGGCTGATAGTAATTGCCCTTCAGTAGCTGCCAGTAGATCACTGGTGTATAAATATACACTTGTGGCACATCCTGACTGCCATGTGAGTCCTGGTTCTCCCTATGTTCACAATGCCTACCAAGTGGTGAGCAGTCAGCGCTGCCCTCTGGTACATGAGAACATGCTTCCTTGGTGACAGAATTAAAGTAATGATGCTCATGTCATTCCTGCAGGCAGGATATGGATGGGTTCAGGACCCAGTGTGCAAGAGGACATTTCATGCTTGATAAACCTCTGAAATCATTGCCCTGCTCTGGACACCAGATGCAGACACACCTGCTCCACACCAACGCTGGCCTGGGATCCCAGAGGGATGGATGCTGGGCTAGGGACCACAATGCACTGCCTCCTGCTCAGACCCTGGAAGATGAAGTTTTTCACCTTCCTGGGCTGAGGGAGGTGAGGTCTCTACACCTAATACCTCTGTAACAGAAACCAACACAGCCTTCTGCAGGGGTTGATCATGTTTTCCTCTTCCCCAGAACAGCTTCTTGTGATTTGAAATTTCTATGCCTTCTTTTCACATGCCTATCTTACCTCTCCCTGTTTTTTTACCCCGTATTATAATATATTCTTTTTACCTCACCTCTCCATAGCATTTTTCTTTCATCAAGCAGCCTTGCTACATTTATTACATTTTTGGGGAGTTAAGGAAGAGCTCTGCATGGTGCAGTAGCCTTGAGGATGGCAGTAAAAATAAAATAAAATCAGGATACCATAAAGTTATCAACATCAACAAAGTGAAGAGCTAAAAAACAGCAGCAATTTTCAGCCTCCTCCAATGGCATTCATTACGTATGCACAGCACAGAAATTTTCACAAAACTTCTTTCAAATGGACCTGTTTAAATGTATAAAATGTGTAGTGGATTAGGTGATTCTTTAACCAGGCTCCCAACGGGACTTACTTAAGTGGAAACAGCTCTTTAGAGGAACATCCTGAAATTTGTTTTGACTTATCTCCTGAGCTGTCTAGAGATTTAAATCGTCACTCTTATATGTGGTCTCCTGACTGTGCCTGCAGCTTAAAATAGCATAGGAAATGGGTTTCTAAAAGGCTGTTAAATAACAAAAATGCTGGCAAAAAAATAATAATGTTAATTTCTCTATTCCTCTCCAAACGGGGGGAAATGTTATTGACCTGTTTGAGCTCAATAGAAATTTTCTCACAAGTTGAAAGAACTGGTTGTTTGAGCAGATTACATTACCCAAATTGTCTCCTGTGGGAGACTTGATCACTTATTGTCTTTTCCGAGAGCTGTTCCTTTTTCAGTACATGCTCATGTCACCCCCTTTGAAACTGCAATAGAATAATTAAGACCATCCAAAAAGTTTTGTTTCCCAGAAAACTGGGCTTCTGGACAACAACAAATGTCTAGTAAGAAAATGCAGGGTTTTGTTTTAAATACTTCCTTTAAAACACTGAATGCTCCCAACTAAAAATAAACTCATTTTTCATCCAAAAGCCCAAAGATTTCTCTTTTGAAATGCTACTATGCTATTTCACAAAAGGAAACATTCATGAGTCTGCTATGTTTGGACACATTTCTGTGGTCATACCTCATGCCTTACAATGCATTTTGGTCACGATGCTTCCCTTACCAAGCAACTGTGAAGCAATATGGGAGAAACAGTTCAAACTATCTGGTCCATAAGGAAGGAGGAGAATGAGGCACCCACAATACACTTCCCATAAAGTGCCATGGGAGCCCATATTGTTATTAGGGGTAATGAAGGTGATGTAGCTACCACTAATCTAGCTACCACTAATAACCACAATATTTAGCAAGCACCCAGGAGGCAGAGTAAGCACGATGCAGTGTTCAGCCTGGGTCACTTCCCCATCTGTAACGTGAAGGTAGCCATGTGGCTCTCTCCTAGCTTTTGCCTGGCTTATTTGCCTCAACACAGGTTCTTCAGGCTGTCCCATGCAGAGCAGGGAGCACATCCCTGGGTCTGTTTCTGAGGTGTTCCCTGTAGCCATGAAGAGATATCTGCAGGGGACTGTCACCTTGAAGACCTTCCACCCACCTTTACTGGCATCAAATTAGTAGAAGCAGAGCACAACGCTGTGAGTTTTGACTCCATGAAATACCTGAATGAGGAACAGCCAGTAGCAGATTGGATTCAAAGAAGCAAAGCTCTAAAGTGATCTTTGCACTGCTCTCACAGACAAGTCAGAGGTAAAGTGCCACCTGGAGGGCCCTTGGCATGCCTGAAGAGAGGCCCCAGAGCTGCACCTTGCATCTGCACCCCCTTGTCCTCACCTTAGCCCCAGAAGCCCCATCCCGATGGGGCTGTCCCGATGGAGGTCTTTACCTACTCGTGGTGCTCTGCAGCCCCAGCTCTCAGCTATGCCCAAAGCTTCCTCACAGTTCTGGTCTCTGGTACGGATGCACTCCTCACAGCCTCACATTTGGCCTCCTGCACGGACAGCACTTAGGGGAGACTCCAGCTCTCTTCCGTCCTCCTCATGTGCTGCAGCAGGTTCCAGATGTACACTCTTTCCATCTTAGTATTATATTATTATTATAAGCATCCATGTGCCCTGCTGCCAAGGGAAGGCCACACGGGACAGTCAGTCGCTCATTCCAGGCCCTCACAAGCTCTGCCCCTGTCACACCATCTCCCGGTGCCCCCAAACCCCTTAGAACAGCCACCTCTCTCATAAGAGGCCACATCCACCCAAGGGTGCTCCCAAAGACACTGGTGTCAGAGATAAAGTTGTCGCAGGGATAAATAACACAACAGAAGGTCTACAAACCATCTCAGTGATTCAGATTCTGTTACCTGCTTTCAAACAGGGCTGAAGCACACAAGATGATCTTCAGCTGGCCTAACTTCAGGTGGTGAAAACTGTCCCTCTGCTGACAAGTAGTTTGGTGTAATGGGGCAGACCCGAGCACCTGCACACCCAGTCCTGATACTCAATATGCATCCTGAGGGATTGATTTAGTGTGAAGTTTAGTCTGGTGCCCCAGAATAAACATCCTGACCACTCTTGTGCTTCAGAGCTGGGAGGATCAGCCTTTGATTTGGATCATTGCATCTCCACCAGATGGAGAGCATCTGGAGCACACCTGGAGACAAAACGGGTATTTGCTTCAGAACTGTTCTCCTCCTCTGCACCAAAATACTAATTTATTTACAGGTAAAAGACTACGTATCTAATCCAAAGCAGTTGCCAAGATGCCACTTATAGTAGCTGGAAAAAGACTTTCTCAGGGTGAGATTAAGAAACCTTACTTTTTAAAAGAGTACTTCAATGCTTCAGTAAAGCTGCCTGTAAGTTTTTTGTTGTTGTTGTTTCTTTTTTTTTTTTTTTAAATTTTAGTTAAAAAATCCCAATTAATCTGCTTCATCAAAAAAAAAAAAAAAAAAAAAGACCAACAACTTTTCCTGGGAAAGCATCTGTTTTGATGTTGTTTTCTTTCTTCTTTTCTCTTTATTTTTATTTTTAAAGAGACAGAAGTTATAAGCAAAAAAAAAGAATCCAGTTTTCTGGTTTTAAATTACTTTGAAATTTAAACTAATTGGAGTAAAATAAATCTTTTAAAAATAAGAAACATTCATAACCAAAGTGAAACATGACCTTTCTGGGGATTTTCATCTTCAGAGGGAAAAGCACACTTTGAGCTCTCATCTATTCAGTGGGTAATAAGAAAAAACAGAAGCTATATATGTGTTTTAAACTATTCTTAGTAAAATATTAACAAGACATGGATGCCATTTTATGGCTCTTTGGCATCCCCAAATCTCTGGAGGGTGAATCTCAGACTTTAGCTGAACCATCTGCAGCTCAGAGCAACACCAAGAGCGTTGTGCTGACTGGGATGCACTACCTCGCACATCCATGGAGGACGTTTGCCCTCACCCTGTAGCACAGTGCCTTGGCAGACCCCGACTCCCCAGGTTCCCAGAAACATCCCAGAGCATCTCTGCTCGAGTTCAGATGTTCAAAATTAATAAACAGATAAACAAACACAAAACGGCCCCACCTCATGCTGCTCCCTCCCCTTCTCTCAGCCATCCGCACACCCTCCGAATGCTGCTCTACAGAGATAAGCCCCTGGCATTTTCCCTCCCAGCCTCCAATCAGCCATTATCATAAGAAAGTGCAAAGCATCTATCAGCCGCACAGCCCAGTGATTTATGTTCAAAGTTAGGATTATCTATTCTGCTCAAATCCCTTCAAACAGGAAACCAGATAAAAGAGAATCAGACTCCACAGATAAAATTGGAATATAGGTTCATGCAACAGAATGACAGGCAGGTTTTTATCTCACGGTGGCTCCAACCACCTCATTTTGTCAGGAATTGTGCATTATCCACAGCCAGGGACTTGCCGCATGACCTTCACAACATCCATGCACCTTTCCCCAGGCTGCTGTGTGCGCGGGATGTGGCTTGCAGGGCTCCTGGCCAGGGAAGGGGCAACAACCCTGCCATAATGGAGAGCTAAAGCACAGCCCCAGGGCTTCCAGAGCATGGTGCCAAGCAGCAGAGCTCCCACCAGCCCGTTTCTGCTCCCTGCTGGGCAGCGATACACAATTCTGCCCCTTATAATGACTGGTTGATCTTATTACACTGCTTCCACACTCACGTCTGCAGTTGTGCTCTATGCATTAAGAGGAGTGAATAAAAAAATCTGTTGAAGCAACGCACAAATAAATACCATCCCAAGCTGGGCAATTTAGCAAAAAGAAAAACAAGTTTCCAATGTTGGATCTTTTTGACTACTTCTTTTCCAGCATACCAGGATGCAGGACTCGGTAATTTATTGCCTCCGTCTGACAAATAACTTCTCTATCCTGTAGCCATTACGCTTCATCTCTCTTTATTCTGCTTAATAAGACACTATTATTGCTGGCACAGTAATGAGACTTTTGCAAGCAGGATCACAACGGGCTAAGGTAGAATGCTTTCTTAATACAGTAGAAACCTTTTTTGACAAGACAGCCATTCATTACGGCTGCAAAGCAAGGCACAAAGGCACTTTGTTGGGCTTTTAATTGATTGCCACTTCGTCTGCCTCCCTTGGACTACCTTGCTGTATTCACAGGAAAAACTGGTGGTTTAAGAAGTAGTGGAAAGCGAGGGAAGACCAGTGTAAATGAAGGGATAGGAAGCAAACTCAGCCAACTCAAAGCATCCTTTGGGGTGACTGCTTGGATACAGGGGGGTCCTGCAGCCCACACTGTGAGTTACTGCCACCGGCTGAGATAGGAGCAGGCAGAAGAGATGGGTTAATGCTGGGACACTTCACCAGACCAGGTGGTTTCCAAGTCACATCAGGTTGCATTTATCTTCCCTTTCTCCTCTGGCTCAGGCACTGAAGAACCATGATTCTGTCTGAACCACTTACACGACCTGCATCTCTTGAGAATATCTCTTGGGATATTCTCAAAAGTACCAGTTAACCACCTCCTACTTTTTTTTTTTCCCTCCTAGAAAACAGACCCAAGTGACCCTCTCTGACAAGTGAGGGACACTCAGACTGCAGGGATGTGAAGGTACTACGGCCAAAACAGGCTCCAGCAGCTGAAGTAACATCTTTTGGTGGAAGACTGGAGGCCTGCTAGGAGAGGGGATCAAGGAAAGGCACAGAGGCTGTGGAAAGATCTCTGACCTGCCTGCACAGCATCTAGCACACCACAGCCCAGCTCCATGCTTGGGTCTCCTTGTTGTGATCACAGCAGGAATCAAACAGGTCTTCAAAAGTCTTCAAAATCTAGGGAATGTGATCCTACTTGCAAAATGTAGGGGAAAAACAAAACTATTGCCTTCTTATCCTCAGTAAGCTGTAGAACTCCACATTTACTTATGTTATTTTTAATCCTTTAAATTTTAATAACATTGTTATTTAGCACTTAAGGTATTCAAGACAAGATTATACTGAACAAGGTGATGACACAGCCAGCTTTGAGATAAGTAAGCCAGAAGGGCATGCTCAGGGCAAAGCTGTGATTTACGATTTACATTGCACTACTTTACACTGGGGAAGAAGCAAATCTGGAACCACAGCAGAGCTGGCCATGGCTGGGACCGTTTCTCAGTTGCTGCAGGACAAAGAGCTCAGCAGGATTAAAGAAAGAAAGAGACAGAGAAAGAGAGAAAGACAGAGAGAGAGAGAGAGTCACAAAGACCTTTCCTTACCTTTCCTCATTTACTCAGAGGCTTCATCTAAAGATTCACAAAGGGCAAGAGATTAATTGTGCCAGCTGCCATCTCTCTTCTGTATAACCACAGACTTAGGACCTTTCTGTTCTTTCTCTGCAGTGCCTGCCACAGCTTTGAGAGATTTATAGCCTGTCAGCCCCTGGCATCCTCAGTTTTGTTCTCTGTGACCCTCTCTCTCTGGCCTCACCTTCATCTCAGGTCCAATTCCTACATTAGATAGCTGTTTGGCCATATTACCCCAAAGCTACCTTTTTTTCACCCCCAAAATGCCACAGCTGTGTCCAGACACTGCTGTGTCAGCCCTCTGCTCCAGTGAGGGCATGAGGCTAAGTCTGAGCAGTGCCCCCAGCCCTGGTGGGAGCTGTCCTGCATGCCCTGGCAGCAGCCAGTGCACCACGTCCCTGGGTGCCTGGAAGGCCAAGGTTGTCCCCAAGGTCTCTCCTACACTGAAAGATTTGGAAGAAACCACTGCCACCAGGCCAGCAGCGCAGGTACAACAACTGGCCATCCCAGGTGTCACCAGTTGTTGGTTGAAGAGTCTAAGGCAGAGAAAAGCTGACTTTCTCCTGGTGCAAAGCACTCCCATTCCTGGTTGCTGTTACAGAGAGAAAAGCAGCAGAGAAAAGAATATTCTAGCCTAACTAGGTGACTTTAATCTGCTAACCTGAGCTTCAGGAACTTGTCTGGACCCAGTCTCTGGTAAACAGCCATTGTTCGGAAACAGCCTGGAGAGGAACAGAACAAGCAGGACCTCTGCTGCTTAGGTACCCTGTGAAGTCAGTGACCATCCTTCTCCATCAAACTGTGGTCCCATTCCTGAAGATACCCCCTGCAGCACAGCACCAGCACAGGCACATCCCTGAGAGCTGCAGCCACCACAGCAAAGAAATGCCCTCAAGAGCATTAGACAAAATTATTGCATTTCCAGCTTGCTGCTCCTGCTCCAGCATCCCGCACCACCGCTGTGCAAGAACACATCCCAGAGCTGCAACAAAGCAGCCAGGAGGCTTGGCAGGAGCTGACTGCCAGCACATCTTCAGCAGCACCAAAGATCATGCACACCTGCACAGCCAAATGCACACATCCTTACTGTGTCTGTGCCCCTCAGGACTTTGGTTTGAAGCTAACAGGTCTGTTACCATGCCATGGTGCACGTGAAGGTGATCCTGCCTGACTTAGATGCCCCTGGCACTGCTGACGTGCCAGCTTACAAACAAGGAAGAGCTTACAAGTCTTCACAAGATAAATGAGGATTGCATGAACAGTCTCAAAAGCGTAAAAGAAATGAAAAAAAAAATCAGGTGAAAAAAACTCATGACTCACATTGCTCACTACTTCTTGGTGCTGGCAGTGTCGAATGAGCCGCAGGAGCGGAGACCAGAGCTGTAAACTGGGATTACTGCAGAAAATCTGAATTTCCAGTTTGTGCTATTTTTACATCTCTGTCTAATCTGTCTCCATCTCACCATATCAGAACTATCTCAGCAGCCCCTAATAGCCTCCCACTCCCCCAGCCATTACAGCTATCATGTATCATTTCACTTCTTTAGCGTTCATTAACACCTTTACAGGCCTCCCTTCAAGCAATGCATCCACACAAAATCAGTGACATTACCCTGCTGTGAACAGGAGCAGTCCTGGTGTTTCTGGGAGAAATACCCAGGCCAGGCTGGCCCAGCTCCAATGCAAACATCTTCCCAATGCACCTAATAAATGCCTTGATTACAGTGATTTTTATGTATTTATTTATTTATTTTTACTGGGACTGCACAGAAAACAGAGCCAAAAGGAAGGGTCCAGGGGCACTGTCCTGAGACAAGATGAAATCAACGTAAAACACTCAAATATATATATAAATATATAAAAATATATTTGATCTCCTAAAAACCTCCAGTGTGGACTCTTCTGTTCCCCCATCCAATCCTTCCCTCTCCTCCTTCCCCAACAGAAAGCAAACATCTAACTTAATTTCTCTACTGTAGTTTAAACTTCCTGGGACAAATTACACCTTCTCCATGGGTACATGTTGGTTCTCTGTGACACCACCCTAAGGGATCGCCAACCCCACCACCAGTCCCAGCAGCTTGGATATTTCCAAACTTGGGTTTTCCTTCGCATCCAGGGCTTTGCATGCCCACCCATACCACACAGAGATGGGGTGGATATGCTGAAACAGGTAGTAGGGCTTGCTGACAGCCACTTTCCAAATTACTGGTAGAGCCAAGGCTCCTCTGTGCTATTGTGAAGCCATAAAATGGCCTTTAAGGAGGATCACGTTGCACTTCCCTTAAGCTATTTTGTACCATAGGAGAGACTGCAAGCTGATTCAGGGATCAAGCCCAAAGGAGTCCCATTAGGATGTCACCCCAAGCATCCTGAACTCCTCTTGGAACTCCACCCTGGGCAAACCAACGAAAACTTTCCTATTTCTCTCCTATTTCTGAGCACTGTTTTCCTGCCTCTCCCAGTCAGGCTCACCACTTGTTCATAACAGAACCAGTCCATGCTCACAGGGCTGTCTTTAGATCCTGTCCCAGGCACACAGCGATGCTCAGCCCAGAAGCTGAGGAGGCTCTGGGGTCCTCTGAGGAATGGTGCCACAGCTCTCCCCAGGGACTTTCAGGTATTGACAGACAGCTGGACCTGGTCAAAACCAACCCAGAAATCAACCTTGCAGAGAGCTGCCCCTAGTTGGTGTGAACATTGCATGCATGCCCTACCAGTGAGATTTTAGCTGCTGAGTTTTAGGTCCTCACAGTTTGCCCTGTGTTAGAGACAATGCATACAGGGAGGCAAAAGAACAAACCCTCTGGGCACTTGTTCCTTTGCATGAAATAGTGCTTTCAAGCTACGTCAAAAGCCTGAATGAATTGTTTTTGCAAGGCTCTCTGGTGCCCTGGGATGCAAAGTTCCAGCAGGGCAAAGCAGTGTTGCTAACAGAAATGCAAACATCAAAGTCTTCTTCTGCAATGGGTTGAAGTGCTGATTTGAAAGTATTTCCAAAAGATGTTTTGCATCTGGAGAAGCCCAGTATTCTAGCAATAAGTGGGAGAGCATTCCCATGTAAATTAATATTTGCAAATGCAGAAGGAAAAGAGGTAAGAGTTTTTCAGAGACACAAGATTGGAAAAATCTTCCCCATCTTAAATCTACAAAGGGCATTTTTGGTAACGGAAAGAAAGGAAACAAAAGCCATTTCCCTTCTGGAACATCAAACAGAATTTTACTGTTGCTCTACTCCCCATATTCCATCCTCAACAATCCAATAACTTTTCCTACAGTGCTTTTCTGTACCTCAGCTGTTTATCTGATTTTTTTTCTTCCAGTAAAATATATATATATATATAAATCCCTGAATCTTTATATTTGCCTTCATAGGGACAGAACTCATCCTTGGCAGCTAGGAGTCCAGAAGGCTTTTATGGGTTCTTTGGTCAGAGTTCCTGAAGCATTTTGACCACATTATGGCTCATCCACATCTTCCCCTTTTTATTGTGCAGTTCCCAGTATATTTAGAAGCAGTTAATCATACATCTGAAATGGGAGATAAGCATTTTACATTTATTGCCACTCTCAGGTGCTGTATCATTTTTTATCCCTTTGGCTATTATCTGATGCATTTGATCTTTCTGTTTAATGCCTGCTTCCCCCATTAACTTCTTAACTTCCGTAGGCTACTGTGCCTAACGTAATAGGGAAGAGCTTTGATAAAAGCATACATCAGTCAAATTCCCTTACTTCAAGCTTTAACTTGAAAGGGACACTGCTAAGGTGTTTGCCATAATGTTTAAAGTCCATTCCCCGCCCCATCAATCTGCGTTTGTAATAACCCTTTGAAAAGCTAGCAACTCAGATCACTTCCCTTCGTGAAAACTTTTCCACCAACTTGCATGCCACTCTGCAAGGAGAAGGCAGCCAGACCGTGGTTAGAGCAGGAAACAGCAATGCAAGCGTTCTGGTTTCTATTTCCAGCCCTGCCCCACAATGTGCTGAACCAGTCCTTTCAGGTCTATATGACTCAATTTCCCCATCCATAACTGATCGCTATCATATATCCCTGAAGAATTGTCAGGAGGTTGGATTAATTAACAGTTGTAGGATATTCTGAGAAGAAAAAAAAATCCGTCTTCTTGTGGCTAATGCAATATGACTACACAGTTTCTTCCAAATGTGTTGGTATTTATTTAATTAGAAGGAATAAGAGCGGGGGAAACCACTGGGGGATACTCGCTGTTATTAAGAAATCCCATATGCTGAAGCAGGAGCCACCAGGCGAGAGCCCACACGCTGTACATTTCTGGTTCAGTTTGCCCAGGGGCTGCTCACTGGCCGGACAGGCCCTTCCTCAGCAGCACCAGGACCTCCTCCCAGCACCCCAGTGCTTCTCCTGTGGCCAGAACTGGGCAGACAGAGGGGGGGAAATCAGTGGGACCAGCACAGGGGTAGGAACACCATAGAAGGCACAGCTCTGCTCTGGTCTCACCCCCTCCCCTGGGTGAGGACATTTTGGCTCCCCACCTTTTTCTGCAGTCCCTTGCAAGAAATGAACACGATGTGCACAAAGGGCCTCAGCCCCTTCCCCGAAGAATGGGTCACCCAGGGCTGAAGTGCCCAAGGTCCCCCTGCCCACCGCACGTCCCTCCTTCCTGTGCCACCCACCCAAACTGCTGGGGGAGACCTGGCTTCTCCGCTTGGACTAAAGCAGAGTTTCTCCAGCTCAGCTCAGAGCAGAAACCACCAGACTCCCTGACACAGGAAAATCAGGGACACAACTGATCTGAGTCCACTGCATCCTCTCCAGCTGGACACTGTGCTAGCCGCCCCACCAGGTGCTCTTACAAGTGACCCTTATGCCCACTTTGCCACCCCCCCACAACTCTCACCTCCATCTCCCCTGTCCAGACAGCACACTAGCTGAATGTCCATCATGTCCCCGAAAAGTTCTATCAATTTTGCTTTAGAGAGGGAAAATCATGGCATGGGCACCTTCAGCTAAGCAAGAAGACTCCTGTACAGTGAGCAGTATTTGAGTTTAATGCATCCCAGGGGAATTACTTTCCCATTATTCCATTACTCCCAATATACTCAGATGCTTTCTTTGAGTTTTCTTATGCCTTTTTTTTTTTTTTTTTTTTTAAAGACATTCCTCTAATATAATGTTTTGTTGTTTGAAGCTTATGGAAGCCTCTTAATGTTGTAAAAGCATTGAGGAGTAGGCTGGGAACAGCTCCACACAAGTTGCCAGACAGCAAAATGAAATACAAGGTATTTAACCAGTCTGGCCATACTATTCCACCTTGAAGAAATGCTGCTTTCCTGGTAAAACTATGGCCTGGGCTCCTACTGCTGCTAGGTGACATGGAGAAGAGGTTGTGTTAAGTTATTGATGTGTATTAAAGGGAGAAAAGTTTCATATCCATGCTGGTTAGGATTCATCGGGAAGCTACAAAATAGCACGATGGAGATAAATCTATCTATCATGCAAGTCACCCACGGAATTTATTAAGACTTAACACCCCTGGGTTACACTCAAACTCTGTATCTATTTCACAAAGCAAAGAGGGTTGTTATTTTCTTTCTGACCTCCTGTAAGCTGGACTAAGTAATAAATTCTTGTGTCATATAAGCTTGCCATATCTAACCTGGGAACAGCTTCCCCCTTCCCCTGGTGATTCTGCCTCAAATCTGAGCCCACTGAAATTCATTTGGCGACAGGGGGCAGACGGCACGAGCAACTTGCCTTGACAGCTAATTATTTTCCAGCATACCGACCTTTCAGGGGATAATATCACTTGGAAACACGCTTCTTTTTACCTTTTAAATTTGGGTACTTTGCAGAGCAAAGAGACCAGCAGAGCTAGTGCTCCCCAGCAGGGGCACATATCCTCCTTTTTTTTTTTTTTTTAAAAAAAAAAAAAAAAAAAAAAAAGGAAAAAAAATAATAATTTGCTACATTAACATTGACTGACAAGTCCATGACCTTGACAGTCGTGCTCCTTTCTCTTCCCCCAGCAACACTGGTGCCCAAATCCCCCTCTGAGGGGTGGCACAAGAAGCTCTGACCAGAATCACACGTGGCTGCTCAAGTTCCCCCAGGTCGCAGCAGGGATGGACAAGGCACACCCAGAGTCCAGGAGAGATTTTGTCCATGGTGGATGAAGCACAGGCAAGGTCAAGAATGGACTTTGGTTCCAGGAGAGTTTGCAGAAAGCTGCACTGTGTGAACAAGGCAAACAACAAGGGAGGCACATGGAAAAGCAGTGGTTGCTCAAGGGGTGAGCATAGAAGCAAAGGCTCTGACCAGAACTTCAGTCGGAAAAAAACCCTATGGAGCAGCATCTTGGAGGGAAGAACCTGTTCACATTCAAATGCATCATCAATTAAAAAAGATGAGGCTAAGGATTCTCCATTAAAAAGTGCCCTTTTCAATTTTCCAGTGTCATAACCCTTTGGGAAGGTGAGAAGAGTGATTTATTGACCCGTTTTAAGCGACAGCATTGCACAGGGAAGCTCTAACTCAGCCGCGGCCCAACAGTTGAGTTCTGCCAGCTCCGTGCAGGTGAACATCTCAAAGGGACCCAAGCAGAGCACTTAGAGGACCACATGAAAGGGAGAGTAGTGTGAAGGCACAAGAGATGCTGCCTGGGAACTGGATCAAAAAATCCAGATGTAATGACTTGTAGAGCCTTAGTAAGCAGAGGGTTTTCTGAAGATGCTGACTTCAGGATGTGGAAGAGAGAGAGGGGGATTAGGACTGGCACTGTGCCATCTCCCTGTAATTGCTATTTATAAAATTCTGCACCTGCAGGATGAGGTGATTGATTAACATGCTTCATAAATCTCAGGCAGTTGAGCAGCTACGACGTGGTTACAATTTTCTTCATAAAGTTCTAGCCATGAAAAAATAAAACAGGTTTCCAAGGGAACCCGGGAGCTTCCACAAACATAGCTATTAGGTTGGATTCTTTTTTTAAATGCAAACTTTCAAATGGAAACAAAATGATAAATGCTCATTTTAAGAATTATAATTTGGGGTTTGTCCTCCATTTTTGGAAGGACTCTGGCATTCCATTCCTGTCTTCTTTACATCTAAAATTTTTCTTCTCTTTCAAAGTTTGGAAAGCCACAGAGCTTTTCCCCCTATATTTTTTTCCTTTCTTAAAATCTCTCATTTTTATAGCAAGAAATAAAAGCAAGCCAAGAACAAAAAAAAATCCTAAACAAAACTTCAAATACAAGTGTACCCCGTGTTGTATGAAACCTATAATTAAACTCACCATATTCTTAAGTATCTCAGTCAAAGTAAATGGCATTTTCCAAACCGACATACTTCTTGTGCATTGTGTGACTCTGGATCCAAAGTGATCCAATTGAGAGGAGATGCACAACTGTCTCCCTCAGTAATGCAGAAATTCTCTAGGTATAGGGCTGTGAAATCACTGACCAATGGGGGATTCATCCACAGCCAGGTGATGGGAGCTGTGCTGTAGAAATGACTACTAAAAATGGGGCTCCGGGTGATACGTATAGTCTCCAATATAAACACTTCCTTTTCAGCATACAAATCCCATCTCTGCCAGAAAGAACTCAGTGGTAAAGCAGCAACATTAAACAATAGGTACATCCCCAAGTTTGCTAACAGTTCAAACAATAGGTACATCCCCCACTTTGCTAACAGTTCAGGGCAATAGATACTATTACAACTAACAGCCCAAATGGAAGTGAAGCCCAAAGTGGACCCACACCACCTCCGTGCTCCTTTGTGCAGCAGCACTTCAGGCTCTACTAGAGCACTTCTAGAGGATTTACATATATAAAACCCATTCTACAACAGTCACAGTCCTCCCTTCCTCCCTGCATCTGCCTGCCAGTACCCTAACACAGGCCATGAGCAGCCTTCAGCAATGCTTCTCCTGCCTCCATCTCACGGTCCGTTTCATTGCATCTCTCACCACGGAAATGCTGCCATCATCATGGCATTGCAGGAATATATCGGAAAGGACCAGTTGCCATATGCCACCTAATATTTCAGAGCAGATGAATGAATGCAACTTGGCAGAGAGCTTCCTGGTTTGATGAAATTGGCCCCATCTGTCTGTCCCTTATGGAAAGAACGAAGCCGCCAATGAAAAATTTGCTGTGTGCACTCTGATTTTCCCTCTTTCCATTTCTGTGGGTGCAACTGTGCAATACTATTTTTATGTTGCAGTGATGAGGCTTCATGCCCACATCTGTGCTTTTATACTTCTTTCCTGGTGCTGACATTCTCCCATAGCTCAGTGAAAAAGGAAGCTTTCAGGGTGGAGGACGATTTCAAGCATTACAATCTAAAAGGAAGTCATCAGAGGCCAGCTCACCCAGAAAGGTTGCACTGAGGAAGCAATGCCTGATTTTTAGCTACTTTGTGGCCCTGAGGAAGAAAATCTGCTTCCAGCTCTCAGCTAGAAGGTAGCTTAGATCTGCCACCCAGAGCACAGCCACTGCTGCAGCACAACGCAACGAGGTGCCTGAAGAACAGGAGCTCTTCCTGGGCAGAAGATCAGCACTTCCATGGTAACACCAGCACCTGGGCATTGCATGAGCACGTATGCACAGAGAAGGGAAAGGCTCTGAGATAATCCACATCCCACCCCCTTCTTTTGGGGAGCACTGATTTATTCCCCACTTCAGAGGACCTCTTACTTTCCCTTTTTGCACATAGGTTGGCTGAGTGTTCTCAGCTGAGATGGAAGCTTTATTCAGGAGTCATTTCTCTTATTGTCACGGCAAACTTCACAAGCATCGGGGCCGTGCATTTCAGGAGAGCCAAGTTCCCCTTCCCAGCAGCTGAGGCTGCAGCCGTTCCCTGACCTCTTGCTCTGAAAGTTAACATGAGGTTAACACTGGAAAAGCAAATCAAAGCCCAAATGACACCAGTTACCTGTTCCGGTTTGTGTTGCTTTATGACTCCAACTCCGGGGAACACATGCCTGACCGCCTGCCATCTCCCCCAGGGGACTGTGAACTAATAACGTCTCTATTTCCTGCCTGGGAGCGCATTTCAGCTCGTGCCTTTAAAAACAACCAAATACATTTCTGTCTCTTTCAAGCTTTCATTGTGAACAGGGAAAATGAGAAGTCGAGATGATGATAACCTAATCACTGGACTCTTTTAACAAGCAGAATTTCCTCTTAAATAACTGGTTTGAATCTCTGCCAAGCAACAAAGCTCCCAACATTTCTAATACCCAGCCGGCATATCATGAAAGCAAATATGATGAATTGCTTTGCATTTGGTTCTTGCATTAAACGAAAGCACCAGTTGGGCGTTAAACAGAAGGGTCACGTTCCCGACACGTTTGCAGTCATGGAAATCTGGTGCCGCTCCCCCAAAGGCTACGGAGCTGCTGAGATTCACTGGGTGACGAAGTGCCATGAAGCTGAACTCAGAGCAAGCCAGTGAACGAGGGGAAGGAGTGGCAAGGGCAGAGAATATTGCTGCATGGATCCTCTTTCCAAAGGGGTTTAGGGGCTTGCCCAGGGAGTTTTCTCATGAACCTCCTGAATGCCAGTGCCTTTGGCAGCCAGATGTTGGATCAGGTTTCCTGTCTAAATACAGACTGAAGTGCCCTGCTTTGTGCGCAGCTGATGATCTGATACATAATCCCAAAAGAGAAATAATAAGAACCATAGGAAGCAGATTTCCCTGCACTGCTCGGTGCAGCCAGCCTCTTGATCCATTTGCTTTCATCTTAACCAGAGGAATTTTTCATCTCCCATTTTATGATCTTTTTTTCACGACAATAGGTTGGGGCTGGGCAGCAGGGCTGCATGTTATCGTCATAATGAGAACAATCGGAGTCGAGCAGTTATTAATCACCCAGTCATATGATCCATTAAAACAAATTCTTATTAACCACAAGACATATGTTTTTCTCCTGAACTCCAGAGATAATGCCTGAAAGCAGATGGAAGAACTGCACTCACAAATTAAATTTGATGGGGCTTTTAAAAATAAATTATGTCTGGCAGGCCTCTCTTGTGTTAATTAAGCTGCTACATAACTTCGGGAATGTACCTGTTGCTTATTACAGGTGTTGCTGGGGGGTCTATTTTCTACTCATTTTTTTTCCACTGCTTCAAAAGACCATGAGCTAAATCCTCAATTGCTGTAAAGCAACACGACTGGGGGAGCAGGGAAAGCTCTAGTGAGCCACTGCAGCTCGTGTGGACTATTTGACTTCTGGCCAAATATCTCAGCATTTTCTTACAACTAATGCCCATTGATTCAATTCAGACTTATTTTCTGGCTCCAAGCCTCACCTTATTTCTCCATGGAGTAATTGAGGGTGACTGTTGTGCAGTGGTACACTCCTGCCCCTGCTCAGAAGCATCTCCCTGAGCATGCCCCTGCCTGCAGCAATGAAGCTCTAAGGAGTATCAGCCTGCCAGCACAAATAAGCAGTTCTCAACTGAGATCAACATGAGCACAGGATGGGACTGATCCTACAAATACCTTAGGGTGTTTTATACACCAGCACTTGGGACTAAAGGCACCAGCCCTAACCAACACACACCACTGGAAAGCATCAGGACATTGAAAGTGACACAAGGGTGATGAAAACACCCACACAGAGCTCTATGGGCAAGTCCAGATATCCACAGAAGGTTGTGTCCATGGAAGCTGCCTCCCCAAAGCTCTGGAAGCTTTATGAGACCTTTAGGCAAGGGCTAGATTTTACCATGCCAGTTCAGCTCCTGAGGTTAGGAAGAACAGTAAAATAGTCACCAATACAACCCAGCAAATTTGCAGTTCCTAAATGTTAGGCATTAGTGCCTGAAAGAGTATCTAGTGACATTTTAAGCTCCCTGAAGTATCCCTCCTGGTGGCCAGAACAGAGATGCCTCTCCTAAAAAGGAACTGGTTTCCCAGAGCAATCCTATCCCAGGTCCCTACATTCACTTTGCACAGGATATTGTGTCTAAAATGGCACCTGGCACCTGAATTAGTTCTTGGTGTGCAATCTCATTAATCACTGAGACTCCTCTGGTTCACTCAAAGAGTCAGGCACTTTCAGAAGCTGATTCATTCCTACAACATAAATTGCCCTCAGAAGTGCTCCTTCAGCTGCTTTGACCACAGAAGCCTCAACAACTGGCTTACACTAAATGCCTGATTTTTGGTAGCTAAATTTAGAAGAAAGGAATCACTTTGACTGTATATCATTCCCTAGATGAACACAGCAAGGGCCCAAATCTAACCCAAATGGCTTCTATAAAGATTCAAATCAATATTCTTAGATTGATTTTTTTTTTTTTTTTAATAGCATTTTCCCCAGGATATGCCCAGTGCAACTCAGGATGGAAAGTATATTTTCACACAGAACAGCAAGGCAAAATAACTTAAGAGTGTAAATTTAGGAGGCAGACTCATTGACACACTACAGGGGAAATTTAAAGTCAAGACAAGGAGAAGAAAATGCCTCAGGAACAGCAAGTGGTATATCAAAGGATTTCTGTGCTACTTTCATATCCTCTTTTTATCCACAACATTCACTAATCACCACTATTTCCATTACCTAAGAAGCCTTTTTTTGCCTTTAGAAAGTAGAACATGAATGGCTCAAGTATTTGGGAGAGCTATTTATATACCACACTAAAGTCAGGGCAGGTTTAAATACAAGTGGTGTGCCCCTCCTTTATCCCTAGCAGAGCACACATACACAGAGCTAACCCAGAGTAACGGCCTGTTTAATCAGGAGAGTTATTTGAAAACATTTGTTCAATATGCCTGGCAGTATTTAAGGTGTGTACACAACCACCTCTCAAGGGTGCTAAAACATAGCTGGAATGAATGGTTATTGCAATGAATATCTGTTTTCCCTTGCTCTCAGAAGTCATAGAGGTATTCCCCCTGCCAGCCCAGTCACACATTAAAACGTGATTGACAGCCTCTCCCCTCTGCTTCTCCTTTTACAAGTATCATCTTTGATATCTACATATATTAGTGTTACTTCAATGTAATGTCAGCTGTGGATAATCAGCATTCTTACCTATGTTAAGCACCATCCACACCACCTCAAGGTCATGTTGCATATTTTAGTGTTTTAAGACTCCCTTTACAGGAACATCTTTTGCTAAGTAAGAAGCAGGGCCTGAAGCCTTTACCAGTATCCATAGCTGTTCCTCAATGTTAAATACCTAAATACAAATTCATCTTTCAGCTAAGACACTTCCAGCTTTCAAAACCTGAGATCTTGAAGGGATCCACAGGGAGGATCCACACCTGGAAGCCACGCATTTGCATACAGCAGGACCTGGTGTGCTCTGGGTGACTCCCAGGGTTCATCCCCACAGACGCCTTCGTCTGCAGCAGGGACAGCAGCTGCGTCCCATGAACATAAAAGCCTCCTTTGCTTTGTCCCTTTGGCTAACCTCGCATTACCTGTCTGCTAATAGGGCACCCTCCTGCACAAGCATTTCTGAGTGCAGGGGGAAAAGATGAAAAGAGGACTTGGGTGCCCAGCTGGTCCCACAGCTGAGCAGGGGACTCGGGTCCCCAGCAGTCAGCACCGACCTAGTCCTCTTCCAAGGACGTTTGTGGTGACAAAAAGATATAACATTTATTAGAAGTTTATCAGCTTTGTAGCCAGCCTTCTACCTTACATTTTCAGCCTTCAGTGTGTGCACAACCCAAGAATGCCTGGAAGCACGTGGCCTTCTCTAACAGCACCCCACAAACCATGGCACCAAACCACCGTGCAGGCAACCTGCAGCTGGCCTGAGCACAAGGCAGCTCAGAGACACAGCCACAAACCACGGCACTGGTTTCTGCTAGGTGACAGGGTGACACCCAGTGACCTTCTCATCCTAAAATAATGCCCTAGGAGCTGGGAACCACCACAGCTATAAAAGCGCATTGCCCCAAAGGGATATTGGCATTCTGAGCACCAGACCTCATTTATTGCTGAAGTACCATTTAACGTCACAAAAGAAGTGCACTAATGACTCTCCAAGTACCTTATGTCTGTTAAAATCAGCCTTCCTGCCCTGCTGCACAGCAGCTCCTTCTTTTTTTTTTTTTCTTACCCCATTCTGAATTACAAGGCTTTTCCAGTCCAGAGTCTGATTCAAGTGCCAAAATAAAACCTACTCAAAGGGCAAATAACTTACCATGAGATAGTAAAGATCAAGAAGAGTTTATTTTCCTATTTATTATACTTATTTAAAACATGAAGACAACTTAACACTTGGCAGACAGATTCCTCCCACTTAAACATTACAGTGTCAAGGTAAAGCATCTGTTGGCTTGTTTACCACTGGATAATGAGGAACATTTCTGATGTACTAATGAGCCTGAATCTCCTCTAGAGTCTGTAAGAAATGGACGGTATTGTTTAAAGACAATCAGCCACATGATATACCCCATGGGACCTCAGAAGCTGCACTGTCCTGCACAGCTAGGTGAACTTCTGTTTCTGTTTGCAGCACTCAGCAGTTCCAACACCTCATCAAGAAGTTCTGCTGATTTTTCACTGTGGCTAGAATAGCAAAAGCATGGTTGTTTTCCACATCTCACGGCAAACTCCAGATCTCCAGAACTGCTCTGGCTTGCAGCACGTGCTGGTAAATGGAAACCAAGGCAGCAGCCAGGCTGTTTTATTCCAGGACAGAAGAATTTTGCAGCGGATACAGATGTTATTTCCCAAAGATAGTTAGCTGGCTCATAAATTTACTGCATCTCTACATCCTTTTTTAAAGCCAAAATTTGTGGGAGGAAAAAGAAAAAAAAAAAAAAAAAAAAAGCAGCTCATTTTTTGCTCCATTGTTAAAAAATCAATGGTTCTCAGACTCCATTATTATCAGTGCATGAGTCAGGACCGGGAATTTCTGCAGCCACACCTGAACAGAGCCAGAGTCTATCAGCTGCCATAAGAATTGCCCATCTCTTATATCATCGCCTCCTGGCCACTGCAAGCACTGTTCTACAGATGCATCACCAACCACTGCATCAGCAGAAACCTGTGTCTGTTGTGTTGGTACTGGTCTGCACAACACGGAGGTCTGTCTGCAGGAGATGACAGCACAGAGTTTCTCCTGTATTTTGAGGTGTCAGTATTTTAGCCAGACCTTCTAAAAAACAAAACCAAAAACAAACAAACAAAAACAAACAAAAAACACAGCTCCTTCTGAAGGGAAAAAAAATAAAAATAAAAAATAGAGGTCCAAATGAGAGCTGGCCTGGGGGAACAGCCAGGGCAGGAACAGGTCCTAAAGCACTTGGACCTCAACAGGGAGAGTAGCTCAGTAAACTTGGCACTGAAGGCAGGTTTGGGCAGAAGGCAACAAGGGTCCACTCCTCCCCTGTGCAGCCCCCAAATTAGCACCAGCCCTAAGCCATGAGTTGCTCAAAGCAGGAGGTGCTGCCCCTCAGCCCAGCAGGGGTTTTGACCCACTGCACAACACCAGGGCCCAAAAATCCCATCAGGAGGTGTTGAGTTCGGTACCATCAGGACAGAGGGACACATTAAGACTGTGGCTTAAAAAGCAGTAACTTTGAAAAGACAACAGACTACTGATGGGTTTTGGATAAACCACACAGGGGATCCTTATGCTCCATGCACTGCAGCAATCCCTATGCCCCTACCTCCCACAGTCCTCTGTGGGAGTCAAGAAAATATGAAATGTATACTATCTTTATGAGGTGACCTTGTCACATACACAGCTTCGAACAAGCCATGTAATGGCATCTATAAGATGCAGTCCAGATCCTCTGTAAACTTATCATGCATTTGATTTACTGCCCGCAAGCAGAGGTCTACAACGAAATGCAGAGCCAAGGCAAACGTGCCCAGGCACAGGTCCTGCTGCCAAGCTAAAACCAAGGCCAGGCTCTGCAAAGATAAGATTAATAACAGGCAGAGCACCAAGTAAGCCCAGTGCAAACTATAATGCAAATCAGCATTTCACACTCAAACAAAGCAGACCTTGGAGGTTTGGCTTAAATTTCCATGGCCAGAACCTTTTCATCGTGAATGCTCTGGATGCTCCCAGGAGCTCCAAAGCTCTGCTAGCAGATATCTCTGCTCCTGCCTGGCGGCTCCATGGGGTAGCACTTCTCCGGGGCAATTTGCACAGCTGGTTTGCAAGGTACTTGGCCAGTCTGTCACTGGAAGTGCCCAAGCCATCTCAATGTCTCATCCACTTCTTAATTTCCTTCAAACCATTTATCCCCTCTCCTCTCAGGCTTGCCAGCTCCCAGGAGAGACTTCTGGCAGCACGCTCCCATACTGCCCGTTTCTGACACGTCTGGAACAAATGAAGCCACCAATCTCTGACAGAGCAGACAACTCCCTTTTTGTCAGCTGAAGCTTTCCTAGCAAGGATCACACAATGACTGCTCATAGGGCCCCAAAATTCTGGAGGGGAAACGCTAAAAGACACCCTAGGATTCTCCTTCTCCTCACCCACTCACCAGGGGTGTGCCTCCCAGATGCTGAAACATCCCCTCTGCCATCAGCTCAAATGCAACCTTTTACACCAAGGACCAGCTTTTCAGAAAGTAACCCCAGAAAAGAAATCCTGCTAGCTGCCCACAGCTCAGAGATTTGCCTGCTGAAATCCTGCCTTCCTTTCTTCCTGCTCCTTTGATTATGCAGGAACAGGAAGGCACTTGCATTTTTTAAGGAGAGGAAGGGGCTCTGTGCTCCTGGAGTGCATCAACCCCAAGCCCCTCACAACTCCTGCAGCAGCATTCCTCCTCCCTACCACGCAAACAAATGGTACCAGGCTGCAAGCCAGGTTGATAAAACAGGATTAGGAGAAATTTAGAGGAATATTTTCCTTCTGATTTCACAGCAGAGAGAGGTAGGACCAGCCACTCTTTCAGGATCCGAGTGCAGCCCAGCCCACTCCTGCCTGCTAGAGGCAAAGCAGCCTGCAGAAGTGCACCCCAACACCACTGCACCTGGGACCACTACAACTAAAAGGAGAAAAGCAAAAAATAGCAATTAATCTTCAAGTCTGCTTTTCAGGCATCTTTCGTTTGTACCAATTAGCCACATTGCTGTACTTGGGAGCATTAGAAACCTTTTTATTATTCATCTTTTCATCTTTCTGTCTATCGTTCCTTTAAAGTTTTCAACTGGTGTGATCTTTACTGCCCTGTTCTTTGTTCAGATTACAATAATTTGTCATTTGTGTGCAGACAGTTTCTTAACTGCTCCTGTGTTAGAAATAACCTTCGCAACAATATTGGTTCTTTCATCTCCAGGGTCCCGCAAAGCACACAACTATTGAGTGGCAAGGCATTAAGAATGCAAGTAGATCCCATAAGGCAAGGCATTAAACACGAGCTCTCTTGCTATGGAAATGGAGGGATCTCACAGTACAATTGCTCAAATCTAGCCTGCATTAGGAGTAAAACCTTGCTTGAAAAAGGTTCATGGCACCAATGTTGCTTTATCATCTGTAGCCTTAATTTTGGTGGCTGGAAAAGTACTATTTTTTATTATTATGTTTTTATGGGCAGTTTGGGCATATTCACTCATCCTTTTACATTCCCCCCCCCCCCCCCCCGCCCCCATAGCATAATCATTCATGGAGTAATATGCTTCAAGGCCAGACAGAAGTACAATTAGGGCGATGTAGCTTTAGTCGCTGTGTAACAGAGGGTAGTGAGAGACCACACCATAAAGCCCTATCAAATCTACTGCCACTATGTAGTGAACCCCAAGAGTCCCCAAAAATAATAGGGGGAACTCTGCACCTGGAATTTTAATTTCTAGCTTCTCAGGACTTCAAGAAGGAATCAGATCACAGCATGTAATTCCAACACTTGAAAGGGTAAAATGAGCGACCTGCAGAATTATAGCACAATTACCCCTGATACCAGCATAGCAGAATAGCACATTAAAGGTTACCAGGGATTTACAGGCCAACACACAAAGACTGCAAGTCGCCACAGACTCTGCTTTTGGTAGAGTTGTCAAATCGGGCTTTTTTTTTTTTTTTTTTTTTTTGGACAAGATTATAGGCTCACTAGAAAAGCCAGCTCTGCTAAGTGTACTTGGATTTCTCCAAGGCATTTGGTTCAGCATCACGTGATGGCTTTATGAAAAATATGAATCATATGCAGTAAGTGTTACTACATACACGCTGCATTACAAGCCGCCTGTCACATTTTAAATGTAGTTGTCACAGGAAGATATTTGGGGTCAGTGCACCTTATAATTACCAGGCTCCTCTGGGGACCTGCTCTTGGGATGAAGTCGTTACCCCCCCACACACACACACACTTTGGAGTTGTAGACGTGGAAAACAAGAGTTATTCACAGAGGAAATCCGTCCTTTCTCACTAGCACAGCACTGAATGCATTTGTCACTGCTTCTTTTTCCATTGTGGGCACTAGTCCTCCAAGGAGGGCAAAAGCTGTTCCCCGGCCCCTTTACAAGCAAGGCCCAGGATCAGTGTGCGCATGGCTCCAGACACATGCAGCAGCCCTTGACATTGTAGATGTCCCCAGTCAAAACCCAAATACCCACCCACCAGGATCCCACTCCCTTGTGCCCAGGAGAAGTCAGGGGTTCAGTTAAACTGCTTCTCACAGGAGGCTTGAAATGCCCATCACTGAAACTCTGCAAGAATAAATTACACAAACCTCTCTCAGGATGACACAGAGCTGATCCTGCATGCATTAGGGGCTGAACAAGATGACCCCCTGAAAGCTCTTTAAGCTCCACTTTCTACAGTTCTTTTGCCATGCCAATCTTGGGTCTGGTTTTCAAAATAAATAAATAATCAAAGCTCATATCTTTATACATGTACAGCAAACAGAAGTGCAAGCAGTTACATGTATAAAGGCTGCCCTGCAGATCCTGGATGTCCTCCCCTAGGGATGCAGCAGGACTGGCAGATATCGTGCACTGTCAAATGTGCCAACACCTGCCCTTACCTACAGCTGATTGAAGATACTACGCTGTGACCAGGGCCACTTGTAGCTGACACCACTTTGCTCAGTATCTCCTCAACACACCCTAAGTTTAACTCCTTAATCTGTCAGATTTCCTGCATTACCTCAGCCCATTTCCCATCCACAACACAGCTCCCCACTTGAACAGGAGACAGCAGCACCCCCTGAGACCAGCCAATGGGCACACTGCACCACAGCAAAGAGTTAAGATTTCCCTTATTTTATCCTTCAGTGCATGTCGTGCTCTGTTGCCATCAATGACCCCTGGAGTTCTCTTTTAAATCACATACAGCAAGAAAACACCCATGGGGAGCAACAGGTTCATCTCAGGACCCAAGTACCATCGTCATTTACCTCCCTGGTTCAGTGTGATGTACACAGGCCGGCTCAGATGGAGTTTTTCCCTATTGATGGGATATGCCCTGACCCCAGGCTCCTTCTCAAGGGAAATAACAAACCACCTCAGAAGTACAGCCCCACTTGCCCCAGCTACTGAAAGAAGCAGCTACCAAGTGCAATGGAAGTGGAGGACAGCAGAAAGCACGCCTACCATCACCATCATGTCACAAGGGCATGGTACCAAAACTCGATAATTTTGATCCCATAGAATGCTCCCTTCTTCCAAAACATCCCAAAACAGGATGGGAAAAATGTCCCCTCTGGGGTGAGCCTGCTTGCTCGCTACTGTCAAGCCTAGGGGAAGATGGATGGCACTTGGAAGTCACTGGTCAGAGAAGGAAGAGGGTCAGAGCACAAAGGCCATCTGTCGCCATGCGGGGACACCAGCTGAACAAAAGGGAAGTGAGCCCTGAGCACCAGGACCATGCTGGGAGCCCCTGGGGAGCTGTAGCCTTCATCAATCAAACAGGGCAGAGCAGGGACACACCAGCATCTGTCACAGCCCCCAGCCAGGCAGTGGCAGGCCCCAAATACATACAAAGCACCACGGCAAGGGGATTTTTCCTCAAATTACTTGCAAGAGCCATTTTTCCTACCACTACTTTGAGATGTGTATGTGCCACGTACTGCAGAGAGCCTCCTCCTCCAAGCCCCTAGGAGCAGCTGCTAAGCCCTGCTGGCTGCTTCAGCTTTTTCAGCAGCCCGCATGAGTTACATGACTCAAATCCTGGGCAGCACAGAGGAGATTTTGTGGCATAAATACAGGCAGCCACTGCCATCCCAGGCTTCAGCTGCGTTACATATAACCAAGGAGGAATGCAAGCAGCCCTGTCCGTGCACGCCTCAGGAATTATTTTAAACATGTTTGGGGGATTTAGAGCCAGTATTTATGAAATAGTTGAGGTGTGTGGTAAGAAGTGTAGCAATTAAAATGCTGATGAATAACAGGTTAGGTCCGCGATGCTGGCTGGGGGGCTGCCAGCAGAGGTGCAGAGCGATCACCTCAGTGTGACCTCAGCAGCCAGAGGGCACTGCGTGGTGGCCCCAGGAGGGCTGCACATCCCCATCCCTCCTTGTGCTCAGCATCATCACTGGGGTCAGGCTCTGGCCGTCTGCACCAGCATCAGGTGGGTTTACTGCAGGGCCCACTCTTCTGTGCCATTCCAGAGACAGCCACAGGGTGCAGAGGTCCCACAGCCAAGCCAGAGGCTCTTAACCCCCAGCAGAACCAGAAGGAAGCCGATGGTTTCCATCAGGTTTTCTCCTACCTACTTGGAGCTGACAGTAGGAGAGCGACCTGCTGGTCCCGCTGTTAAAGAACCATTAAGGTCGGAAAAACCTTCAAGATCATCTGGTCCAACCATCCCCCTACATCAATGACACCCACTAAACCATGTCCCTAAGCACCACATCCCACCTTTCCTTAAACACCCCAGGGCCGGTGACGCCACCACCTCCCTGGGCAACCCGTCCCAATGCCTGTTTTTCCTGTGGGCTCAATCTCACCTCTCTCCAGCCCTCATCAAGCCCCCATTTGCAGCAGATCTGCTGGCGATACCCATTGCTCTGCGGAGAGCCTTTGTGGCAATTCATCAGCCAATTTGTCACAGCTCTTCCCAGTGACACCACGGCCAGCCTGCTGCACCAGGACAGAGCTGTCGTCGCCTCTTCCAGACCACGGGAGGGACACGTGTCTAGAGCACAAAGGACGACACATCCTAGAAGCAGAGGATTTCCTAGCAGCTCATAGCAGGAGGCTTTTTGCAGTACAATGCACATACACACTCATCCTGAAGCGATGGTAGGCACAAAGGACCCCATGGAGGACTCCAAATGGAAGAGGTACCTAACATGTTTCAACTGCTAGTGGGGACCAATCCCCAAGACCAGACTAGAAACATCCCAAGACAAAAAACCCTAAGAGGTTCACAATGCAAACATCAGCTCCTCAGTACAGAGTTCCTTCCCCCTATGTTGCTCCTATCACAGCACATTTATCAACAACCCCGAGAAGCTTTGACTCACAGGGTGCACCCACAGGACACAAGAAAGGAGAAGCCTGCTTACCTCTGCCAGCTGGGACCCTGTGCCCACACCTGGAGGGCTTCCAGACGAATCCACTGCTACTGTCCACAATGTCTCATTTCCAAGGCTGGAGAAGCTTTGTAGATGCATAAGATCCTGATGAAACAAGGTGTTTCTAATCAATAACCACGTTGGAAGACCCTCAGATTTTCCTTCTTGATAAAACCCTGCTGCAAACAGGCAGCAGTGATATTTTTCCTTAGCGTTTCACAGTTCAGTTTGTCAATACAATATATTAATTTATAAAATTAAAAAAAAAAAAAAAAACAAAACAAAACAAACAACAACAAAAAAAACCTGCTATAAACTTTTATTATCCCCACTAACATTTCACACATTAGAACTTACCAGCATCCTTCATTATCACAGCCTGGGTTGCAAATAATGGCTCTAGATCAGTACATTATCCTATCTTCAGCTAATGTAGGATTTAATCCACATGCTCTTTTTTAATAACATTTCCCACAGCAACACTCCCATTGACAAATGGAAGCTGACACCTCACTTTTATTCCAATTCAAACTAAAGATTGACTTTAGTTTTATTTTAAAAACTTACTGATATTTAAGGACAATTTGATTGCCTTCACAGTCACTTGGACATTATGAACCACAGCTTTTTTTTTTTTTTTTTTTTTTTTTTCCTAACGAGCAGACGCTAATAGAAGGAAGTTTAAAATTTGGTGGGGAAGATTTTTCTTTCAGCTAGAGAACTCCTCTTACACAGCCTGTTATTGAACAGCAAGCACTAACCCCATGCATCTCCATACCCCATTGCCCTGTAAAGAGCTCTCAGCCAGACAGGCGGTCAGCTTAACAGGCAAGCACCTGGGACTCTACCACCACCCCCAAATACTCCCAGCACTCATGCAAAGGGAAAAGGACTTCCCAAATCAAATAACCAGCCAGAAAAGCCCTTTACAGCAGGCTGCCTCTCTAAGCTCGTGGATTACTTTCCCCCTTCCCATCCTCGTGCAAGCTCCCAGTACATACATGCCTCTGGAGGTGCTCAGCCCTCTGTCAGCGCCACCCACGGCCACTTTCAGGGGCTTTCTCGCAGAACTGCCACAAGACACCTTCCTACATCCCCCAAACCCCCCCAGCTGCAGCTGCTTCCTGCTGCATCTTCCTCCAGCCCCTGCACCAGGTGGAGCCAGGCAGGAGCCCTTAAAGGGCCTGCAACCCCTCTGCTGGGGCAGGGGAGTTTGGGGCCAGGACGAGCCAGCAATACCTAGAGCACCCCTGTTTTCTGCTTGGCTCCTTTGCAAAAAAAGTGGGAAGTCAGCGCTGCTTTAGGCAGGACGGGCATTACGGAGCTTCTTGCCCTGGCCCATGCATTTTGCATTCCTATTTTTTCTTGCTGTGTTTGCTTCGTGAACATTTAGTGCGCCACATGCAGCGTTGCACATCTTTCTACCTCTAGAAGTAATGAATTATTTTTTTGGTTCTACAAATCCTGGCGTTTTAGCCCTAGAAGCTGCCAGCTGAGTCCCTAATGTGGCCACCATCTTACCCCTCCCCTGCGTCAGGGATGCTGGATTCCACCCGTCTCCAGAGGAGGCTGCTCCAGTCTGCTGGGAATGGGGCACAGCACTGGAACAGGCTTCAGCTGCACAGCTGAGATTCAAAGCCTGGAGAAACGGAAACCCCAGGGATTGCTATCTGCGGGTTCACGTCAGGCCATCAATAACCCTTAGTGATGTTCCCTGGAGAAGAGGAGCCCATGCACGTAACAAAATGATGGGCTGAAATTACATAATCAGCATCTCCCTTCAGTACAAAAGGAAACAGCCAGCACGTTTCCATGTTGCTATTTTTTTCCCCCTTATTACAAAAATGGAGTTGTAAAGAGCAAGGCTGATGCTCTTGAAACCAGTGGGTCTGCTTTGCAAGGCTTATTTCAACCTCCTCACTCCCTGATTCCCACATGGCAAAAAGGCATTACAGTCAAAATGAAGTAATCCTTTGATAAAGTGCAGTCATTTATTTGAAAAGTGTAGTCTCGCCATTAAAATGCAAATGAAATGAGTGCTAATATATTAACTTGGGATAGGAGCTGAAATGGCTTATGACAAGTGCGCTTTCATGTGGAATAGAGTTAAGTGATAACAGTGGGTGTGTAAGAGAAAGCAATATTCAGATGTACATGTTTGTTTATTGAAGATATTAATGAAGGACGGTGCCTAAAGAGTGTTATTATTCCCTCAGCTTGTCTTTCTTACGTCCCTCCCTGGTTCAAGTCTACTACTGAGAGGTTCCTCCCAAGGGGGGGGTTGATCAAAAGTCATCTTTGATGAATGATCTGAGTCCACACAAAAGTCTACACAAAAGCTGAAATGTATTTAATGATCTCCTTTGAAGAGGAGCAGAAGGTCCCCCCCAACAGATATCCATATCCCGTGTGCTGCAGTTGGCATCAGAGTTTTACAGTGATTCAGAAAAGAAAGGAAAATCTTGAGCCATTCTACTAATTTTCCAAAGATATCTCTTGGGAGTGTGGTAAGCATCAGGGGGGCTCTGGGGCTTCTCTCTTCTTTTCTGCACCCACTGCTGCTCCTTTGCATGTTGATGACCTTAGGATCCTCCCCAGCACTGGCCCCTTTTGTCCTGATGCAAGTCCCCAGAAGCAAAAGACACTCAGGCAGGGTGTGTTCCTTGAATTACCCTTCAACATGGGGTGCCTTCAGCTTTCAATGCAATCCCTTCTCTCTCCTCTATTCCACAGAGCTCCTGCAAGTGAGCAGATGCCTGCCTAGGCACCTAGCTTCAGGATAACAAGTGAGACACCTACAGCAAGGGTCGTGGCTCCCACCACACACCACGAGGAAAGACAGGTGGGGAAAGAGGGTGAGAGAGTCCATTTAGGGTTTGCACCACCCATGGCAGAGGTCTCGCTGTAGAAGAGCCCAAAGCAATACCAGTCCCATTTGGGCATCAAAACCTCCTAAACCCATGGACACAGCCTCAGCCCCAGCTCTGATTCCTTCCCACTTTGCAGCACAGGAGGAGGTGGCAGAGCTGGAAGGTGCTGCAGCTAGAGTCCCTTCTGCCAGCCCAGAGGGGAGCAAAAGCGATGCTGAGGAGGGGAAACAGCCACTCCTGTGCTCGGGCTGGTGCCAGCAGCACTGACGGCTGTTTCCAGAGCACAACTGCTTCAGCTCTGCTTCTCATCCATATGCAAAGCACTGCTAATCACATGGGATTCTCGCTTTTTAGATTTGCTTATTGGCACTTTCTTGGCAGTTCTCAGCAGAGAACACACTGCTCACCGCGCTCTACCCTGTGCCCCTCTGCACTCCGCTCTGATCCCCCCAGCAGGGGGAAGCCTTCACAGGGCTCTCCCAGGCAGCAGAGGAGCTCTGTGAAAAGCAGCTGGGAGAAAACACCAATTTGCAGAGAGAGTTAAAGCACCATGGATGACATTTCCAGGCCAGAGGCTGCTTCTTGCTCTGGCTCTATCAAGTTAAGAGTCTGCATCCAGGAAGGGTCAGTGCTGGGACATCAACATCATACACTCTCAGTCTCACCGAGATCTTCTCAAGCACCAGAACTTCCAATATTTCATCCCAACAACACTGATTTTATCAGCCTAAACCTTATTATGGTGCAAAATCAAGAACTGGCATTGTACTGAATTGCCAATATTTGATGCTGTTTTCCTCCTCTTTCTTGCACAAAGCAAAAGGGAAACAAAGATGTTTCTGGAGGATTGGCTTTCTTTGCTGGGTGTTATTTGCACACAGCAGAAGGCGTTTTTCCACTTGTGAAAGCAGGCTGTGAAGGCAGAAGCACCCAACTTGTTGGATGATGCAGCCTGCCTTTGTGTCATGTTAGCTATTGAGCATCACATAACACACCCAGGGCTTTGGTGCCAAGGGAGCCATAGACAGAAAGGGAAAAAAAAAAACTCCCAAGGATCTGTAGCAGGCAGCTGAGGTCACAGCAAGCTTGCACCCTATAAAGAAACATCTCAAAAATAAACAAATAAATAAATAAATTAAAAAAAAAAAAAAAAAAAAAAAAAAAGATAAAGTGATAGATAGTGATAAAGTGTACTTGAGTATAGAATTTCACAGCCCTTTGCTGTTTTGCCTGGAGTGACCCAAAGCCTCCCCTTTCCCTGAGCAGCCCCTGACAGCTCTTTAAACACATGGCCACGTGGCTTTTAGATTCACCTTGTCCCATTGCCCTGCTTAGCACTTCTCAAAGGTGCAGTGAGCAGGGCTCACACAGATAAATGCTCCCTGCCCTTCCTTTCCCTTGAAGAGAGCTCTGGGTAGGGAGGTGGAGATTTTGCCTTTGACCCTGTTATCTGAAATAACTGCTTGACAATTTGAAATGAAATCCTCTTGCCAGTGCCATCACCTTCCCCATCTGCTATGTTTATGCACACACAGGTTTGTTATATGTGTAGGGTTGCTCATAAGGGCCCTGGCTTTGTCTCCATTACACAAAAGGATTTTTTCCACCAGAACAGCTTATTAGTTCATTCATTATAAAGTTCATTCCCTTGTTGTGAGATCATTGTCTAGACAAAGAATTACAGATTTTACCTAGATACACCTAGACAAGATAAACCCAGACAGTCACATCCAGGTAACACTACCTTATCACTGTTTGCAATGTACACCAAGGTAGGTATCTCCAGGTAATTTTCTCCTTGTAAAAATGCCTCTCCTTTTGTAGTGAAGACATAACACAAGATACATATGGTTGATCTGCCTGGATTTTTTTTTTTTTTTTTTAAGTTGTCATCATTTTCACCTACATTCTGTTGTTACTTTGACACTGCAAGCCAGGACGAGACTGCCAAAAATTATTTGCAGCTCTTGCTTTGCATAAAGAAATGCAAACATATTCTGTCAGCATTGGGAATAATTTGGTTCATTTTTGCAAACATTCACAGGAAGGAAGTGTTGTGTGCAAGGCCATTTTTGGAAATGAGAATCAGCAGGAGCACTCATGCAGAGGTGGCTCCACGTTTGACGGGGAGCTGGGGAGAGGCCAGTGGCAGATCATGTGAAGCCTCTGTCCCCAGGGAGCAGGGGGGAGCCCTCACCAAAGGCTGCTCCCCGTGAGCCCGTCCATAAGCAGTCAATCTCAGGATGTGCTTATCCCACAGCAATCCTGTCTGCAGAAACCACCGTGGCTTGCCCAGCCTCGGGCAGACTGCGGTAACACTGCAACTGGTTTAATTCGTTCCTCTCACGCATCATCCAGGCATTTCCCAAAGCACGGTGCAATACTGGGGTTAAGATCTGATTTTGTTCTGTATTCACCTGCCTTTGAGCAGTTTCTGCTGGACAGACATTTGCGTGATGTCAGGACAGGTACATTTGATGCTGCAAAATGTGATGTAGCAAATGCCTTTGCGAAGATGACCAAGATGCTATGATGCAGACTGTGCCTAAGTTCAGGGATGAGGCAGCGAATTCCTTTAGACTCATCCATCTGCACTGAAGTCCTTGATGTTGCCTGCAGCCATCCAGGGAGCTAAGGAGCTCCGAACCCTAAGACCTTTGCCACTGACCAACCAGATGATGACACACACATCATCTAACTGCTTGCCAACTCAGATTCATGAATGCACAATTTGATTACAGACAGACAGCTGTCTGGAGCACTTTATCACCTCTGGACAAAGGGTACTCTTAGCCAGCAACGTATTTGTTATGACTGCAGTGACAGCAGAGAGCCCACAACCGCAGTTTAGGGCATCCCCCCAGATGCCAGCTGGTTACCACACTTACATTTATTTTTTGCTTTTGTTTCCTGATCCATGCAAGTGTGTGACACCTGAGTCATGCCAAAATTAATCCTGCTTCCTCTGCAGAGTAGGCAGTTTTCACAAAGCCTCCAGATATTCTTGCATGGCCAAAAAGTTTCTCTTTGCAGCTTCAATTGGTACAGGCATTGCAAGAAAGGAGAGAAAGCCTGGAAAAGTGAGATAAAAAGATGAGATCACCTGGCACAGGGCAATTCTCACAGAGCATTAGCACTGCAGCAGTCAGCCCTTTAGAAATGCTAAGGAGTTAAAACTCTTTGCTCCATTTAATCTGTGGCCATAAATACATAGAGATCATGTCATTGCTTTCTCTGACAAGCCCAGACTGTTTTTGCTGTCCCAAACGAGGCCATCCTGCTGGTAGAGCAGCCTGGCCACCAGATGACTTTGTGCTGTGTGTGCTCCAGGGACCACAGAGCAGAGGCCATTGCCTGTCACCGTGCCGGCATTCCCTGCTCTGACAGTGCTGCGGGAGCAGTAGTGCTTGTACAGAGCATTGCCTGCAGCTGTGTGGCATTTCCATGCACAGGCATGGAGTTTTCTGAAGTCAAAAATAAATAAATAAAAAAATAAAACAACAACAACAAAAAAAAAAAAAAAAAAAAAAAAAAAAAAAAAAAAAAAAAAAACACGAACAACCCAGCTCTTTTCTCAGGAAAACAAAATTGAAAATTCTGATGTGACAGTGCCTGTGTGGGAAGCAGTGAAAGGTAGAGAGGGAGGAAAACAACAAAACCATGCTTTTCCCCATGGAAAATTCTGATTTTGCAAACAGGGCACTTTCCTTCAGATAATTATGCCAGTGGAAAAATCTCCAACTCTAGCTCTAGTATTTACCACGATGCAGGCACTTAATGATACGGCTCATGGCAGCAATCGCTTGTTACTCTGTGGCATGCTGTCAGAGGGGATTTTTATTGCAGTTTGTTGTAGTGTGGATAGCAGTGGAATAATACAGCATGCTTTGAGCTACTGCCGATTGCAGAAAATAAGATATCCCATTTGAGACCAAGGTACAGTGATACAAAACCATTTGCAGAAGCACAGCGCTCCAGCAAGGTAGCAAGTTTTCTCCTGGTTTAAGACAGAACAGAGCTTTGCTTGAAGGAAACACTGCTACGCATTGAACAGAAAAAGCTTTTCCCAACTTCCCCACCTGTTAGAAAATCTCTTTGGCTTCTCTAAGCAAAACCTATATGACTGTAATTTCCAATATATGCAATTAACCCTGCTTAGCAATGATCTGCAGTTGAAATTTAAGCGATGCTCCTATGGGGTTGTAAGAAGTGCTAGCTTTTTGCGTGCCCCCTCTGGTCATGTTTTGAGCCAAAAGAGCCTGGAAACCTTGTGGGAATTCATTGCCTGCCTCCCCCCCGCCGCCCGGGCCCCCCCGCCGGTTCCCCCCCCCTTGTCACTCCTTCCCCCTCTACTGCTTTGGAAACCTCCCCTTGGCTGGGCTCATTTCGATGGAGCCAAAGCGAGACCAGCAGCACCGCACAGTTGTTCCAGCTGCTGGAACACGCTCAGTAACCCTAGAAATGAGAGAAAAAACAAACCTGGGAGTCCCACAGAGCTGGTGTTAAGGTCCCCATTCATACCCAAGCATAAGACTCACAAAATGTGCTTTACAAAGCTCAACCCCTCTTCCCTACCCCCAGTTCCCCATCCATCCCACCCACCCCATGGCAGCCTTTCAGGGACAAATCCTGAGCAGTGCCAAGCACCAGGCTCCTCTCCATAGCTCTGTGGGGTGCTTGGCTGTGCTGAGCCCCCCAGGATCAGGCCCTGCCAAAAGATGGGGGGCAGTGGCGGTAGCACTAGCAACAGGGAGACAAAAGTCAATTATTCAGCAACAACTGGGAGGGAGGGAGCCCTGCAGTCCCTCCAAGCCGTGTGATTTATGGCTCGCAATAATATGTTTTGGAGCACCACAACCCAGAGTGCTGTGCGGCATGACCTGTAAAAATAAGTCTATTAACCCTAATCAATCTCCCATTATCCACCCTCGTCCGCAATTTAGTCAGCAAAGGAGTCGTCAAGGCCTCTCAACTCGGTTTGAACTAATCCCATTGTCTTCCCTAATCAGGGGCCATGAAAGCAGAGCGGCTTCTCCCCAGCGCAAAATTATCGCGCAGTGTTTTTTTAATTTTTTATTTTTAAACAGGGTTGGGTAAGGGGGTGAGCTCTCCTGTTCTCTCCTCTTTCATCTTTTAATGAGAAAAATGGAGAATTGTTTTCATTGGAATTGCCGGGGCTAATTGAAGCCCCAGGGCTGTGGTCAGAACAGAGGCCAGCGGGTATCAGTTCCCAGGGCAGAGGCGCAGCAGTAGGTGAACAGCTCTGACCAAACTTCCTCTTGTAATTAGTATGAGCATTTATTTGGATTAAGTGGTCTATTACAGAAGCTAATTATGAAGTTGATTGGGGGTTGGATGCATTTTGGAGGGGAAAGGCAGCCCCAGCCTTGGGAGGACAAAGGGACCAAGCGTGGTGTTGGAGGACCCAACGGGAGCGGGTTCCACTGAAAACATTGCTTGAATCCGGACCAGGAGAACCAGGAATACAAAGCCTCTTTCTGAGTTTTTTTTTTTTTTTTTTTTTTTTTCTTTCCCACCCCTTTCCCTCTGCCAAACTTTAAAATAAATAAATAAATAAAGCTGGAGGTCCTATCAAACTGTCAGTGCCCCCAAATAGCAGTAAATCAGGAAACGCTGCAATGTCCCCTGTTGGTCTCTTGTACAGCAGGGGAATGCTCAGCCGTAATAAATGTGCACCATGGTGAAACATCCACTAATTTACTCCAGAGGCAAATTAATTTTTTTTTGCTCTATTACATTAATCAAAAAGGAAAAGACAAAGAGGGCATGTTATCTTGCTAGAACTGAAAACAATTCTCACAAAATTCCACCCTTTCAGCATGAATTAGAGCAGGGGCAAACCCACCACAGGGCTCCAGCAGATCTTTCAGGATTGATTATCACATTCACTAATAGTTCAGCATTTCCTCATAAAATTAAATTTCTCAAACCACTGTCCTGTGAGTGCACAGACCCATTGTCACCTCCCAGTGTCCCCCAGGGACAGAGGATGAGACCATAGGGCTTCAGGGGGTTTCGCTTTCAAGGCCACATAAAAAACCCTCAAGTGGGCTCTGAACAGAGGGAGGCAGTTTCCAGCCACCACTTTTTTGGACTGAAGGCATCCCCATAAAGTTGAGGATAAAATGGTTCCTGACCCAAACATCCCCACTCCAGCACACTGATGGACGGGCTGCATCACATCCGTAGACCAGCACGGTTTACTGCACACAGCAAGGGTGCAAAGCATCCTATGCACACAGACACCTGCATACTGCAGACAGGCTTTGATGTACGAAGGCTCCAAGTAAGAAAGGTAAATGGATACAGCTGATCTTGGTAATGCTGTCCCACCAAAAGGATTAAGCTTGAAGCAAGTCAGCTGGAGCTCACAAGTTTGAGGGCCCATGTTTGTGCACGATCATCTCTGGTAGGATCAGGGCATTTAGCAGCAGGCCCCCAGCGGACTGCTCAGCTGGAGAAATCATACCCATTAATGGAGCCAGGGACACAGGGGCTCTCCAGGAATGACAGAAGAGAGCAGGGCTGGCCCATGTATACCCACAGCCCCATACATGCTTTGTTTTATACATATGGTTATCCATACATCCCTACCTATATCTGCCTATGCAATGTGCTCAGCGTGTGGGTCAAAAGAGAGGAAAGCACCAACATAGTCTCTAGAAGGGGTGTTGAAGATGCTGTGTTATGAATTGAGTATGTTATTAGATTTATTTAATGAAGGAAGATCCTGATGTGTTATTTACAGGATGTCTTTGGAGATAAAGCTCTATCTCATGGGCTGCCATGGAAAATTTGCCACGCCAAGGCCTTGAGGAAAAAGCATTCATTTTTTTTTTATGGTGTCTGTTAGGGAGGGAAATTAATGTTATGAAGGCAGTGATAATTTGCTGCTTTATAGGACTGAATTATCACCCTGTCAGCACTGAGACGAAAACCCTGAGCCATGAACAAACGCACCTTTACACCTAAAGCTGGATGGAGCAACTATGGTGAGCTCTCATCACTGCGTCAGCTCCATTGTTCCAGTAATTAATTCTGAAGGCTCATGGATTTCACCTTGTCCTTTCACTTGCTGGGCATGCCTTCATTTGGCATTTCACTATTCCAGGCTCCTTCGCCAGGCTCATAAATCACACGCAAAGCCTTCCTGAGAACAGAAAGGGGATCTGTTCTCTTCTTGATACACACGCACAGTTTCCCAGAGACTTAACGCGAGTTTGGCACGTGCACAGGAGAGGTGGCTGCACCCTGTGGACACAGTCACTGACATAGAAAAATAATTGCAAGAGAAACAACTGCCCAAAAAACAGGAGTACTGTGTCTCTGGATCAAATGAGTTATGCTAATTTTATAATACGGCATTACTTCTTCTGTGGAAGAAAGAAGGTGGCGTCTTTACCTATGCTCTACCTTTCCTTGCTCCATTTCTTACTATCACTTCTCCCCACCACATTTACTGACTGGATTTCTGTAATTGCTCCCAGATTGTGAAGAAAGCTCTTTTGTCCTGTAACCATGCTGGGTTCTAAGGGACATGAAATGAGAGATGGGGTGGTAAAGGACTCCCATCAGTGAGGAGGAGGTTGTGGGCCTCAATTCTCCTCTTTTGCAGGTTGAGAATCCCTACTGATGGACTTCTGCATCTCCTGAGGTCTTCTGGACTTCTACTCTGAATATTTTTTATGAAAAGGTATGGATTATATCTTTAGCACAGGACACATCCTTCCTTCCTTCAGAAATAAATACAGCTGCTGTTGGTTCCTCTGAAACATGGGGCTCTGGGAAAGAGATCTCTGCTTCCTTCAGTGTAGGCTCCAGGCTGCATCACCCCAGAGAGCAGACAGGGGACAAAATGAGCCCACTTTGTGCAAGGAGGCTGAGCTAATAATTGTCTAGGAGACTGAGAATACAGGGAAATCACTCAAGTGCTTGCTCTCAGCATCCTCCAAATTACTTACTATTAGAGAAGTACATGGAGGGGCAATCAATTTTGTTCTTCTGTCAAGAAACAAGGTATGATAAAACACCTGGGGGCTTCGACACAGCACAGGGACCTTGCTGGCTGAGGACAAGGCATTCCCACGCCAGCATTCATTCACCATTTTCTGTGTCCAAGTACAACCCCAGCAGCTCAGCCACCCACTGGTGCTGGGATTTTCCAGCTGTCAGTATTGGCCTGATGCTGCTCCCTTGGCAGGTAGGCAGCTGGATGCACAGTGTGTACATTGGCAGAGGGCACCTTCAGCAGCAAAAAGATATTTTCCTTGCACAGGCAAAGAAGACAGCCCAGGACTGTTGCTCAGCTTGTTTTCCGGAAGCCAGGACACCTCCCTGTAGCTGTGCTGTTCTGAGGAGACACCAGCTCTGACAGAGTGAGCTGGAGCTGATCAAACACTTTCCGATAACCTGAGTTGCACCTCTTTCACGTCCCCCAAGTGCTTATTCATCAAAAATGCAAATTTTTCTAAACTTTGCCAGTTGCAACAAGTCAGGCAGCATTTAAGAAGAGGACAGTTTTGACATTTGAGTTGCAGGATGCTTCCCTCAGCACAACTAAATCTCAGACACTTCAGGCAGTTTTACAGCAAAAGGCTATAAAAAAAAATATATTTAGAGCTATGAAATGTTTTGTATCGATGCATTTTATTGTGATAAGCTTTTTTTGTGTGTTTCAGGATTTGAATGTTATGTGCCTATTTGGAACTGGAGTCCTTTTCAAACCCCTGGGAATTCCACCCAACCCTGGCAGCAAGGTGGGGGAGGGATGGAGGGATTTCAAAATGACCATGGAATTGAGGGAATGGCTACCCACTGCTCTGGACCATGGGACAATCGTGTTTCATTCATCAATATTTGCAAAAAGCTCTGGTATCCCTGGATTCACGCAGCTCTGGATGGGTCATGGGTAATTATTTGTATAAAAAGAACCAGTGGGACAATGTTGTTCAGCCCTGAAGTCACTGAAAGACGTTAGCGAGTTTGGCTTCTAGGGTGGTAGAGAGGGAGTGTGAAAGCCAATTATACAGCTTGGATTGTCCCCCGAGTAGTTTCCATCATTCCCATTTGGCTTTTATTTGTTCTGTAGGAAACCTGATTATAGATGAGAACCGGGCAGCCTTCAAACACATTTTTAGACGGCCTGCCTCCACCAACAGGAGGCAAGTCAGTAATTTATTTGTGCAGCTGGTAACTATGATATCATTTACGATGTGCAATCCTTTTCTCCATACTGTACCTCTAAAATGGCCTTGCTTTAGAAGGATTACCATACAAAACAGGCATTTCATAGAAAAAAAAAGAAAAAAAAGCCCATCTGCATAGACAGGCTTTGACCCAAACACAGGAAGCAACCCCCTCTCTATCAGTGCTAATCTCTGCCCCATCCCCATGCATAACCTAACAGCCATAGTAAACAGGCATACACTAAATGCTAAATAAGTTAACTGCACAATGTTGCATTAACCCACTCCGCACATTTTAGTCTCTCAATGATTACTGCCTCGACTGAATGTAGCACACAGAGGCAAATGTAGCTCTTCAGGGAGGCATTGGGTTTAGTATCTCAGTCCCTGCAAAGTCACTGGTAAGTTCTCCAAAAATTTCAACAGGATAGTATTTATTATTAATCCTCATTTCACCCCAGTATGAAAGTAGTCATATTGCTCTCATAATCATATCTGCAAAGCTAACAGAAACCCCAGGTGGGCATCAGGCATGAGAAGCAAGCTGGGTAAAACCATCCCAGCCCTACATCGTCACTTCTCTGTCCATCTTTTTTTTTTTTTTTTTTTTTCTTCCAGCAGCTGGATCCCACTGTACCATGACACCAAGGAATCCCCATGTGTCCCAGCAGAAGCTCAAGACAAAGGGAAACAACAGTTGCTGCTCCATGAGCAGGTCAAGGTCTGACTATCCTTCAGCTGCATGTCCCATTCATCATCGCTCCCTGCCCAGCCCAATGTTCACGCACTCTATCTGATCACCTTTCATGCAGGAAGAAATAAAACAGCATCCCAGAGAACAAGAAAATGGTGATCAGAGGGGGTTATCCAGACAGCAAACACCACTTCCATCCATCACAAAGACAAGAATAACTCTAACACTGTCATGCGGATGCTGGGATTTTGGAGGCTGCTCTGCAGGGCAGCAGGAGCTCTCTGCACAGCTGTGGCACCCAGCAAATACCTGGGCATGCAGAAATCTGTGCTTTGTGTTTCCATGTGCTTTTTGTGGACTGAACATTGATTTGTCTGTAATACAGTACTGTAGTCCTTAAACTTGTATTCTCCTCTTCACTGTTGGATTTTAAAAGCATTTGCAAGTGCTATGGACTGCCATGACCTTTTGCAGAGCTAATCAGCTTTTCATATATCAGACTCAGAAACTAATGCACAATTACAAGACAGGCACCTCACTACATGCAACCCTGACGATCCCTCTCCAACCTGCAAGGGCCCAACACTTCTTCAAATTGCTAGAGAAGTTCCTTTCCTGATGCTCAGGGCTGCCCTTGAAATGCAGAGTTAGTTCTTTGCTAGCAATGCAGTTCCCACGGAATGGGAGATTGGAAAGCGGCCTGGGTTCAGGGTAACAACAGCCCTGAGCATCGCTGCATCAGAATAATTCATCTTGGAGACATTTTTCCTTGTCAGAGTAAATGTAATTATGTATGTGATATAAAGGAATAGCTCCCTGAGTGGAGAAACCTGTTAAACCTGACCTGTGTCCCCAAGGACGAGTTTCCTTGTGAAATTTCTGGTGTCTAACAAAGACTGAGCTTCTGCTGGCTTCCTCCTAGTAAGGCCATTGCTAGCATCTCTCTCCCATCCACTTGCTCTTTCTCACACAACTTGAAACCCACCCTATCTTCAGGTCCTCAACCTCTGACATACATTATACAGGAGATTACAATTGTCAGCGGCTTCTGAAATTCCTGACCAGAAGAGCACTTTTTGTTTGAAAGCCCCAAGGCCCTTCCGTGCTCCTATGCAAAAAAAGGGGGGAAAGAAAGAGACACAATGAGTAGTATGGCAGACTAGGCTGCCTGCACTGAACAGGGGATACAGAGGACTTGTATTTTCTCTCCTTTTCAATTTAAGGTCCAGGATTTGGCTAAGAGACAGAATAGCTTGCTGGAAACCAAACAGAAAGGGCTTCTGTCCAACAGGGCAGGCTTTAGATCAGGGCTGTCCAACATGTTGGGCAAGGATCCTGCCAGATTTCCAGCAAAGAAGCAAAAATCAATCAGCACAAGACAAATTCTGCAACCTTAGCTCCAGCTAATGGTGCTGATCGAGTATGTGGACACTGAATGCCCTGACTGGAACTGCTTCCCACACTTGCACAGCATTACCTCTCATCACCTCACGTGCTTTCTCCTACTCCCATCCCCTGCAGAGGCAGGGCAGAGCATGAAGAACTCAACTCTCTCAGCCTGAAAGTGAGAGTTTAGGAGAGGAAAAATAGAAGAAACGCTTGCTTCTAATGGGTATTCAAAGACAGAAAAGGGAAACCACCTCCAGCATAGCATGTCCGAGCCAGGGGTACCAAAAAAATAACAGCATCTAGTGCAAGCTCTCTTTCCCTCTCCTCAGCTGCTCTACATGGGCACTGGGCAAGAAAAGCGTCCTGTAGGTTGGTTTCCTAATGAGCACAGGGATGGCTCAGCCCTGAACAAACACCATGGGAGCAGATATACCAGTGTCCTTCCCCAACAGAGAAAAAAACTGAATGCAGACAACCTCTAATGGAGATTTCCTGAAATTCCTGGAGAAGAATAACTCATAGAAAGCTGGTGAACGCTTAGACAATAGAAATTCCTCAGCAACTCTTTATTCTTACACATCTCTACTTTCTGAAGATTTATGTCCAGATTTTCTGCCCCAGACACCTCTAGGCCTTTGCTGGAGCTGGCATCCCCTGTGCCAGCACAAGCTCATCCCTTGCTGCAGCAGGGTACCCATGGGGCATTCAGGCAATTGACTGAGAGATCAAAGCCCGAGTGGGGAGCACTGTGTGCTATTGAGCCAGCTGATGCTAACCACATGTGTAAATCTCAGCAAAAAATGCTTATGACAATAACCTATTTGCTGTAACTTGCTCCTCCGAGCTCTGAATGCTTCTTTGTTGATTCACTTTGTTTTTGCAGCCTGGCCTGAGAGCCTGGGCAACTGGCTCAGAGCCTGCCTGTGGGCTGCATTTTCTTTCACCAAAATCCCACCTACCTTGCTTTATATGTTTCTCCCTCCTGCTTTTCCCTACTTTTGTCTGTTCTTTCAGGGGTTGCAGGATTCACTGGTAAGCTTGTTCAAAATGCAGACCAGGAATCATCAGAATAGTAGTTCTTATCCTCTGTAACATCAATTTGATCCAAAACTTTGGCCAGGTTGCCTACAAGATTTTTTTTTTTTTTTTTTTTTTTTTTTTTTTTTTTTTTTTTCCTTCTTCTTCTTCTTCTTCTTCTTCTTCTTCTTCTTCCTTCCAGGCAGGAACACTTTCCCAAAATCTTCCCAGCCTCCTGTGGCTCAGGTCTAACAGAAATTCAGTTGCTATCCATAAACTGGAAGTGATAAAAGCTATTTCTATCAGGAAGTTGGGTTGTGCAGGGCAGACTGGAGGTACCAGTGTGCCTCACAGCTGCGTGCACCTTTCCAGCCTTCCTGGCACCAAACTACAGAAGGTCTGAGCTGTTACAGCACATCTTCCCAACATCTTCAGTTTCTGCTTTTACCACGCAACAGGGTCAACAACCAGTGGCACTGGTGCCAAGAGGAGGAATGAAGAGGTGACACTGCCTTTCCACAGAGCATGGCCTTGCAAGGCTCATACCTGATGTTATCCTGGGGCTGTTATGGGTGTCCCTGGGGCTGAACCATCCGATACCCGCAGTGACATTACAGCTTGATGGATGGAGCGCTATGTCTCTAACCATCTCCTCCGCAGAGGATGCTTCAGCTTTCTGTACACCCCACAGCAGCACTACCAGCTCTAGTCACAGCCCTGCTCACACCACCCAGGACATCTCATTGCACCTCTGGGATGTCAGACAAGTTGAGAGCTCAGGTATTTGTTTCTCTAGTCACTGCTGGACATCTACATTTAAGAATTAACAAATCCAAGAAAAATCTGGGCCCAACCTGTAGCTGCTGGAAATCAGCATATATTGTATAAATCACCACACAGCAACACAGCACACTTATCACCTGATGATCTTACCAGGTAAGTTTAATTGAAAAGGTAGGATTTTATTAGCAAAAATAAAATACATTTACCATTAGGTCTTTCCGGCTTCCAAATCCATTCTCAACACCATGCATACCTTGATAAAGAAGCCAAAACTTCTCCAGCCAGATGTCTGATGGACATTATTTGTCTATTAAATAATGATAAGCTTTAGGAAAGGACCCCCTGTGCAATGTTGTCATGACCAGAACCTTTGGGATGCAGGGAAAGATTCAATTAAAGCGCCTCGTGGGTGTGGGAATACTTACTGCTGATCTACCACAGACTAGACTAATTGCCTTGTTCAGGCCCAATATCGCACCAAGTCTGCCCATTAACACAGAACTGCACCCTTAAATTCCTAAGGGAGAAAGCACAGGGAACAGAGACATCCTAACCAACTGCATTCACCCTGGAGCATCCAAGTCAGGCAGCTCTTCTGGGTGATCAGCTAGCACCTGAACCGAAGCACATCAAAGGAAATGAGAGCTCTTCTGGACACTTCAGGGAATCGACACAGGGTCACAAGGCAGCAATCCACAATAACCTGATTTTGCATGAATTATCTTCAGCTTGAAGGACTCATTGTTCTTCTTTCTCCTTTGTTGCTGGACTCATTCCTTTCCCAAAGTGAGCTCAAATTGACTGAAGTCTCCATAGGCTCTAGGAACATTATTGACAGCTGTGGAACCCAGGATGCCTACACAGACCCTTAAGGACCTGGAGCACAGTCCATGTTCTTTAGTAATCATTCAAAGCCTTTGGCCAAGTGCTGCTGAATGTCTTTACCAGGAGGCACCTCCTGATGGTCCTACATGCACAGGGTGGATGGTGACACCTTCGTACCACCACAGGTGACAACATTCAGGGGTGATTCCAGTGGTGGATACCAGACCTTCCATACCCAGTGCAGAGAAGCTGGTGAACCAGCCCTGCCACCAGAGACCTGGAGAATGGCTCTGGTACTCAATGCAAAAGGACAAAGGGATATTTTATTTCTTTCTTTTCCAAAAATAAACCTGCATATGCACATGCATAGATTAAATTACAGTCTGCTGAGACTGTTGACAAATTATGACCCCACTTTTAAAGTCCTTGGTAGTTTTAAGAAATAGCTCCTTGGGCAACTGTAGGTTCTTGCATGTCATCTCAAAGCACAGATGACTGTGAATAGATTTCCACAGACAACTATGACATGGAGCCACCTGATTATAACCAGAAGATTGTGGGAGTTTGTCACATCACCATCTCTGGTGTCTGGGAACCTTCCTCTTTAGCAGCCTGCATGCAATCACTTTAAAGATACAGGGTTTTTTGCCCTCTCACACCTCATGGAAAAAAACAGCAGGCATGTGGCACCTTTTGCTTCCAGCTCTAAACATCACTAGAACTCAGGACCTTCATAGTCAGCTTTGCTGAGCTGTTGAAAACCCAAAGGCTATTCTCAGTCACATTCCTTTGCAAATCCTCAAGAGCATCTATTCACATTACTGGACCTCCCAAACTTGCATGCACGTGCCTGAGTCACTTTATAACCCAACTCAAGAGCCCCAACCAGAAGAGGATCCTTCTTTCCTCTCCCCCAGCCCCCCCTTTAAGCCTCAGCTCAGCTGGGACAGCCATGGTTTGTCCTCCTGCCCTGCACACTTCATTCAGCAGCCGTCACATCACATTTCCAAAAGCATTGCTTATGACCGCCACCACAGATTGAAACACGGATGGAGAAAGAAGAAATTCAGGAGAGGCCAGAAAGAAAGGAATAATTTAGAACATTATGGAGATGAAAGAAGTAATCCAATTGGTTTAAAACCAGATGAGCTGCAAAGGGGAAACATTAACTGGCTAAGCAGTGAGCAAGTGAGGGCTGGGAGGATGGGAAGGTGAGTGCTGCTTGATATTGGAGGTGATTTAAACGGAGCAAGAAGAGAGCAGGGGCTGGGAGAGAAACTCATCCCCGAGCCAGGGCCCTTTAAGAGCAGATGCAGTTGAAATGGAAGAACGAAGAGTGCAGAAGCTGAGGACTGGAATAAGATTGATTTAAGACTAGATACAATTTAAAGGCAAGGCAGAGGTGGAAGCAGAGGCTGGAATGAAATCAATTTACACCAAGATGCGATTTAAACTGATGAACTCGGGATGAAGCAGGGTTGGGGGGAGGGAAAGGGGGATGGGGAAGATGGGGAATCTGCAGATGGGGCTGGGGGACAAAGGGCTGGTCCCAAACATCTGCGCAGAGCCAAAGCGTGCTGCGGCCTGCAAGGACTGCCTGCCCTTGTGAACCTGAATAATCCTCAGGCAGAGGGTTTGAACAATACCAGCTGGTCTGGTGACATCTGAAGTGTTGCTTATCCTAAACTGTGATTATCATTTAATAGTGATCCAGGGCCCTAAACACTTCTGTGTCAGAATGGACAAGCTATGCCAAGGAACCAAGAGCTGTCTCTGAAGGTCCCAGGCACCAAGGGACAGGTCCCAGAGCTCCCTAAATCCATTTCTAAAACCACAGGTTTTGACAGAATCTTACTCAATTGTTCTTAAATTAGAACTCAGCTGGACACATTTTCAGACTCAATTTTGAGTTTTTTGTTGTTGTTGTTGTTTAAAAAAGAAAAAGGATGCATCCACTATGCAGGAGCTGATTTTTGCCACTTATTTCTACTCACTGTTGCTGTGTCTATGCTAAAGGTTATCCCTAGGAAAGGAAGTGCCAGAAAGACTGAATTCAACCAAAATTTAGTGACTTTCCAGGCACACTGAGTAAAAGCCAGCAATTCAAGTAGAGGATCCATTGTTTCCCCCATGTGGCTTCTGGAGGTACAAGAAGGTCTCCAGCCTCCTTGGAGGTTCAGTGTGTAGCAAGCCTTCAAGTAAGGGGCAGCTTGTGCCAACAAGCCTCAAGGAGCAATGCAACATCCAGCACCCCTATAGGTTTTTGGATTATTTGAATCACAATATGTTTAGAAGCGTCAGTGGATTTGTGAGGGAACTGGAGGCTGTAGCGAGGTGGGGGTTGGTCTGTTCTCCCACGTGCCTGGTGACAGGACGAGGGGGAATGGGCTTAAGTTGCGCCAGGGGAGTTTTAGGTTGGATCTTAGGAAGAACTTCTTTACCGAAAGGGTTGTTAGACATTGGAACACGCTGCCCAGGGAAGTGGTGGAGTCACCATCCCTGGAGGTCTTTAAAAGACGTTTAGATGTAGAGCTTAGGGATATGGTTTAGTGGGGACTGTTGGTGTTAGGTCAGAGGTTGGACTCGATGATCTTGAGGTCTCTTCCAACCTAGAAATTCTCTGATTCTGTGATTCTGTGAAACAGGTACTAGATGTGGAACATCAGGATGCACCCTGTGATGAGACAATCACAAATCCAGCAGGTACAGGAAGGAGAGACCTGAGTGACTTTATTCTGCCCTTCCCATGACACTACAAGGGCTTCCCTGCTGCTAGAGGAAAGATAAAACACCTGATCCTACTCCTGCTTACATAGGTGTACATCAGGAGAAGCCTCACCTTCAGACCAATCAATAAAAAGACTTGGAAAATACACTGTGCTACCCAATTATGCCAGGATGGCTGTGGGTTAGTACTTTCCAATCCCGCTCTCTTTCAGGAGGGGAAAAGGAGTAACATGCGTTTCCATCCTCATCTCCCATGAGAATTTTTGATTTTTTAGAAAACACCAGATTTTCCTTTCTAGTTATTGATTTTTTTTTTTTTTTTTTTTTTTTGGATGGGGCTGTAACAGCTCCAGGGTGGCAAAGGGGGAGCTATGCATGACAGAATAATTGCTGTACCTTAGAAGGTCCCTTCTGCAGCGCATGCCTGTGAGCAGGAAGCATCGTGGGTGTGCAATGTACAGGCGATGCCCTATAAATAAAGCAAGGGATTGCCTGGAGGAAGAACAGGGAACAACAAAGGCTCCACAGAACAAAGTGGCTGCAGAACATAACGTGCTAAACCTGAAAGTCAACAGGGAATGGACTGGATGTGAAAAGAAAATAAAGACAAAGAAAGCCTAATACCTTAGGGAGGGGGATATGTTTATGTTGTTAAGTCTTTTATGGAAGCAGAAAAACCTATTTTAAATGAAGGCAGGAATAATTGCTGGTCCAACTAAATGCTCGCTGGGCAATCTGGATGTAGTTCAAGAAGAGCAGCGGATGCTGGATGTTATTCTTGTCAAGATTTAATTTTTTTTCAGTTTATGTGCATTTCAACAAGGAACGCCCAGACTAAATGAATGGATTGGTGGCAGCGAGTGGGAGGACACCCCCACACAAGGACTGTATGCTATGAACTCCATCCCCTAAATTACTGGAGGTTTGTGGACCCTGGTAATAAGAGACATTTTCTCTTACCTCTAGGCTATTCATTGTGATTTGGGTCTGGTGAACAGACTGGACATCTTTTGGGTGAACAATAAAGGGGGTGGTGAGCAGCCATTTAATTGCTGACACATTCATGGGTCAACGTACACCTGAGCAAGGCAGCCTCGGGGTAAAGCACACGCCATAGGTTGGCACATGAGAGTCAGGACATGAGAAAGGGAAAGGCCATCCCCTGCAGGAAGACCAGCTAGGGTCATGCCAAATTGTCTGAAAGGTGCCGGACAGGGAGCAAGGAAAAACAAGGACTGGGAAGAAGATGGGCATAGCACAGAAGAGCTACAGGCATGATGTTGAGTTGGAGTTCCCACAACATGGTGAAATGTAAGGGATTTCATGAGATGAATGGGAGCCTGATGCCTCAGGTAGCTGGCTTTCAGTTGACTAAAAAAAGCTAATACCACCCTCCCCATGACCTTCTGCTGAGGAATTAGAACAGAGCTGGACACATCTTGCTTATCTGTGACATCAGACTCTTAAACGTCTTAGCAGCGATGTGGGTGGAAACATAAAACTAAGACAGTGTAAATGCTAATTCTTTGTCTTTGCAGTTCATCAGCTGAGAACAGAAGCTCTCACTATCCAGAGCCCACCTCTCAGGTGAGAAAAGCAGTATTACATTTTGTAGAGAGCAGAAAGGTGCATCAGTAGGTTGGTGACATTGTACTCTTCAAGCCCCACTGCTGCACAGCACTGGGTGAAGGACTCCCAGAAAGATTCTCTCATGCTCACTTTCCACCAACTCCCAAAGGACAGAAAATCAATATAATTTAAAAATACTTTTACTTTGCCCACTGTCCCCACCTCCCACAAAAAAAAGGTATTTCAGGTCTTTGCAGACCAGAGGACAATAAAGGGAAACCAGCAATCCACAGAGAGTTCAGCAACCATGCCTGAAACGCACTCACAGGGGGCATGGGTGCATCAGCACACGTGCATAAATACCCCGTTCACCACATCCCGCCCCCAGTAAATCCATCACCAACCCACAAAGTTGCCGCGCCACTGAGTCTCATAGTCTAGACTAAACAGAAAAAAACACATGGAGGAGCTGAGCCCTGCACGCTTCCCAGAGGATTAGCTGGCTGCGCAGCGGGGAGGTTTGAGCTAAGGCAGATATACGGAGTGTGGCGTGAACAGCCGGCGTCGGCGTGCAGAGCCCTGCCAGCTCCCGGTAGGACTGGGTTCGAGTACATTCCTCAGAGCAGGGCCTTGTTTTCACAGGTTCTGGGACCAACATCCCTGCAGGGTGTGTGTCCTCATCCCATCACCCAGGTTGGAAACACAGCCACCACTCCCCCATGCACAGGGCAACTGCACATAGACTTAGGTGACAGTTTCTACTGCAAGTTGTTTCAATACGAATGAATAAATACAGGATCCTTTTTTAAAAAAAAAAAAAAAAAAAAAATTCAAAATAAGCTGTTTTGATTTTTCAGTCCCTGCCAGCTTTTCAGCGCCACATCTATTTACCTTGCCTTTAAAAATGCATTTAACAAATTCAACAGTAATATTAGAGTTTTTCCCTGTGCTTCATAACCCACCCCCGTAAAAGTACATTCATAAACCAAGCATTTTCTGCTAAATGTAAATCCTTTCCAATTCTTGGGAGAAAGAAAAAAAATAAAGGAATTACCTCACTCAGTGGGGAAACAGGGATCAGTTCTCTCTTCAGCAGGTCTAACAAGCTGCTACCACCTTCTCAACCAAACTGAAAAAGGGCCCAGGATGCCCTAAAGTGGGAGCTTTTCTCCAAGGTTCCCATATCCCACAGGCCATGGTAGATAGGGCCATGGTAGATAGACTGCAGTTGCTCCACAGCAGCCTTGCCCCCCCCAGGTGGCTTCACTTGGAAGAATAAATGATGAAGGCCATGCAGTTACCTGCAGCAAGTGTTGGGGGCTGACTGCATAAGGACATTTCAGGCATTTCCCATGTTCGCTGGTGATTAGCGGATCAAACATTTAGTACCAGGCTGTGGAAAGGGACCAGGCAGCCCCAAGTACATCTGGAAGTGATTAAGTCCTAGCTTTGGGCTGTCCCAGCCTGGCTCTGGGTCTCAGGGGAGCTGACATTCATTAGCACCTGGCTGGATTGGGGTCTTCACCATTAACCAGGTCTGGGGTCAAGCACATCACATTCGGGACTTGCCTCAAGCCTCAGCCCAGCTCTCTGGACTTTTTAAACTAGCCCTAAAATCATCACTCTTGGGCAGGTCACAAATCATAGGTTTAATGTATAAAGAAACCACCTCTGCCTTCCCACGGGGATGCAGCAGAGTTGCCCCCAGATTCCCACCCTTGTGCAAACATCAGCACCATGCAGAGGAGTCCCTCTGCCTCGCATCTCTTTTCTCAGCTAGCAAATGCAAAGCAGTTTTCTTGTCCCTTGTCGTTAGTTTGATTTTGAACAGGCTGAGAATGAAAGAAAACCAGACATTTCCAGTACTTTTAAGCTCCATTTGGTCTGATTAAAGAAGTCTTTAAAAAAAAAAGAGAGAGAGAGAGAAAAGGGAGGGGGAAAGCAATAACTTTTTAAAACTTGTCCTGAATGCAAAGGAAAATGGAGTCCACTGTATGAGTAATTCAGGATTAATTGTAGACCTACGTTATTCGTGCTCTGCTGGTTGGGGGAAAGAACAAGCACTCTTAAAGCCATTAAAGAAAGTCTTAGTAAAATATTACTTAGCTGATGTGTGTAGTCTTATTGACCCCTAAGGGAATGCGTGCGGCAGAAATGTCCAATTTATAGCGCAGGGTCTGTCTATAAATACGTAGTCCAAAGCTACCACTCTTTGTAGATACAAGGAGGGGGAAAATGTTTATCTACAGGGTATTATGGCTAACCTAAGACCACGTTTCAGGAAAACATTGCTACTCAGGAAAGCACAGGGCACATAATTAATGCAAAGTCATTGAGACTGAGACAAGCCTTCAGATCACAAGCAGTTTTTTTCTTGCCCAATGACTGCTTATTTGCCTGTGTGATATGTGAAGTCATGCTTAGTTTTCTAAAGAAAAATGATTTAAAGATGTCTGAAAGTCATATTGCTACAAGCAGAGCTATGGGGCAGCATCACAGCACTGATGCCTCTTCCCACCCGGGCTGCAACAGCTGTGGGCTTTTCCCACTCAAGTCACATAATTTTAGTCAGCTCGGATGCAGGAACGGCCTGCTGCTCTGCAGTGAAACTGGAAACCAGTTTAACTATGTGGGATGGTGGATTTCATCACAAGCAAGAAGGGCCTGGGGAGGTGGATGAAGGGAGACATGGCTGGTCCTGCTGCCACTGATGTCCCCAGAGTCCAGGCTGCTGCTGAACAGGTTGAGGGCTGAGCAATGCCTGCCTGGGCTGCACCTTGGCCCTGAGGCAGAAACTGGGGCTTCTGCTTCAGGAGGAGGAACTACATCCCCACCTCCAGGTCCTTGTCCCATCTTTCAGGGGAAAACATCAAATTTTGATCATACTTCCACATCCCTCGTACAGGTGCTCTGGGTGGCTGCGAGAAGTGAGGGAGGATGAAAGGTAGTGGTTGAACAGTGAGCAAAACCCAAGAGCAGCTCCAAGCTCCTGTTAATGGATTTGGGATCCATTTGGGGATCCTAGACCAAGCTTGGGTGTGTGCTGCTGCCTGATCCCCACTGAGACTGCAAGTACCTGGGAAAGGCACAGTGCCACCAGCCCGTGGCTCCCCTCCTCCTGACACCTCTCTGGTGTGGCACTACGATTCTTTCTCCAAGCACTGCTCAGCACTCGGTTGTTGCCATATAAACAGAGCCAAAGAAAAGAGGAAATAAAAAAGGCAGCACTCAGAGTATTATCAATGACATTTAATCTTAACACCAGGATGACACCTAAAGCATTTAAACCAACGCATTGCCATGTCAGCAACTGTGCAAACAAGATCAAAAGGCTGCTGTAGCTCCAGCTCCACATGTTTTGGCAGAGATGAGTGATGGCCAGGGGAGCCCCAGGAGCCACGGCTCTACAATGATGGGTCCCGAGCAGGCAGGGGACAGCCAGCCCCACAGGCACAGGACACACATGGTGGGCACAGCACCCATCTGACTGTGAGCAGAAGTTGCTGTGCAATTGGTCCATGTCTCTTCAGTCCCATTGTAACTTGACAAATTTGAGTGTATTGAAAATTATTATGTCATGGTATAGAATGGATTTTAAATGCACCAATTGGCTCACTCTGGAACATTTTAAATACCTGTTAGAGTGCTGCCACATGGCCCGGCAGGGTGTAACTGCGTAATGAGATGAAATTGAGCAAAGGAAAATTAAGGCCAAATAACAGCAGCAAATTCCTTGGGAATGAGGTCTCCTGTTCCCAGACCGCATCCGTGCTGGAGAGCTGAACTGCAGGGAGGGTGTTGCAGCATGCCCATCCCAGCAAAGCAGTTCCACCCTGCAAACCAGAAGTCAGGAGAGCTTAACTCTTATTCTTGAAGCAAGCCCTTCAAACAGGGCACAGATAACAGTGGTGTTGCCTGAGGTCTGGGGGCACTGGGAAAGAGCTATGGTCTTTCTGAATGGAAAGTAACCTGTAAGGAGTAAAGGGAAAACCCCCAGAAGAGAAAGGGAAAACACCAAATGCCAGGAAACAAGGGCTTCACCTCTCTTTGCTGATTCTTTTTAGGAGCATCTGACTGCATCCTGGACCTCCACCCTCACACATACCCAGGTGTCCAGATCTAAGGCTTTAACCAACAATAGCAAATTTCATATACCAGATCAAAAATCGTAAAACCCATGTAGTTCTCCCAGGCATGTATGCATACAATCTGGGACCTTAAAGTCCTACCACCTAAGCCACAGATATCTCCTATGCCCCCCTTAGCTCTCTTGCTGTTCCCCTTAACCCTAAACCAGGCCAGATTTCCTCTCAGTGAGTCAGGGAGTCTGATGGAGCAGCTCTGTGCCTCCTCTTATTTCATACCTTTTTTCTGCCAAAGCTTGTTTATGTTCTCCCAGGGCTATGAGGAAACAACCCCCACTTAAATTCCATTAGAGTGGACTATGGACCGGAGTCCATTTTGACAAATAAAGACAGTTTTGCTGGACTGCCATGTTACAGCCCCAAAGCTAGAGGGAGACACATGTCCCACAGAGGTGCCGCAAGGTTTGCATCTCCTCCAGCATTGTTGGAGTGAAGTATGCACAACCTGCACAGGACTTTTTGGGAGCAGGTACCTTGTCTCCAGGCCTGGATGGTGCTGAGTGGTTTCACCACCTGCTAAGCCCCTCTCAAAGCCTGTCCATGCCTTTGAACGCATGTTCCAGTTGTGCTATAAAAAACCTTTGTAAAGCATTGGCCAGCTGCCTAGAAAATGACTGAATGAGAACCCTCTGTTTTCTAGCCATGGAATAATCGGTTACCTGGCTATCTATGACTGCTCTACTGCATGTCATCGAAGGACAATTCGCTCATTCATTCATTCACAGCAAACTCCATTAACCTCGCATGTGAGCCAAAAGGGTTCTGCATCTTGAAGATGCCCCATGAGTCTCTCCATGACACCAGCTAATTATCTCCTCATTAACAACAACATTAGCATTCCATTTGATATATACAAGTTAATTTGTTAATTGCACTTTAATTACAAAGTTATTAGGAGCTCAGAGGCATTCAACAGAAGATTGCAATTAACACAAGCTGCAAAATTGCTCCCGGCAATTTGGAGATGTTATCGGAAACTGATTTTCTGCGTTCAAGTGAAGATGGAAAAGAGACAGGAGATTTATGGGCTGACATCACAAATTCTCTGTTCCCTCTGAAGATGCTTTCATCCACACCCTGAGAAGCACCAGGAGCTGCCATGTTCAGACACTTTTCAGTGTGGCTGAGGTCTCTGGCCCACGTTTCCAGAAGCTCTGTTCCTCACCATGCACCCAGCAGAGGCTGGAGGGAAGGAGGAACAAAGGAGGCATCCATGGGACACAGTAAGTTGCATGAAGCATTTGGCATCTTGCAGATTAGGCCTGCACATGGATGCAAAATTGCTGGTGCCTTCTGTTATGGAGAGGCCACAGTAAGATCTTATTCCTCTCTGGAGTTGAATTGCATCTGCACATTGCACTGGTTATCACCTGCACTGCCTGGGATGCTGAGCACCTCCCTGCCTTCAGTTCAACACAATTCACATCACCCCCTGTGGTGTTGGGCAAAGTTTTGTTTTACTAGATGTCCACAGAGGAACGCTTACATCGGTGGGTGGACACCCCAGGAATTAGGCTATACCTTGGCCATGCTCTTTTCTGACCCTATGCACACCAGGATCTTCCAGGTAGCCTCCAAAACACTGAAAATCTCAGTGACTGAGACCACATTCTCAAACCCTTGGAGGCCTAACGATTAAAAATACATAACTTAGTATAACCAGGCATCATGCTCAGGATATAATTAAGGCTTTGTTCCTTCCCAGCATGCTGGGTTTCATGACCAACACCCTGATCTGCTCTGCGCCTCCTGGAGAAAACCAGGCAGTGGGGGCTCCTCTGGGCTCGGTGAGATTTCCTGTTCTCTTTTTCTTTCTTTCCATTTATCTGAAGCCTCTTACTGCAGCGTCATTCCTTAGATTAGCTGTCAGATCTGCTGGAAAAATGCACTGGTGAATATGGCCATTTTCCACCCAGCCAGACAGAGCAGAACCCTGTCGCTGCTGCGTAAAAGGTGCACTGTGGATGGAAAAAAGCAGGACACTGACCGTAGTACATGCCAAAGGCAGAAATAAATGATAAATACAGAGGATTTACAGATGGATTTAAGATAAAATTCCGCTTTCCTACTAGACTTACTAATGGTGAATTTCTTAAATGTTTTCATTTTGTAACTTATGAAAGACTGAGTTATGAAATGCCAATTGCACTTTATTAAAAAGGCCCAAAAGAAATTTTCTAACTCCTTTGAAAAAAGAACTTCTAGGGAATAACCACCAGCCCAAGGATTAGGGCATCCCAAAGAATGGGGGAAAGAAAGAGAATTACATTTCTGCTAGAGAATTCTATAAAAGAGTGTTCAGAAACTATGCAGATACAGAAAGGAATTTATTCCCTATAAATTATATATATGTGTAGGCTCATTTCTACAGATCTGTATTATGCGCATTTCAGCTGGTCTCTGTTTCTTTCATCTCAATTCATCTTTATTGCACTGTTACCTACAGGACTCCATCCCACTTTTGCAATATAAAACATCTCTGGAAGAACCAAGTTTTCCCCACCATTCATCCTGGACCTGAGTGTTTTCCCTGTTGCACCACGCTCCGCTGCCATCGCTGCTCTGTGCTCAGGCTCCCTCTGCCTTCGCTAGCTCACAGGGACACCTCACCATGCCGACACACTGAGGACCGGCTTGGTGACGGCTCTGCATCACTATAAATTACTTGATTTCATCCAACATTACACTTCATAGCTGAAATTACCATTTTTCTCCTCAAGGCGATTCCCACCCACCTTTTCCAGTGAGAACACTTGGGAGGACTTTGGGAATGACATGGAAAGGAAGGAGTTTGGAAGGGTTCCTCCTGAACCTGAACTCCATGTTCAGTATTGGAGCAATCACTGCGATGCTCCACAGCACACCAGCTAGATGAGATTTAGTGTGAAAATGATCCAAACAACACACTTCAGTTTGAGTTTCCTAGCAGCAAATCAAAACGTGTCAGCAGCAGTCACCCCCTCAGATTAGTTCTGCACAAGCTGCAAAAATGAAAAATCATTCCTCCAGTCTGTCCCATGGTAAGAGCAGGAATAAGACGAGTTATAAATACAACTTTGACAACTCGCAGCAAAACCCCAAATAAGAAAAGCTCCTTTTCTTACTCTGGTGAAGCTGCAGTTCCTCAGCTTTCTGATGCCAAAGCACTGAGGGGGGGTGGGGCAGAGCAGGGGGAAAGCAGTTCCCAGAGGGGAGGGCACGGTTAAATTTGCTTTGCATTTTGCTGTGCTAAAGGAATCTCATTCAGGTTAGTTTGCAGTTATCAAAGGTAGAAATAATAATAATAATTACAATTTCTCCTACATTATTACTTTGAAAAAGAGCTAATTCCAGCAGAAAAGTGTCTTTGATATGCTAAAAACTACTCTTGCACTCATCACATATTTCAGTCCAAAGTGGGAGGAATATATTCATAAAATCATGATGCTTCAAAGAACCATCTAGATCTGCTTGGACAAATGCTCATTGATTTTAATGAAAACTGAGGGAAAATTCAAACAAATGGAGGCCAGAGTAGTTCCTGGACCTCTGCTTGCTGAAGTTTCACATGCTGGGGTCATTGCTCCCCCACAAGCAGGTCTCCTTGCACGCACAAGATGCAAATGGAAGAGGACAAGAAAAGACATTGAATAAAAGTCAAAAAATGTTGAGAGAAAAAGGAGTAGTTCAGGATAAGAGGTCACCAAAGGTAAGGACTGCAGGGAGAGCATGGGGCTGGTGGGAGATACCTGGGGAGTCCTACACCTAGAGAGAAGCTCACATGGACACAGCCTTTCTGTGCTGGCATCTCTGCAAGGTTGGGGCTCATCATCCCAGTCCATTCCTCGGGGGCTTTCTGCAGAGCACCATCATGCAGGGGCCTGAAGGTGTTGCTCTCACATCTTCCCTTGAATTTTGCAGTGGGTAAACAGAGCTGTCAGACACCAGGACTCTGTCCACACTAAATATTAAGTGTGAGTAGTAAGTGCTGCAGACTTCCCACGCGCTGGCTGGAAAAAAACAGTGCCAATGTTAAACTGCTTGGCACCACCTCTGAGGGCTGCATCACAGGCTCCAGGGAAAAAAAAAAAAAAAAAAAAAAAAAAAAAAAAAAAAAAAAAAAAACCTTGGAAGTGGTCAAACTCGCCTGTTTTCAGGGGAGATTTAAACACAACCTCGGCTGCCTGAGGTATACAAGCTGTTTTCAGGATAAAGGCATGGGATTGAGTAAACCTGAGAGAAGGCAGCACTTCAAGCAACAATGATGAGAAACTCTGTGCCAGCTCCATCAGATGGAGACAGCCAAAATTTTCAATTCAAGACATTTTTAAAACAGACTAATCTGGCCCAATGGATATGCTTATCCCAACTATATTTTGAGTGTTTTCTATCAAAGCTCAAAGGCTTGCAGGACCATGACAACTGAAAAATGAAATGTCTACCCATCAAAGAAAAAGCACCAGCAAAACCTATTTATTTTGATGAAGCAGCTAATTCTCTTCGATTTGGATTACCAAAAAAAAAAAAAAAATGCCTGAAATGCTTACTTATTGGCTGCCAAAAGTCAGGAAATTCAGTCTCTGATGTTCAGACAAAACTCGACTAATTTTATTTACAATTGATCAACAGTTTTCCCCCCAGAAATTGTCTTAATCCCATCTATTCTGAATCGGGCTGGGTTGCCTTTAGACACCAAAGCTTTAATATTATTTACAAACGATAGGAGCTAGCATGGAGCAGGCCCTTCTTACACAGCCGGGGGCACATGAGTAGAAAACTATATGTACAACAGGACTTTGGTTACAGCAAAAAGCAGGACAGAAGTACCTTTCCCAGTAATGACATGCGACCAGCTGTGGATGTATATTTCTGGGGTAGTACCCAGCAAAAACCTCCCCCACTGCCAGCACAGGCTTTCTGAAAGGATGAGGCTGGTTTGCTGGCTTTCAGTGCAGTGATGAAAACTACCAATTCTGCTGCTGTCTGGCCTAATTAAAGTTATCAACAGCACATGAAATGCCACCAGAATGTAAGAAATAAGGGCTAATTCTACAAGCAAGCAATTGTATGGCTGACTCAGTGTTGAGAGGTCCAGGACCAAGCCCACAGGTGCAACCAGGTGAAGGAGAGCACTGAATTTACCCCCTCAGGTCCCAGGAGGTGCCCCAGGTGTTCAGCCCCAGGGAGAGACACTTGCTTTTCAAGGAGAAAAAGCTCAAAAGCTTTTCAAAACCTACAGCACTCCCCTTAATGTTTGTCTCAGTTACAGAGCATTTTGTTGAATGTCACTGACCAGAAACTCCCATCCATGGCCCTATGCAGCAAAGCACTTTGGCCATGCTCTCACCATGGAGAGAGAAGAAACCTTCACTTGACAAAGGACAGAGCCACATTCAGCTGATGGAGACCACCAAGGCGGCTTTTGGGGCTGTCTGCTCTACAAGGGAAGACAGTGACTTCTTGCCATCTCCAGACAAGCTCAGCAGCATCCCCACATTCACCCAGATCAACCAGCTTGCTAAAATCAGCCATGTGTGAGCATGTCAGCAGCAAGACCTGCTCCTGCAGGTCCACCCCAGTCTTCTCCAGGGCCAGCAGGGCAGTCCAAGTAGGCAGCTGCAGTTTGGCCGTCATGAGCCAGTTCCCAGGAGGAAAGCACCTTGGAGCTCGCCCCAGTTCCTGCACGGACCCAGCACAGGAATGTGGTGGGAAGCCAAGGACTTGTCAGGCTCTCTCCCACTGCAAATTTGCCAGGAGGTCTATAAAAATGTCATTGTCTCTCAGCTGCTGGTGATTATATTCCCCTTTACTATGGCTGCTGGTAATATGTATGTGTGTATATGTAAGGGGGGATATCATTTCTGTGCAGGGCTGGCCTCCCCCTGGCCTTTTTCAAACAATAATAGACTAAATATAAAGAGACAGAAGCCGTTACTTGGCTCTTTAACCAGTGCCAAGGAAAATGAATAATTAAGAGCATATTACTTGCAATGAATTTATACTGATGCTGTTAAGTTAGGACCTACTAAGATCCTTTTTAAAATACATCATTCCCCCTTCATCTTTCATACAGAGTTCATATTCCAACCTAATACTTTATAGCAGCTACTGTTTAGAACCGAGTTAAAAGAAAGGCAGGCTTTAGGTTTCGATTACACGCCAGAAAGGAGCTCGGTGTAAAGGAATGAGGCAGTTAATCTGGTTTGTCTGTATTCTACCTGCCTGCAACTTTGCATCTCATCAGCCAGAAGAGATTACTTTGGCACCTTAAGCACAAGCTGCTAGAAACATGGCCCTAAGGAGAGAAAGAATTGAAGCACCCACCAGCAAAAAATCACAAATGTCGATGCTGCTTACAAATACAATGGTGCTATGGAGCAGTTGGTCTCAGAGGAGCCCTGAGCTCTGTATCAGAGCCCATGGGCTCAGTTCATCCCCCTCCCCACCCCTTTTTTTTTAAATAAAAAAATCACCCTCCTCTTCCGAGGGGACAGAGGGGACTGTCCCCTGCTCATCACCCACTATGAGACCAAGGCTGCAGCACACTGGTACAGCAGCCTAGAGGAGGCTCTGATGGCCAGAGAACCTCAGGAGACCTTGTTTAGTGAAAGACTGCAGTGTTTGGAGTACTAATTCCATTAAGTGCTCAGCCAGGTGAAGATTCATTGGTCAGCTGTCCAGTGTGGGAAGCTCTGTGATGTGAAGCAGGAGCCAAAGGACCCACAAAAAGAGGTTCAGGATGCTCTATTACCGAGCTCATTCAAGAAAGGGCTGAGAGGTGATTTGATTATAAAACCTCCAGGAGAAAGCTGTGACACCAACAGGTGAAGTTACAGCAAGCTTTGGTAGCTGTTAACCAGAAGTTAAACAAAACCATCTGGGAACAAGTGTAAATTGTTGACATCTCTTAGCTGTCTGTGCACGTGTGCTGTCCTGCATGGGCAGGCTCACAAATGGTTTGTGGGGATCTTGGGCCTGAATTACACAGAAGGTCGGCCTGTGTCATGCCTGTGGTCTGCTAAGGCCTTGCAGACTTCACAGAGCGGGTCTGTGCAGAAGACTTCAGATTAGTTTTATTCTGAACACAAGATCCCAGTAGCAATATCCCTTATCAGTGACGAGTACAAGGCCACTATGCAGAAGTGAGCAGCAATATAAAGCCACAGCAAACATCTCTGCTCGGCTGGCTCAGCATTATCAGAAGTGGTTTCTCTTGCTGGTTTGGCTGTTTTGGGGGTTTCTCCTGCAGGTTTGGCAGCTCAGAAAAGAAGTGCCTGTCAGCTGGCTGCTTGCCTTCTGAGGCACCTGCTCACCCAGGCCACTGAATGTATGGACGATACTGTAGCAAGAGAAAAAAAAAAAAAAAAATTCCCATTTTCCACAGTCAGTTCAGCAGCAGCCCCTTGTGTTCAGTGCATTATGTATCCATTAATAACATCTAACCTCCATTAATTACAAGCCATTTGTGGTATTTCTGTGGGTAACTCCCATGTTACTCCCATGTTCTATGGAGGTGCATGTAAATGGCCATCACAAGCCAGGGAAAGCTGTAAAGGTAGTGGGTTTTTACTGACAACATACAAAACCCAACATAACACCTTTTCCTTGGATCCAAAATCCTTCACAAGTTTTCCCTCAGAAGCCTGCCACAAGTCCAGCAAAGAGGCCCCTCTGTTGCCGAGATGCCCACTTTCAAATGCTCAGCTTACATAAAGGAGAGGAAACAAATTGCAGCAGCCTCTCAGAACAGCAATAAGCATGTTCCAAATTACATTTCATTCAAAAAACAAAACAAAACAAAACAAACAAACAAACAAACAAAAAAAAACACTTGTGGAGCATAATCTGTGACCAGCAGCAATCTCCCACCCACAGCTGCTTTTTGGCAGCCCTGTTACAGCCCCCAGCAAGGCTCTACATTTAATGGGCCTGAGAGTTCAGCAGGTCTTGTGAATCAAAAGTTCCTCATGAATTAGAGCCTAGCTGGAAAAATACAAGCTCACTGAGCCCCCAAGTGTGCTGTCTGAAACATCTCCCCTTTAGAAGAGCTCTCACTGAGGTATGATTGCTTTCATTCATCTCTACCTTTCCTTCATCTCCATTCGGCCCCGGGAAGTGGCTGGACTCTGCAGGCTGTTAGGTGAGGTCTAACCTAAACCATTGCTGTTTGTTGCCACCGGCAAGGACATGTCATGCGAGGAGCTGGACAAACAGGGGCATCCCACTCACTTGGGCACTGTTAAGAGCAGGAGACTGAAAGGGACACATCTGGGTTTGATACCAGCTTCGTGTTGTAGCTCAGTGACCCCCCATGAGAACTTCAGCCAAGTCCTCCTGCAGCCCAGACTGCCCTTAAGGTTTTGCTCCTCAGGGTCTGCAAACATCTGAGGTATATTCTGTGCCCAAGAAAGAGGTGGAGAGTGGCTCAGCCTCCCAGGAAAATGGTGATCCTCGTGAAGGACTAACCTTCCTGTCCCTGAGATGAGTTCTTGGATTCCCCCAGCATCAGCAGGTTAATAGGGCAGCGTGGGGAAACTAAAGTCGTTGCTGCTTACAGGGCACCAAACTTATCAAGAGAAAGCATGCCCAGAGTGTTAACACCACACTGCTGAATGCTAACAGTTGCAATCTTTGTTTTTAAGCAAAATAACTTTATAATAAATAAGGTCTTAAGCTGCAATCGCTCTTTAGAGAAAGGAATTTCCACCAGGTGAGTTGGACACACAGGAGTAGTATTTGCAGGCACTCGATGGCTCTGATCCCAGAGGCGTTAACCACACCACTAGTACCCAGGCAATTTTAAATTTCTGTTTGAATATTCCTACAAGTGCCACTCCTGAGTTGATTTAACACCACGGCTGTGGCGTCTAATAGCTCTCCTGTGATTAATAACAGTCATTTGTTCAAAGCTAACAGCCCCAGTGTGACAGTAACAGATAAATTAGCAACATTAAAAATATGCTAAAGAAAACATTTATGTACTGGATCAGTGCAGTATGTGATAGTAATATACATCAGTTGTGCCAATAACTAGCTATTAATGATGAGTGCTATATGTTTAAGCGTTTTTTGCCCAGTTCCTTTGTAATTGTTCTGACATTGTTCATATTTAGCTTGATGAGTTGGACCAGTTCTTATGGACGTTAGTGGGGTTTTTATGGGCTCAGACAAATACTGCAAGCAGATAGTGGGAGGAACAAGGAGAAGGTATGGCATTGTGTCCCTATCAGTCCTCTTTGTCACTGAAAAGCCAACGTGACAAGTAATATTTAGGCATAAATTACAAGGCTGTTTACCACACTACGTCCCCAGCATTAAATGTCATGCCAAACATTTTAATAATGCAAATTAAAATTCTTATGCTCAGCACATCCTGAGATGCTGTGCTTGCTTACCAGAACTCCCTGCAGCATGCTCCTGCCCCCAGGGATGGCCAGCAGCTGAGTCCATGCCCTCTATCACAGCCTTCTGGCCCCATTCCAGCCCAGAGAGGAGATATTTAACCTAACTTCTGACAGAGGCCTGAGGCTGGCCTGGCCACATCTCCAGGGCGGGTGAGAAGAGTGATGTGACAGCCTCACTTGATCTCCTGGAGGCTGGGGAATACACTCCCAAGGCTTCACAGTGTCCACATGTAAAGGAGCAACCGACCCAGCTGGGTGCATCCTTGCATTTTGCTCTTATTTGTGCTCATGGAGCACAGCAGACTGACTGCCGTGGTTTTGTTCAGTTCTTTAGACAAGAGAAGGCAGACCTTCTGTTGAAATTACTCATTGCAGCATTATGTTGCTGCAGAAGTTTTTATGAAGGGGGTGGCTTTTGTGTGCTTCCACCACTGACATTCAGGTGTTTGCAACAGGACAGCACAGTCTGCAGTTTTCCCCACACATGTGATTCAGGGCATGCAATAGATGCTGCCAGTTGCTCTGGTTTTGATGCAAACAAGGCTACCACTGTTGAGGTGGCAATGTTCCTAAACAAGTCTTACAAGGCAGGCATGAACCCCAAAACTTAGGGCTAAGTAGCAGAAAACCTCACCAACAGTCTGAGTCCTGATCCCAGAGAGGGGCACACAGCCTTCCACCCCTGGCACAGCAACTGCTCACACAGCCTGAGAGCAAATTTCAAAGTTTATCTGCGGGTGGTGATTCTGCATGTGTCAGACACATCTCCAAAGGGCTCCAAGAACAGGATCATGCTGTCAACACACGCACATGTGCATGGAAGTTGGATGTGGAGGCCGTGCTGACAGATACATGAGCTCATTGTTTTGTGCAGGTTGTTCTGTGGTGCTCAGCCTCCACTCAAAAGGCCCACTGCAACGGAGATGATCAGGAAATGTTTATCTCTCCTGTCACACCATAATGGACCACTATGATTAGGCACGTCTAGCTTCCTCTAAATACTGACTCTGCTTTCAGACTCTGTCTGGTTTTGGGGTGTTTGTTTAAACACTCCCATTCTCCATTTTGAAAAGTTTTTAGGAGAAAAGAAACATTTTCAACCATAAGCTTTCCAATGAGTTGGTAAGGAATTTCACATACTAAAAAAATGTTATTTTGGGGAAAAATCTCAAGCTACCTCCTACCTGGGATGGTTTCCTCCTGGGACCTCTAGGGATTTTTGCAAAGGGAGGTCAGAGGCTAGGGAAGGCCACTGATGAGCAGAGAGACAAAAGCCTTTACTGCTCCCTTGCTGTGATTTATAGCAAAGCACCCCAATCCAAGCCCTATTCCTCCCACCTGCAGCCCTGTTTTTCCCACTTGCTGTCAATAACAGCTTCTCTGCAAAGGTTCTGCAGCTTCACCCTGCAGAACATCTCTTTACTGGTACCTACAGATGGGACTGGTGGTCACTGCCTGCGCAGAGGCATAGAGATACCTCCCAAAACTCATTTTTGAGTTACCCAACATAAAATCTAGGACCTACTGTCCCATAAATGCCAGCTTACAGCCCTGAGCAGTAGAGGAATATCATCTCAGGGGTGATGCTTGCATTCATTTTGTAACCTCTCTTGTAGAAGCAGGAGAATCAAATCTGAGAACTGATTAGAGGTGCAAAAATGCAAGGAAGTGTATTTACCTAAGGAAAAGGCATGGGAATAACAGATCAGACAATGACTGAGTAAATGAACACTTACAAATTGCTGTGCTATACAATATTAGTCTTGAAAATGCAGTTGGACAATTTTTCTTCTGGATTACATGTCTCCAAGTCTCCTTGAAACTAGTGGTTCTGCAGCCTTCCTTTCCAGCTAGGGTTTCTGCCTAGGCACAATCCAGCATGTCGAGACTTTGCAGCGTGCCAGAAAATTTGCCATCTACCTAGCACAGCCTCTGCAATTCCTCACCACTCCCCAGCGCTGAAAGGGGCTGCCCTGTGATTCAGCATCTCTGCTGTCACGCGAAGTTGCCTTCTGCTCCCACATTTTACCCCACCCCAGGCTGTTTGCATGCAGGAGAAAAGTGTTGGGCTGTTTTGCTGGAAAGATACCTCCTTGGCAATGCATCCCTGCAAGTCCTGAGCTGCAGGGCGCTTTCTGACAGGGCTCACAAAATGCCCCTGACAGATGGATGTGGTGCACACGTTATGTATTGGCTGAGGTGGTCTGTTAGCTGTGGCAGATTTGTGGTATGGGCGGCTGTGATCAGAAGGCTTTGGATGGGGTATAGCAGCCGTCACAGAACCTTCTCCAGATTTAATGGACAGGAGGCTCTGCGCCGAATCTTGGCAGCTTGGCTTTGCTTTGAAGGCATGAGTTATGGTTTGTTCCCAAACAAGAAGGGGCAGATGTATGTCAAGATAGAGGTGCTGCCAGTACTCGACTCAAAACAACTTATCACTGCTGCTGACCGTGGCTTCGGCTGACGGGCATTGGGAAGGGAAGGGCCAGCAGTCCCTGGAGGCCACTGCTGTGCACACAAGACAGGCACGGGCTCAGATGGCAGATGTCTATATGGCTCTCAGAGACCAGGTGCTGCTAAGCCTTTATTTCATCTCTACTATCAGCCCAGCCAGAAGCTGCGGTCAGCTGTACTGCTGCTGGGAAGAGAATTCCAGATTTCATTCATTAAGCCAAATCTCAGCCTGGCTAAGAAAACACGGAGCGATTCAGATTGAGCCTATCAATCACTTGGATTGGCTTTTACATTTCTTACAGGCAGCAAAAACCTTAATAAATATCAACTGCTGGAGATTTCTGACGTTGCTGGAGAAGTTTTCCAGGTTGCTGGTGGAGCAGAAGTTAACCAGAACCCAGGGCATGTGCTGGAGCCCCAAGGCTGAGGAATGGAGAGGACCACAGGGAACTGAGCCTCAGCCAAGTGTGCATAAACCACCCAGAGACTCATGGTGTGCAGGAAGGGAGAGGAATGTGAACAGCTAAAAAGGCAGGGAAAAGCAGCCCTGGGAATCGAGTGGTGGCATTGGAGGACAATAAAAGCCAGAATGTGCTGTTTGGATTCAGGTTAACTCTTCATTGCAAAGGAGATGGAGTCAAACTCCTCCTGCCTTCAAGAAAAGTCTGTCCTTCAACCCTGAGCTCCCAAGCAGTGAATTTAAGCCCCTGTGAATAGTGAATTTCAGTCACCTGAGAAGCAGCTCCCTGGACCCTAGCTCAGACTCCAAGCACATATTTCTGCACCTGGCCAGAAGGGTTTGTATGCCAAGACAGCTCAAGCAGGAGCACGCTGGCTAAAAAACAAGGGAGCCTAAGGCATACCTGTAGGACTGCCAAGCCCAAACACCCGCGTGGGCAGAAGCCGTGCCCAGAAAACGGGGGCTGGACGAGCTCCTGCTGGAGCAGCTCATGCTGGAGCAGCCCCTTGCCACCCCCAGCAGCCCAGGCTCTCTCATTTAGTTCACAAGCAGGCGTTGCAACACGGCAGATCAGCAAGTGTCCAAATATTTCCTTTTGCAGCAATAGGCAGGAAATCTGCCTATATTAGTGGTGCAAGCTCACGTTGCAGACCTTTGCCCCCTCGGTGTGAACACTGCAGGTTCCATGCGGGTCGTCACAAGATGCTTATTCTTTTCTGGCTTGTTTCAGACCCAGACTCATTTGCAAGGGCCCAACTGTCATCACATTTATTTTTCTTCCTCATGCTTTTCTTGGCCTGGCCCGCTGGGCAGTGATGGTATGTGGACCTGAGGGACCCCAGATGTGCTATGAAATGACGCAGAAGCATCAATATTTTCACGTTGAACGGATGGGGCTTTCTGCTGATCGACAACTCATTGCAGTCAAGGTTGTTTAAGGGCTTGGGTGAGGAGGAGAGCACCGATGGAAAAAAAGGAGGGAAGAAATGCTTGAATGCAATGGTCTGGGGGAGATGATTTGGTTTTAATAGGGCTGATTATGATGCAACAGCAGAAATGGAGCTGCTGAAAGCCAGCTCCCCCGGCTTCACTGCTGATAAATCTCTGCACTTCTCTACGAGTGACAAAGGCAGCACCTCCAAGAGAGGCAGGTAGCTTGGAGTTTAATTTTAAAGGCGTCGTTTTGACCAAGGGCACCCTGTAGGCTCTGTGAAAGTAGGGCTCGATCCTGCCAAAAGAGATTCCTGTGTGAGCTGTGAGCATGGGAACACGCCCAGGGTGGTGGGGGAGCAGATGGGTGTTACAGCACCAAGGAGGGAGGGAGGCTCTGGGGCAGGTCTGGGGCTTGGGTAGCCCAATGGTGGGAGACCATTAGCAGCAGTTCCTCAAACTTTATAAAAAGACAAAAATCATTCCCTCTCCCTGTACTGATGGATCGACTGGAATAAAAACAGAGTAAGCAAGTCCCAGAAAACCCTCAGGGGACAGTGATGCCAGCTGCCTGGTTTCTGATGAGACCAGTCTGGTTCAGCCTAGGTAAGGGCAGGGACCGAGACCTGTCCTGCCCCAGCAGGATGCAGAGATGAGATGTGAAAGCAGCATATTTACCCTCCCCGGCCATTCAGAGGCATCCAAAGTAATTCTCTTGCCTCAGTTTCCCATAAAAAAACCCAGACAGCAATACCAACCAGTTTTTTAACAGTAATTGAAAAGTGCTGCATCATATTCTTGTGTTTTTATTGTTAGTGCAATACTGGCAAACTGCAAGAAAACAGCTACGCTGTAATTAATTAAAGCAAAAGATTGTGATCAAGTATAGCTTGACTGGGAGCCTCTGTTATACGACTTTCCCTCTTGAAAGATGAACTGATGTTCACATAACGCAACCCTGCTGATCTGCCAGGAGCTCTCAGCCATACGGGGACCACAGAGCCAGCCACGGGATGCTTCCCATCTCCAGCTGCCCCCAGGGTTTTAAACCAAGCGCCCTTGGTGTGATTCCTTTGGATTTGCTTATTATACAAGACATTTTCAGAATGTCTGATCGTCTGGTTTTCGTATGCTCTGTGACACTGGGGAACAGAAACCGGGGCTGTGCAGCCTACTTCTAGTGCAGTTCCAGGACACATTAACACCAAAGGCCGGAAAGCATTCCTAAGTAATAATCATCATTAAATAAGAAGGCGAGAAATGCGAGCCAGAAATTGGAGAAACAGAGGTCGATCTAAAATATCATTAGTAAAGGAGAACAAATACACTGAACAGACTCAAGTTCATGGAAAACCCCAGACACTACAGGGCACTTTGCCTGCTTGCAGTAAATGGGAGGGTCACAGATTGCTACCTGCCAGCAGGAGCAGGGTGGTGTGAATCCACCCCAGGATGTTGAAGAAAGGCTTACACCCAGAGCTGGTTTTCTTTTCTTTTGGCAAATCTTTCTAGTTTCTCATACATTGTGAAACCATACCATTTCTCCCTGCACTGGACTTTTATGGAAATAGACCAGACTTGGCAGATGATCTCTGAAAGAAACTCCCCCTTCCAGATATATATATATATTATTTCAATAAGAAATAAAAGCAAAAGTCATGGTGAGAATAAAACGGGGTGTTCTGAGCTCCCACCTATATGCAGAAGATAGGCAGCCCCATGAAGAGCAGAACGAATGTACTCTGTTTCCCTACAGATGTGTGTGTCCCCTTTGATTCATTTTGTAACTGAATTAGGGCTAAGATTGCTGTCATCTCTGCCCATGCCCAATAATTCCTCTCCCGGTCCTCCCTTGACAGAGATGCTGGCTGTGACATGCCAGCCGCTGGGCTCAGGGAGTCAGCCCGAAGCGATTAGAAGCAAAAGTGACACTGAGCCAAGCCCAGCCCATTTCCCATGCAGGCAGACATGTTCTTTATTTTGGTAGTTACCTTCCCGTCTAATTTGGATGAAATCAGCCAGTGCATTCATGCATGAGAAGGGGAACGAGGACGGAGAAAGATACATGTCCTCCCGCCAGCTGGCTGCTCGGAGTCCTTTTCCCTCATATAGGGAAAAAATTTTGCAACAAGGTCACCGCTTGCACAAATAAAACTTCAAGAGTCGTAAGGATCCCTTCCTGGACTGCAATGGGTGTTCCCCAGTGCTTGATGTCAGCAATGTCTTCAAATGTTACAGAAAAATGCAATTTATTCCTCTTTACTTGCAAACACCATTTTGTGCTGGGGACCATGTACAGGGTGCTCCCAGTCCCCTCATCCACATATGCAGCAGCAGCTGGATTTCCTTCCTCTCCCCACTGCCCTTGCTGCCCTCCTGCTGTGCCCCCCTCTCCTGATGCTCGACGGCTTTTTCCCCACCAAAACTCCACCATTTGAATGCATCTGAGTAGCCTCCCTCCCTGAAGCCCAGTCCTCTGTGTCTGCTTGCTTTCCAAATTTCTAATCCACCTTTCCTATGGAGATGACACTGTGTCTGTCTTCCTCCAGCTCTCCAGCCTTTGCTTTTAGATGATTTCTCTTGAATTTCCCAGAGCAGAGAGAGTTCCAAAGACTTTAGTTGTTTTCCAAGCACTGAGACCAGAGCATGCAAAGCAGACAAAAGAGACTCCCCGTGCACATCCCTGTACGCTGTGCCCAGCAGTGTCTGCACTTAGGGAATTCAGGCAAGAACATAGCCCTGCTGCTCCTGGGATGGGAATTTGCTGAGATGGAGACTACATCTGAGCCCTGGACCCTATGTGGGGACAACTCCAGAAACTGGGCTGCTGCCCTTGCTAGAAAAGAGGCAAACAGCTCTTATTTTTCTTTCCAGTCAGAGCAGGGAGCTGGCAATGGGAAGGACCCTTCCCAGAGGCAGGTTTGATGCCTGGCACCCAGACAACAGCCCCAGCCCCACTGTTCTCCCACAGTAACTCACAATAAGAGATTTTAATCGCCAATATATATGTATTTTTTTACCTGCAACACCATTTTATTGAAATCTGTCTTTATGTTCCTGACCAAAGAAATGGCCGTGGGAGAAGCAAAGCTTTCCCTTTGGACTAGTCTCATGGCTGGTTTACTAAAAAAATTGCTGAATTCCTGTAATATTCCTCAAAATTGCAGGGAAGGAAGTGGGAAGGAACTTTGGATTAAAGTGCTTGAGGAACAATATCCCCAAGCCTCATATCACGTCCCTAAGAATAAAATAAGTTATTGACCATTTGATCAATTCCAAATTAGGCTTTGAATATTCATTTGTTATTTCTGCTCCCCACCTTTCACTTGCTTGAGTGGAAATGCATAGAGAGGGTTTTCGGGTTTATTTGCAGCCCTTCTCAAAGCACGCTCTGAAGCCCTACAACTGGGGGTACCCACAGGCCACCAGGCTGAAATACCTGGACCAGGCTGCACTCCCTCATCCCAGCCCAGGATTGATGGTTCCTGGCAATAATAATAATAACAATAATTAAAAATAAATAAATAAATAAATAAATAAAAGGCACCCAAATCTGGTTGCTCCCCTGCTGCTCATCCCAGCAGCCCTTCCGTAGTCTCCGACCGGAACACGGTCCGAGCAGCCGCTTTCCTTTTGGCGTGGCAAGAAGAACCATCATTTTTTTTAAATCATGCAAATGAGGAACAAGATCCGTGTATAAAATAAACAGACAAGCCATTTTTCACCTATAATTGTTTCTTTGCCACATTAATAAAAATATGGTGTGTGTTATGGTTAATGAATATGTAAATGAGCAATGATTAATAACTCATTTGGAGAGAAACGGGAAGATTCATTTACCTTCTGCAGTTCCTCTGTGCTTCCCATCCTCTGTTAGATGTCCCTGCAGCTCCCTTCCCTTAATGCCTAAACCAGGGCCCCGTGCACAATGAGACAGTCTCCAATATTCCACTCATGCCCATGCCCAAAGTGTTTGCTTTTCCTTCCTTTTGAGGGCATATATTCCCTGCACAGAGTAAATCTTCAGTCACCCCAAACCTCTTGGGCTAAACATCCTGGTATGGACATAAAGTTTTGGGATCACAGGGATCTGGACATAAAGTTTTGGAATCAGCTGGGTAAATAATGCCCCTTGCCAAGGTGTGCCCCCATGGGGCATGAGCATGGGCTGCTCGAGGGCTTTTCACTGAAAAGCTCTTTTGAGAGGTGCCTTATTCCAGCCTTTACGAGATCTGTGCCTATGGGCAATGCTCCTTTCTTTAGACAATATTATGGGATTTTGCTTTTAATCTGGAAATTTTCTTCAGAAGGCATCAGAGATAGAACCACTTCCCTCTCTCCCTGCCCATTTTTGCACAAAGCACCTCTTGTCTGTGCCAGCTTCCCTGCACAGACCCTGCCTAGCCTTGCTGCATGCCCCACAGCACTGCCACCACTGCCTGGATCCCACCAAAGCCCCGAGCCTTCACCCTGGGAACATTCATTTACTGAGGGCTGAGGGTGAGCTCTCATTCCCTGCCATGCAGGCTGCTTCCCTCAAGCACCAGATTGCATTTATTGGGTGGCTGCAACCCCAAAAGTGTGTCTACATCCCCTTTCTTCTCATCATCATTTCACGTGGGAGATACTTCGGGCTGGAGCCTGTTCCTGGAGGGTGTCCCACATCCTCCCAGTGTCACTTCTTCACCTTCTCTTTCTTGGAGGAGCAGGAAAAGTCTGGTTGCTGCTCAGAAGAGGTTTCTTACCAGAAACCCAGAGCCACTGACTATTTGGAAGAACATTTTCATCCAAACCAGTGGCTCCATCAGTGATACAGTGAGGTTCCTGCTTTGCTGCCCTCTCCTGCACTGGTCCTGCAGTTGCCCTTTCTCCAGCCCTTTTCCCAAACACAGGCTGCCTGTCTTTGGCATGATTCTGCTGCAGACGAAATCTAATTTCAGCCTGCTAACCCCTTCCATGCTGCTGTGGGGCTGGGCCCTGACCCAGAACCTGGCTGCTGCAGGCACCTGCGGTCCCCCAAGTACATGGGACAGGAGGGCAGGACAGATCCCTGCTCCCCTTTTAGAGGCTGGGAGGGCTGAGATGCAAGGGAGTAGGAGGCTCTGATGAGGTCTCAACACCTGGCTGGCCCTGGCTTTCCTGGGCAATGCAGGGCAGCTTCCAGCAGCCTGCTTATTGTGGACAAAGTCGCTCAAAGCTTTGTTTCCTCTCCCCCAAGAATATACTACCCATACTGATGCTCTCTTGCAACAGCCTGGTACAAAACACACAGTGCTGGTGTCAAAGGAATTTTCCTTTGGTTTCACTACAGTCAGGTGGGTTAAAGGGGGCTGAAACCAGTCCTCGGCAGTGATTTTTTTGCACATAACCTGACTTATTCTGCAGAGCGCTAGGAGGTGATTGAGTTCCTCAGGGTCTTTAATTTCCTCCCAGCTCCTCAGGACACACAGACCCCAGCTGTGCAGCATTTCCGAGGACCTTACACTAATTTCTTTGAACTCTTTTTATGCATGCTGCGAGCTCAACTGTAAGGACAAATGCACCCTCTCGTGGCTGCAGATTTGCCTTCAACTAGCCCAGGCTCTACTTTGCACAGGCGTTGGCAAGCCTTCGCTGTGCGACAGCGAAGCAGCAGCAGCATGGCCAGACCCATTCCACTCAGCCTGTCCTGCTCCCCACGGCTCCAAGACCCTCAGTAAAATTAGGAAGGCTTCCTGCAGCTCAGTTGGGCTCCACAGCATTTTGGGTGGGATGCTGCACTGGGTGGATGTTTTCCAAAAGTCTGGGCATTCTCTGGTGTTGTAGAATTTGGGGTCTGATTCTGTACTGGGTTGGAAATAAACCTGCCAGGGTGTATTTCTGTCTCCCCCTCTCCTAATCCCAGAGGCTTTTCCTCCCTATGGAGCCTCCAGCCCTTCCCCAGCCTTCACCCCTTTCTCCTGCATACAACACTTGGGGCTCATCACAGCATTCAGAGCTTTCTTCACCTTCCACAAAGGGCAACTCCTGGGGAACCACAGCTTTCCAGAAACACACACAACTCATCTTTAGCTCTCCCAGTTATCGGAAACACAACACAGAGGGAACAGCTTGGATAACTGCTGCCGGCCTGCAGAGGTTGCGGTGTGTCCCTCCCTGCAGCTCCTGGGCTCGTGGTGGTGTCTGCAGCTCAGGGACAACAGGGGACCAAAAGGTTGCAGACGTTTAAGGAAGATAAAAATCATAGCTCAGAGGGTTTCTCCTGAAATGTGGTTTAAGCTTCTCAAAGACAATCCCAGGCCCACTTCAGGGCTGATTTACCTCTTAGGGAGGACAGCCCATCCCACCCAGCTCCATCCATGGTGCATGAGGCTCCAAAAGCCCATGAGGAGCCCAGAAGAAGTCGGCTGCTGCAAATCCCTGCTCCTGTGCTCCCTGCTGCCCTGTGCAGTACATGGACCCTTCCGAGCCAAGCTACCTGAAGCATCACGGGTGGAAACAGAAACAGACATTGCCCAAATTCCTGGGTGAGCCCCAGCAGACAGAACCAGCAGCAGCACTGTGTGTGTGTCCCCAAACTGGGAATTTGCCTGAAGGCATGTCACTGGAAATGCAATAGTTTTTAAGGGGAAAAAAAAAAAAAAAAAAGAAAAAGAAAAAGAAAAGCCATGATTAATCATTTGTTCAAATTTTTCATTAAAAGCAAGAATTTTCCTTAAAGTACACATTGGCTGCAGAAAAGCAGCTGTTTGTTTTGTTTTCTGTAATGCAAACCAGAAGATTTTTCCCAAAGAAGTTTCTGAAAACCAGCTGCTTTGGTCAGCAAAGCAAAAACAAAAGGAATCTGTTGCAACAACTAAAATAACTGTTTTTTCTCTGAGCTTCCAAGAAAGTAAAGAAAATTCAACTGGCTGCACAGCGCAGCACGAGCCTACCCTGCCCTCTCCTGCCCCAGGTGAGCACAGCCCCAGCGTGGCAGGAGGGGAGCAGAGCTCGGTGCTAGCAGGGAAATTCTCAGGAGGCTCTCAAGGACCAAGCCCCCACCAGGACCATTGTTGTCCTGTGCGGATGTTGGAGATAAAACCCAGTGCTACTTGTGTGGGAGACATCTGCATGGCTGCTGGGAGCAGAAAGCCCAGCTGCAATGGGGGGGGTGCACTGGGACAGAGGCTTTGCAATAGCTCTTTGCAATCACGTTGTACATTCTCAGCTACGCAGACCAGTTTCCATCTCTCCTACCTTTAGCACAGCTTTCCAAGGCTGATGGAGGTGAGCGGACCTCTCTGCTGTATGCACCTCTGCCTTACACAAGGCATTTCAGACACTAGGAAGAAACAATTAAAAAATAAATAAATAAAATCAAGGTGTCTTTCTGGTTCTTCAGTTACGTATTGATTTTCACTTTGGACAAACAAAGTGTCACTCAAAAGCCAGCCACTTCCTCATTAATGCACCTTTGGTGAATCCACTTCTCTACCAATCAATTAACATGTAAATAATTAAAACAACATTTTAGAATAAAATGTTCTGCCTGTAGGAAGGCCTGGGATGTGTGAATTATGGAGCATTAATTCATACCTAGTTTTCTTAATGGCTCTCGACCTTCAGCCTCGTGCCTCGCAGCAATGAAGTGTGCATTAATTCCCCGTATTTCACGCGCTGTCAGCTCACCCCATTTGCATGGAGCGCAGCCCCCTGAGGGGTGCCCAGGGATCCCAAATCTGCAGGGACAGCAGATGCGGGTGGTGCTGGCTCAGCCGCAACCCCTGCTGGGCTCAGGGTTTGCTGCACAGCTGCCCTGAGGCTCCAGAGTTACCAGACAGAGCCCAGGACCTTCTCCCCTGCACAGTCCTGGGCTTTATTTTACCCAGCATCGGGGTTTGGGGGCTGGGGACCCTCCTGCAGGTTACCATTACTATCATCTCCCCTATTGCTTAGGCAGGAGCCCACCTGATGTCTTAGCCTTGCCTCTCCAAAATGCTGCCCCAGCCATCACAGAGGCCCAGAGCTCAGACTTCCCGTCCCTGGACAGAAACCAGAGTGACTTTTTGGAAGGCATTGGCAGAGATGAAGCCCCTAGAGAGAAACCATGCTGGCTATTTGGGAAGATGGATAGAAATGTGCAGGTGAAGTTTCAGCCCTCATTGCCTCTCTGCTCCCTTCTTCCCTAAGCAGGGACCCAACGTCCCTTTGCTCCTTCCTCCAGCATGGCCCCATTGGAGCCATGCGAGGCACTCACAGAGGGCAGAGCCCACCTCCTTTTGCCCCCCAGCCCACCAGGCAGGCGTGCACGCAGCCCCCCAGGCAGAGCCAGCACCAGCACGTGGAGGTCTTGCACAGGGCCACGGCCCTCATCCGAGGGATGCTTCAAAGGCGAGGATGCAAATTCTATTATCCATCCCTCAAGGTTTCCTCTGTTCAAATCGAATCTGGGCCCGGAACATGTCTGTGCTCCTACACTTGGAGATGAGCTTTAATTAAGAGGTAAAATTATTAAAGCTGCAAGTTATTATAGCCTCAGGACCCCTGCCCAGTGATATGAAGCAGATGGTCCAGGGGCGAGAGAAAGCCCTTTAATAAAGAAGTGTTTGCAATTCATGAGCATTAATTATGTCCACTTCTCTCATTTTAAAATGTTATGCTTGTCAGCCCTGTTATTGTGTGGAAAGCAAGCATGATGAATTAGGCAAACCCCTTCTGGTTCAGGACATATTCTTTGTGTGACGAAAATTAAAAGTATTATCTCCCAGAAGATAGAGTGATTGGAATATTTAAGGGCTCCCCTCCCTCCGCCCAGCTTTCTCTCCACCACCTCCGCTACCTTGCCCAGGTTTTGGAGGGCAGTGCTGGGACCCAGCCAACCCTGGGGGACAGCGGGGAGGGGGAGACCTGGCCCCAACCCCTAGGATGGGGACCAAGCGTGCTGGGGTGCCCCAAACAGCAGTGCAGTGGGGAAGCAGTGTCACACCAGGCAGCCATCGATGCTCCTGCCTCACCCTCAGCCCACCCTATCTATTATTTATAAGCCCACAAAACAAAGACTGAGGGAGTGGGAGCTCCCTGGCTGAGCTCCCTGGCTGAGCTCCCTGCTCTGCCACAGTTTGCCATCATCACCAGCATGCTTCCCTGCCCGACTTCCACTTGTGCTCGGCCCTCCTGCTGGGCTGGGCAAGCCCAGGGGATGCCACCAGCCAGAAATGAGGTGGAGAGGCCAGCCTGGAGCTCCTCAATCCCCACCCGCAGCCGCAGTGCCCACATGGGTGGCAAAGCAGATCCAGGGCCAAATGCAAGGCAGCTGGGGGTGTTAGCGGGGCAGCACCCAGCACCCAAACACTGGTATGAGCCCCAGGAAAGCCAGCTCTGGAGTAAATGCTCCCAAACTTGTGCTGGTGCAGAGCATGCTCTGACATCCCAGCAGCAGCCTCCAGGTGACAATGTTACTCCTTATTCTCATTTTCTGCCTCTGGGCTCTGGAAGCATTTATTTAGATCACTTACAAGGCAGCAGGGACAGCCTGCAATTCCTCCTACCATCCCGGCAATGAGAATTTCCTTCTCGCTGCTCAGATTCATAGCTAAAATGCTTCTCCTTGTGTTTTCCTGTGTACAAACCCAGGTTTTCCATGCAGCAGAGTTCTAGCACCGTACCTGCCATTACAGGGCTGGTGGGAAATGGGAAGGGCTATAAACCTGCTGAGACAGACCGCTTCCCAGCCCGCAGGCACCAGATAACCCAGGCTGACCTTACAGCGGGGAGCTGCCCACCCTCCCAGTAAGAGCTTCGCGTGCTATGTGGCCTTGGTTAACGATGACATTGTTTACATTCATAGAGATCTATTGGCTCCTCCTTTTGCCCAGAATTAAGCCCCATTGGGGGACCATTTGATTTTTCCAGGCAGAGCAGCCCAGGACTGGCAGAGGCAGGGGACATGGCGTGTGCAGGTCACACACAGACAGCTCAGCACCAGGTTTGGGGAGGGTGCAAATCCCCTCCAGAAACAGACCTCACACATCCCCCAAAACATACCACCCCCTATGCTGACTGCTAAGTGTCAGTCTGAGCTGGTTAGCATTGAACCCGCAGCCTAGAGCCAAAACGTTGATGCTTCAAAATAAAATTGGCCCTGCCTGTGAATCCTTACACATAATAAGCAAAATCCGAATGCAGGTTGCACAGGATGGAGATACATGGAAAATAAAATATATAAGGTGATTTTAAAGCTAGAACAGACTTGTGCCACCTTGACATGACACAGCAGAAGCAGGGCAGATGTCTGCACAACTCGGAGTCCAGGCAAGTGGCCAAATGTCACATTTGCTACCAGGACCCGGAGCCCTGCAACCTGCTGCAAGTGCCACAGGAACCTGCTGCCCACTCTTGCACATTTCCAGGGATCAGAGATTTTGTTTGTTTGCCTGTCAGCTTCACGGGGATTTGTTTTTGCTTCATGATGTAATTTGGCCATGATTTATTTATAGCCATGCTTATAAAATATGCAGCCCCTTCTGAAGCCTCTGTCCACATGAATGCTTGCAGGGACCAAAATAATTGCCACATATGCTGTCGGGCAAGCACAGCCTCAGAGGAAATGCTCCCAGGCTGCTGCAGGACCGCAGAGCATCCTCTCTGAGGCTGGGAAATTCAGCCAGGCAGCACCCAGCATGGCCTTTTGGTACTAACATCAAATTTCATGTCTTTATTCCCTTTTCTGCCTTCACTGGCCACATCCAGATGCTTCTGGTCACTCCCTGCCAGAAGCAGCTCAGCTGGTGCCACCATCAGAGCTCAAAGCTCTTCACAGACTATTGCTGCTGCAGGAGATGTCCCAGCATGGGACGCTTTTCCCAGGGTGTCCCCAAGGGTTGCTCCGAGACCTCTTAGGGAAAGGGGTGGGTGGCCCTGCTGCAGCTTTGTGAAGGTCCTGGTGAACCCCAAGAGGGAAGCACCTGATGCAACTGCCCAGCACATCTGGGGACCCCCAGGACCAGGAGCTAAACGTGCCTGGGGCACCTGGGCAGAGCCCAGCCCGGTGTTTGCGCCCTGCTCTCCCCTGGGAGGGATGAGTCCTGCACCCATCCTTTGAAGGGCACTGAAAGCATCCAGACAAACAGCTATAACACACCCAGCAAGCACAGGAGGCTCAGTTTGATGCCCACCCAGGGACTCGGGGCCCATCTTGGTGCCCAGCACACCCAGCCATGCTGGGGGCACAGCTTGGGACCCCCAGGAGAGACATGCATGTTCAGAGCAGCACCTGTAGCCAGCCCCCAGCCCAGCTCTGCGGGTCGGGCAGCAAGGGCTGGGCTGCTCCAGGGACTCTCAAGTGTGCAGTTACCTCCTGGTGCCAGCAGACCCTTTGCACGTGCAGCACTTTGCTCACACGTGTAATTGGCTCATGCAATTAGCTCCAGACACCAGTATCTGCTGAGTCCCTGTGCGCACATTGAGCCTGCCCAGTCACATGCTGCTTTCCAAGCACGACATGGCAACCAAAAGAGGCTCAAATCCCCCCAACACCCATTCTTCCCATGCTAAAATCAAACATTTTTTGGCTAAGTTAAACACGAGCATACCTCATCCCAGCTTGTGGGCAAATTCCATCTGTTCCCTGAGTCCTGGGTCACCCAGACGAAGGGATGCACTGGGAAAACACAACCTGCAGAGCTTTAACACCACTGGGACTGGGAATCCTCCAACTCTGCTGCTTCTGGGCTGCAGAGAGATGGGGTACAGCTCCACTAGAGGGGGGTCACTCATTAAGAAAAGAGAGAAAAACAAGATTAGATACTCAAAAAAGGGAGAAGGAAAAATATAATTTGTTACCCCTGCTTTCTCCCAGGGCTATTAAATGCTCCCCATCCCCTTGGTTTGGTCAGGAGGAAGCGCTGCCCCACCGAGGGCAGATGGCATCGCCTCCAAATCCCCCCCAGGTGCCTCACGGTCAATTAGAGGCGAGCGGGAGCCAGGGAGCGGGGTTAAAGATTACGCAAAGGGCCAGGCCGGTGGCACAGCGGGGAGCTGCACTGCTCATCTATATCATAGACACTAATTTGGTTTAATTTACTTCAAAGGCTTTCCTGGAGGCTGTGGCGTGTGCAGGGTTGGGATCTATTTTTCTCCAAAGAGGTTTGAAAGGAGCCGGGGCCTTTCTCTTGAAAGCATCCCAGAGAGAGCGCTTTGGGTTTTGATTTTTTTTTTTTTTTTTTTATAAGGGCTGTCTCCAAAGGCAGATAAGAGGGAGCCCTGGGAAATGAAAAGCCAAAAAAAAAAAAAAAAAAGTATATATTAAAGGAAACACAACTAACAAAGACTGAAATAAAGCAGCCAAAGCACTTTAAAGTAAAGCCTGTCTCCAACCTGCGCCAGCAATAAAACCATCCTGCAAAGAACTGGCCAAAAATTCCCCAGGAAAAGTCCTTTGGTGAAAGGGAAAGATGTTGAATTATCCCCCAGGAAGCGAAAAACCCAGGCACAACTCGGCGCTTTTATCCTTTCATCAGTCCAGGGAGAAGTGGCTTGTTAATGCCGGGAGGCTTAGCGGGAATGTAAACCCAAGCAAACAGCTTGGGGCTGGGGGGGCTGCAGGCAGCCCCTCCTGGGGTGGGGGCAACGCAAAACCCCACCTGGGACAGCCCTATGGAGCATCTCGCGTGCAGTATGTTTTCAGATGGGATCTTCCTTGGCTGAAATCAGGATTAGACCTGCTAAATCCTCCTAGGTGCTTCTGCAGCATCTCAGATACCTCCTGCCTTCGAGGCAGGGGATTTCAGCGCCTGCTCACACCCCACCATGGCTCAGCACCCCAAATTGTCTTGCGGCTGAGGAAGTGCTCCATAAATCACTGCACAAAGAGGCCGTGCTCAGGGAAGCATCAATAATCACGTTAAATAATTACAGAGGGAAAAGTTGACCAAGGGATAACGGGAGGGCTGCGGGGTCAGCGCTGCAGGGCAGAGAGGGGAGGAGAGGCTGGAGGCGACCAAGGGGCCTGGGGATGGGTAACAGGGTGTGGGAAGAAAAGCCACCATAGGATCTGAAAGCAGGTGGAGAGCACCCAAGCCAAGTCCTGAATGGATCTAAATGTACATCCCTAACCTAACATTGCAACTCCAGCCCTCTGGGGGAAAATCCCCCCCTGCGCCTGGGAGAGACTGGCGGGGAAGGCTGGAGTGGCTGCTTTTATTCAAGGCACAGTTGTGTTTATTATTGTTGGTGTTAATTAAAACAAATATTACAGCAGCAACAAAGGAGCTACAAAACCTGCTCAAACCAGGTGTGATTTGAGCCTTATGCTTGTCCTGAGCCAGGCTGAAGTGGGCAGCCCATCCAGGACAGGTTATCTGGCATTATTTGTGTGCCTGAACAGAAGCAATAAAATTAATGTTGGATGTGGTTCATTCTATTTAGTTAATAATAAAACAAACAAACAAGCAAGCAAGCAAACAACAGCAATAACAAAAACTAAGCAGCTAATTTACCAAAGGTAGAAAATTTAAAAGACATCAGCATCAGAGTAACTTGCTCACACTGCTTCTCCATGCAGGTTGCACGGGATAATTGATTGCATGCTGCTAACAAACTTGGCCACTTTGCTAATTGACTCGAGTTTGTCCCGAGGCATGTCTGACTCTCGGTGCTGACCCATGGCATGGCCTCACAGGTGCTGGCTTTGCCTAAGGAGCTCCCTTGTTCACCGGGAGACTCCATCCAGGAGGCTAGGAAGGGGCTGGAGCATCTTTGGGTGGCTTTGGGACCCCCGGAGCCCGGAACCGCGGCTCCGAGGTGCCACCGTCCGGCTGCAGCCCCGCATCGCAGGCGGCTGAACGGGGCCGAGGGGCTGCGAAGCAGGCAGCTGCTCCGAGGCAGCACGGGCTTTTTATTCCTGCCATCATTTTTTTCAATTTATAAGGCGGTAAATGAAAGAGGAAGATGAGGTTTGCTCAGCGCATTTTTCAGAAGTATTTACTGCTGAGAGCTCTAGGAAAACCATTTAAACAAAAGCTTTTATGATACAACACACATTAAAGAAACTTCCCGAATATTTTCTTCACCCCTCTTTGCCGCTTCTCCCACCCTGCTGCTGCTCCATTCAGTTTGCTGTTTTATGGGATGCCTCGATTTTAATTGGGCCATAGCCCCAGGGTGCACTGAAATTTTTGAGGCTCATTTAGCTCAAAGCGTGCATGCAGCTGACCGGGCAGAAATGCTGGGTCCTGCCTTGATGAATTTTGCCATCTAACGAGCCGGGAGGGCCTGATGTGGAACGGAGTGCCCGCTGTGGGTGAGGCACCTCCAGGCCAGGTGCTGCTGGTCCCCAGATCCATCCTGGAGCCAGGTTCCTGTGCTGGGGCTCAGGGGCTGCTCACCACAGCCGTATGGTGTAACAGTGGGTGCACGGGGCTCAGGATGGTGTTTAGGAGATGCTGCTTCACCAGGAGGGGAATGTCAAGCAAATCTGTGCCCAAATCTCAGCCTAGCATTGGTGATGCCCTCAGCCTGAGCAGGTGGGGCTGGAGAACCTGGAGCCTTATTCTTACCCATTTCCTGTGCCTTAACCCAGCAGTTCCCAGTAAGAGAAGCCTTGGTGAGGTGCAGGAGCCGCCAACCAGTCCCGGACACTGCGACTTCACGCCTGTCCCACCGCCACCCAGGGGACACGGCCACCCCCAGCCTTCCAAGGTGGCAGCCCCGTTATCCCCCCGTTATCCCCGCAGAGGACGCGGGCGGCTGGGGCAGGGCCGGGCCGGGCCGGGCCGGGCCGGGCCGGGGCCGGGGCCGGGGCGCGGCGTCCCCGCGGTGCCGCCTGCAGCCGCCGGGAGGCGGCCCCGCACCGCGCTGCGGCCCGCACGGAGCCGGAGCAGCTCCGGAGGGGCGGAGATGGGCTGAGCTAAGGGAGGGGAAAAAACAGTAAAATAACACAAAATTTAAAGTCAAATTAAAGTCAAATTAAAGTCAAAAAAGTCAAACAAAATAAAATAAAATAAAATAAAAAATAAAAGAAAGGAATATATAAGGAAAAGTAAAGTAAGATAAAATAATATTAAATAAAATTAAAATAAAATAAAATAAAATAATAAAATAAAATAAAAATAAAATGTAAAATAAAATTAAAGGGAAAGGGAAACTGAAAGAAGAAGGGAAGGGAAGGGAAGGGAAGGGAAGGGAAGGGAAGGGAAGGGAAGGGAAGGGAAGGGAAGGGAAGGGAAAATATAAGAAAAAGTAAAGTAAGATACAATAAAATAGGAAAGACCCCATCTGATGCCAGCTTGAGGCTGGGGCTCCGGCTGAGAGCAGCTGTGCATCCCAGGTCTCACCCAGCAGCTCCCATCCCCGGGTGCAGGGTTTGGGGCATGGCCGCAGCCTCCCCCCACAGCCAGTGACCCCAAGCTGCGCTTCTGCAACCCAGCTGAGACAAGCCTGGTGAGGCAGGTGGGAGTGGTTTGGGTGGAAACTGGTGGCTGTTCCCCTTTGGACCCTCCCCAACAGAAAACCAAAGTGGAGCTGTCATTCCCCAGGGGATCCGAACCCTCGCTTTGCCTCCACTTCAGAAGCCACCCTGTTTGGTGAGCTTTCAAACAGGCATTCCCGTGATGGAGCAAACACTCACTGCTGAGCTGCTCCTCAGCAGCACCAGGTGAGGAGGCAAAATGGAAGCTGCCAGCTTTTTGGGGGGGCCTTCTGAGCTAGTCATTCAAAGTGATTTATTTTTTTTTTTTTTAATCTTTAATTTTTCCATGGGAGGAGAGGAAAAAACCCACCTGTGTTCCTACGTGCTGCACAGATGGGACTGGAAGGGCCATTCGTGTCCTGCCTGCTGGGTGCATGGTGCCAAGTCCCGGGAGCACATGAGACAGTCATGTGGCAGCTCATAGGGCAAGTGAGAACCCTCCTGGGCGTAGGCAGCGCACGCCACAAGCACCAGGGGAAATCTTCCCATCCCAGCTGGGAACCATGGCCAGGAGCCCCGGGGCCAAGCGGTCACAGCGCGCTGCCGGGCTGGGCGCTGAACAGCCGGGGAAGCACAGGGGCACCTCCTGCTCCTTTCCCTTGGGATGTGGCTGGGTTTCGTGCCTCAGGATCTGGCCTGATGCTAGCAACATGCAGTGTTGCAAGAGCCATTGTGTTGGTGCCAGCACCAGTTGCTGCTTCAGCTCAGATATTTAATAGCCAGATGAATGAATGAACGGAAGCGAAATGCTTCCGTGCCAGCTGTCAGGGCTGCACACAGTGCCCGCAATGTGCCCATCCCCTGGACCTAATTGCACCCCCAGGCTCGGGGTGTTTCAGGTCACAGGACTGAAAGGGTTCTGCTGTTTGTGTGGGGTGGCAAAGCTGGATGGGGCCACCAGGAAGCTGATGCTGACCTGATCCCTCACTGCTCAGGGGATGGGGAGGGGACAAGTGTGCTCCCACTGCCTGGTTTTGGTGGCCACATCACAGGACATCTTAGGACTGAGCGGGAAAGAGGAGCACACACCAGCACCATGGCACAGGGTGCTGAGCCCTTTGTCAGGATGGCCATGTGAGCAGGTTGGCAGAGCGCAGCCTGGCTTTAACCCCACAAAACGCCAAAAGCAGAAGCAACGGAGTTATTCTGACTTTTATTTCATTGCTTCTTAGTCCACACAGTCGGTATAAAATCAGAAAAGCAAAGCAGGAAAAAAAAGAAAAAAAAAAAAAAAAAAAAAAAAAAAAGAAAAAACCCTAAATGAAACAAAAATGACAACAGCAATGCAGTGTCTGGAGTCCTCAGAAGGCAGCCTGGGGTCTGCACAGGTGCCCGCTCAATTCATTGCCAGACACTTCTCTGACACAGACAGAGGACAGACATCGTGCTCTGGGGGCAAAGGGCAGCAGGGCTCCTCCACCCCAAGCTGTTTCTGTTCCTCTTGACCACGGGGTGGGGGGAAGGAACCTCAGTTATAAATGCTTTATTAAAAATAATAGTAAGAGCAAGTCATCTAAGTACAAAAGCAGTTATAGCTCGTTTATATTACACAGAATTATTTCTTGTTTCTAGCTTCGTTGTTTACCTCAAGGTTGTTAACTGAATTTCCAGTGAATAAGGTTAAATGGCTAGCAGTATAAGGAATGGTAAATAGATAGCACCATTTCATATATCTGGCATTTGATTTCATAGATATATGGGGTTTGCTTCCTGTTCATCGGTACTCTAGCTCCACAGCAAGGACAACGCATGTTGCTTGGCAGGGAGAGCCCGTGCCCTGGGCTCGGCTCAGGGTGCACACAGCCCCCGGCACCCCAGGCACATACTTGGATGGACCACAGCCCGCGCTCACCTGCATTCAACCTAAGTGATTTAAAAGCCCAAATTCCCAGCGGGTGTGGTGGCAAGGCAGTGGGACTTAGGCGCATAAGTCATTTAGGCACTTTGGGCAGTCCTTTGCTCCGAAAACCCTTCAAACCTTTCGGAAGCGCCTCCGCCAGCCCTGGCCATGCCCTCCAGCCACCATAATCTCAGTGGGCAGGAGGAGCAGGGGCCAAGCCTCTGGCCGACATCACCAGGCATAACTCCCCGCTGCTCCGCAGAGTGGCACTGACCTGTGCCAGCGAGACAGCAGCCAGAGCTGGGGCACTCCGATGGCACGGCTGGGTTGGGGAACGAGAGCTCAGGTCACAGAGGGCATTGCATGAGAGAAAAATCACCGCGCTCTTGTTACACTGTTAGGAGTAATAATTCTTTAGGCACTTTCCTTAGGCTTTAAAACATAGCATATGGTCAACAAAAGCAAACAATACTATGTACATATATGTAAAAAGTGTTATAAATAGGTTTTTTAAACCATAGATACTATATACATCCTCAATCAACAAGTAACCCTTTGAGTGATTCCTTGTGGGGTCGGTTGGGTTTGGTTTGGTTTTTGGTGGGAGGGTTTATTCCTTTTTTTTTTTTTTTTTTTGGTTAATTTTCTTTTCCGTTTTCTCGTCTATTTTCCCCCGCCTCCGTCTCCTCCGTGGACGTCATGAGTGCCCCGGTTGTGCCTCCTGCGGCATCACTCGCGTTTCCGTAGGATGACGTAGATGATGCCACTGGCGAGGGCCAGGGGGAAGGCAAGCCACGCCAGGATATAGGCGAAGCCGTAGGAGGTGTTTTCCGAGGCTTGGTGCCAGTCCGTGTGCCTCACTGTGAAGATGGCTGCACCACTCATCACGCAGAGCCCTGCGGGGAAGAGCAAGGGGATGGGGTCAGTAGCAGTTCCTGGGTGGAAACCCACAATAATAACTTTTTCTAGTGCTTCCTTGCATCTCCTGGAAAACTACGGTTTGGGGGACATGATACTGTATGGTCTTGGCTGCAGGTGAGAGGGCTATCACCACCAGGCTCTGAGCAAGCAAGGAGAGAGCATCACCTGTGCTAACCCTCACCCAGCTCCAGGTGCTGCTCAGGACCATCCCTGCTGCCCTGGGTGTCTCACTGAAAACCCCAGCTATAGCCTGAACCGCCTTCCCAGAGCTGCTGCAAGACATCAGGCACAAGCTGGGCTTTTTCCAGCACCCCAGTTTATCACCTGCCCATGCAAGTGCAGCTGGGGCCACCCTGTCCCTGCAGTGGCCCTGGCTGGGCACAGCCTGCACTCGTCCTCCTCCCCTGCAGGCACCATCCTGCACTGCCACCGTCCTACGGATTGTCCTGCTTTTGTCCCCTGTGTCCCCTCCTTGCCAGCCGCAGGCCATCCGCTCCGGTAGGCAGCATTTTAGCTTTATTGCAAAAACAAAGCATCAGCACTGGGGACTGCCCAGCGCCAACACAAAGCCACCACTATTTCTCCCCCAAAACAAGCTCTTTCAGTCCATCCCAGCACTTCTATTATGCAGTTGCTGGGCTGTTGTCAGCACTACATCCCCTGCACAGACCTCGGGACCACCTACATTGAACAGCGGTGATATTTGAGCTCTAATTCCACTTGACACTGCTCCTTTGTTCTGGGAAAGTGCAGAAGTGGGAATATGTTTCATTAACACGCCGCTGGGGCAGTTTCCATTCTGTGAGCACGAGAGCAAACTCCCACTGCCCCGGCCCATGCAAAGAGAGCAAAACAATTGTCTGGTGATGCTGGTGGGACCGAGAGCAGGCGTGCGGCCATGCCAGTCACCTACAGACTCCAGAAAATACAGCATCAATTGTCCCAAGGAAGAATTTGGCAAAATTAGAGGCAATGGATGCATTTCTGCAGCATCTGCACTGGTTTGGGCCCAAGGGATAAGCTGAGGAAGTGAAGCTAGCTGCACTCAGTGGTTGCACTGGTGCTGGACAAATGCATCAACACCCTGGAGCCTGATTTTAGGAACACATTTTGCCCTCTGGGTCTGTCAAAACAAGACCAAAGGCTACCTAAAGCCTGATCCCCAGGGCTGTGTGTGGTGACAGTCCGGCCAGCTGCACCAACAATGCTGAGGCTGGGGAGAGCAATGGAGAAGCTGTGCAAAGCCCCGGGTTTCCACAGCTGCTGGAGTCACCTGAGGTGATTACACTGTGACAGATCCACGAGGTAGGAGCAGTGATGTGGGGGAAAGCTGTTGAGGACCTTTTGGTGCTTCTGAAAGCTGCAATCCCACCTGGGAAAACTTAGCCAGGCCTCAGGGCATGGAACCAAGCAGCATGGAGGAGGTGCTGGGGATGTATCCTGCCCTGGCCTTGCACAGCACACACAGCTGCCCTCTTTCTTGCCCTCACCCACCCAGAACCCAGCGGTCCTGTCCTTGTCACCCACTGGTTCAGGCCGAGCAGCACTGCAGGCCCAGCTCCAAAACTGGGAGCCCTCGGCTTTGCCACTCTGCATCCCCCCAGGAGGAGGCTGCAGGGTCCTGGAGGGCCCTGGGTAGAGTCTCCTCATCCTTCCCATGAGGATGGAAGTCCTCTCCAGCCTTTCACAGCAAGATGCAAGGAGACCACGCTGAGCTGAGCTCCCCTGACCAGTGCTGCCTGTACTGCTGGGTGAGACTTCCCTACAGCAAGCCTCACGTTTAGCATCACAGGAAGGATGGGCACCGGTTCCCACTTCTGCATGGTCCAAACGGACCCAAACCTCTGCCTTGTGCCCCCAGGCCATGGGAAAGCTTTGTAGGCTCAGCTCCTACTTTTCCTGTCCTCTGTGCTGTGCTGGAGGATGATGTGACAAGGAAGAAGCCAGCAGGTCCCTGGCCTGACTCTGCCACCTCCAGGACACGCAGCACAGCATGGACAGGAGGGCTGCGCTCCCATTGCTCTTCTAAGGATGAGGATGCACCAGCAACCACTTAGGAGTGAGCAGCCTTCTGCTCCCAGACCTATTAGATGAGTTCCCAAGCAGATAATTGCATTATTAATGCCCATTTCCTCTCCTTGTCTCCATGGCTGTAATGGGTTTCGACACATCTATCTTCCCAGCGATGGTGAACTGATATGAACTCACCACCTGCATTACGGCCAAGCAAATGTACTTATAGAAGACTTCATGCCACATTTGCCAATAAAGATTAGGTCTAAACTGCTCCAGAATTTGTGATGGCCAGTCATGTATAGGATGCTCTGCCTGAAGTTCAGCAGATGAGTTTTCCCCCTGATTTAGTGGCAGGACCTGGGGTGGTTTTCAGTTTCCCAGCTGAAGCTCTAGCAGACAGTGAGCCTCCTTCCCAGCCAGCTGAGCATTAGGTTCACACTTTACCCAGAATCTCCTTTAAGAAATTACTTTTTCTATCCTGAACACTTGAAAATCCTCCTCACTAGTTTCATACATGGAAACGTAAACGGAGCCAGTGCCTCCACAGCATCTATATTTGGCGAGCTGCAACGTAGTGCAGGAATCGTGGCTCGCTTCCAGCGCCGACTTCTTAAGAGTTAAAAATAGCAGCTGACAGTTCAAAGGCAGCTAGCTCACCCCGCACGCTCCAGCGGCTCCTTGCTGATGTCGGAAGCACCAGGCCCCCTTATGGCAAGTTTATAAATAATCCTCAGATCCTCTTGTGCCAAAATAGGATCTTCACTACGTCCCCACCCCACCAGCAGCTGCGGAAACCTCGCCCAGCTCCCCGAAGGTGGGTCCCAAAGCCAGCCCCATCGGCTCAGCCCAGCACCGTGGGACGAGACAGCAGAACAACAGCCTGGCCCCTGCCCACCCAGCCCAGGGGTACTCCTCTCGTCTGCCCCTCCAAAATTGAAGCATGGCCAGAAGAGCATGGTGCATAACGTGCCCTGATGGCAGGACACCACCTGGGGATGCTAGAGCTCTGTGGACCCAGATTATTCATATCCCTTCCCTCCAAGGAGCCAGCTTGGCTGCCCTTCCTGCCCTCCTTTTCCCTCTCCTCTGCTTTAAGCTCATCCCCAGCATGTCCCCACAGCCAGCCCCATCCCTCAGCCCCCACTTACCGGCAAGGATTTGGAAGATCCCAGTAACATAAAACCGCCCACCCTTGGTGAGCGTGAAGAGCTGGCAAAAGAACAGGAAGAGGGACAAAACGCTGAAGATGATGGAGAGGATCATCATCGCCTGGACAGACTGCAGCCATTCTGTGGAAAGACAGACAGAAAGCTCAGTGGGGGCATCACTGGTGGTATCATGCCCTGTGCCACCGTCCTACCACCCCACGGGGCTCCTGCTTCCCACTCGTGCTTCTGCATGGTTTTGGGGGACACAGACACATGCAGTGGTACACCGTGTTTTGGACAACGTGTGCATAGACCAAGATGCTGGGAAAAAGGAACCATGGGGCCACACTAAGTGGAGAAGCAGCTAAAATAAGAGTGCTTTTCAGCTGTGCTGAGAACACTGAAACCACGTGCAGCAAGGTGGGAGACCCCGAGCCAGACGCTCTTGGAGGCAGAACAAACACGCAGCAAGCACAAACCCCTCTGCCCTCGAGGAGGAGCCTTTAGGAAGGAGCCAGCAGCAGCTGCCAAACACAGCTTTGTCCCAGAGCCGACCAGTTAAACCAGCCCCTGCATGAGTCACTGCCCAGCTATTTCCAGGCCTCGTGGGTGTGTAACTCCCCGTGTAAGAAAATATATATAAATAAACAAGGCAAATGCCTCTCCGTCCCATGAACAGAAAGAGGCAGTGCCTCTTGCCACCGGGATAGGGTTGTGCTGACAAATACTACTGCCTTTCTTTAAAAAGACTGAGCTCAAAATGGATATTCTCAGCATTCCTGCACGTCTTGAGAGGTCCTTAAGAATACAGCATGAATTCATTCACCACAAAAACCAGTCCTGTGCTCCTGCTGCAGTTTGACTCCCATCAGCTATGCTCTCCAGGCTGCACTTTCTGCAGCACATAAGAGTTTCTGTGGGGGAAAAAAAAAAAAAAAAAAGCCTGAAACACAGCAAAACTTCCAAATGAAGCCATGCTTTGGCTTAGCAGCCTTCTGCACTCAGTGCAGCAAAAAGGCCATTTGTGACTGCCCAGGGCAGAGGTGAGCACAGCGCTAAGGGAGGTGAGGCTGGATGGGATCCGGAGGGCACGGCGCAGCCTCCTGCCAGCACAGCAATGATGATGCACGCCTGAGCCCTTCCAGCAAAGCCTGCACAAGAGAATAGCAAATCCATGCCCGCAGGGAACATCCTGTGCAATTTGGTAATGTCTGCCTCGTTTGACTTGAGACCGTAAATTCTACCTCTTGTCTCTGTGTCCTGCCTCCTACTGTTCACCCACTCCTGAAAGCAGACAAAGCACCCGGAGCGGCCCCTGCTTGTTGCAGACAGCTTTTTTCCTTCCTTTCCTTCTCAGGCTTCCTATGCCAAATTGCTCTGCAGCAACAACTTGCTGAAAAGCTGCTGCGCTCCACTTGTTCCAGTGCCAGCAGGTTCACGTCCATTGCACCACTTCTTGTAATTCCTTAGTACAGGAGAACATCATTTCCAGGAAAGCCTGGTGCAGTTTTCACACTGACAAGCACACAAAACATCCCGTATATTTCACCTATCAGTCACTGGCTGGGCAGGGAACCCCTGCCTGGGCCACCCCAACCCCTCAGCTGCGGCCACGATGAGCCAGCTGTGATGCAGCAGATGCCAGAGGCAACACTAACATCAAGTCATAAATCAATGCTTAGATGGGAGCAGAGAAACATGTTTAGAGGGTGTCCAGCTGCTGAACTGCCATCCCATTTCTGTGCTTCAACATAGAAAGACCCCCACCCCGGTCCTTTTGGGATTTGCACGGCCATGGGGCCGGGCCCAGAGGAGCTCTTTCTGCCCAGAGGTGGGTGCTCCAGCTGCCGGTTATTTTAGGCTAAGGCTGTCTAGACAGAAAGCTGAGCTACTCTTCTAATTGCATCCGCCTCCCCATGCCTCTTTTTTGGTTCCGAATGTGAGTGATTTATATGGGCTTGCAAAATCCCATTGTCATAGAGAGCTGTGCCAGAGGAATTTAAAGGCAGGAAGGGGAAGCCCCCCATGGACCAGGATTGTTCAGGAGTCAGCCGTGCTGCCCCGCAGCAGGCTGTGGCCATGGCACAGGCTGGCAAGCAGGAAAGTGGGGAGATGATCCCATAGAGCAGAGCTCTGGGATTGCCCCCATCCAGCTCTTTTTGTTGCCCCCCTTTGAAAAACAAGGGCCAGGGTCCCCAGTTCATCACTCAGCCCTGCAGGTGCAGCTGCTGAACTCCCAGCAAGTCCAAGCCCACAGGCTTCAGCTGTATTACAACAGCTAATTGTCTTTAATTCATTAGAAAGCACCTCTATGACTGCAGCTAGCATTGCTAGCTCCTCAACCCCATATGCTTTCAACTCCTTTGCTATTAGCAGCATCCTACCTCTAGGCTTTTAAGAAATAAAACAGGTCTTCCCTGGGGAGGTCTGGGTCCCTGGAACTGCACCACGGGGCTGTCAGCACTGTTTACTCCCAGGCTGTTATTTGTGGTTTCCCTGGGCAGCCAGGCCGTTGTTCCATTTTCCTCCTGCATCTGCTCAGCTCTGTGTTTATATCTTTGTTCTTCAGGAGGAGGAAGAAAAGGGAACAGAGTGGAAAGGGCAGATAACACCCTGCCCACCGCTTCCTGAGAGGACCCATCGCAGGCAGTTTTAGAGCCCTCTCAGACAAAAATTATACAATGAGTGTTTAGAAAAGAAACTCTAAATTTTCCCTAAACTCTGCAAGCCCTGATGTGCTCACACCACCGCTTACAGCAGGGAAAAGACTTCCCCCCAGGGTGCTGAAGAGCACTTTTCTCTGTCCTAACGGACAGGAGGAAAAATAGAAACCTAGCACAGAAACTGCAACCTAGAAGAGCAGAAATTGCAGCTGAACACCCCTCCCCCCAGCAGGAGAGCAGTTCACCCTACCCCTCCCAGCAGAGTCCCACCCTGCTTGCAGGGAGGTTTTATACCCACCGAGGGGTGCAGCTGAGCAGGGTTGATGGGATGGGAGGGGCAGAAATGTGCCCTTGGCCAAGAGTAGATGGCCATAAAGGACAGGTGTTGGCTCCCCAGGGTTGTATTCACTGCTCTGTCATAAGCATTCAATCCTCTTTGGATCCAGCCAAGGAGAAAGAATAAAGTGCAAACACAGAAACGTGAATCTGAGCAACCAGCTTATGCACTTGGCTTAAGCCATGACTAAATTTGCGCTATGCATTAAAACCAGCTGTGTACTGTGACTTCAGCTAACACCGCACATCTGTCTTGCCTCTTGCAATCTGCATATGCACTGCATCCTCAAAATGCAGCCACTCCTGGGGAAGAAAACATCCACTAAGGAGGTGACTGTAGAGTATAACACACACACACACAAACACACACACACACACAAAATGAAATAAAAGGAAATTCATAATTGCACAGCAAGGTAAAGCTGCACCATCAGATGTGGGAGCTGATGATCAGCAGGGTCAGCAACATGTGCATCCACCGGCACAAAGGTACGAGCCCCAGTACTAGGATAAACTTCTAAGGCTAAATTTCATCATTCTTCAACCCAGAAATGCCAAAAAATCCCAGCTACCTTCAGTGCTCCCCCAGCCACCACCCATGTCCCCGTCACTTGAAGCCTCCTCTCCCCGCTGTGTGGAGCTCCGTGACGTGGTAACTCCCTTCACCTTGGTCCCACCAGTGCAAAGCCAAATCTTTCCCGGCCATGCTCCAGCCTGCTCCAGCTGGGAAAAGCAGGATTTGCACTCAGCAGCTGCTTCTTGCCTGTCCGCACGGGTCCGCTACTTGGAAAGGAGCACAGGGTGATGGATTGGGGTATTCCTGGAAATCAACCCCCAAGAGGGGGGCTTTAAAGAGCTCCTGAAGTATTTGCAAGGGCTGCGGATGAGCAAGTGGAAGCACTGAGGCTGCAGGCAGAGCACAGTGCTGCAATTCCGTACCAGTTCTTCCCAGTCCTCTTTGCAGCTCCTTCAGGAGGTGAAACCCCCACAGCACTCCGCTCTCCTCTTGGCCATCCTCTCCTTTGGTGCATCCTTGAAGCCCCATCCAAGAAGTCCCCATGGCTCTGCAGCTCTCCAGAGCTGTAGCATTCAGAGACTCACCAGCTCTGTAGCACCACATTTCCATGGCTCGGCGTCAAAATCAGCCACAGCAGCCATCCCACCAGACCATCGAGGCACACATCCCACAGAGGCAAAAACCAGGGCCGCAAAGGCAGCGCAAAGCTGTTGGCACCATGCAGAACACCTTCCAACAGCTTCAGGATGTCCAGCGCTTCTTCCAAGACTCTTGGGGTGGAGACCTCCTTCTGGTTTGTGCTTGAGAGCAAGCAGAGGTGATAAATGCATCGTTTAAGGGCCTCCAAAGGGCTGAGTTCAAGTCCAGGCACCAGGACCGGGGTAGCAGTGGTGCCCTGACCCAGCAGGGCCATGGGGACATCCAAGAGTCATCTAAGTCCAAAAGCTGTTGGGTTGAGGGTTTTGCGGCACTGCACTCTGCAGCAGACCCTCACCCATTCCGGTTTCACAGCCTTAGCTTTCTCACACGTTGCCTTCTTCCTTCCTTGAGTTCCCCTTCTGTGGGCCAAGGCAAGCAGGGCTGGCCAGGTGACCCCTCACAGTCGAGGGCAGGGAAAGCAGCACCGCTCCTAACCTCTCCACACCAGATGCACTTGCTAAGAACAAGCAACAGCAAAAGCTTGTTTTTAAGCAGAGGAAACTCCTTTCGTACTGTAGGCAATATGGTAGAAACCAATCTGAAATGCAAAATACTCGCCTGGAATACCCCAGAGTTTATCACAGACACGGCAAATGCCGAGCTACAGTCACCCACAAGCTGGTGGAGAGGGGGCTCATCCTGCCCCAGTTAGGCCAGTGTCGTCAACCTCTAACGACAAGGGTTGCCCCAGGCCCCCACCCTGCTGGGACTAAAATCTGGCTCTTTGCTGCTCTGCTGTGAAGACCCTGAAGGACACGAGATGTCCACAAGTCAAGATGCCCGTCCATGTGCTCCCAATGGGGTCTGCTAATGGCTGGAACCTCAAGCATAAAGGGTGTGTGCTATCACACATACGCAACCCATTATTTACTGCAGGGCTTCATTATAACGTCCTTTAATATAGACATCACCCTCCTGCCCCAGCAAGTGTCCCCTTCCCAGTGAGAAATTGTCCAAAGCCTGACCCACTCGTTGCAGAATCGGCCTTCTCAGTGGGCTGGAGGGGAATTTGCCCCATCCTTTTATCCAGATATGAAATACTTACTATCAATAACAGAATTAGAACATCAGAAATAATTTTACTCAGGGCAAGGATTCAGTGCAGCCTTGTCATATAGTTTTTAGCCACAAAAAGCACTGCAGCAAGTTAAGCAGCAACTCCATCCCTGTACCCCTTCCCTATGTCGTACAAGTCCAGCATCGCTGGAAGAAAAAAGCTGGAAAGCACGAGGGCATCAAAGCTGTGCTGGGGCAAGGCTGGCAGAGCACAAGCAAGGGGTTTGGATGTTCCTGTTGTGCATTTTGAAGTGGAGAAGCAGCAGCACAATTCCTCCTGGGAAGCGCTGACAAGTCAGCACAGGTGCCCCCAGATCTTGCAGGGGAGGAAGAGGTTTCCTGCATCCTCCAGCACAAAGAAAAGCACCTCGGGCACCGGCAGTGCTGCCGACAGTCCCATCCTCCAGCTTCTGCCATGCAGGACTGGAGCTGGCCAACATCACACCCAAGTCCTGCCGGTGCTTGGCCACAAGCACGGTTTTTCCCTGAGCAATGCTTCCTGCAGAAACACGGGACCAGGGCAGCCCATGCCGTTGGTTGGGCTTTACGCTTGGTTAAAAGCCATCTGCAGCACTGAAGAGACACAGAGCAGACCTCTGTAATGGCCCAACAGCAAAGGGACTCCGCAGGAGTCGGTGTGCAGAGGAGCAGAGCGATGCCCAGTGATGGGGACGGGCGGTCAGAGCAGGTCTCTGCTCCGGGTGACCCACACGTGCTTTGCTTGCGGCCATCACATCAGCAAATTGGTGAGCGCATCGTACAGCTCTCAGTAATCCTGCGGATTGGCAGTCTGCACGTTTCCCAAGTTCTGGGGTTTTCTTTTCTCTTTGAAAAAGCCCCAAAACACCAGCCTGCCTGCAAACAAGCCAGTCATGTGAAAGCCACAGAGCAGCAACATGAGAAACTTTGAGGAGACAACAGGAAAAATGTCTCGCGATGCTACAAAAGGATGTCCCCGCAGGTCCCCACTGCTCCCCTGCATTTGGCATTCCCAGAGTAAAAGAGCAGTAGGTAACAGAAAAACAATCTTCTTGCCTATGTAAAAAAAAAATAATAATAATAAATAAATAAAAAAAAAATCAGATGTGGGGAGAAAAAGCCATTTTTGGAGGGAAAAAAAATACTGTTGTCTGCAAAATTTGGGGTGGAATCTGTTTAAGAGCACTTGAGAGGCTTGGGTCCAGCCGCTCGCCCCGTGCCTGCAGCAGGATCATACAGCTGTGGGCTGGCGCGCAGCCGTGCCGGAGCACAATTCTGGGATTCAGAGCTGAATTCTTGAGATAAGTCTTTTCCAGGAATGTCTGACAGTGCAAACGAAGCAAAGATTGCAACATTTTTTCCATAGTTCTTGGCCTCTTGAAAAAAGAAAAAAAAAAAAAGTAATTATCTAACAAGCAAATGCAGAAAGCGAAGCAGCAAGCGGGCAGCTGTGGAAGGCGAAGCAGTGGGCAGCTGCCCCCTGCCCGGAATTTCCACCTCCTGCCCTCCCCACGCAGGCTCCTGGCAAGGATGCATGGGGGGCTCGGCACTGCTGCAGAGGAATTTGGGAGGTGGGAGCTCAGCACAACCCCAAAAACCCCGTTTGTGCTGGGCCCAGCCCCACCTAATTCCACCTATTCCAAGCGCTGTGCTCAGACCGCTCCTTCCCTCTCCAAAAAAAAAAAAAAAACCAGCTGAAGAAATAATGCACAACAGTGGCCACTACGACGGCCAGAGGAAAAACAACTGCTTCTACGTAAAGACCGAGTTCTGCCAAATTCCTGAGCGAGGATTTCTTGCTTGCAGCCCAGAGCAGCCCTTGGCACGCTGCGATTAACCGTTGAGCGCCGTCCTTGGCACAGGCACAGAGACACGAATTCTCCAGGCTTTCTGCAGCCCAGCGTAACGTGCACAGCCTGTGTTTTGAGAGATTTAAACGGGAACAGTTTGCGGTAGCTGCTATAGGATCGTTTATATTTTTGAAAGTAAGCATACTCCTAGCAGAGGGAGTATGAGGAATGTAGCATGGACCTGGCAGGGGACAAGCATGAGCCCTGGAGGTGGCCCTGCCACAGCATCCTCGCCGTGCCCCAGGCCCCGTGGCCCACCACCACTCTGAAAAGCGTCCAACAGCATCTGCCCTGGCAGCACAGGGGTGGTGGGAGCAAGGGGGTTCACTGGAAAGTTTTTAAAAACAGATTTTGAATGTCTGGGCAATATCTTTTGGTTTTGCCTTTCTGCAGTTCTGGATCCTGCACCCAAGGTCCTAGCAGGTGAATACCGGTGCTCAGTGGCACTGCTCCCACACCCTGGCCATGGGGTGGATGGGGCAGAAGCTTTCACCCAAGCAAGACCCCCTTCTCTTGGTGCCAGAGCAGGGCATTCATATAAATAAGAGCTGAGAGAGAGGTCTTTAAATGAAGGCTTGAGCACAACGTGGCTCCACTCAAAGAGCAGCCCACTGTGGCACCTTATCAACCAGACCCTAGCTGCTCAGATGCATTTTTAGCTGGCTCATCTTACCTACAGCCACTTTAATGATAAAAATTAATCACTGGGAAGGACTCAAAGGGAAGCCCCCCTCTGAGCAGCTTCTGGGAACAGGGCACACAACTTAGCCTCCTATCCCCCAGGACACTCAGACATGGGGGGCACTTTCCGATCCGTGTTTTAGACAGGCCCCTCTCACCTCCGACAATTCACCAACTCCCTGCAAACACCCAGAGAAAGCAATGCAGCTTTGTAAAACAAAAGATTTAGGAAGGCTCTTACAGACTGGGGCAAAAATCTCTGCCTTTTCTTTCAAGCACGAAGTCAGCAGTTTTGGAGCATGCGTGACCGGCAGCGAAGGCACCTGCTGCCGCTGCGAGCCCCAGCCAACTGCTGCTGAAGGCCAGGGCTCCAGCGGGCTCCAGCCTGGCCCCAGCCTGGCTCCAGCTCTCCCCGGCCAGCCCCAACACCAGCAGGCGTCAGCAGAGACCTGCGGTGCTGCCTTGGCTCCCTCGCAGGGTGAGCTTCAGCATCCCCCTCGTGGGGTACCCGCGGGTGTTTTGCTCCCAGCAGGCTGGGGATTGGGGTGACTGATGAACCCCCAAAACCTCTGACCATCTCCCATCACTGCGAGACTGTTCTGTGTGACCACACCAAGACCACGTCGCATCACACTGCTCCTATGCCAGGAGCATGATTTTGGCCCAGGGGCTGTGACCATGCTGCCAGTGACACCAGTCTGAGCCACTGAGTGCTCTGCTGGCTTCACTGGGGGTTATGCTGGGAGAATCCATTCCTAGAGGAAAGCAAAGCTGGGCTAGCTGAAACCAGCAAGCAGCAGGGAAAACAGCACCACTGATAAAAGCCCTGTCTTCTGGGGAAACTGAGGCATGGACAGGTCTGACTCCCTGAGCACAGATCTGGCATCACTGCTACTGCCAGGTGCTCGGGGAGCTCTGTACCGCAGCATCTGAGCATGAAATCCTCAACAGCTAGGCTCAGAATCCTGGAAAAAATTCCCAGCTGGTCATCTGCCACCTGAGCCCTGACGTGCCACGCAGCCACCCCAGACATGCAGGTGCCGTTTGGCCATGGGATGAGGCAGGACCTGAGAGCTCAGCACATCCCCACCTGCACTGCTCCTGGGGAGGAGAGGCCCCAGACCTCAGCCTGGCCCAGCAGCAAAGAGCGGGGCAGCTTTAGGGTTAGGGGATGGGGAACCCTCCAGAGCCAGCCTCAGGGGGTGCAGAGAGAGGCAAGGCAGGACCATATATAACCCACAGTGGCAAATCCCCCTTGATTTCACAAGAGAGAAAAAAAGTGAATGGCAGTAACATCACTGAGAGCCAGGGAGCACTCACCATTCGTGGACGATGTCAGGCACTGGAAGACGGTACCGGAGGAGCAGTTCTGCCACAGGTCCGCTGTCTGACCGCCATTCACGAGCCATTGCTGCAAAAGAGACGTGGCCCCGTGAGCAGAAGCCACACACCCTGGCCACCGATTTGGCATGGAGAGGCCCCAGCGCTCCCAGGCACAGGCTTTGCTTTAGAAAGGGCTTCGTAGAGTAAATACAGATATTTGCTTTTAGCCGCTCTGGCCTCAACGGCAGAAAAACAGAAGCTCTTTATTCACTTTAAACATGGGCCAAGTCCCACGGGGGACGTGCACTTCCCTCCGCTCTGCTGTCCCAGTGCCTGGCCGGGCGATTTGAATCCTTCCACGTGATTTCCAACGACTTGGAAGATTTTGGTAAAGTCTTCCACTACTACTACCAAAAAAAAAAAAAAAACAACCCTAAAAAATAAAAATTGAAAGAATCTGATGAAGCAAGCCCAGAGCTAATCAGCTCCACAAAACTGCTGTGTTAAAACCAAGTGAGACCACTTTCTAAGCTGATGAGGTATTAACAGGGCTCTGGGCTGAGGAAGGTGCTGAGAATCCTGCACAGCACCCGGCCCTCAGTGTTCCCACTGCTTGCAAAGCTTACATCTTGGAACCCCCCAGCAGATGCCCATCTGGGTTAGGAGATGCTGTGCCTAACTCACAGCCCCAAAGGAGCAGGTCTGGAGAGCAAAACTGCTGGGGCCAATGGGGCATTGCTGGAAGAAAAAAAGACATTTCAAGGGGGTTTGCTCAGACCGGCTGTACTGGTCTCACGGGCTGATCCCGTTAGCAGCTGGGGAGCGCAGTTTCACCCACAAGGGAAGGGGTTTGGGTGCTCTGAGGCTGCTTGATGTGAGCCAAAGGGGGCTGATGGGGAGCTTGGCTCCAGCAGCAGTCCGTGCCCTAACACCAATGGGGATGCGCTGAGCATCCTCTGCCACACATGACTACACCCACCGGTTACATCGAACAGCATAAACACAGGAAGAGTTTTCTGTGCAAAAGAAACCCTCCCAAATCCCACTGCTAGCAAGACAGCAATCGGAAAGCAAAGGTTTCCTGGTAAGAGCCAGGCTGGAAAATAAGCCACAAATAAAAATAACATCGTGTGACCCTCCCGTTCCACGCCGGTGCCCAAGGAGCAGCCGTACTTACGCTGACGATGGTGGAGACGAAGAGGAGCACCAGCACGGTGACGTGGAGCACGATGATCCCCAGCAGCAAAAGCAGCATCTTGGCGGTGGTCTGGGGCAGAACTGGAGGGGGAGAGGGAGATGCTGCTGAGCTGGGGAGGTGTTTGTGTGCGTGAGAGTGAGTCCCAGCCCCGAGGGCAGCAGGAGGCGCTCGGCCGACGGCAGGAGCCCGCCTGACCCCGCTGGGAGCCCCGGCGTGGCGCGGGGGATGCTTGGGCAGCGCCCGGCCCCGGGGCTGCTCCCCGAGCCCCCCCGACAGAGCGGGCATCGCAGTCCCGGTGCCCCGGGGGTTTCCCGGCCCTTCCCCGGAAGGTTTAGGGGTGTTCCCCGGCGCTGTTCCCCAGAAATCCCCTCCTCGGTGCTCCTCCAAGCTCTGTCACCGGGGGGACATCCTCGGCACCCCTCCGCTGGGGAGCAACGGGGGGGCTCCCCTTTCTTCTCTCCGCCGGGGGTGGGGAGGCACCCCTCTCTGTCCCCAGGGGTGGGGGTGCTTCCCCGGCCCGGCTCCCCTCTGCACCCCCGCGGGTGGGCTCTATCTCTGCCCCTCACCGGGGGGGGTCCCGGCCCCTCTCCCCATGGGACCACTGGGGCAGACCCCTCCAGTTCTTCTCCCTAAGGGAATCTTCCCCCTGCCCACCTCCCCTGGGGACCCCCAGGGCGGGGTGAGAGGGGGAGGAAAAGCGGGGGGAGGTCGTCTATCTCAGCCCATCTCTCCCCAGGGAGCTCCCTCGGACCCCATTCGCGGGGCGTGGGGGGTGCCTTCGGAACCCCATTTCCCCTCGGAGGAAGGGAAGGGGGGGCAACCTAAGCTTCGAGGACCCCCGACGGGGCTCCCCCGGTCCCGGTCCCCGTCCCCTCCGGCCGGCCCGGGCCGTACTCACGTCGCGGAACCGGGGCTCGCTGGGCGGCGGGAGCGGTGCGGAGGGTGCGGAGCGGGCAGCGCGGCGCGGAGCGGGCGGCGGCGCTGTCAAGGTTCCCCTTTAACCGGAGCCACCGCCCCGCTTGCGTCTGCGGGACAGGGAGGGTCCTGCGGCCGCTCCTCCTATAAATGCGGCGGCAGAGCACGGGCACCAAAATGTGCATCGCCCCCCCCCCCCAGCCACCTCCCTTCCCCTCAGCCCCCCACCCCCCCTTGCCTTCTGATGCTGGCTCTGGGACCCGCACCCAGCTCTGCCCCGTTCCCAGCTGGGAACCCCAGGGGTGTCCCACACCATAGGGGGGTCCCAAACCATAGTGGGGGTCCAGCCGCGCCCCGGGGATGCCGACCATCGGGGTGCCCCCCTCCGATCCGGGGGGAGGAAGTTCCCCTTCCCTGGGGCTCTGCCCAAAGCCTCAGTGCGGAGCCGTGTGTCTGTCCGGCCGTGTCTGTGTCCGTGTGTCTCGGAACAGCTGCGAGGCTGGAGGAAGCCGGGCCGTGGCTGGATGCTCTCCGGGCTGCTGATGAAGTGCCGGCAGCTGTAGGTTTTCCCCCTCACCCAGCACAGGGAGCCGTGGAACAGGGCTGGGGAAGGGGAGGCTGGCTGTGCCAAATTCAAGGGGAGTTCAGCTCTGACTTACACGGGGGGCTGTGTCCAGGAAAGAAACCCCGTTGTGATTTGCCCCTGTGATAGCAGTTGATTCGTGGTTTAGCACCTGAAAGCCAAGTCCAGTGGAACTGATTTTCACAAAACTTGGGGATCTGAGGTGCTCAGAGGAAGGAGTGGCTGGACTCTGCACAGCAGCCTTCGCTCATTCTTCCAGCACAGACAATCTGTTGATACAAATCTCACACTCACACCCCCCTCAGACCCCAAAGGAGCCCTGAGCACTGCCCCAGCCTCCCCTTCACCTCCACCCTCCTCACCCACCACCTCCAAACCAGTCCTGCTTTGCTGCAGCGACGAGAAAATTCGGCAGTCAGCCACCAGAACCGTTAATCTTGGTAGAAAAGGGGGAGAGGAGCGTGCTTGGCTCCCTCCTCCTGGCAAGCACAGGCGTGTTCCCTGCAGCACGGGCTTTGGCTCCACCGCGCTCCTGCGAGCGGCCCCACTGCACGCATCAGCCAGCGAGAGGGAGCTGGGAGCGCCCTGCGGAGATGGCTGGGGGAGACGAGTCAGGGGCTGGAGAGGGGCCCCCAGCCTCACACCATGCTCCTGCCCCTGCTTTAGCCCTGCCACGATGCCACTGAGCCGAGCTCCAGCAGCGCCGACTCCAAACAGTGCAGAGGAAGGTTTGCCCGGCCTGCTTTCAAAGGATGAGATTTGCCCTTTCCTCTGAAAAATTCACCCCCATATCCCCGCGCTGCGTGACGCTGCTGCATGCCCAGCTGGGTGCTGCACGCGACGGCGGAGCCAGGGCCATCAGCGGCTTCGAGCCCCACAGGACTGCAACATCTGGAGCGCCATCGGGACATTCCTCGCTAATGAGGCTATTTCGAGCCGCCTTTCTGCCGTGGGCTGGGCGTGTAGGCTGCTTTCAGAGCAGAAGGAGCCACCGTGCTTGGGGCTGTGCGAACACAGCACGAGAAGGGGCTTGTCCCCAAGGACCGTGATCTAGTCTGCAGTGAGAGACAGTCTTCTGGTTTGGGTTTGTAGGACTGAGATCTCGGCTCCTGTGCATCCGGGTAAATTATCTGACCCATTCCCCAAAAACACGGAGGGGAGAGGCACAGTGGTGAAAGGCAGTTGGGGTCGCACACTGCACCCAAGCTCCTCTGTGAATGTGGTAGAGCACGAGCAGCTCAGCCTCAGTTCTGAAAACAGCGCCAAAAGCACGGGACAAACAGCTGAAACTCGAGTCAGGGAAAAGAGCAGCCTAAGGGTAATGAAGCCAATTTTGGCTGTGAGCTGCAGATTAGAATCTGTGGAGGAAGCCCGGAGAGAAGAGCACATTGACCCAGTGCTCCTCAGACCTTGGAAAGGTGCATCATCCCAACGGAGCAAGGCTTCTGAAAAACCACCTGAAGGCGTGCTGTCACGGCAGCTCATGCGGCTGAGGACCGGGCAGAACTCACATGGGACACTGAAGGCAAAGCTCTCCTCTGCTCCCTCCACGAGCCGAGGCACCAGCTGGCTGCTGTCAGGCAGGAGAGGTGGGAGGGATAACGTTCACAAGGGGCCCTTTGGGTTGTTGTTGGAGATGGCATCATTTTCCAGCCCCGTGCAGGATGAGGAATTGCACCATGCTCCCCACGAAGGGGCCCGTCCTGCTCATCTGTACTAGTGTGGCTTGTGCTGCCTAAATGAAAGCAGGTGCTGGAATAAATTTCAGAGATGTTTTGTGTACAAGCAAGACTTGCCACAGGCAGTGCTGGGAAAGATGTAAGGTTAAAGGATTGTGTAAACACTGGGTGAAAAATCTGAACCTTTGCCATGGGATCATTTAAAACTGTTACGATGCTTCAGCTTCAGTTTCTAGAATAGAGCAATGAGAAATAAGGAAAGCACTTGCATTCCCTATAACATTAAGAGGCTCAAATGCTACTTCAGCAAGGCAGCAATGGGCTTTGAGGCTGGGCAGGGTCTAATACTCAGTGAATTATGTCTATGGCATCACCTGAACCAGCACATCACAGGCTCTGCCACCATCAGTCCAGCATACTCGTACACCATCCCATTCCTGCTCTTGGCCCCAGACCAGGTGGACTAAACTACTCTTAAACCAAACCTTTCCAAACTACACCAAAAGACCAGATTTTCCCTGTATGTCCTCTCTTGTGGGTGAACATGTTTAACCCCAGGACTTTGCTCCATCATCACAATTTTAGGGAGTGGCTTCCTGTTCCCTGCCCTGTGATGAAGACCATGAACAATGGAAGATTCTGAATACAAAGGTGAAGGGACAGAGATCTGCACTGCCATCAGTGAGCCCGGGACTCATGCGGGGCTGGGATTAAGAAAACAATCCTGTTTTCAAACAACTGTGCAAGTAGGGCAATAAAGAGAGCAATAAGCACAGATGCATCATAATATGGACACTCATATAGTGGAAGGGCTATGTGAAATGCCATTTCAAGGAAAAAAAAAAAAAAAAAAAAAGAAGAAAGGAAGGGAAGGGGAGGAAGGGAGGACACGGGCATTTAAATGTAGCAAACTTCTAAAACAAGAGCTCTAATAGATTTTGTAGACATTTACTTTCTCTTCCTGCCATTTGTTTTCCACCAAACCAAGAAGAATTAGTAAAATATTTCAGTCCTGTCAACTATATGCCCCTGAAAAAACTTCATCCAACTTTCTCCTTTCAGCTCCAAGCCAGTCGTCATCACTGATAGAGGCAGGCTGAAGTCACTAGAGAAAATCCCCATTGGCCTCAATGAAACCAAAATACACCCATTAGCTCCAAAAGCCAAAAAACCAACAGCGCTTCCCAGCTGGGACATGCCTGTGTGTCAGAACATATTCAGACACTTTGAGAAATTGTGATTTGTGCTCTCTGGCATGCTGACAGCATGTAAAAGGAGCTAACCTGCTGTGAGCTCCTGTATTGAACCTACATCTAAAGCAGTTTCAAGCCACCTTTTTGCCCAGGTTATTGAGTTTTACCCTCTTGGCTTCAGCAGTTCTGGGTTTGATCCTTTTTTCAGGGTTTTCCATAGGATTGGCCACCAATGCTCTGAGTGGGCTGCTCCGTGCCCTGCAGCTCCCTGCCGAGGGACCCAGCAGATGCCAAAAGTCTGCAGGGGCTCGAAGAACAACTGGAACGAGATCATGTGAAAAAATCCACTGGGGGCTATTAAATTCAAGGACAGCACTGGCAGCTCAGGAAGTCCTTCAAATACTAATTTCTGGAAGCTGGGAAAGTAGGCTGGGAAAATATCACAGGCACTTCTTCTTGTCCTGTTATGTGAGCATCTCCCCTTGGCTCTGTCAGAGATTGAATCTGGGGCTTGTTGGACTTTGGTCTGAGCCAGCACAGCCACGTCTGTGCTCCAACGTTGCCCAAGTTTCTTTAAATGTTTAGCTCAAGTTTTCTCTCTATTTTATTTTTTTCATGATAATGATGACTTGGGTTTTTTGGAATGCTGTTGCTGTTTTGGGAATTCTCTCCCTAGAGCATATCTACACTAGCTGTGCAATATATTGCTAACATGCTTTTCTGGCAAATTTCCTTTCACCCAAATTCATATCAGATATTCACTGATTTTCCTTTTATTTTCTTAGGCAGCAAAACTGTCCTGGCCTCTCTTTGAACAGCATTTTGATAGACTGGCCTTGACTCGTCACTGGGTCTGGGGCGGGCATGATGCTTAGCTTGCATGAAGCAATGTTGTCATGGTTTTATTCATTTATTTTCTGTGCTCCAGACAGCAAACAGTTTACAAATCCAGTTCTGAAGGGTTTATTGGGATGATGCAGGAGGGAGGGTGGGAATATGGCTGTGGGATGGAAAGGAATTTACACAAATCATCTTCCTCAGCAACTTGGCTGATAAAGCCAGCAATAAAATGGTAATAAACAGCAATAAAAGTAGGCGCGTTGTTCTTCAGAATGAAGGCATTTAAAGAAAGGAAACATCAAATCAATGCAGAAAGGCAGCAGGAGCAGACAGGAAGGATAGTACTATCTAAAAGTGAATTATGAGAGTAAATCATTTAATGGTACAACAGCAAAGGCACCTCACACATCAGACACAGGAAGGCAGGGCAGTTATTTAACGCACCTGGTGCACATCAAAGACAGTGTCTGCTGGGTTGCAACCCCCAAAATAACCCTGCAGAGACTGAACCGAGAAGGTTCAACCACCGAAAGGCTATGGATAGTGGGTGCTGAATGGGTGCAGACCCAGCAGGGACCCACGAACCCCAGTGATGGGCTTTGAAGCTCCTGGGGCATGACCAGGGCTACAAGGGAGCCCAGCAAACACCACCATCTGCCTCTGGTCCTCGTTCTTGGGGCCTCTGTTTGATTTCATTTTCATACAATAAAGCCCTAAAGGGACATCCCTGCATGAGCACTGTGCCAAGGGACTTCCCTCGGTGCTCCAAAAGGGCTGGACAAAAACCCTTTTCTCTGTCCACGCTGCCAAACATGCCGATGAAGAATCTCTTGGCTGGCAACCTTGCTGCTCATGGTCTTTAATGATTGTGACAGCTTCATGTCAGCACTTGGGAGAGATGTTTTAATTCTCATCTGACTGACACGGAGCTGGTGAGGGCCCCGTGGCTCCTTGCTCCCCATCGGCCCCAACGCCTGTCCCTAGGGACATGGGCAGCCTCAAGGCTGGGGTAGAACAGAAACTTCCATTTCTGCCCAGACTGGGGCTGGGGATTTTTAGAAGGGAATGAGGAGTTGGAAAGAGGTTGAATGGTTTCCTGCAATCTGAAGCGTTTATGGCCTCTGTTATGCCTTATTTCAGCTTCCCCCTATCCATGGCCCTCTGCACATCTCTAGCAGGTATGGTGAGTCAAATAGGGCAGAACATGGGAACAGCCTGCTCCTGCAGACAATTATTTAGGAGGGTGAACTGACTGAAATGAGACACAACACTAAAGCTGTAGTAAAAGGAATGATATGCAACCTCCTCCAAAATTTTTCCTTAAAGAAAATAATAATAAAAAAATATCAGGCACAGATGCAATTAACATCACTCACCTGTGTCCCTCATGAAACCCCCTTGGTTTTATGGGGTCTAAGGTGCAGAACTTGGGATTTTGTTGTGTCCACCAACAAACCAAACCCAAGAGCTTAAATTAAGAACCAACTCATACTTAGAACAAAACTAAAACCACCACATCTTCATCAATTAGCTGGTCAAAAATACTTCCTTGTTTTACTTTTTTTCCTTTTTTTTTTTTTTTTTTTTTTTTACTTCCCTATGCTGTCATATTAGAAGACACTTAGATTTTTCAAAAGCAAGAAAATTATCATCAGAAACCAGCTTAAAATGCAAGTTTTCCTGTTTATGAACTGAAGATACTGAAGCGCTTCTCAGGATACCTTGTGTTTCTGCCGCACTGTTAAAAATACATTATGGATGTCAACACCTAATTACTCTGACAACTGCCATTACTTCCCCTTGTGCTTTTTCCACAGACAGACTCAAAAGGAGGAAGACCAGACAGTTTTTTTCTCCTAAAACCATTGACTGAAAGGGAGGGGTGAATCCCCTGGGGTGGGGAGTTGCTCTCAGTGCACACGGGATATTTTCATCTACTGACATGCTCTGAATGAGCAGTGGAAGGAGAAAAAATAAAATAAAATAAAAAAATTAGATCACGAAACACACAAAGTGAGCATTTAATTCCTACTCGGGGCTTCCATCAGGAAGTCTGACTGTGGATTTTCAAGGCATCCTAGCAGAACTGAGAAGACATCCCACAACAGGCAGCGGGAGCGGGGCTGAGCCCAGCCTAGACATACCCCACCAGCCGTGCCGTGCAGGGGAAGCTCTTGCGCATCCCCATGCACTTCTCCTGGTCAATGAAGAGAGAGTTGGCTTTGACAGCCAGGTCGTGCTCCAGGACTGCCTTGGCCCGGACCAACGTCTGCAGCGTGTCCTCGGCATCCCTCAGGCGCTGCTGCAGGCTCTGGATAGTCTCATCGAGTTCGTGGACCTCATTGACGAGGCTGGGGAAGAGCAAGAAACCCCTTGAGCATGGAGGCAGAAGGATTTCCCCCTTCAGTGAGGTCAGATTAACTTGACCCCATTTTCTGGCAACCATGCGTGAAAGTTGAGGGCTGGGCTGCTCCTCCACGTGAAGTCTGAGGGCAGGAGGCTGCACCAGGGCAGGGAGCCCCAGTGGTTTCCTGTTCCCCTTCAGGTTTGCAGCTTTGTCTGTTCACCCTCCTGGATTTCCCCGGGCCAGGATCCTCCCCACACCCAAAGACACACAGCCAGCAGCAGAGGAGAGTTGCAAGAGGCTAAAAGTGAATGTGAAACTAGTGGAAGACACACACACACACACACACACACAAAAGCAAAAGCAAGTGAGATGTTAAAGAGGGTCAAGAGCTGGGTGTGCTGAGAAAGCTTAAAATTGCTTTTCAAAGATTTCCCATCAGTTCAAGCCAAGAGGCAGCCCAGGGAGCTCAGCCCCCTCCTTGCTGCACAGGGGTGGCTGCTCGGGACACCCTTGGGTGCCTGGTTTTTCCTCCAAGCAGGGACAGCCTCGGGGTGATGCTAATGAGAGGAGAGCAGAGGTGGCAACAGGACGGGTAAGACACAGGGTAGGAAGCAGCTGAGCTCTCCCCAGGTTTTCTTACTTTCTCTGAAAAAGGGAAAGACCCCTCCAGATTCACAAACCCACAAGCTCCCCCCAAGTAAATTGGCCAGTTTGTTTTTCTATCTGTGCCTCCAGCAACAGCAAGGTCACAGCCAGGAGCCAGGGAGGCAATTCCCTTATCTGTGAAACATCCTCATTTCTGCCTCTTTGGGGAAGCCGCTGGTTTTGGCTTGCTTTCCCCTCAGAGTACTTGGTAACCTTGGAAGGCTGAAGGGTGAAGGAGGAGGAGGAGGCACGGAAGGAAGCCCTGGCCAAGCCTCTCCTGCTGACGGGGCAGATAAGACCTTGAAGAAATGCCAAGAAGCAGTTGCGCAGCCTGCCCCAGTCTTTCAGGAGCCTCCCGCGATCCTGCACTCGAGAGTTTTTGTTTTCCAGTGTCCCCAGGGCAGGTGAGGACAGCCCTTGCTGCTACCTGCTTCTCCTGGTGTTGCACCTTTCTTACTGTTACCCCAGGGGAAGGAGCTGAGCGCTCTCGAGGTGATGCTATTGGGGTGTATGAGGCTTGTCCTTCCAAACAGGGCACATTCAAGCATCAGGAGGAAGACATTTATCCAAGTGGGGTCAATCCAGCCCGTTGTGGAGTAGCATCAGGCTGTACCTGGCCACGGTGAGGCAATGGCACAAGAGCCACCCCCATGGGTGCAAAGCTCTCCCAGCACCCAGGGATGTTTGCTCAGTGCTTTCCATTATATCAGTGCATTTAAAGAAGGACTATATATATATATATATATATATATATATATATAAAAAAAAGACCCCAAGCAGTTTTGTCACCCAGTGATGCTCCTGAGGGCCACCACTGGTGACTCCTCGGGGGGGCTGCTGGCCCCATGCTCCTGCCTTACCGCAGCTGGGCACTGTCCCGGCACAGCTCCACGTTGGGTCTCCGCGTGCGCTCATCCAGCCGGGTCTGAGCAACTTTTAGCGGAGGCACTTTGTCCCTAATGGCTTTTCGGATGGCTTCGATGCTCATCTCGATCTGGAAGATTTCCTGCAGTGTCTGGCACGAAAAAGAAACAGGTGCATGGATTAAAAAGTGCATTCTCAAATAATAGCATTGTTTCCGATTTCCCCGGACCTTGACCAGGTCTGCATGAATATTTTTGCTTGGGAGGCATCACTCAGAAGTGATTGTTTTACACAAAAAGGAAAGGGCTGAGGGCACCTTGGCCAGGTGGGTCTGAATCTTGTTCTTGGCATCGGCTGTCTCGGCGATGCGGTTGGTGAAGGCGACGTTCACGCTGTTGAACTGGTTCCACATCTCGTTGGCGGTTACCACCAGCAGGTTCTCGATCTCATCCCGCAGCTTGGCGGAGGCCGCCCGCTCGCTCTGGGAGCGCAGGATGTTGTCGTCTGTAAACTTGGCCCAGGAATCCGGCACCGAGATGCTGCAAGAGGAAAGGGGGAGGCCCCTGGTGGCCCCTTGCTGCTGGAGCTGCCCATGGGCAGGCAGGGATGCCAACAGGTCGGGTTAAACACAGCCTTCCAGGGATCCGTGCTCTTTGACCACATGAAAGTTAAACATCTGGACACCATTCATCCCATAAAACTTATCAAATACTGACACATCCATGACAACTCTGTGATAATTAGGAAGGCTCACAGAAACAACAGATTCCCATAGAAAAAAATGAGATTTTAATCAGACCTTGTATTTACATGTTACTGGCATTAAAGTGCCAAGTGATTCACAGCTCTGTGACAACACACAGACTGCAGCTGACTCATTTTGCTCGTAACTTATCTCAATTTCATACAAAACTGAGTGAGCATTAGATAATACTCGATTCCCTGTCTGTGTACTCGGGATGGAGTTCACGCCTGTGCAGCAGTCCAGAACAAGGTCAACAAAAGCCTCAAATACCACATAAGCTCCATTTAAAACATGCTGATCCTCTGCACATTTTACCCCCTCTGAATTTCAGCATCAATTCTTTACAATTCATGTGCCTGTCTAAATATGTCTGAGCTTTGCTGTGAAGAATTATTCAAGCACCAGAAAAAATGAATCAATCCATGCCCCCCCCCCCCAAAAAAAAAAAAAAAAAAAAAACTGCATGTATCTGTGTGCACAGCAGATTTATTCCCCGAGCCCTTTGCCACTTGCAGCATATCTCTGCGAGTGTTGCTTTAGGTCATCGTTCATTTATTGCAGAGCCAAAGCCGGATTCCTGGCACCCAAAAGCAGCTGAACTCTGTCCCAGGACCATGCTCTCTACTCCTTTATTTTCTGTGCCACCTGGGCTCCCTGCCAGCCCCTCTGCCAGCAGGGGTGAGCCCCCAGACTTTACGTCAACGAAGAGCACTCAGGAAGCAGCGACACAGCCTTCGACGTGTGCACGGACCTAACGAGCTGCGTCAAGGTGCTGAACTGAATCCGTTTTCAGGCTGATCTCTGTACCCTGATATAACACTTAATTAGGTGGGACATATTTCATTCACTCTCTAAGCTTTCACTCTCTAAACCTTGTTCTTTGTGTCTGCTGGTGCAGAGGGCTGGGCTGGATGTGGCATGCCGAGGCAGAGGGGCTGGGGACAGCTGGTGCTGTGCCGGGACAGCTGGTGCCATGCCAGGACAGCCACCGCCGTGCCAGGAGTGCCACCACTTCCCTGGGACCTGCAGCCCGGTGCCAGAGTGCACTCACGTGGCATCGACCCGCTCCACACCGCGGTAGTAGCTGATGCCATCGGAGGTGTTCCTCAGGTGGTGGCACTTGTCGTCGATGCGGTGGGCTGTCTGCTTGTTGGCCAGGTCCCTCTCCAGCTCGTGCTGGGCTGCCCTGTTGGACCTTTGGCATAGAAAGAGCAGCTATCAGTGTCCTGCGTGGGTCAGGGGACTCCCCCCAGGACTGCGGGCTCCCACGCTGCTTGTTTGTATGGAGCTGACAGAGGGGGTTGCATCTACAGGACAGGGTAATGGTGGGGGTCTGCTGGGGGTGCATGTTACAGCTGCAAAGTCATTTCATCCCTGCCACACGAGCTGGGAGCTGCCCCTTACGCGAGCTGGGCTTTCACCCTGTCCAGGAAGCGCTGCATCCTCTCCTGGCATGACCTGATGACGTCCACCTCCTGGGCAGAGACAAAGCACAACAACATCAGCGTCCACACACGTTGGTCCTGGTCACACTCATCCCCTCGTGCCTCTCCAGCCCTGGTGCAGTGACCAGGAGGTGGACAGGACAGTGCCATGGCCACAGCCACGACATTTGCCCTGACTTTCAGGGCAGCCAAGCATTTTCTTATCTTGACATCCACTTCAAGCAGTGGTTAGTGCCACGCTGTGGCAGTAAGGCCAGATCCTGACCTGGTCTGACTGCTCATAGCAGTTACGTGGATGAGCTACATCCCCATCCCCAATCAGCACCTGCCCTTTTTGCTCCTAGAATGTTTTCTACCCCAGGAGAGATCCTATACAAACGGGATAAGGAGAGGGATTTTCCTTCAATGTGAATTCCCAGCCACTTCTAAGAATGAGGCTGGAGGAAGGCATGTGCTGCTCACCACTCTCCTGACCTCAGCACACCTCCATCACATTTGTGCAGCCCCAGATCCTGGAGGCAGTGATCAGGAGGCTCCAAAACTAGTGATTTTTAAGCCCTTCTGTTTGTAACAACCAACTGAAAAGCATGGCCTAAATGTGTCCTCAACACTTGAAATCCAAACAACCATTATAAAGATACCAACTCAGATTATTTTCCTAAAATCTCATGACCTTTAAACCAATCTTCTAATTTTTTAGGGCCTGACTCATAAGAAAAATCTTCTAACAGAGCAGTGGCTTCGCAGTCCCAGGGGCTGCCGTTTCCTTCCCAGCTTTGCGAGGCCCTCGCAGTGATTGTGCTTTGCTATACCCTGGGTTAGGATCCCATCTTCTGTGCCAACTCTCATCTTGTTTGCTCTTATTCGTAATTTAAAGCAGACTATATAAAGGCAGGCAGGAGTGCACGTTTTTATGGTTTCTATAAAATGTACTGCTTAAGTACACAGCGTGGCAGTCCTGCTGCAGCCTGAGCAAAGCAAAGCTGGGGGTAGATGTAATATTTTTATTAGACTGGCTAGTACAGTCAGGAAAAGCAGGCAAGCTGTCGGCCACATATTGCCCACCCCCCCCCCCCCCCCATATCTGTGCGTGTATATCTGTGTGTGCTGAGATGCCTGTGGGTGCTGTCCGGGCAGGGCTCTGGGGTGCAGGGCTCTGGGGTGCAGGACACGGGGGAAGAAGATGGGGGCACAAACTGCTTGAAGGGAGACCAGGACCTCTGCATGCTGCACAAAGATACAGCTACTTTTCAGCAAGTCCTTTCTCTATTAGGGAAAGTCTTACCCCAAAATGTGGGCATGCTGCTGATGGACACGCCATCCCCTGGCCCAGGGACTGAGGGGTTTAGTGCCCAAGAGCCAGTTAGGTCAGTTCAGGCAGAAAGAGCTCTAGCCCACGATCTGTGCTGCCAGACTCACTGTGAAGAGCTCTTTCTCCACGTTGTCATGCACCAGGTCAATGCCCATCCTCTTCTCTCTGTGGAGCAAGCACTCCTGAGCGACCTGTTGGGGACATGCCAAGCCTTAGGTACAGGGTCCCCTCCTCAAGTAATCTAACAGAAAAGAAATTGGAGGTGGACACAGAGAGGAAAAACATGTCCAGGGCAGGGTTTAGCTGACAACAAGCAGCTAAGCTGCAACATCAGCATTACATCGTACGAGGAGCACACATGGCCCTGGTGCACCCGCAGCTGGGTGCCGGGACCTGGGTCTGGCTGGAAGCTGACCTCACCCGAGCCGTGTAGCAGTACACGGGCTTTCCTATCCCAGCCCAAGATGTTGGATATACTGTTTACAAAAATATTTGGTTAAGCAAATAGTGTTCTGATGTGCTCAGCATACGCTGATAGGGGATGTAGCAGATGGCGAGGGGCTTGTTTATTGCTAACTTAACTAATGGTCCCTTAATAAAAACTTTCTAGACGTTACAGGGCTCCAGTGAAACTTAATTAGACGTTTGAACGGCTGCAGATGTCTCAGCAGCAGGCTGCAGCGTGCAGCCTGCTGGGCACAGCGCTCACCTGGAGCGGGGCCTCGGTCTCTGCCAGGGCTCTTTCCAGCCGCCTCTTCATGTCCGAGAGCTCATTGGTCTCCCCGATCATCTCATCCAGCTCATGGCAGAGCTCCGACTTCCAAAATTCAATGTCATTGACACGCTCTCCCAGGTTTTTGGTGCTCTCCGCTTGCGTTTTCTTCGTCTGCTGGTACTTGTCCTGAATCAGGCGGGAGGTGTCAACCCTGAGGTTCTCCGAGTTGTGCCGGGACGTTTCTGACTCCCTGTAGTTGGTGAGGTTGGAGCGGTACCAGTCATCGGGGGTGTACCGGGTGAAGAGGGATGTCCTGTTGGAAACGAACGGCAGCATCTTGCTGGGGGTGAGCCTCTGGGTGCTTCCAGAAAAGGAAGCCAAAGTGGGATTGATGGCAGCCGTCCTATAGTAGGTGCTGGGTGCCCAGGGAAGGTTGAAGCTCTGAGGCAAGGGGTAGTAAGGAAAACGGTTCTTGTAGCTCGAAGCCATGGTGCTGATGGCAGGCAGAAAGTTGGTGGGTGTCGATCTTGGGTGGGCATGAGTTGCCGTCAAGGGCGAGCCGACGAGCTCCATGCTTTGTCGCTGCAATTAGGGCAGGGGTCCTGCAGGGGGGAGGAGGCAGGAATTGCACTCAGCAAGCATTTCTTGCAGCAACACAAGCAATGTACAACACCGAGAGCAAGAACACAGCACCCACACAGCGCCCAAATGGGCTTAGAGCTCTTGAAAGCAAATCCCTCCTGACAGCATCCCGAGCACTTGTATATACAAGGATTTGGCTTTGTTGTTAGTATCTGGTGTCAGGTCTTGAAAAGCAGAGAGAAACAAATCATTGCTGCTGAGGAGAATGACAGATATTATGCCTTCATTTTCCTTAAATCTGTCATTCCAATGAAACTGTAGTTGCTGATTCTCTGCTGTTCATTTATTTCTTTTGGCCGGCATATCTGCTGATCTTACAATGCTCCAGATGTGATTTTCCCTTTAAAAGTTCCATTACTGGCCCCGATAGCTGTGTCCCTTTGGACATGCAGCTGCTACCAACCCGGCGTGACTTGTGGGTGAAGGATTCTGTCCTCACTGCACCTTCACTTGCATTAAAAGCTCAAACAAGGAGCCTGCAGGCGAGCTGAGCTGTGCAGGACTACATTCAAATTTGGAGAAATCCCACCAATTTTACCCTAAAAGAAAAGCCAACTCTCTTGACTTGCAAAGGAAGAAAAATGTCTGTGACTCAGCCAATGTCAAATAAATGCACTTGGAAAGGAGACATCTCACAAAGTCTTTTGGAGGCAGCTCATAAATGCCAGCAACCCAAGGCAAAGCTGCCCGGGGAGACCAGTACCAGTGAGGGCAGCGGGTGCCCTGTGTGGGGGGAGCTCTTCAGCCAGAAATACAAGGCAGAGGGCCAGCAAAAGTACCTAGAGCACCTAACCCAGAGACGCATGCTCAAGGAGGGTTTCTTGTGCTTGATACGGAGCTCTTATGTGGACGCAAGTGTCACCCACAGGCAGAATAATTCACCTTGGCCATCGTAGTCTGCTGCTGTGGTACAGGGACATGTCCTGCCCCTAACACTGTCCCATCCACATCCCACCCAGCCTGGCCAGAGCCCTGCTGACAGACTAGGACACCAGCATGCCACAAGGCCCATGGATAGCAGGGGTTTTGACACGAGGCATTGCTAAATCCCGTTTGTTACTGCATGCAGTCCACATTATCCCTTTAAAAATAGCCCATTTGCATGCAATGAACTGGCTGTTATTCTAGAACAAAGTGTCCACACAAGCAATCACATGACAAGCTTTAATTGCTCCTCTTGGGCTACCCTGATCAATTTGCATGAGTAGGCAAGCTGAGAGAGGCTGGCCTTTTTTGAAATTATAAAACCCTTGGGAAAGAGAGGGTTTTTTGCTTCCAGTCAACCCTGCAACAAAGAGCACCTCTGCAAAAGGCAGGACCAACAACCACTCATGGTTTCCTACCAAAATGCTTAAAACGGGATGGATGGGCAAGGGAGAGACGAGCAGGTCCTGTACCCTGGTGGCAATGCCAGGCTGCTGGCAGCGGGTGACATTTGTTGTGTCTCCAGTGCCTGCAATGGTTTGATGCAAGTCATTTGAATGCTGATCAAAATGCAGCTATTAAATGAACGCACGGCACATACAGGAGAGTAACAGGTCCTGCAGCTAGGGCAAGCTAGAGGAAAATAGGGATGAGTCAGAGGGGAAACATGCACAGCCTGCAGCTGGGAAATCATTGAAGTCTGCGGATGGTATTTTCAAGCTGTGCCCAATTTTGGCCACTCTCGCCTGGGCTGCCCCAGAACCTGAGTCCAGGGCAGCAAAGCTGTGGGCACCAAGCCTTGGCCCTGGGGTCTGACCTGGCCCAAGCAGTGGTGGGACAGGCAGCAGGAAACTCACACCCTAGGGTTTAACAAAAATACATTTGCAAACACGAATCCAGTCTGGCAGAACCGAGGACGAAATGTCTGTGCTTGGGTCCAACAAAAACCTCAGTGCGTGCCGGTTCCCACAAAACCGTCCCTTCAGCCCTTTTGTCCCTGCTGGGCTTCACCCAGATCAGTGCCACTTTTTGTACCTGGGAAAGAGCCTTCAGAGAGGAGACAACTTCCCTGGCTCCCACCCTGTACATAAATTATTCCCTTTCAGATCCGGATATTTGTATCTTTAGAAAAGTAGAAAAAAGCCCTTGGGAATGGATTGCAGTTGTATTTCCCTGCATTTCCAGCTGAAATAAATGTTCCTGCCTCCCCCCTGAGATAAACTGCCCCCAGGTGACACTTCTTGCCCCCTTGAACACAGATGCTCTGGAGCCCCCAGCCACCTGAGCACATGCTTTGGGGTGTAAGAGGTACCATCCCCATGATAACTGGAGGGGATTAGGAAAAATATCTACTTTTAACACCCCCATTACTCCCAGTTAAAGCATACGCTTACCTCTGCTGCCTGGGTGGGTGCTCAGGGGGTGCCTGGTGGCTGTCACTCACCACTGTGCTGTCAGGCTGGGTGGCAGCAGTACTGGGTGCTGCAGCATCCCCAGCACACGGTGGCCAGCAGGGACACAGGACCTGGGGGGGTGTTGCTACGGGCGCTGGGTGCTCAGTGACTGGATTCTGCCTGGGCAACCTCGTGGAGCTGCTATGGCAACCTGGTGATGCTGTTGGGCAATGCAGCATTCTCAGCGGGCATCCTAGTGCCTGCCCTGAGCAACCTATTGCACCCACTGGGAAACTCGGTGCAGCCCCTGGGCAACTCAGTGCTGGCTATGGGCAACTTAGTGATGGCTCTGGGCAACTTGCTGCTGGCCTTGAGCAACCCAGTGCCCTAGATGCACAACACAGTGCAGTCTCTGACCAACCCAGTGCGACCCCTGGGCAACCCAGTGCAGCCTCTGGGCTATGTAGTGACTGTGCTGGGCAACTTGATCCCATCCCTGGGCAACCCAGTGCTGCCCTTGGACATCCTAGTGTTAGTGCTGGTGCTCCTGGGCCAGCCCTACATCACACTTTACTCAGGGAAAACATTTCCTTTGGCTTCATTTTATCACTTTAGACTGTCAGCAATGCAGATGGTAAATCAAATATTCAGGCTGATATGCTTGTCCTTTCGTATTCTATTGTCAGTTTCTTCTCATTTTCCCACCTATTGCAGCTGCAGACTGAGACGGTACCAAAGTGCTTTACAGCCTCTTGTGAGCAGAAATCCAGAAAGCCTTGCCTCTTTGCCAAAGATCCAACAGCAAAAATAATTCAGTCCAACTGCTTTGCATATACAAAGTTTAGCACACTTTGATTTCACTTTAAACACACATCTTGCTTTAGCCAGGTGAAGAATCAACTTAATCAAACTGAAATAAAAGGCTTAGCACACAGGCCGCTTTTCTGCAGCTAAACCAGACCGTTCCAGCAGACGCCTGGCAGCCTCTACCCCTCAGCAGGACCCAGCCCAGCTCCATCCATCCCCACCTGCACGCCCTGCTCAGAGCTGATCTGGTTCAGGTGAATCACTGCACGATGAGGGATGCCACAAATGGTTGTAGGTCACCACACTGCCTCAGAGGCGTTTTCTGGAATTAAGCAGTAATAATTAGATGGCATTGCAAATGGCCCACGAGTAAAGCATTTAGGGCAGGGACTTTCTAGGGATGCATCAGTGGCAGCAGAGCAGAAATGAGCACTGTGCTGCAGAGGGGCAGTGAGGACATTGATGTGGATGAAGCTTTGGTCCCACCACAGCTTCTGCAGCAGCTTTTCAAGTGCTTATGGTGTGTCTAAAAGCTAAAAAGATTAGGCTTGGATAAAACTGCCAAATTCACAAGCTGAGTGACTCCAGAGCAAGAAGTTACCAACTGCACCCAGTAAGTGAACCCAATACCCCTCATGCTCCAGTTACCACACTGATTTAAGTAGACAGTTCACATCACCTCCATTCGTTAAAGTAACTAAATCCGGTCCCTTAATTATTACAACTCTAACAACAGCAAATTCACTAAAATCACAGAACTCCCACTCCCAGTTCGGGTGGGACATCCCCAGATTTGCTGGATGTGTGAGAATACCATTCGTCCCAAAGCCTTGACCATTTTAGCCCACAGCCAAAAAAGAAACAAGAGTGGAAACACAAGGCTGACGTGAAGCAGTAGTGCCAGCCTAGGTTTGCCTTCTTGGCTAAACTGGAATTACAAGGCATACATTTAGATACCTAAGTACAAAATCTACTGCCAAAAGCTGTCAATCTTGCTGTCACAGCTCTGCATTCTCACTGCCTATTAATACAGCTGGGATTGTGAGCTGCCTTTTTGAAAATACCCAGATCCAGATTCTTTACAGCATCCGTCAAAGAGCCCCATCACAGAGCTTTATTCTGCTTTTGAGTGTTCCTCTCTCTGCTTCAAACACTGTATCTGCCTGAAAGGGATCTATTGTCTATGCAATAGCAGAATACTTTTCAAAAGACACATCAATTCGTGAAGAACTGAACAAAATTAAACCACGTGCGGTGTGTCCTGTGCTGCCATACCGCAGGGCAGGGAGGTTTACAGGCAGCACGTGCTCACCCTGGCCCAGAGCTACTTTAGGATTCCAATAGCTTTCAAGATTTTATCTGTTTGTGAAAGCAAGGCTGGCTTCTAGGGACGAGCTGCACCCATGGGTCTCCTGCTCTTGGCTCCATCTGGCTGGGAAATGCATGAGACTTTCCAGGGTTTTGCTGGATCCTTGTCCAGTGAAAACTGTGAGTTGAACATAAAAGATGAATGGCCAAGGACTCTCCAGGCAAGTCCTGAGGTGCCTTGGTCTCTACACATGGCCAGTGAAAAAATATGTTTATGGCCACTTGCCAGGCTGCTCACTGCTGTGCCAGAGGCTGGAAGCAGCAGCAGGAGGGCTGCAGAGTTGGACACTGAACCTGGAGGAGATGGAGGGAAGGATGAGCAGCTTGGCAAGGAGAAAGAGGTGGCTTTGGGCATGTGAAGCCACTGGAGATCATGTGGGACTCAACCCTTTTTCCACTGTCAACAGCCCTGTGAAGAACTCAGGACTTTCCCCCATGGCTGGAGAAGCCTGAGCACTTCTGCTGGCCCCTCCAAAGCACCGTGCAGTACCTCGAAGTGTCACCATTCTGCTGGTGGGGCCTGTCGGTAAACCCAGCTCCCAGACCTGCTGGCAGTGCTTCTCTGTGCTCTGCGCGTGGACAGGTAATGCCAAATTCAGATCAATGGTTAATTCCAGCTCCTTTGAGTCACTTCTTTGGTTTCCTTAAACAGCTACAAAAATGCAGCCCCGACAGGACCGGACTCCCCTCCCTTGCTCTGGTTTAACATGGGATGAACCCTACACCATCATCAAGCCTGTTAATGCTGCAATGCAGGTGGGCCCACCTGCACGTAACCATCTTGACAAAGGCCTGAGAAAACATCTTGTGTGTACTGCAGCCCCATCCTGCATTCAGTTCCAACACAGGAGCTATTCATAGAAAAACTGATGAAAATGTGCATTGTGAAACTTTTTCTTTCTCTGAGGTGGAAGCATGCTGTAGATACCTTGATGCTTTGAAAGAGACGTGAGCAATACACCATATACTTTGCACAACTCAGTGGCAATTATCTGAGAGAATCACTTTTATTTATGTGCTTCATGTGATTTTTTTTTTTTTTTTTTCACATAGAGGTGGTTAGTGATTGCTTCCCCAGAACCTGCATTTTCTGCCAAAGTTCCCCTCTCTTTTCCACCCTGACTTTCAGCTTAGCAAAACCCTGACTTTCCTATCAATAAACCCAAGGGATACATTTGTGCCATCTGCAAGTGAACAAAGGCAGGCTGCAGAGAGGGGGCGAAACAAAGCCTTAGACCTCTGCCCCATCCTGCCAATTGCTCTCTGATCATCCTGGAGCTGGCATGGCCATTCCCATCTCCTCCTACCCTCGTCCTGATGAGGTGAGCAGGTCCCACCTCAGCCCTGCCCCAAAGCAGAAGGTTCAGCCTCCTCTACTGGAAGACAAGTCACCAAATTTGTCAAAGGCTCCAAAGAAACAATTGAGTTAAACCAGCAGGACCTGTTGTGTGGAGAAGCACGTTGATGCTGACTTACCTTTGTCCCCACACAAAACTGCCCCAGAGCAACGATGCTCAGGAGCTGCACATGATGTGCCAACAGGAGCCCTCTGCTCCCAGCTTGACCCATGGGACAGCTGAATAGAGTCACCTCCCCTAGGGTTAGGCATTGCAGCCTAAAGCATTTTCCTTTATACTCAGTGGGAAGAAATAGGCCTCTGCAGAGGCCTTTATCTGAACTGCCCTAGGTGCTTTTTAGGATTAGAGGAATGGTCCAGGGGAAGCCGTGTTTCTCCCAAGTCCCGTAAGAGATGCACAAGAGATACCCAGGGCCTTATGCCTAACTGAGCCAGGACGGACAAGACTGACTCTCTCGGATCAGGTCAGACCTGCCAAAAAGCTGACCTCAAAGTTTGGGTTTCCAAAGATACCAAGCATGGGAAAATTGCCTCCTAGGTGATCTTCACCTTGAGGCTCTTCATGATGAAGAAGCCGATCAAGATCAGAAAGTAGACTGGTAGATGAATTATTTAGTCTAACCATAGTAGCACATGAGTGAGCTTTCCAAACAATAAATGTGGCATGAATAAATCATCACAAATCCCTCCTTGAGCTCTCGTGATGAGTCACAACCACCAAACCGCAGCTCCTTGCTCTGCCTGCTCAGGGCAGGCTACGCCACACGTCCACAAGGGTAGGATGCAGATAACCCACATAATCCTAGCCATGTGAACTCAGAAAACACAACAGTTTATCTTATTGGCAATTTTCTCAGCAGTGCCCAAGTAACTGTAGGAAATAAAAGCGAGTTATCTGGGGTAGGGTGTCCCTGTAGCCGGGTCTTGCTTTCTGTGTTGGCATTGTTGCAAAGTCCAAAGCTGCAGGAAAGATGTGCCTTAAATTGCATCCAGCAAGCAAAGGGCTTGTTCACACCAGTGTGAAACTGTTATAAAATTCAGTCAGCTACACAAACAAATAATATGCACGCAAGCAAGAACGAGACAGCGCATACCCGCTGGTTCGCAGTCATATAAAAGGTCTAGACATTGGCATGAAAAAAGACAAAAATATGCACAGAACAGACGATGCAGAGCATAACACCACGTCTGGCTCCTCATGGGACCTGCCAGGGGCCTGACGAGGTTTTGTTCTTCCATTTTGTAACAACTGGAATTGCTTCAGTGAGCTTGGTTGTTGCACTGTAATTTTTTTTTTTTTTTTTTTTTTTTTTTTAAGATAAATGCTAAGCACGTGCCTGTCCCAGCCAAGCCTGCAGAAAAACCCTGCTTCTGCACAGGGTCCCATTTTGGGGTTACCTCCTTGGCTACCTCTGGCACACAGAAAATAACTCATAAAACCATCCCCAACTAGTTTTCCTGTGTGCATCCCATTTCAGCGTGCAGCCCTGGATTTATCAGGTGCAACTTTCCAGCACTCCAGGGGCTGGGATTTTTAGAAGAAGGAGGCCAGGCAAAAACCACTCAGAGCCAATGTCACTGTGGTCCCATAACTGACGGAGCACAAGGAAGGGAGATGAAATCAGTTTCTCTACGCTCGTTTTGAAACATCCCACCCGTGAAAGCATTTAACCATGTGCTGTTTATTAACATCCCCACCAGCCCCAGTATTTCAGTGCAATTTAAACACAAACCTAAAATTAAGCCTAAGCATCTGAGATCTGCTGAGTAGAAATGGATGGTTTGTGTGATTAATGTTAGGCACATGCTTTTGTGCTTAGCTGCAGTGAGTTATTGGTGGCCTCTCCGTGCTCATATACACTCCTCATTTCTGAGCCAGATGTGAAAGCAATTAGCACAATGGGAAGACTATCTTTAAGTCTGTGGGGCTTTTTATAGGTTGGTGTTTATTTTTGGACCTACTTTCTTGAGGTGAACTTTGGCAGGCTGTTCAAGGACTGGTTTATGTCATGACTGGCTATTGTTTGAAGTTTTTTATTGCTTTGGCAAGGCTTTGGGTTGGAAAGAGAAGGGGGGAGCTTTTGTATTTTTTTTTCCTTTGTCATCTTATTCTGGCTACTCTTTAACAGACAGCAAAAGGATCACAAAGTCTCTGGTGCAGATAGGATCATCCTCAGCTTCTGCCTTCTCAGGAAATAGCAAGGACTGAAGGCAGTCCTGCTATGGAAGTGCCCAGAAAGGTCATCTGGAAAAAAGAACAGCCTCATGGAAACTGCTTTTAAAAAGAGGAAAATATAAAAAAAATCTCTCTCATCACTTTTCAGGTCCCCTTGTGGCATGGCCAGGATGCTCTTTCCACAGCCATATAAATACCCTTCCCTGTGGCATTGGACTCTGGTGAAGAAGCTTTGCCCCTCTGCAGCACCTTATTACACAGCCCCTCACTTGCCCAGGCAGCAGAGCTCACGTCCCCAGGGAATTAACCCCAAGCAGGCCTGGCAGGAGCAGGAGGACCAGAAGACAGAGGTCTTGGTAACGCTTCCATCAGCACAGTGCCAGCGAGGCACTGGGAGCTCTGCGTGGTCCCTTCTCCACCCCTAATGCACTCTTCCAGTGGTAGAAAAACATCTCCTGTTGCACAGCTATTTCAGTATGTCCTCAGCAAACACAATAAAAGCCCCTTGCCTGAACTGCTGCAGCAAACCTGCCGGACACAGGAGCAGAGCCACCCCTTAAGCTCCCTTAGCACATCTGCTTGGTTTCTACAGCAGCAATACCAAGCAGGTGATGTACTGGATGTGCTACATCCATTGGGGAGGAATTCAGCCAGCTCAGAGCAAGAACAGCCTCATCCCATCTTTTTTCCCTCTCCCCTGCCTCCCTGGGTTATGGTACAAGCAGGTGCTCACACTTGGGTGCAGAGGTGAGGAAATGCACAGGGGATGCCCACTCGTCTCCATCCCCATACACCAGCCCTGGGACCTCCTTCAGCTGCAGCCAGAACTCGACAATATAGATATGAGCTGCTGTTACTCACATTTTCCAAAATACAGGAGTCCTCGGCTGGATGGTTCCAGTGCTGCTCTGTTCTGGACACACACACCAAACACTCACAGTGCTTATGAGTACAATTATTTAAAAACACCACCCAGTCTGTGCTTGGCTCTGAGCAGAGCTAATTTAAACACTTCAGCTAAGTGTTCACCTGCAGAGTTACTTCTACTGCAAATGAAGCAATAATTCCACGTGGTTGCTATTATTCAGTATCACTCGTTAGCTCAAGGGACTTTTATCTCCAGAGGAAATTTCCTTTTATCAGATTTGGCCACTGAAAGCTCTGATGAGCATAAAGCATGCACAGTTAAGAGCCATTTTGATATGTGATATGAAATCAAGATATGATTTAGTTGCTGCATAAGGACAGCAAAGCAGCCTACCTGCTTGGCCAAGTATTGGGCTGGAAATGGAGCCTGGATCTGCACTGCCTGGTCCTTTCAGAAAATTTGGCTTTCTCGCCACATGCACAGCTGGCCCTCGTAGCTGTCACAGCCCCAGCCAGGATGCCAGGGATGGATCCTGCAACATTCCCAGGATGACTTTGGGTCCATTCCCAGCCACAGCCCAGGCATGCACCAGCGGTCAGGTTGGCACCACACTCTGCTGTCCTTACATCAGCAGCCGTGGGGGCTTGAGGATTACAGGGGACATTTACTCCTCAAAACTATTTTCATGCACAGCTGACAAATAATTAAGAGAGCTGTAATCACACTAGATTCCGTAAATTACTTATCTCATTTGGTAGATTTTTTTTTTTTTGCTAGATCAAATTTCCTAATTAAAAAAACAACAACAACAAAACAAACAAACAAACAAAAACACTTTTCTTCTATTGTGGTGAGTGTCTTCCATTATCTATCTGCTCCCAATGTGCCAGCGAGAGGAGCGTTTCCTTGCTGCTGCGTCCCGCCTCAGACCTTTAGCACTATCATTAAGATTTGATTACGTAAATATTTTGCCTGATGCTTTATCTCATGTTACATGCAATTTTTATCCTTGGAACATCGTGGCCCACTTAGCCAGACGGAGTGTGCAGTGCCTGCTACAGAAAACAGAAAGCAGGGCTGAATTGATGGGCTTCCTCCCCTGCAAGTGGCATGTATTTTCAAGCACTTTAAGCAAACGGTGCTTTCTGAGTGCATTCTGAGCAGCCTTCAAGGGAAAAAAAGGAAAAAAAAAAAAAAAAAAAAGTTAATATTGGCATTTCTGGAGAGATAAGTGTTGCTCAGACTAATTGGCAAGAGGATGAAAGTCACTGTGGATAGTCCAGAGCACACAGCAGAGGCGTGCTAGACGCAGCCTGGCAGAGCAAAGTCCTCTGGCTCCGCACTCCGAACCACCAAGCAGGTATGCTCTGAAAGGCACCTACGGGCCCTTGCAGTTTGCAGCTTCACTCGGTAGCTGATATTTCCACCTGCATCTCTACAAGTGATATGCCACCTCTCAGTGTTGCTCTAAATCCCATCGCTTCTTCCTGGACCTCGAGGGAGCACGAGTAGCTCCTGGTGCGGGCAATGCTGGTGCTGGATCCCCAGCACTGCTCTTCTTGCACAGGAACTCTATTTTTTTTCCCCCACCTTTGCTAGCATAGTGCATACAAATGCTTTCTGCCTGCTCACATGCAGTGCTATCAGAAGTGCATACATCTCCAAGCACCAAGACACCACTAATTGATTTTAATGAGGACATCCTCGCTGCCTCTTGCTGTTCTGCACCTGCTCTGGGACCAGCCAGAGGAGCTGCTGCTTCCTAACAGCAGCTTCTCCTGCCACCTGAGAACCAGGCAGGGCTTTTCCAGTGCCACCAACTGTTCTTGGAAGGAGAGAGGCTGGCAGAGAAGTCCTGCACTCAGAAATTCAGCACACTAATGAAGCTGAGGGCAGCAGCCCTGCCACGGCGAGCCCGAGACACAGCATGATGGAGCTTTGCCTGCCAGCCATACAAAGCAAGAACAGCACTCTGATTCTACCACTAAACAAAAATAGATAAAACCAGATAAGGATACCAAAGCAAATAATAACCAGGAAAGATCTGTGATAAATCATGAAAGCCAGAGAATTATGCCAGGAAAGACACGTTTTCCCACCCTTTGCTGAGAAGCTATTTCACACCATGCCTGCCTGGACTGTCTGCAGCCACTAACAGCTACCAGGAGCTGGAGCGCCTACAGAGACCAGTAATGCTCCAGAGATCAGTAACAAAGCTCAGGGCTTCCAGTAAGGCCACTGCTCATCTGAGCACAGAGAGACCCACGGGAGCTTCCTCGCTGATGTCAGTTCAGCCGCAATATCTGCTGGGGCTGAGGCAGTGCCGAGCTGTAGGCAGACTCCTTAGCACAGAGACTGCCAGGTGAGAGCGAAAAAGTATATTCACTGTTGTGGATAAACCCTGTGTGCCTGTTTTCGGGACCAAATATGAGGGAGAGAGGTACAAATGCCACTGGGAATAAGGAATTTATTGACTGCTTAGCCAGCTCTGCCTTGTGTAAGCACTTCCACATCCTTCTCCTCCTAAACACACCTTGCATTTGGATGATGAGCACAGGAGCATCGCACAGACCGAAACCCTTCGGCTGCCTCAAGAGAAGCATTTAGTCCTTTGGCACAGCAAATTCCAACTAGTGCCACCCTCACCACCCTGAGCAGATAAGCCCAAAAGGGCCACTTGTGCCACTGAAAAAGGCTCTTTGCTCCCTTATCCCCCGCACAGAGATCACTCCCTTCAAGAGGTGCAGGCAGCTCGGGCCTGTCCAACCCTTCCCAGAGCTGAAATTTTGGCATGAGCTCGGTTCCCCAGCCTGATTTTTCCCAAACAAGCTCTGAAGGGTTTCAGGTTTGCAGCCTGGTGGAGCTCACATTTTTCCACGTTATTATTTTTCCCTCATTCAGTAGTGTGCGATTCAGCTCCTGGGGGCTTTTCAGCACTATGTGCGAGCTGTCTTCCAGATCTGGGTCTACGCGGTTTCATTACACCGACCTCGAGTTTTACTTGAGTAAAGCCCAAAATACAGAGTAAGCAATAGCCAAAGCCAGTGATTTTTGCCTGGTTTTCAGCCAACATTTTTCAAACCTACCTGAATACATAAATTGTCGCAGCTGTAAAGCTGGGCTGTGAACGGAGAGGCAGTTCATTCACTTGCTTAGACATTTTGTGGCAGGGAGAGGCTCTGCTGATCCATTTTACACTTTTACCCTCAGATTAGCCAAGTTGTCCCCCAGAAGTGCACAGGAACTAGTTCAGTAACTAGGACAAAGAACCCTGCCCAGGCATGTGGGAGCCCCAAGTTACTACTTTTAATCTAATGATGCTGTTCTGTAAAACCAATCTCATAATATTTATCGCATGCTCCTGAAATTCTTGGGGTCGCACCATGCAGGGTTGAATATCACCTGGGTTCACCTGTCACCTTCTGGGGAAGTAGCACCAACGTCTCCTGGAGAGAAGCTTCCCATGGGGCTCCTGGAGGAGTGCACCAGGAGCAGGCGTGATCCTGGTGTGACGGGTAGGATCGGGGAAGGTGCAGCTGGCACCCCCAGGACTTGCTAAGCTCCTGGCTTCTGTGGGCACTTATAAGTTGTGAGAATTAAACTCCTCTGCCAGCACTGAAAGAAAAGAGACAAGGGTGGAAGGACCTGCCTGTGCTGTCAGATTTATTGTTTTATATTCAAGGCCCAACTGGACGCCTACCTGGGCAGCCTGCTCTGAAGAACCTGCTTTGCAGGGGGGTTGGACCTGATGATCTTTCGAGGTCCCTTCCAACCCCTACTCTTCTGTGATTCTGTGATTAGGAGTTTCATGAAAATAACTATTTCTCCTAAAGCCACAATTGCTGGGGTCATAAGGTTATATCAGAAACTCACCTCTTGCTCCCAGATTGCTTTTTAAAGCTAATTTTGCATATGAATATGTGTCCCCAAAAGGAAATAGTAAGGCCAAAAGTGTTCAGATGGTACACCCCTATATTTTCCAGGAAAATGGGGTGGGACCACAGACCCCATCCCTCTGATCTCGTTCATACTGAACTTCCCAGGACCAGAGGTACTCCAACATTGCACCTCTTAAAGAGAAAGAGATGGGAGCAGGAGTCCTGCCCCCACTAAAACAGGCAGAGCCGCTCCCAAAGCTTGGCAGCATCTCAGCAGAAGGACCTCCTTGATTCTGAGGAAGATCTGTGCTCCTCTCTGCTGTGAGGAACAGCCCTGACAGCTGCCCACAGCTTCGGCAGCATGGCAGCAGCTCTGCGAGGATGAGCTCTGCCATCCCACACCTGGTTCCACACTGGTCCCCATCCAAGCAGCCACCGGCAGCCCTGAGCTGTGCCTGTCCACTGAACGGGCAAAAGATGCCCTGGGGACGGCAGCCTGATGTTGGAACTGAAGTCCATCACTTGGCAGTTATGTCAGGCTGTTCGGGGCAAGCACTTCACACTTCCCCATCCCTTTCCTCCCCAGCAGCATCCTGCCCTGCGTCGGGACTGGGCTATTCTTAACAGCGTCTATTTTGGGATCCAGGCTGGAATGCTGGAATTAAGATCTTTCCTTCCTTTAAAGAAAACAAAACTAATGATATTCAGAGAGCTTCACTTTGGTTCAAAGGCCTTATTCTCTGGCTGATGAGTGAAGCAGATTTATTCCTGAACTTAGCATTTACTGGGAGCCACGGTGTGCTCCCCCCCAGCACCAGCAGCTCTCCCAGGCTCTGGGGAGCTGGGTGGTATTTCTTCAATGCACCAAGTAGCTGCATTAGGTTTATTCACCCCCTCTTTCTTGGCAACACCTTGCAGCAGCTTCACTTTAGATTTAGTAAAATATTTTCCACTACCCCCTTTATTTATTTATTTTTTGGACAGCAAACAGCTTTTGGACACAATGCAAACTGTTGTGGAGAAGAACAATTTAAATCTGTTCAGCTAACTTTGAAGACTGCTATTAGGAACCCAAAGATGTTTTCTTCCTTGCAGTGTTCTTGGGAAGGTGCTGCTGTTGCAAATGGTGTATGAGCCCTTGTGGCTCTGTGGCCCCCACCTGGGGCAGCTCTAAGATTTGACTGAAAACAAAATACACCTTTCCTCCCAAATGCAGGTTTCCCCAGGGCTGCACGGTAGATGTTCAAGGGCGCCCCGAACACCAGGGTGGCTTTTCACAGGTAGCAGTGCAATGGGATTTCTGGAAAACTGTCTAAAACCATGTCTGTTCAACCTGCCGGCAAACACAGGCCATGACACCAAAGCAAATTGACCCAAGGACCTGCACAGAACAAGGTCACTGTAAAATCAAATTAGTTGGTGGTGAAACCTTCCTTTGAACTGCCAAGAAGAAAGCATGTGGCAGAAACGTAGAGGTAGCAAGTTCTGGACCACAGGCTGTGTTTCATTCTTCCTCAGAAGTATCCTGTCCACTCCCCATCACTGGACAATGTTCAACGGAGGTGAGCAACCATCACCCACAGCTTCCCTTGCAAACCAGCCGGACTGGCGCTGCCTCATTCACACAGACACTGTTCAGATTTCAGTATTTTGCTAACTGAAGCACACAGAAGCCGAGTCGGAATACTGGCAGCTCCATTATTGCTTTAGCAGCCACAGGCTGAGCCCATGCAAGGCACAGCCAAGAGCCACGAAGAGCTTTTGGGATCTCCAGCCAACACCAGGATTTTGGAGTTTGGAAAGGGAGCGAAAACTGAAATCGTGGTAAAAAACCCTTACAGCTTCCTCTGGCCCCACAGGGCCCGAGGCTCCAACCACTCCCACCACAGCCGTCTGTCTGTCCTGGCGCTGCTGGAGCCAGGCGTCCTTCTTGCTCTGTGTCCCCAGCCAGCCTGGGGATGTGTCTTGACCTTAAAGCCGTGGTGTTGCCCCAGGTTTCCCGTGTGAGTTATCTCCCCTTATATCTGATTCCAATGAATAATTAAAAAAAACTGCATCCTGAGCAGAGCTGGCTGGAACTGCAATTCCCATTACTTGGGAAATCCTGACATTAAGGGAGACATTGACTCTGCCTAGAAAAAAAAATACAACTAACCACCACTAAAATTCTTGTATTTGCCAAGAAAATGAATTTCCCCTCAGCAATCAATTCAGGGCCATTACCATGTTTCACTTCAGTGGATTTACTTTGACTCTTCATTATTCCTTTCATTCCTACATGTTTCTTAAATTATGTACTACATGCATTTGGAATTATAAAATCTATAAAGACAATATATTAAAATTTACAGACTACATTACATGAAATTCATTTAAGTTACAGAACAGAAATGAAATATTCTGCCTCTGCTGAAGTTTTGATACTATCCAAACAAAATACTGCAACTTTTTTTTTTTTTTTTTTTTTTTTTTCCTGCTGCAAAATGTTGTTGGAGTCAGCACATTTCTACTACATGGCTTAAGTTCAATTAACCTGCTTTTTCAGAGGGAAAATTATTCTGAGAACAACTACTGAGTGGCTGTAGTAGATGAGATATTCCCATCCTGTTCATCCCAAACCGCTCTCACCCATCTCTTAATCCTTGCTGCTAAAATGCTGTGCCTGCAGACAAGCACTGAGGATAGAAACAAACCAGGTTTTTCCAACCTCATGCTCCAGTCCTGAAAATTGACATGAGAAGGCTTCAGGGAGGCTCAGAGGAGATCCTTCCTCACTCCCTTCTACGTGTAAGTAATTAAGTAACTAACTCCTGCTGGACTTGACAGGCAAATCTTCTCCTTCTCTACACCAACAAAACGTGCAATGGGCCTTTTATGCGTCTTGGCAGTGCTGGGTGCAACCTGATGAGATCTTTGGAAAGCATCATTTGAAAGCTTTGATTTCACAGGGAGCCATGGAAAAAAACGTGGCTCTGCTTGGAGCCCAGGGCAGCCCAGCAGCACACGTGGCAGGCCCCTTCGCAGCAGCACGAGTGCTCTTTTCTTCCAGCAGCCATTGATACCTGGCATGCAGGGAGAGCTCCCTTTCTGCACTGCCTCCCAGATGAGCTGCCTTCCCCATGCACTTTACCCTGCTGGCCTGGTGTGCATGGCCCCATCATGCTTCTCCTCCACAGCGAGAGCACCGGCTTCCCAGAACCAAGGCCGGGGTTACCAAAGGCACCACACAGCAGCCAGGGCATGGGATGAGGCCAGGAAAGCCATGAGGCAGCTGCTTTGCTGCCATGTGTTTGGGCATTTTCTCCGTTTTTACCTTGCTACTGGTGAAACTGGTTCAGTCATACCAAAAGCACATCAAGGGAGGCCTGATAATGTGACCAAAGTGTTGTCCCCAGACCATAATCACTGTTCCTGTGGAGCAGCTAAGGCAGCACTAACTATGGTCACAGAGCAGCTGAGGTCAAAGGCACCTCTGCGTGCCTCTGGAACCCCCTGCCCCAGCAGGGACACCCCGAGCAGGGACCCAGCACCACATCCAGGCAGCTTTGGGACATCTCCAAGGAGCCCCCAGCACCTCTCTGGGTACCTGTGCAGAGCTCTGATACCTGCCCAGCACAGAAGTGTTGCTGGTGGTCAGACGGAGCCTCCCGTGCTCCAGTTTGTGCCTCGGCTCCTGGCACCAGGCACCACTGGCAAGAGCCTGACTCCATCCTCTTTGAACTCTTTTTCAGGTGTTTAGAGACATGGATGGGATCCCCCCGAGCCTCCTCTTCCCCAGGCTAAGCAGCCCCAGCTCTCCCAGCCTTTCCTCATAGCAGAGATGCTCCTGAATCATCTCTGTGGCCCTTCCTTGGACTCTCTCCAGTCTGTCCATATCCTTCTTGCACTGGGGAGCCCAGCAGTGGACACAGCACTCCAGCTGTGGCCCCACCAGCTCCCCTCCCTCTGGCAGCGCTTCACCTAGGACACCCAGGACACCGCCAGCCTTCTTTGCAGCGAGGGCATGCTGCTGGCTCATGCTCAGCTCAGTGCCCAGCAGCACCCCCAGCCCCGCTGTGCCTGGATGCTTCCAGCCGGGTGCCCCCTGCACGTCCCGGCGGGCTTTGCACTGCTCCCTGCCCAACCCCAGCAGGTTCCTGCCATCCCATTCCCACTGCGGCAGCAACCTCTCCTCCCAGCTTTGGGTTATCTGAAGAGTGTGCTGCCTGCCCCATCGGCCAGGCCATTAAGGAAGATGACAGCCCATGAGGCCCTGCTGGTGCAGAGCTCAGAGGAGATGCTGCCTTGGCCCCTCTTGCCAGCTACGTGCCCTGCCATGATGGCTGGACGGACAACGTGCTCACCCCAGGCGTGATGGATCGCGGGGGTCTGCCTGTCTGCCTCGGCCATTTGTAAAAATTGTGAGACATCCAGGCATTGCAGTTTAGGGAAAAAACTAAAAACACATCAGGCTGCATTTGTCAGGATGAGCTTGAGTGAAGCCAGGCCAGGCTGGTGCCTTCCAGGAGCAGCCCTGCCTGCAGCCTATCTATCCCACCGATGTGTCTGCCTAGCCCCTGAAGACCTTCCTCCTCAGCCTGAGGCTAAATCTTTATCTTTTGCAGGAGCTATGCACAGGTTAGGTTTTCTGCAGCACGTTCCAGCCACTGGCAGACATTCCTGTGTTAATCCCAGGGAGTGGAGACCCGCTTCCCAGATAAATTAGGGTTGATTTGGGTGCAGACCCAATGCTGCAATGTTGTGCCTGCATGAAAGAACATATCACACCTGGGTTAGCTCGGTCACCAGCCAGCCAGAAAACAAAGACGTGTCTTTGCATCATTCCTGTGCATTTCCCATCCCTACTTGTCAACAAGGAGCTTGGTAAAAGGCAACACAGTCAGATGTAAGAGGGACTCACCCCATCCCTGGAAAGTTTCCAGAACAGAAAAGGGAGATGACACACGGCTTGGAAAATGTAAAACTTAATGGCTAAGCTTCATCAAGATTGTAATCAAATAAAACCATGATGGACATTGTTGTGCAAACACCATGAGACACACTGCTAGGAGCCCCACCTGCAATAAAAGATAACCTCAGGACCAGAGATGGTTTATTTGGAGGGCTCATAATGTGCCAACGTGTGCAAAAACACACAGGCAAGGGCTTCAGGGCAATGCCAGAGCTGGTGCCACTTCTGTCTCCTGTGCAGAGAGGAGCCCCGAGCATCCTGCTCCCCTCTCTCTGCTCTTTAGGAATGACACACAAACACTTCCAGCACTGCTCATGCTGGGGTCACCTTGCCCTTGGCTCAACCACTTTTTGAAATACAGAAACAAACTGTGCTTTTAATACAGAAAATGTATTTAATCTGCTCCTCCCTGCTGCGAGGACACAAGGCCTGGCACATGGGGCTGGGCTGAGAGGTCTGTGTGGGGCTCCCATCCCCAAACCCCAGTAGCACATCTCTGCTTTCAATAACTTGAGTAGCACCCAGGGACTCCAGGAGCCCTGAGAGCATGGGTAGCAGGGCTTATCCATATCAAGAAGCTTTCTGCACATTCAACTTTTGGCACAAGTTTGCCAGAGTGACTTAGACACTCCCTCCAGCAACCCACGTGTGATTTTACTCTGGTTTCCTAGGAAGAGCCCTGGCATTCCCCTAACTTCTCTTTGCATCCCCTAATTTCCAGAAAGCCACACCAAACCCCTCCCCGCTGCCCTAAGCAGCGCCACTGGGGAATAAAATTCTTGCTGCTGAATAAGGACTGAATTCCCAGCCCCGAAGTGCTCCTGGCTCCCATAAAACAGCAGCAGCCCAACGTGGTGCATGGGATGCTCCCCTCGTGCTGTGGGGAAGGTGAGCAGGTGCCAGCAACTGTGCCCACCCCATGGGACCCGCAGCAGTGTGCGGAGCGAGGGGAGAGGCACCGCAACCGCCCCAGCCAGATAAGGGCAATAACGCTGCCTCAGCAGAAATTGCCTGCAAGGAATCAAAGAGCAGGGAGGGCAGCTGAGTCACCAGGGAATTTGGTAAATAAGGCAGCAGTTATCAGCTGGGAACGTTTTTCTTAGGAAAAGCTCCTGAAATCTCAGTGCTCCCTCTGGCAGAGCCAAAGGTGTGCTTGGATGTTTCAAGAGCAGGGAAGCCACAGCGAACTCTTCAGCTGAAAAGCTGCCTGGTAGCATTAGTCAAGGTGGATTTCAGTGAACAGCTCTCTGTCTGAACAGAGGAAGGAGGGGAAAATGCTTTTTCCAGACAACCTCTTGAGTACACCAGTGTGAGTTCTTGGCATGCCCCAAATATGCCGTTTAAGTAGAACAGCACAAGAAAAGATAAATCTAAGTCCTCTGCAAATACACCAGGAGTGTGTGCAAAGAGCAAGCAGAAAACACTGGGAGCGTTCAGGCAGTGCTGGCGAAGGCTCGGGACAGAAGCAGCTTTTGTTCAGTGGCAATTAGTGCATTCCTGCAGAGCCAAGGGGCCGCACAAGGGAAGAGGCTTCCCTTGTCACTGCCCCCGTCCAACTGCTCCCACTGGGACGCCCAGCCAGCGAGGGCAGTGATGGATGGTGTCACAAAAGCAGGTAGGTGATGCTCAGGATGCTGCCCCACTAGCAGAACAATGCTGGGAATGGAAGGGTGCAGAGACAAAACCTGGGGAGCATCCCTGGGGATAGAGCAGCCGAGGGACAGAGCCTCCTCCTGGGGACAGAGCAACCCCCAGGGTGCAAAACGTCCCTCAGGGAGGGAGCTCTGCCCTCCGGGATAGGGATGGAGATGGGGAGGATGGGTCCTTGCCCAGTCAGCCCTTGGTGGGAGAGGGCAGGTCCTCTCCTGCCCTGGGCCAGCTGGAAGCGATGCTTCATGTATACCCAGTTCTCAGCATCTCCCACCCAGGGAGATCACAGAATCACAGAATTTCTAGGTTGGAAGAGACCTCAAGATCATTGAGTCCAACCTCTGACCTAACACTTACAGTCCCCACTAAACCATATCCCTAAGCTCTACATCTAAACGTCTTTTAAAGACCTCCAGGGATGGTGACTCCACCACTTCCCTGGGCAGCCCGTTCAGATGTCTCCAGGAGACACCTGGTAGGTGTCTAAGAGAGGCACAGAGCTTCCTTTCTCCTTCCAGGGACTTCAACACAAGGCCAGGAGGCTGGAGCCTATGAGCCATCCAGCCCTGCAGTGGCTAATCAGCAGTGATTCATCTCTCCGTGCACTTAATAACATTAAAGGCAGCATCTTCCCTCGAGCACGGCGCACTGCTCTATCTGATGGGCATCCAGCCACTAGTCCCTGCAGTTGGGTGGGACCTGATCCTGCTGTGCCCTCAGCACATCTATGAACTCCCAGTGCGCCCAGCAGGACCAGTCTCAAGAGACTAGAGAGACTGTATGCAAAGCACTTAGGGGTTGTAAATGGAAAGCATGTAGAAATTCACTTCACAGTAGAAAATCTCATAAAGCCTGGACACCTAATGTTACAGAAGAGGCTCTGTTTAAGAAAAGGCACGTATTTGGCTTCTGCTTATCTGGAGTACTACCGCAAAAAATGTTTTTCTTCCCCTGTGAGGTGCGAACCCTGTGCTGCTCTCCCCTGACAAGCACGTAGCCAGGCACACACCTATCTCCCACCCCCTCAACCTACCCAAAATGCAGGCCCAGGTCAGCTCTGTGTCATTCTTTGTCTGTGCAAAGCAAAGCAGACATCCAGGAGACCAGCAGCACTTTATACAGGGAGAGATTTCTGCCCCCACCACAAAAGGAGACATGAACCAGCATCTTCAGGATGCTCAGGCAACCTCGGCACCCAGAGCACGGAGGAGGGCTGGCAGCTCCACCCCAGCTCGACAGCTCCTTGGCTTCCAGCCATGCCGTCCTCCAGAGACGTCTGTGGTGTGTCACAGGCAAAAAAAAAAAAAAAAAAAAAAGAGAAAGCCAGACAGCGTCACAACAAACACAGAGCCCTCCGTGATGCTCATGGGGATGTGCCCTGCCTAACCCTCTGTGATTCACGTCCCTCCTGGCGCACAGCTGGGCTGGGACGTCTCCAAAGGTCTGTGCCAACCCAAGAGGAAGGTGACACTGGGTTCAGCCAAGTGTGTATGTATGTGAGGGCATTACCTGGGGTGTGCCAGGTCACCGCAGTATTGTAGAGGGAGAAAGGAACCAGCTCCTGCACCACCCAGCACAGATCTGCTGGTCCTGCATGGGGAAGCCTCCTGCCTGCTCCCCACAGCCTTAGTTGCTGCTCTGGAAGCTCACCTGCATTTTGACCAGCTGCATGAGACCATCACTTTAAACACCACCTTTATCTCTAGCATGCCTTTAAAGCCTCCACCGCAGCAAGGGTTAACCAACACCCTCACCACCAGGAATCTGAGGGTTATCTCAAAGAGGCTGGGATGCTGGGAGTGTTGGTATCGGCTCCTCAAGGAGCGAGATCACCCCACGTCTGATGGCCCCAGCAGACACACCACAGCCCTTTGTGCACCCTCTTCTCAGGAAGGTTCCTGTGCCCTTATGAGGGGCTCAGCACTCAAAGCTCAGCCGTGGGATTCAGGCTGGCACCCAGGTCACTGTTCATACAGATCAGATAGTGCCATCAATTTATCTAATTACATTCCCTAATTCACTTTCATGGTACTTTGCTGGCCATGGTGGGGCTGCAGTTGCAGGCAGAGCCCTGGCAGGCAGCAGCCTGTGTGCAATTACAATCGGAATCAATGCTATTTGAGGCTGCCCGTGGGTGTTGTGCCGCCAGCCAGCAGATTTTTGTGCAAGCCCAAAATGCAATCAGGGCAGAGAGAGGTCCAGAAGCAAGAGGAACCCAGCCCCAAGTGCTGCTGCAGGCTCAGGAGCAGCTTGCTGAACTCTGTGTTTTGCACCAATGGCTTCCAGAAAAATTGTGCTAAGCTCGGGGGCTGTCGGTGAGCATCAGTTGGGGTTTCATGGGGAGGAAACGGCTCCTATGACATGGGATTGGCAGAGTTGCCTGGGGCTCAACCTTGCACCACCAGATTCAATACCCCAAGCTTTTCAGCTAACAGGATTTCTGGAGTGGCTTTTATGCAACACGGGGAAAATACCTTCAAAAAACCTCCACATACACACAGGTGGGAAAAAAATAAAAATAAAAATAAAAAAGAGGGAAGAAATTGTGAGCTTTCATCTGATTTAAAATTTATATCTCATCAGACCCCCTTAAACAAGTTTGATGAAACCTTTAACAGAAAAACGTCCAGTTTAACTAGCTTTGTTTTGTTTTTGCAGCTAACACAATTTTTTGAATAGCTGAATGAAATCAGCTTCATCTCAGCACAAAAGCAGCACGGTAACTGTGCACATGCCACCCAATGCGGCCAGCACCCTGGAACAACAGAAACCTCCGAGCTGACAGCACAGGGACCTGGCTGCTCCCTGAATGGGAGGGACACGTCTAAATATTTTATGCAATTAATTTGGGTTCATTGGTTTCTTTGGCCCTGAAATACCATCTTGAGGTGTGGGCAGCTTTATAAAAGTGTTAGTCATGCAGCATCTCAGGGAGGATCCTGCTGAGAGCTACCTCATCCCAATGGACCTTGGCTTCTTGAAGCAAGTGCAAAGTGTCCCTGCTCCCCCATCTCTGGTGCGGGGAGGTGGGGTCGTGGATGTGCCACATCCACCTGAATAAATGATGTGATAAACTAAGACATGAGAACTCTGCAGGTCTGTGACAAAGCTCAGTGTCTCATTTTGCAGTGCTCAGGGTAGAAGGACTTCAAGTGAGGACAGGCAGGGTTCCTCTGGAGGAAATTACTGTTATCTGAGGGTTGGGCAGCTGAAATCCTTTCCTCTTCCACCCCATTAAGAGGGGTAGCCTCATGGGTAGCCTTGCACCACAGCAGGGAATGGAGAAAGGACAGTGTTATAGGCTGATACTGTGATAATTGGGGTTAAGGTAATAACATGTTAGCAAAAATATTTGCTTGTAACTATACAAACAGCACCCAAATTGGTTATGACTGGGGGTTGGGAACAATTATAGCATTTTTGTGTTTGTACCAAGAAACTCTCAGCACAGCTTGGAGGCTATTACAAAGTGATGAAGGCAGCCAAAGGCAAAACCTCTCCTTACAGCACACAACAGATAGTGGGCTTCATCCTAGGGTGATGCACCAATCTCTAATCCACCTCACCCCGGCCAGGCGAGAAGTTGCCCCTGCCTGCGGGGTGGGTAAGGGGCACCCAGCTCCCTCCCCAGTGACATGGGTCACTCCAGCCGAGGTGCCCTCTGCTCCTGCCCCACCTGGGTTCTGGAGGTCTGCAGCTGGCTATCACATCACTGAGAATGGAGGAGAAAGCCAGCATCATTTTCCAATTCCTCCTTTCTACCATTTGCATTTTCCATCGTCCCGTGCTTTCTGGCTTTGTTTGAAACACCAAAATACCTGAGCACAGGGGCCAAGCCCCACGTCCTGGCTGCAGGGTCGGGCAGTGGTGGACCCCATGGCACAAGGAACCCCATGCTGGGAGACAAGGGCCCCTTGGATGTAGCAGCTCTGTGCTGGCCTCTTTCTGCATTGCGCAGCTGGCAGATCACAGCAAGTTCCAGTGAGCTGGTGCCTTTGCTTATTGTTATTTCGACCAGCCCTTTATTAAGGTTAAAGATCCCAACCCCTTGGGCCAAGCAGCTACATCTGAGTGTGTTCAGGAAGGCCGCAGGGCCGGCACCCGCCCACGGCTGCCAAAACAAATGGTTGTATTCTCCAACAGCTTCCTCCCCTGAGACCCGATTCGTGAAAATGAAAATCAGAGCCAAGAAACCTTAGGTGTGAAGCAGCAATCCTGCAGTAAAAAAGGCCCCTGAATTAAACCGTAACACACACCAGCAGCACTTGACAACACCTGCACAGTGAAATGCAGGTTTCTGGAGGAAAAGGAGTTTTCCCCGGGGAAAAAGGAAACAACAAAATATACCAGGGTGAAGGGGTCCCCAGGTGGCTTCAGACTGAGCTCCAGCCTTCAGGTCTGCCACCAGGCCACAGGCAGCTGCCCCCTCTCCCACCACCACTGCCCTCAGCTGCGATGCTCAAACTCAGCACCTCGCTGCCTGCTTCCCACCTCCTGCCACTTCCATCAGTATTGCAGAATTAGGTCAATGTTTGGGATATCGTCAGCCCTTCCACAAGGCTGTGACAAGAGAGAAATGTCTCTGCCCTTCGACTTTTGGTTTCATTCCTGTTGCCATCAAGGGCTTTCTCCCAGTCCCCCATCAAGTCTCATGCCCCCAGCAGGAGACCCCCTCACATCTTTGCCTGCCAGTCATTCACGCTCAACAACTAGACCCTTGCACACCTCACGTCTCCACACGTGAAGACTGCCACTGCATGGCCAGCTGCCTGCAGAAGTTGAGACCGGCCGGAGTCCAATGCTGCGGCAGCAGTTTGGCTCCAGCTGGGCAATGCTTCCATTCCAACAGAGGGCAGATGGAGCTGATGGGACGAGAGCTGGCTCTACAGCTCACTTTGATGTGTGCCAGAGACACAGAGTGGGATGGGACTCCTCAGTGAATCATTGGCTACTGTCCGTGACAATCCCACCACAAGGTTCATTTATGTAATTAATGCCTCTCATCCCAAAGGTTCCTAATTTGCTTGAAAGATACTGAACCTGGTATCCCTCCTGCAGCCATCACGCAATGCTCAGAGAAAGAGCAGACATTGCTGGGAAGAAGCAGCAGGTGTTATAATGCTACAGGACATTGAGTGCTGGGACCAAAATTACTAGGGAGATGTACATGCATTTAGCGATAAAATTGCTCTTAACATCTCTATTCTTGCAAAAACCATCTTGGAATTTTTTAGGGTCACAAGGACCTTGGTTTTATCCCATGTGAAAGACGGTACCTCCCCCTAGCTCCGTGCCGAGGAACTGGTTCAGTAATGTCTCAAACATCTGCCACCAAAGCTCCCCTGGAGCGTCTGGGGACTTCTTCAGTCCCTTGCACCATGCCGGGATGTTTTCATCCAACCTTTTGAGTCATTTTGTAAGATAAAAATAAAATTAAAAAATCTCAACTTCCAAGGCTCTGCCTTCAGCTCCCCTCTGTGTAGCTGCACAACCGCTCCCCGGATCACCCAGGTCATAAACAAAAACACATCCTGGAAGTGATTGAAAAAAACGAAAAAAAAAAAAAATCAGAGGAGGTTGCAGTTGTCCAGCACCAGGACCAGCCTTGGAAGCACCATCGACCCACTGGAAATCCCACAGTGCAGGAGACAACTGTGTCCTTACCTTCAGACCAGTGAAAAAGGAGGTCTTCGGTCTTCAAAATTTAAATTGCAACTGAAAAACACTAATGTTTGATCAAAGAAAAGTGTATTTCTTCTTTTTCCACCCCAGACTTTACTAAGGACCGTGCCTACACTGATTTGCATGTGATCAAAACCATGTCTTTGTGTCCACCTAATGTCTTTCAGGCTCTCCGACCACCCCAAGCAGCAAGAGCTCGCTTCATGCTCATGCTGTGCTTCTCCTCCCCTTCTTCAGAAGTTGAAAAATCAAAGATGTGGACTTGAGTGTGGGCGTGCAGCGTTTTATAACAGCTATATCACCCTCACTGCAAACCCAGGGCCGTTTGTCCTTGTCCCCAGCACTTGTACTGCCCCGGCTTTTGGCTGCGGCAGAGGGTGGCAGTGGCGGCTGTCTGCAAGGTGGTGTGGGCACAGCCTTGGCTGGTTTGGGCTCCTGGAGAGCTCAGGAGGGAGTAAACAGGTGGTGAGCACCCACCCTGATCCCATGCACATCTGGAGGAACCAGTGCAATTCACAGTGTCCTGTGAACTACCCAGGTTTCCCAGGTGGAAACTTCTCCGTCATACCCAGTGCTGCTGTGTGACCAGCTATCCATCCCAACAGATACTCATCTTGGTGACTTAAATTCCTGTCTTTTTCATTTGTCACCCAATCTATCTATTTGGCTTCTCATTTAGGGAGCAGTTTTAGACTGACAGCCTCCAGCCCGTGGTGGGACTCCCCACGGACACGTGAAGGCAGGTTCCCATGGGAGCACCCAAGCTTTGCTACCACTGGTGGTGTTCCAAGGGTGCAACCACGGCCACAGCTGGAGGCATGAGACATCCACTGTGGACTTCCAGCACCCTGCTTTTGTTCAAATGCTGTGGGAAGGAGATATGTGCCTTGGTGAGGCTGGGAAGAGGAGTTATTTTTGAGTGAAAAGCCTGCACAGAACCATAGCAGACATACAGTACTCTGCATTTCCCAGAAGACAAATTGTGCCGTAATCTCTGTCCCCAGCTTGCCCTGGCCCTGCACACAATGCACAGATAAACCCAGCACTGCCAGGCATGCGGTTTCCCTCCCCATGCTGAAGCAGCATGGTTTCAGAGTAAAAGTGTCAGGGGCTGAAGCCCCAGGGCACAGAGAACCAGCTTGGCATGCCACCACATTGCTCCCCAAAGGTCACATCTCCTCATGATGGATGGTGGCAGGGAAATGCACGCCACACAACAGGCAGGGCGGCGAGTCACAAAGCTCTGCCTAGGGTCATGCTGGCAGGACACAGCTGGAACAGCAGCTGCAGGCACAGCACAGCATGCTCTGGGGAGTGGGTGAGCAGAGGGACACATGCCACCACTGAGAGATCACAGCTCGGCAAAGGAGAAGCAAGAAAATCTGCCAGCACTGCACTGCCACATCCTGACAACCCCGGGAGAAATGAGCAGAGGCAACAAGGAGAAGGCGAGAGGATATCCCCATCCCCGAGCCTGGTTGCCTCGTGGTGTCAGAGCTCCAACACCTTGAGAAACAGTCAGTGGTGGGAACCAATCGAGGTTCCTAGGCTTTGCTGGTAAAGTGTGGAAGTTCTCATTTTCACCTTTTTCAGGTCTTCTCCCTCCCTAAAGGCACTGTGGGCATTTCCTGAAGGTGGGCATGGCAGAGCTTGGCTGAAAGACCCGGAGCTGGGTGCACCTGGGTGCAGCTGTTGTCTCAGCACCAGACTGGCTGGAGGGCATCCATCTCCCTCTCTGTGAGCCCTACTCTGAAACCACCTGGATAAAAAGGTTTTCGGGTCAAAAGGTTTTTAAACAAAGATGTTTTCCAAACTGGGGAATCCTGGTAAATTTCTTCAACAATTCAGCTCTGGTTTCTTTGGCTTATTTCCAGGAGGTGCCACTACCTCAAACATGTGGGAGCTTACAGGATTGAGCAAGGCAACCCACCGCTCTCTGGGAGATGTGATGCATATTCTGATGTTCTCCATTGTGCTATTTCTGCCAACAGACCTCAGTCTGCATCCTCCCTCTTTCCTACATGCTCTGTCATGAATAGCATGCCTGTCATGCCCACTGCATCCCACCAGGGCCACCTCAGTGGACAGGCCTGGATGTCCTGAGGGCTCCACATCACCTTGGGGAGCTATTCAACAGCTCACTTGGGCTTCTTTCTACACATACCTGCACAACAGGCAAGCACTGGCAAAGGGAAGGGAAAAAGGGGGGCAGCAGAAGCTGCACAGAGAGGTGAAAAACATCCCCAGAAGGCAGAGACTCATGAATATCCTGCAGATGTGGGCAAATCTGGACCAGCCGTGTTCCATGTCCAGGGGAGAACACGCCCAAGAGCACCTCCGAGGGCCCCTGCTTATGCAGGGCTGGAAGTTTGTACTTCGGTGACTCATCTGTCCAGCTTTGCCTCGCCTGATTCCAGGCACTTTGCAAAGCCAGGAGGCCAGGCTCCCTAGGGAGCTGGGGGTGAACCCACAGCCCCAGCAGCATCCTTCCCTGGGGTGCACACACCCTGCTTGTGCTGCCCTGCCGCCCCCTTCCCTCATCCTCACTCCTTTTACAAAGGAAAAGAAGCGGCCCCTCCAGCAGAGCCAGGAGCCACGCTGTAGTTTTAATTTCAGAACAGGCTTTTTATAGTTTGCAGTGAAAAAAAAGCCATGCAACGTGAGAAGGTCGGGGTAATGTGACCGCCCTGCAGCGTGCTCAGCAGCCGAGAGCGGCTGGGCACAGACACAAACCTGCCTTCAAGTGAACCATGCAAAGCCCCCCACACCCAGAGAAAGGCACCTCATTGTTTTTTTGCTCATGCTGGGATGTTTTTTGTTGTTTTTGTTTTTTTGCTCATGCTGGGTTCATGCTGCAGCCTTGCTCAGCTGGTGAGCATGGTGACACACCAAGCCCTGTTGAACTCGGCTGGCACAGGGCTGGTGCTCTGTAGCCTTGCGGTTATGCACTCAAGTAGCTGCTCGCAAGTATCAGGGCAGGACGTAGAGCACGGCCCTTCATCCTAACACTGCAAAACACTTTAAAGGAGCTGCTGGCTCCACAGGTCTTTACATTGGATTGCAAGGAGCATTTTTGTGCTTGCTAAGTCAATATGTAACTAATTGTTGGGAAGAGCAAAGAATTCAACCCCTAGCTTCAGTTTCCCTTAATATGAGGAAACTTGGTACCCAAAAAAAATTAAAAAAATAAAAAGGAAAGAAAAAGTCCAGATTGGTTGGAATTTGCCAACAAACCTTGTTCCTCTGTGCATCGGAGCAGCTCCCACCCAGGCAGCACCTGCCCATGCTGTGGGAGCACCCGCCTGGGCAATCCCTCCCTTTCCGAACCCGGAGCTCATTCATAAACTTTGCAACCGAAACTGCCCCGCTGCCACAGCAACCAGCGCCTCAGGAAGTCTAAAACAGTAACAGGAAAAACAGCAAAAGCAGCACGGGGCAGCTCCATGCTGACAGCACCACCCACGAGCTCACTCGCTCCTATGTTTGTACAGCGTCGTGAAATCCTATATAACCAACAGGGCTTTTCTGGTTTATGAAACGTGCATGTCGTAACACAGCCTCATTCATCAAATATGTTGCTAATGAATTTTCCATTGAGCAAAACCAGGGGTGTTCTCAGACAGCTCCTGAAGTGGAGTCTGTGTTTGGACCCAACTGCTGGACAATTTGGGGTTCTTTGTTTCCCATCAGCTTCATGAAAATGTCCAAGCAGGGCTTTCACATCCAGCTTCAGCACCTCCCGAGGTTGGGTCCGTTCACTCATCCGAAGGTGTACCTGCTCTCCCTCCACCAAGGCACCCAAGACGTGCAGATGGCCAAAGTGAGAGAAGTTGCCCCCATCAATGATAGAGCAACCCTAGATGCATTTTCAGAAGGAATTTAGCCAACAAGAAGTCCGTCTTTGAGATTCAGATGAATATTTTTATCTCAGATTAATACAAAGCAAAAGCCCAAAATACAAAACTAGTCCAAAGTCTTATAGCCACGGCAGAAATCTCTCTGCCAAAGCAGGGCCGTAGCCAGACAGAGGACACCCGGTAAGGATTCGTGGTCCCCGCCATTTGCCCGTTCCTCCTCAGCTCCCACCCTGCTCCCCAGCTCGCGGCGTGGATCAAACACTGTTGTTTGGCAGAGGATGGCAGGAAAACCAATCCTCCATCGCGCAGACCGCGGTTCATAAGGGGATTCAGTTTCAGAGAGAAAACCTCCGGCATTTGGCTCCGTGACCCTGTGCCGAGCAGACGGCATGGGCCGTGCCTTCAGAGAGCCGTGTCCAGCAGAGAGGGCACATCCATGCCACAGCCCTGCCACCGGGAGCGGGCAGCTCCTCAGGACTCACAAATATTTGGTGCTCAAGGAGGGTGAGCGCCTGCCAGGGGTTCTCACGAAGGCTGGGATTTGTTCCCAGTTCTCGGTCCAAAATATCCCTTAACATTAATGCTCAAGGCATGCTGCAAGAAAACAGTAATCTGCTGGGACCTGGGGCAGGGACTGACTCCCTGCGAGTCCTTTCCTGCCAATTTTTAGCCTCGTTGCAATTAGAAACGTGCTGCTCCACAGACATTCTGCTTTACCCAGCCTCTTAAGGCAATGCCCATTGCTCAGCATTCAGCCACTGACACCTTTTAGCGGCCACCGCACTTAAATGCTTAGCAACTGCCTTTTCTAAAGGCTTGGATTGTGTTATGTCCTTGCCATGTCCTTTTCTCATCTGCAAGTCACCCTCTGAGTCCTCTAAATAAATAAATAAATAAATAAAAGTAGAGAAAAATGAAGAGTCAAAAGTGGCAGAGAGCTGGAGCCTGGAAAGCCCAGGAAACACCAACAGCCTTGGAGGCCAACCAGCCCCAGCAAAGACTATGTAGATACAACGGGGCAGGATGGTGCACGCAGAGCATCCTTCAAAATGCCTTTACCAGCCTGAACTTGCACACAGGTGGGACATTCAGGTGTCCTGGGGAGTCAGGGAAGGAGCCAGGGCAGGAGATGTGTGGGTGCTGCAGGATACCCACATCCTCCCCAGCATCAGCAGATAACCCCTGGTTAGCCACAAAGGAAGACAGAAGTGACTTAAACACCATCTGAGATGACCTAAATGTTGGATATTCTCAAATTATAAAAACCATCTGAACTTGGCATGAACCCCACCCTCCCCCTGCACCCAGCTTGTCCCCACCCCTGCCTGGGTGCCAGGCACAGGACCCAAGGCGTGACCCCAGCAGAAGACATCAGAAAATGCTTGGTGCCTTTCGGCAGAGGTTTGCAGAGGGTCCTCCTCCCTGGGGTGACGCACACATGGCTCCCCGGGGGACCTTTGTCCCCAAGAAAAGCCACGTCAGCCAGCAGCAATTGGGCACAGGGAAGGCGAGGTGACTCGCCTGGAATTTAGGCAATGCAGCCAGTTTGTTGTGGAGGACCACGCTGCGCCATGGGAGGGGGAGGAGGAGTTTTCCAAGGCAAAAGTGCTTATTCATCACCAGAACTCAGTTGGAAATACTCCAAAAGCAGCTGTTGGAAGAAGTGAAACTTCTCCTAAGCCTGTTCCTGCTCTGACATAACTTTGTAGAAAGTTTTCTCCTCTGCAGTGGGACTGGGGGCAGAAGCTTGTGGCGAGACTGTCCCTCCCAGGTAGTGCTCCCTCTCTGGGCCATCACCTGGCTTTTGGTTCTGCTTCTTCGTCAGAAAACCTGCACCAGCCCATCCTGCTGCAGAAAAAAGAGCTGACAGTGCTGCTGTCCCAGCCCTGAGCAGCGCTGGACAAAGGCAGGGGCAGGCTGAGGTGCGACAACCTCACACCCCCATCACAGCACTGAGGTGCCCCACCTCGTGCTACCCATCGCAGTGATCCTGCACCCTGCAGGATGTGGGCTTTTCTCTATAGCTTGGAAAAATCCCCACAGCTGCAAACACTGTGTAAATTCTGGGACATAAACAGATAAGAGAAGTGTTGACTGTCACAAGTGAACATTTCCTGCATGTGTTAACTTGGCACTTCTTGGGGGCACCAGAAGGAATCTTTGCATAGCTCCTGCCAGGCACCTGTTAGATAACATGGCCTGTACATCTCAACATTTAAGGTCAAATAAAATAAGTTTATTAGGGGAGGAAAGTAATGTAGGAACTGAAAATTAGACATCTTTGATTTCCCATTGCCTACCCCTTTGTTGATCCCAGCTACACTGGCAGTGCCAGGTCAAGGTCAGCCAGCCAGCTGGCCTGATGCTCAGCCCCACACCAGCCCTTGCCACATGGCCACGACCTGGATTGTTCTGTTAAATAGGGCCCCAAAAGCCCAATGTTGTGAGTGCCCCCTCCCTGTGTCTGCATCAGCTCATTGCTTTAACAAAGGTAATCCACACTGGCCTGAGACCAAGAAGCAATCAAGCTGCTCTCATGAGCCAAATGCAGTCAAGAAGCAGTTAAAAACAGTTTTTCCTATTCCAAACAGACCTTAACTACAAGCTCTGTTTCTTCCCCAACCCATCTCTGGGGGTACAGCTGGGGTTTACATCCAGCAGCTCTGCAGCAACCTCATTGTCCCCAGAGCCAGCCTGGGACACCCCAGCTCCTCCACGTGCACCCACAATGGGGCTGGGGTTGCTCAGCCTTCACACGAGCCAGGCTGCAGGGTCAGGCCCAGGGGGTGCTGGACACCAAGCACATCATCCAGGCTGCCATAGCACAGGATGATTTTTATCCCAGCAGGAGTCCAAGGCACAGAGCCCATCAGCTGCGGTGCAAGTAGAAAGGCTGGAGCAAAGCCAGCAGATGTGTCTTCATCAAAGCGCCAAGCCCACAGTTTTTACCTTCTCTTTCAGAATAATTCATCAATCTCAATTACGGGAAGCAATGGATCATGCAAAATTTTGGAGTGAAGTTAATTTCTACATGAAAATTCATGGTCCATCTACGGAGCTGAGCATGACCAGGTCAGGAATCTCCCTAGAGGAGTGATAACCATCTGCAGCAGAGGATCCCACTGAGCTTTGCCTTTACTAAAAACCTTGTCGTTTTTCCCCTTCTGAACCAGAACTTTAGGTCAAAAATTACATGTTGTTGGACACTAGGTTCTTGTGGGAGGAAAGGGTCCTCAAAAATGCTTTGAAGCCTGTGATACTGCAGGGGTTTGGCAATGACCTCCAGGTTTGTCTTGGCCTTTGGGAAACATCCCCATTTTTCACCAGCCCCACAAAACAGCCCTCCCTTCAGCCTGGGCCTGGCCATTCCCTGGCAGGCGCCAGACCACTGCTTCTGCTCATGTCCCAGCAGAGACTCTTGGATCTGAACAGAGTGCCACCAGCCTCCACGAGGCTCGACTTCCTTTCAGCCTGGTTACACTCAAACCAGATGGAGGAACCAGCTGAGGCTCCTCAACCCACCACTGTCACCACAAAACCTCTTTAATGGGGTAGAAATAAATTCTAAAAGGGGAAAGCATGACTCTTCACCTGCTCTACCACACCACTATAGGCAAAGCAGGATCTGCATGTCCAAAAGCACTCACCTCCCATCACAAGAGGCCATTGGGAGCAGCCTGCCCAAGCTAGATGCATTTTCCCATGCTAAGCTACAATGCAAAACCAGCCATTGTGTGCTGGATCCTGCGAGCCTTTTCCGTAACAATCGAAGCAAACAATAATCCTCCAGCCCCGGGGAGCAATGGGACACTGCTTGCATTGCTGAGCAAAAGGAGTTTTCCAGTCCCACGGTTGTGCAGAAAGACAAAACACCTAACTGCTTGTACCTGGTTTCAAGGCCACCACTGTCCCCTACCTCTTCCAAAAGTCATCCAAGTATTATATCTGCACTGTAATTTCTACATCGTTATGTTGTGAGATCCTCCTGGGAGGAGAGCTTCAAGTGGAAGCAGTGACAGGTTCACATGGCCCCAACACGAGCAGCCTGTATTCCACAGCAGCACCTTTCCCTGCGGTCACTGCTTCATCCAGACACTGGAGCATCCCTGTTTATCCATCAGGGAGTGAATCAGCAAGTCTAGAGCCCTGCTTGCTGTGGATTAGCTCTCCATTGGAAATGATAGCTCTTGTTATCGTCATTGTACTTTCCATTAATCCGCCTGAAGGAGCCTGGCCAGCAGCCCAGAATGGCTGGGGCGGCCACAGAGAGTTTCTATTCCCCAAGCATATTTTCAGCTCTACCATGCTGAGCTGCCCGCAGCCCTTCTAACAGCACCAGCTAACAGCAGGGGCTGCTTCCAGCCCCAGGAGATCTACGGCAAGTGAATGTGTGGAGAGAGCAAGAGCGTCTTCCAGGAAACATGCTGCTGGATCCAGGCACGGTTAGAAGGAAAAGAGAGAGGAGTGACATGGTGAGCATCGCAGTAAGGCTTGCTTTGGCTGTCACCCTGCTTTATAGGAACCCAAAATTCAGATACGGCCCCTCTGTGGCCAGCACAGACCTACAGGGCTCAGCTCATCGCTGCAGAGAGGCACAGGGGTCTTGGTGCACACAGGCTCTGCTGCTGCAACTGCATACATGGGGCTGGCAGCTCCCCGGGGAGTTTTTGCCATGTTTTGATGAGATAACTGAGCTCACAGGGCAGGGCTGAGGATGGACAGCAGCACAATCTCTTCCTTTCACCACCATCATGCCTCCAGGCAGCACCTTCAGATAAGTGCCCCTACGGCTCGCTACCTCTGCTGAATTCTGCAAGCAAGAGCACATTTGCTCTTTTTCAAGCATTTAAGAAACACTTGGGGAGCCAACATAGTCAAACAAGTATCCTTACAGGAAGACCGTGAAGGAACAAAGCATCTTGCACAGATGTAACATACGACGAACCCTCTTCTGCTCTGCAGCATCAAGTGTGGGATGCAACAGCAGACAGGCACATGACTTATTTATAAACTCCCAGTTTCTGGCTGCCTTTAGCTGACATGATTTCTGTGGGCAGATGGAATGCCATCCATCTCTTGAGGCTGCTAAAAGGCAGCCCAGGATGTCAGCACTGAGGGGGGAAATCTTTTTGCCTGCAGTGGAGCTGCAGCAGAGTGAGCACCCACAACCCCCACCAGGCAGCCGCATCCCCCTGGAGCTGTGGGTACAGCCCCCAAGAAGCAGTTCTGCAAGAATTGCCAAGCCCTGGTTGCAAGTCGGAGACTTTTCCCAGCTGCTGCCTTCTGTGCCATCCTCCACCATGGCTTTGGCATTTAGGGAGCCATATTTGCCGAGCAGCAGGTCTGATTGCAGCTCCCTATGACTATAAAAGCAACCCACGATGCTCAGAGAGGACCACAGGCTGAAGGATGCAGAAAGAGTGGTGTCAGTTGCATGTGCAGCCTCCTTCCCATCCATGTTGGCATTTTAAGCTCCCAAGTCCATCAGCAGCTTAAACTCCAGCCCACCAAGAGCTCCCTGCTCCCAGCAGAGCAAGCTTTACAGCTGCAGAGAACAGGAGGGAGCACAGCACTGACAGACCCTTTTGCAGCTCTGCCCTAGCATCCACATCACTTGGAGGACAGCATCCGCAGCCAAGGCTTGCCACAAGTCCTCAGCTGTTACCCTGGGCACTGCTATGTGGAACTGCACATCAGTACTGGAGCAGGAGATCTCCCCCGGGCAACAACTGCAGCCCTGGGGCAGGCTCACAGCCTGTGCCCCTGCAGGTGATCGGCACTTCCCAGGACAAGAGTGACTTACCTGCAGCACTGTCCTCCCCAGCCAAGGCACAGCCTCACACCAGCACAGCCAAAGATCTAAAAGACAGCGTGGCTCTCCTTCCCCAGGCTCATCAGAGACATCTAATTTATGTATTTAAAACTGAAAATTTGTGGTCAAAACCAAACCAACATCAGTTTGTGGCTTGTACGTTTCTAACAAGCAATGTAAGGCCTTTAAGAAAGGAACTACTGCGCATTAGGTAAACTTGAGGAAGGCATCTACCATTTTCATTTAGCCAGGAAGAAATCTCCATTATGAGAAAGGTGTAAAAATCCCTCATTCAACCCTGTTCTTCGCACACCCAAAATTCCCACTGCAGGACCAAGGGGAGCCTCAGGGAAGCAGATGCCACCCACCGAAGGACCGAAGGCAGAGCTGAAAGGCAACAATCCCTGGCAGCACGCGAGGTATAAGGATTCACCCTTAGGTTTAAGTCAGGGAATCTCAAGCAGTATTTCAGCTTTATTCCTGTGCTTGTTGTGCTAGCAAGCAGCTCAGATGAAAGATAGAGACAGAGCAGGCAAGGAGAGAGAGGAAAAAGATCAAAGATCAACTTGGAAAGACAAATTGCAGCATTTGGGTTCTCCTTCCCATGCCCCCATCCATTCTGTGATATGCAGGTCTTGAACCTTAATACAGGTGGGAACACAACAAAAGCCCTGTAGAAGCGATGGCTTCCTTCCCTCAAGCAGATTGGTTTTGGGAGTAGCACTGCACTTCTGTGCTTCCCCTTGGCATCAAAGGGCCACAAACAACATCTCTGGCCCACCCACCCAGTGCTCCTGCACTTTCAGCTCTCTTTGGAGCTCAGGCTGGAGCAGTTTGGGAAACCAGGGAAGGGCTGCTGTGCACTAAACTTCTCCAGACTTTGCCTTTCCGTCTGCAGCAACTGAATTAAAATGTGACTGCTGGAGTAGCAAAGGAGTGCTTGAGGAGGGCAGGGGTGCACAGGGCAGTGCCGACCTCCAGGCATGCAACAAGCCTGTGGGTGCTGCAAGGGGACATGATAAGGTGGCACTTAGCTCAGTGGTGCAAGATGAGCCATGCAAATGGAGCTTGTGCCACAAGGAAGCCTGGAGAGCTGGGCAGAGATCGGAGTGAGGTTTGACACGGGCGGTTTGAGGCGAGGTGAAGGTCTCTGGCAGCGTCAGAGGTGCACCCACTTTTTCACACTGCAGAGACTTGTTAGCTTTACACACTCAGAAGCAAGCTTTAGCTCTACACCATGCTGCTACCCACCATGGATCCACGGCCACAAACACCCGACCCAGCTCTCCTATGAGCATCACACGGTGAAGGACTGCAGGGCACCACCTCTCTGCAGGTCAGATGGCCGAGTGCACTGAAAAGCACTGCCAGGAACAGCTGATGTTTCCTGCAGAGCAGCAGCAGGACAAAAACATAACTCCCCCAGCCTTTGAAGAGCCAGCACTTGACCTCCGGGGCTGCCACCACCATCTAACCTCCCATTGCTGCTGAAGCCATGGAGACGACAGGAGCCAGAAAGCTTTACCAATGTATGATGCTAACCGAGACCTCAAAGTCCTTGCAAGCAAGGTCATACCTGAAGTACTTTGAGACTTTTTCAGGGTGGGTTTGAAGCTGATTAAAGGCCATTCTCCAAGTTCTATGGGTGGTGAAACAGAGACACAGTGAAACACAGTGATTTGGACCTTCAGCATCCAGCGATGGGTGACCTGATAAAGCTACTCTGACCACAGTTCTTGTTAGGCTTCAGAGTTAACAGAACAAGCATGCACCACCCATCCACGCCCTGGAGATGAGCCAGAGCAGCTTGCTGCAAGGGGTCCAAGCACCCCAAGATGTCTGTGGGTTCTTCACGCCTGGACTGCCACCACTTGTGATGCTGTGGCATGGAGCAGGGAGATGGAGGGTCCTCCTGGAGGAGGCCAGCGTGGCTCTGAGCAGTCCCCTTGCGCAGACCCAGGGGGCCATGTGCTGGCTGAGCACCACGGCGCAACTGGTGGCAGATTGACAAAGAGCTTGTGTCTGTGTGCCACGCTATAAATATTCCTTTTCAAAAAGGCACAACTGGAAAAATGTCTAAATGTCTATTTTTTGCCTCCTCTGCTTCACCCACTCGAAACATTGACATCATACCAAGCTCCTACTGAGACCGAGTCATTCCTGAGACCCAGAGAAGCACAAAATGCACCCGGCATCAGTGCTGGGGAGGGAGAAAAGCATTTCTGCAGCCCAGGAAGATGGTCGGAGCAGCACGGGACAGCAAATGCAGGCTGCAACAGTGCCCGAGCCAAGAGCTACCACCCTCCAGCAAGAAGTTCTGCGTACAAGGGTAAGACTGGGTGGGTGCACAGAGACACCCCATAGACCCACCCTAGGAGTGAGAGGCTTTTCTAAAAACATATCCATGCATTGGTGACAGGCTCAGAGGAACTGCTTCAGAGCACAGCAGACACACAAAAACCCTCAGCAGCCTCACACCCAGTTGATCCATCAGCCCAAAGCCCCCCTGAAAGCACCACCAGGGTCCCAAAGCCCGTGGTCACCATTTTCCACAGCCCTGTCATCCCACTTTCAGGTGCCAACACATATACAACCACACTTGCTCCTGCAAGAAATCAATCTGTATTTTGCTTAAATAAGGCAGTCAGCACCTGGCTTACATCTATTTAACGACCTGAGCATCTGGTTTCAATACAGCAGGCAAGGAGCAACCACAGCATAACAGCAGCCATTTAGAGCTGCAATTAGCTCTGGGCCCCCAGCCGTACATGATAATAACAAAGTGGGTGCTGCTGCTCCTGTTGACAGCTGCAGGAGGGTCGATTCCACCCCACCTTCCCAAAACACCCCAGATCTCCTCCTGTCTCAGATCCCCCGTGTTCCCTGTGCCACAGCCAACACCTTGCTGCCTCTGCTGCCTTCCTTGTGGGCATCTCCAAAGGACCCCAGCAAAAATGCGAGGCATGGGACTGTCCATTGAGCCCGGGCACTGCTGCTGCAGCTCGCCATGCAGCAAGGCTCTGTCTGCCCAGGGCAGGGCTCAGGACATCATTTTATGGGTTCAGCCTTGCAGGATGCATTGCTGGGGCACAGAGCTCACCCCCTGCACCATTGGCATTGCAGCCCTGGGCTCGCTGCCACCACGTGTTGCCCCACCTTGGGGCTCCAAAACAACATCCATGGATTTCAGCCAGTTCTGAACGGAGCCCTCGAAGCCTTTTGTTAATGCTGGTGGGCAGAACCAGCTGAAATCTGCAGTTACCATTCTGAGAAACTACAGCTCGAGGGTGGTCCCTCAGTGACAATGGAAAAGTCAAGATTTCCCATAAAGAGAAGTTACTGAAAAACTCATTTTAAGAATTGCCAAAGCCAGCATGTCCCCTCCCCCACTACCCCAGTGCTTTTCACAATGGACATACTTGTCTGGCTCCATTGTCTTGTTTACTGTAACTCCCTTACTTATGGAGATGCAAGGCTTCAACATTTGTTAAAGACATAACACATTTTCAACTGGTTCTTTGGATAAAATCGTTCAGCTCCTTGAAGCTTTTACATCTCTGGCCTTTTTGCTGCAGAAAGCTGCTCCCTCAGAACATTTTCAAGCAGCCTTAATTTGCCTGAAACTTAGTGCACCAGGTCATGCACCAGTCCCTGCCATAGATATGGGGAAACTGAGGCACAAGAAATAATGCATCCAGTGAGGACAACCAGATCAAGAGCAGAGCAGAGAGCAGCCTGTGAGGTCTCCGTTGCTCCTAGGCCATGGGATGGGGTTTCCCAGCTGGACAGGCGGCATTGCAAGGGTGCCCTGGGACCCCTTCCCCAGCAAAGTAACACACACACGCTCCAGCACGCATGCAAACATTTACATGTGCAAAAGAAAAAGGCTGGTGTTTTCTCAGTCACCTCAGCTACCATTTCTGGCTCTCTAGGGATGATTTCCACCTGTTTCCATACCCTTTCTTGCCACAGAACTGGCTATAAATAACTCTGGTTTTTCACCTGCGGGAAGGAGACGGCTGTGTCCCAGGGGAGGAGGCGCAGTAGTGAAAATAGTTCAGTGCTGGGGCATGAACGAGATCCCAGCCCTGGCAGAACAAGAAGGAAAAGGGTTGTTTTGTTTCTCACCATTCCCCAGCTGTGCAAGCACATTGTCCGCACCCGCTTCAGCATCCTCTGCACAGAGCTACCCTACAGCAGCCTGAGCCTAAGATCACTGGGGATAAGCGATCACAGAGCAAACCCTTATCCCTGGAGAGGTTTGGACAATAATTCACAGCACACCTTACATCGCACTAAATATAACTGGTCAACACCCCTTGCAGATGACGTCCACATCAGCAAGGATGTAAGCATAGGACAGTACAGGTCCCTTTTCCAGAATCCCTCACAGTAAACAGAAGAGGCAGCAGGAAGAGCTGGAAATGAAGGTTTATTTATTTATTGCCCATGTTGTGGCTCACGACCAAAGCCACATGCTGGCAGGCACGGCACTGCTGACCACAGGGCTGGTGGGGCACGGTGCCTGCACGGGCACGAGGGGGTTGGAATGGGCCAGGGCACAGATTTATTAATACACCCATAGAAAGTGCCAATTTGTTGTGTTTTCTAATTCTTGACATTTTTCCCTGCAGACGCCCAACAGTGCTTCCCAAAGCATTCAGCTGACGGGTGGCATTAGCCCCCTCTCAGCCAGACCACACGAGCTGGTGCAGCAGCAAACGCTGCCCAGTGTTACAGCCCAGGGTGAATGGCTTCCTCAAGCAAATTTGGTTTTGATGTGAAAATATTTTGACAAAAATATTTCCAAGCACAAGGCAAGGGAACTCACTTGGTTTCATAGCATATTAGATGAAACCCTTGCAGAAGTGGATCAGAAATTAGACAGATGGATATGCTTTTTGCTGTCTTTGTGACAGATAGTCCCAGCCAGACTTGGCTGATTTAGAAACTCTGGAGAAATACAGCACCCCCCATCCCCAGCAGAGCCCCACCACCAGGTGAGCCCTCTGGGCACCAGCACACATGGCCAAACAGGGGACCCTCTGTCCCACATCTGCAGATCCTCCTGCTCCTCACATGCTCCCCTTGCCCCTGCTGGAAGAGAATCCTACTCTCCAGTGTTCTGTCTGCTGCAGGCTTTGATCAGGTAGCCACTGATGTTTTGTCCAACTTGATCCATGCCTCGCTCCAGACGATTACCAGCAGAAGTGGATGCACATGAGGTGCCTGCACAAGTTGGGTCTCAACAAAGGATGGTGTGCATGACAAAGGCAACACAGATGGTCCTGGAAAACTGGATTCTACCTCTGTCAGCCCAAGAGGACCTAGGTGATGCCAGACTTTCAAAGGCTCTTGCAAAAGACCATGTTCCTCAGTGCTGATGACCTGAGCTGGTGTGCACCAGAAGCTGGAGACCCCAGGCACAAGCTTTCCAGTCTCACATAAGCTCAGAATTGCTGGGGAGATGTGATTTCTGCCTGTACTTAGCCTTTACACCTCTGTTCATCTGTTAGAGTGAGAACAGAGTAGCTGCTCATCTGCCTGCTGCATGCTCAGCTTTGATGCTGCACCGCTTTTCTTTTAGTTCACTTGTGCATGAAAATATTCATGTACCCATACACACAGGCTGCTACATGCGACAAACAGAAAAAAGAATGGAAAGACGGGATAAACCCATAGGCAGGGTCTGGGTGCGAGTGGCCAACTCCTCACCCTTCCAGTCATTGCTCCTTTGGCCCCACGCAGCTGAAGATGACAGGGACATGGATTTCCTCAGGGCACTTTTCCTCCGCTGCTGCCCAACATCTCAAGCAGACGCAGACACCGATGCACAGCCCCCGAGGCTGTTACCCACAGCCAAGTCCCCGGCGGCGCTGGGCACTGCTGCCAGGGGGGTCACAGGGTGCGGGAGGGCAGAGAACGGGGCTCTCTGTGTGCTGGGCTGCGTGGGCGTGAAGGCATCTGCATCTCCATACCCTGCCCCTGCGCTGCACCCTCTGTGGGGTGTTTGCGAGCAGCGAAGGGCTGCCTGTGTTTCCAAAGCAAGCCAGAGAGGTGGTGGTTACAGTTTTGTCCAGACCTGAAATCAGACAAGAGCAAAATGCAACACTACGTTTTGCACTCATCTGCTTTCATTCAAATAAGGCTTTTAGGAAGAGTCCAAAAACTGAAGTCTATTTGCATTTCTAATTTAATGCACCCAGGAAAATATCTGAGAGTTCCCTTTTTCTTTTTTCCTTTTTTTCCAGCTGCAGACAAGTCATTTCTTCTTGCTGGAACAGGCCAGGGAGCCACACGGTACCACACACAAGGGAGGTTTTCTTGCAAAAATAACCCTACTACAAGCACTTGGTGACAACAAGCTGCTCTCAGCCGTGGACTTTCTTAGGGAACACTTCCCCATCCTGGCACAGCTGCCACCTCTGCTCAGCACCGATGGCTCTGGGGCTTCCTCTGCAGGAGCAGCTCCTGGAGGCTCCAGGCTTGGCTCCAGGCTTGGCTCCCTCCGTGAAGGGCGGACAGCTGCAGCCTTCCTCCAGTCATCCTGCTCAACCAGCATCTTCACCACCGGGGCCGTGTGGGTGGTGTAGGCAGGACACGGGCGATGGCACTGGATGAGGTGGCCGGGCAGGCCCACATTGGCCGAGGGCTGGGTGTGCTCTGCAAGCCAAGAAAGAGACCATGAGGGCGCAGGACCGCAGCTGGCTGCCTCCTGGCTTCTTACCCCTTTGGGAAGGGGGAGAAGGAAGGGTGCTTTCAGTGACACCAAGGACACATTTTGGAGCTGAAGACCACAGCTGGGGTTGGCGAGGGCTTTGCTACGAGCACAGAGGGCCAGGCAGCACTATGGGAGCACCCAGTAGCTATTCTGCAACAAGACCCAGATAACCCATGCAAGAAATGTAGATGGCATCCACCGCTTCCCAGCCTTTGCACCTTTATTTTAAATCAGATCTCATTTCTACAGCACTGAGCAATGCCCACAACTACTGACAGCATGGCAAAACCACACCGAAGATCTTTCCAGGCTTAGCTTTTTGACCTAAGACCCTCAATCACCCAAGTCTTTTGCCTCCAACGTTGGTAGGAATGGCTGGGGGGATTAGCCTGAGTGTACCTGGGAAGACGTCTGCTCAAGGGAAACTTCACACAGCAGAAAATCCCAAGAGAAAAAGTCATCCAGAAGAGAAAGAGACCTAGATCATCACAAATCAGACCACTGGTATTAAAGTTATAAAGTATTACCAAGATACAAGACCCTTCATAAAACCAGCTGGCTTTCTCTCAAATGCCAATCACATAGCACAAAAGCAGAATTTCCTGCATGACTTTAATACTTTTCACTGCCTTGGCCTAGTACAACAGTTAGTACTACCTACAACTAGGTGGTCAAGTATAAAACATGATCTGGCTTGGCACAAGCAGCTGGATAAGATGGACAACAAGGAGCCCTGCTTACTGAGATTCCCCTGAAGGTCTAACACCATCAAAGGGACCAACTCTGCCCTACAGGGTATTTGTGACCAGTCTGTAACAAGCTCTGAACAGCAGAGGCAAGAAGGAAGGATGAACATGGAGATATAGCAACTGTCCTGAAAGCAGCAGCTCCATGGCAGATAACTGGACACCCTGCAGGACTCCACAGCCCCTGGTTGCAGATCTGGGAGCAGAGGGGAGGGAGGCAAAGTCTCTCCAGGTGGGATTTACAAACCTGTGTGCATCATGCCTTACTCTTAAATCAGTCAGGTATTTGCAAAAACCCAGTCTTTACTTCTCAACTGTGCATCATTTCCCTTTTTAGACATTTTAACTGGGACAGATTCTGCCTTTCTCCTGCAGTCAGTCCTTTATGAGCATGCTGCACAGAACAGGAAAACACCCAGAAAAAGAAAGATACACCTGGGTGTGTTGGGGCTCTGACACTCAGCTGCAGCACTGGGGTCCTCATCAGAAATGAGGGCAGCTCCAGGTGCTCAGGCATGGGGACAGAGCTCTGAGCATTTCCCAGGGTCCTGCCACGCACCAAAACCAAAGAAGCCTGGAGCTCCATGTCCAAGAAGTGAGAGCATTTAAAGCAGCATTTAAAGCAGCATTTAAAGAAACATGCTGCTTCCCATTATCCTCTACCAAAAACATGGGGACAAAAAGAGGGGGAAAAAAGTGTATATCCAGTGCCTTCTGCACCAAGCCACATCACGTGGGCTCCCTGCTCCCGCAGCCTGTTGCAGGACCGTGAATTTGCTTTGCACCAGCTGCACTCGCCCATGCTGCAGGGACTTGTCTGACACTGAGCTCGCCCTGAGTCACCCCCAGTGCCACCCCTGCTCTCACAGGGTGAGCCAAGGGTCCTGCATGGGACTGAGCAGCCCCACAGGCAGCACGGGCTCTTCCCCAGGCTTATAAATAGAAACAGCATGACATGCTCACAGGAAAAAAAAAAAACTGTCCATAATCCCCTGCCCCCCCCCCCAAAAAAAAAAAAAAGGTTGCTCACTGAGATGGTGTTGCTATAAAGTTCGACGGGTCCGTGGCTATGCTACACATCCTCAGCTTCACAAGAGGGAAAAGCCCTGCCAAAACCTGCCTTGTTCTGAGCTATGAGCTTTTGGAGGGCGGCAAGCTGCGCTGAAGCAACGTGTTTATTTTGACAAGCTGAGATAGTCCATGGCCCTTCCACGGCTTGTTCTTACTCTGTACTTGCAGCTTTTAACCCTTTGTTACAGAATTTTACAATTAACTTGTCAGGCTAGTTTGCAGAAAAGAAACTCTATAAGAGGTTTAGTCACATTAAAGGACAATCCAAGTATTTTCCAAGCCAACATGCATGAGGGCCGAGCCCTGCAGCAGGATTTGGCACCAAATGCAGCACAAACAAGGCACCAGAAGGAGAGCTGATCTGGAGTCCTTGCTTTTAGAAGTTGTAGCTCAAGTCTTTAAAATAAACTAAAAAATAATAAAAACAGATAAAACACCCTGAGGAAAACCTGGGCAGCCGGCCCCAGCACACGACAGTGCTGCAAGTTTGATTCAGCAGCAGCAGAGACGGGGAAGGAGCTCTGCGTGCCCCAAGGGTGCAGCGAAGCCTCCCCGCCTGTTCCAAGGACATCCCCAACAGCTGCAGAATGCTACCAGGGTCCTGCGAGGGTGACAGGGACAGTGACAGCCACACCAGCAGCATCATCTCTTAACAAAGCAAACACAGGCTGGAAGAGGGCCAGGACCACACCGTAAGGAGATGGTGAGCTATTTCTGCATATAACCCCACGACAAAACGTGCTAGATGGTTCGCAAAGCAAACAGAAAGCTCCAGCTCAGTCCCTCACCAAAGCTACCGGTTTGGCAACAAAAATGCAAGGAATGAGCAACACAAGGTGGTGGAAGAGGGAAGGACAAGGGTTATAGTGATGAGATGTGGCTCTGACCAGCACTTCTTGCTTGCACGCCCTCTGTTTTTTTGGAACACCCACCTGTGCTGCACCCAGCCACATGCTACCAGCCCAGAGCGTTTCTGGTGAGAAGAGGCCAGCCACGCTCACAAGTTCGGAGCAGGAGGACACGTGCATGCACTAATATTTCAGTCTTCACAAGGTATTATTTTGATCCTGGATAAATACTACTGCTTATGTGATATTCACATAGGCTGGGGTTTCGCAAGAGCCCTGGGCCTGACTGTATTGCTCAAGTACTAGAGCAGCATCTCACAGGGCAAGAAAATGAAAGGTTCCTACAATTTCCCAAATGGTGAGGAAGAAAAAGGCAGCATGATGGACAGCAACCCCAGTGTGGATATCTGTAGAGGTGGGAAGTTTCAGTGACAGGCTAAAGTTTGGATACCTGTCAGGTGAACACTCCTGGGTAATTGTGGGTGCTTTGGTGAAAAAAGACCCAGGTGAGGCCACAGGACCTGCCTTCCAAATTGCCAAAGTTGAGGCACTGGGACAGAGCCTGCTGCAAGTCCCATAGTTTTCTCCTCTGAACTTCCAGCCCTTCCCAAGCCAGCTGTGAACAGAGGAACCCCAGATAGAGGAGACAAACATCCCCTGTCCCCGGAGCCCTGGCCCATCAGGCTTCCACCCTTTTTCTGGGCTATGTTGAGGGGTGTGCGAGGAGACAGATGCCACAACAGCTTGGGGAGCCAAGGATAGGAACACAAAGCACTGGAGAGAAGAAAGAAGACAAGGGAAAGCCTGGAGCTGATGGCATCTCACAGGAAGGTGTGGGTCAGCAGCCACCACTTGTTCACAGCTTGTGCTTGGCTACTAGCCTGGAAGTGCTGTCAGATCATGGGGAGAAAAGGCTCCACAAACATCCCTGGAAGTCCTCCAGGCAGATCAAGTCCTTTGCTCCGTGAGCACCTGCCGGTGAGGCCCATCTCCAGGCTGTTCTGGAGAAGCAAGGGCTTCCCAGAGCATGCAGGGCTGACCTCCGTCCCATCCCAGTGCAGTGCTGGGATTAGGGCCGGACGTTGCAGGCTAAGCCTGAGATTTATCTCATGATGATCTCTGAGATGTCTCTTCACAGGATGCTCCAGGGGAAGCGCTCCAACGCACTCCTCTCCTGCCCTGGTGCCAGCCTGGGATTCCCTCAGACACGCAGCCAGAAGCACAGCCTGATAACATGTCCTGCACTGCTCTGCCATGCACTGCATGGGCTTGCAACAAGCCACATCCCTGTCCTGCATCCCCCGTCCCACTGCCACAGGCGATCAGCCCAGGACATGCAGCACCTTGCACAGGCACCAGCTGGGCTACTCCCTGCAGCCACAACAGCCACCAGAACTTTCCCCGCACACCCCCAACCAACCATTCTCCTCTGATCTGTTTCCAGCTCATTTTCTGTACCATCTCTCACTGCCCGGCCTGGGCAGTGGGCACACTGTGAGAAGACAAGAACACAGTGCCTGGTTCTCCATCCACGTCCCACCCCATGCCATATTTGGGGCTCACAAACCAGGCACTATTCTGAACCCTGACTCCCTCCCCTGGGATAACAATTAAGACAGAAATATCAAATGAGAAGACAGAACCTGAGTGAAGAAACAACATCAGAAAGTGGCTATAAGTGATGATTACAAGTACAAGACCAAAGGGCCAAGGGCACCTCACTTGCAGCTAAGGCCAGCTGAAAGCTGCCCTTCCTTTGGGTCAGCCAAGAGCCCTCAAGCTGAGCCAGGCCCTTGCAGCACACGGACCTTGTACCATTAAACTTCACACACTTCTGCTGAAAGTAGCAACCCTTGAGTATAAAGCTAAAAATGTCCCTATATGAACGATTTCCAAAGAGAGCGCCAAGAGACGTAATATCTAGAACAGGAGTGGAAAAAACACTTCCCCCCCCCAAAACAAAACTCATCCAACTCATCCAACCCCCAAATTCCCATTGACCTCAGTGAGAGTGCTTTTGAAAACCAATCCATAAAATCAGCGTTGATCATTTGTTTGTTTTTAAACTACCATCAAGGGAACTCAGGAGGCTGACCCAGCTCCACAGGGCTGTGGACATCCCCCCAGCACACCCACCCAGCCAGGCAGCCCACAGCACCCCTGCCCCACTGCAGGGGGCTGCAAGGAGCAGCTCCCCATGGGATGGGGCCATGTAGCACCCTGCTACACCCCTGCCAGCCTTCAGGTGAGAAAGATGAAGTTAAACCCACTCAGGCTCACAGAGCAAGGGCAGTTCCACGTCACGCTTTATCTTTCTAACCCCGTAGCTGGCCAGAATCTCATCCTGCTCACATCCTGCTTATCTGGGGACAGCCATGGGCTCAAGGCACATGTACCCACAGTCAGTGTGTTTTACAAGGATGCTGATTTTACACCTGTGGCCATTATTCCTGCAAATGTTGCCTGGCAGATCTCTGTAAATCCCTCCAACATTAAAACCTCTCCTAAATGCTCAGGAAAGTCAGCCAGACCATTTCACACAGAATTCTCAACTCCTAATCTGGAAAAGTTTAAACCTTTTAAGAATCTGGGTACTTCAGATCCAGAGAGCATTTCTCTTCTCCCCAGCACAGAGACCCAGCCCCTGGCTTTCCCCATACTACATGCATAGGACCATGCCACGAGCTCTTCATACCCTTTAAGAAGCATTTCTGAGATGTATCCTAGCATTTACAAATACATTTGGTCCAAAAATCAAATCAAAACACCTTCTTTGCATGCAAAAAGTTGCCATTCCTGCCCAGCACTACCGTATGGGCAGCAGTGGGACCAAAGCCAGGGAGCCACTCGGGTCACCTCACAATGGCCGGGCAGCACAAGCCTCCCGCCAGCCCCATGCAACCAGGCAATTAAATCAGACTCACAATTGTTGGGATACCACAGCAGCACACTTCAGAGAACCACATTTAAAAAAATAAAAAATTCAAACAATGATCATTTGAGCTGCTGAATGAAAATGGGCAATATCAAAATTAAAATGGAAGCCACTAAAAAGAACTACAATTCCTATGAGAATTGGGACATGCAGCTAATTTCAAACCCAAATCTACTGCTTAGGAAAAAAAAAAAAAATCTTTACTGCGAAGGTGGTCAAACACTGGAAGAGGTTTCTTAGTGAGGTGGCAGATGCACCAGTGGTCAAGAGGCACTGGGATAACACCCTTAATAATAACGCTTTAATTTCTGGTTAGCCCTGAAGCTGTCAGGCAGTAGGACTCAACCTTTGCAGGTCCCTTCCAACCTATCTGTTCTGGTCTATCAAAACACTGACAGCCAAAGGTCCTCATTTCTCCTTCCTGCATCCAGAAAAGCAGCAGCTCCCACCGGCAGGGCCTCCCACCAGCAAAAGAGGAGATTTTGTTCACAGACATGCACAGAAGGAAGGTTACGCTGTAAACGCAACTTTTCTGTATTAATCAGAGCATTAAAGCACACGCTAAGTGCTGTTCAGGCTCTCAGTTAAGACTTTGCCCAATCTTTCAATGCTAATATCAAGGCATTTAAAGCAAGCAGGCTATGCTGTATACCTTCCCTTGTGTTACACTCAATTTTCCTTATACACTTCAAGATACGCTTCAAGAAAACTTTAGACAAAGCTCTACTGCTAAAGCTCTTGGTCAACGAACACCTCCCTCGTGCACTACAACTCTGACAGCACAAGGGAGCTGAAACAGCGAGGTAACAGCCACTGCTTGTTCCATTTTATTTTCTCCAACTACAGGTTGAGATATTCAATGTAATAAAAGGAAAAAAGCTTCCCAAGAGAGCGAAGGGAGGGCTGCTTTTTATGAAAGGCATGTGAACCATAAAGCGCCCAGCACATCGCTCCGTGCTGCCACTCGGGTGAGTTAATTCTGAGCATGCTGCTGGCAGTGGGACAGCTTTCACACCCTTATATTTAGAGAGACCCGCCTGAAAAACAGCCAAGGCTGTCACGTATAAATCAGGCTGTTCTGACAGCACCCAGAACACGTAGTAAAAAGCAAAGGGGGGGGGGGAAATGAATTTACACACTGCAAAGGGAACTCTGAAATAATACACTTCTATTTTGTGTTTCTAAAAGCTTGCAATAACTAGACCCCCCCCCCCCCTTTTTTTTTTTTTTTTTTTTTTTTAAGCCAGCCCTTGTTGAGAGGCTCTGGGCTCCCAGCCTCTATGTTCCTGCAGCACACCAGAGGTGGCTGGAAGTCTCATCTTGGGGTGGGGATCACAGTGTCTTCCTTTGACTGGAAAAATCCCACCTCAAACAAATTGAAGCATCTGTCTTTCTACAGCCAAACAGAAATACAGTACTAAATAATGCTTGTCTGATGTGGGAAGACATCAGCAGCTGATTTCTCTAACTAGACTAGCATCTTGTTTTCATCTGAATGTGCTCTGCCCCCTCTGCCAGCAGGTGTTAAACCAGAGCTTACTGCAAGGCCTTCTAATTTATAGCTATTTAGGATCAGGAAGACATTTCCCATCGTATCAAATTCCCACTCTGGAAGAAGCCTCTGATGAACTAGTAGATGCTGATGCTTCACACACAGGTCCTAGGTCTGAGCAAACACCAGTCCCTGCAGTTTAACATCCCACCACTCACTCAGACTTTAGCTCCATGCCGTGCCCATCCCATCTTCCCCACAGCCCAGGGTGGGACCACCTCCACCCCTCCAGGAAAGCCAACAGACCATCAGGCATATCATAACACTTTATTTTACGCTCTCTCAGCTCAACCTGCATCACCCAGGAATTTTCAGGACAGGAGGTTCCTGTCCAAAGATACTTCAGCCTTTCATTTTAAGCAACATACAAATACTACTTCACCAGAAGTCAGTTTAAGCCCTTATACAACTCAACAGCAATTCACTCATCTTCAGAAAGATTTTAATTTGACCCCTCAAGGAGCCAGATGGAACAGCAATTGCAAAAAGAACTGCTGGAAACCAAACAAAGTCGATGAAAGGATAAGAGCAACAAAACCATCCTTTATTCATTCATCTGACTTTACTGTTTGAAATGCTCCATGAACTGCTTCCAACCCAAACTCCTCCCTAAACATATGAACTGGGAAGCTGTTTTGTAGAGATGGAAAGAGATGATCACAGGCTCTGAAAGGGCTAGGGGAGGAAGAGATCAACAGAAGAGGCAGCAGGGGGAATTTGGGAACACGGGATATACCCCATGAAAGGCCTTCGGAAGGAGAGAAACCCTGCCTGAGCACTAGGGCCACAGTGAAAAACCATCCAAACAAACGGCATCACCAAGGTTCTATTTGTCTGTTCTAGGATGCGCCTGACCTAACATCAGGTGGAGCTGGTGGTGCCCAGCCACTGCCTCCAAGGGGCTCTGGGTGCACTGGAGGCTGAGCCCTAGGATGAAGCACAATGGCCCAGGAGCAGTCAGCCAAGATCCTGCCCCAGCAGGTGCAACCACATCACCCCCAGATACTCCTGAAAGGTGCTGACAGAAGGCTGCAAGGTGTGAACCCACACAGGCCACATCCCCTCCATCACCTCAGCAGGAGAGCCACCTCGGGGAGCACATCCCAGGTCCAGGCTGGGTTACTGGGACTAGCTTCCCTCTGAACTGGTCATGAGCTAGGAAGAGCTGACAGTGGAACATAAAGGAACCAAAACCAAGAGTTCCCACAGCAGCAGCCACCGCAGCCTCCCAGTTTAATGGAGATGTTTTACAACACGCCCAGCGATGTGCCAGGTTTCAGGGCTGGGGACAGGAGCTGTGCTCAGCACACATGTGCAGGCTGCTGAATGAAAAAACAGCAGGAATGCTGCTGGCCTTTGAGTAACTTGTTTCTGCTTCGCAGACAAGTTATAGACTTTTGCACTTCTATTTTTTCTTTTTAAGAAGGGGAAGGGAACATGACAGAAAAAAAGCTGGGTGCCAGGATCACACCCAGGACACTGCAGTGTGCGTATGTACAAACAGCAACTAAAATAGCAGGGGTGGTTCCTCAGCTGCCACAGGCTGTGTGGAGCTATTCATCTGATTGTCACACCAGGAGGACATCTGACCTCTAAGCAGGAGAGGCAAGAGCTGAACGAGATACTGGGGCAGGCTGGTGGAGAGGGGAACATCCACCAGCTCCCCATGCCTGTATCTGCAAGTGAGAATTCACCCCCTGCTATCACACGTGCAGCAGCCCCTTGAATTAAAAAAAAAGTACAAACTGGCCATTTCTTTCCAAAACCAGCTTTAGTTGTCTTTCTGCTGCTTTCCAGCCCATTTCCCCAGCTGATCCTGTATCTCCACCCGCAGGAGCCCGACCAGGAGGTGGCTGGGTACTGCTCGTGTCACCAAGGAGGACACAAGCTGGGGGAGCAGCCAGAGAAGGGACAGGGAAGAGAAAGTGGTTGTTTGTGTGCAAGCAAAAGGAGGCAAATAGTTGACATTAAGGCTTCAGGGAGGCTGTGGGACTGGGCTATTTCTTTCAGCCCTCGCACAAAGGGACCTTTTTTGTCTTGCTGCAGAACAGAAGCGATATTGAAGTGTCTGTGGAATTTCTGGGCATTTTCTCCCCTTGGAGACGCGCTGGCCCGTGCTTCACAGCGCAGGACAAAGTAGGACGCAGAGAACAAGATGTTCACATGTGGCCCTGCATCTGCCTCCAAGCACTTTCTGTCCCCCCTGCTGCCACCCTGCTCCATCCCTGAGGAGGAGCCCCTGCTGCTTGCAGCAGAGGAGCAGAGCCCCGAGGTGCTGCAGGGCTCATGCCTGGCCTTGGAGCAGCCCCAAAGCAGCCAGCCGAGCCAACAGGCAGCTACAGGGTGCCTATACAACACCACAGAGCTCTTCTCCATCCCGCTGTGGCACAGGTACAGAGATTTCCCCAAGATCATTAAGGATGCATCTGCTGCCTGGCCTTCCCCAAGCCTCTGCCACCCCAAGAGCTCAGTGAGGCTGGCACAGGCCCCGCACGCTGCTCAACCTGAAGCTCCCCGTGCCATCTCCAGCCAGGGATGGTCAGAAAACTCATCCTCCGCAGGCAGCCAAGCTGCTGCCCATGCTGCTGGAAAGCAGCCAGGACAGGGAATAAAGTTGACATCTGCCATTGGCCAGAGAGCGACGTGTCCATGCAGGCAGAGTGCCTGACAAACCAGCCCTGACACAGCCACCGCTGCTGGGATGAAATCCCCATGGCCACCAGGACCCAGCACAGCTCCTGCCTCTCACAGGCATTTCCCTGCCTCACCCACTCAGCACCAAGGGGAAAACTGAGACCTTCCAAGTTCATCTGGAGTCCCGCCACGTTTTCCTCTTGGAGAACATGCACAGCACACAGCCAAAGCCTTGAGGTCACTTTAGGACAGCCTTCACACAAAAGGCTGAAGGCACATGGAAAATAAAAGCCCCACTCTCAGGCAGCAAGCACTGAGCATGCCCTCGTGCCAGCAGCGGGCGAGCAACCCCACCAAGCCGGCAGCAGGGCTGGCAGGAAGCCGGGATGGAGTGGGGACTGCACGTGGATGGCGGCACCGGCAGGATCTGCAGAGGAGTTGGCAGGATAATATTTCCCCAATTAACTGTGAGATTCTGGGGGAGGAAACCAAAAATATTGAGTACATCTGCAGCCATGGTTTTGGGTAGAGGGAGCCAGGCCAGTCACAGCGGGCACAGCCAGGCACTCTTTCTCATGGGTACCAATTCACTTCTAAACCCTGATTGCCTCCAAAAAACAAGCCCAGATAGAGAGCAAAGCCTCCTCTTTCTCCAGAGAATTAGGCTTGCAGAGCCGGTGGCACAGCTCAGACCAGCCTGCTTGTCCTTCATGTCCCAGAGGCCCCTGCAAGAAATTCTGGCATTGCCACTTCAAATTAGTGCTTAGCTTGGAGAAATTGGACTTCAGTCCTCTGAGAAAGCGCTCTGACTGGCTACAGCTCTCCTTCCTAATTCCTGGTTTGAGTTTCCGTAATAAATCCCAGATTGCTCAACTTCCACAACACTGGTCTATGAGCTCAGGCAGCAGTTAACCCTCCATGACCCCAAGCAATCTGTAAATATCTTCCTTTTCCTGCTTTATCTTCCTTTGATACCTTTTTTAGAATAAACTGCACATGAGGGAAGGCAACTTGCTCCCCAGAGAACTCACAGCTGTGCCATCTACCCCTATCTAAATCCCAGTACATCCCCTCCCCCCCCCCAATACCTGACACTACCTTCTTCCTCACACAGACCCTACAGAGCACAAGGCTGTGAGGAGTGAATGCAAGGAATACGGGTTGATCTTTGGCATGCTGTTACATCAGGCTACCGTGCAGCATCTTCCAGAGATCACTCATCCATGCACAACCTCCCTAGAAGTCACTGCAGTGCAAAGGGGTAAAAGAGCAAGCTCTGCGGAATACACGAGCATACACAGTGCCTGTTGCATGCTGGACATCAGAGAGCAAAGAAAGCAAGACAATATTTTTCATCCAGAAATATCTTTGACAGAAATAAACTTGGTTTTGGATCAATCGGCAGCATTACCAACACTTTCTCACAGGGCAGGGATGCAGCCAGCATCACATCCCCACATCCTCAGTCTCCTAACGCACCTTGCAAGGAGCTGCCCAAGGCAGCAATTAACCAATTAACTCCCAATTAATTGGTAATTAATCAATTAACTCCACAGCATCTCTGCCTACTGCAGAGCAGAGAGCAGCACTTGCTGCCCCACAGCTCCAGAAGTGCTGGTGGCCACAAATGCCTTCAAGGCCTCCACAGCAAGAGAGGCTTCTGTGTTTTCCTCCCCAGCCCAGGCTGCAGATGTGTTTGTGCCACTTCTGGCAGGACCAAATAGATGCATTTTGCCTGGGAGGAGGCCCCGGTGGCAGCCCACAGCCCCAGTCCCTCAGTGGGCTGCATCAAGGTATGCTCCTCACCCTCCTGCACCTCCCAGAGAGATCAGGCTCTGGAGCTGGGCCCTTTTCTGGGGCCACCAGGACAGCTCCATCCCAGACGTGTGCTCCCCCAGTTCCCCACCTTGCCACCTCATCCCTCACCCCACCGACCAAGCCCCAGCCAGCCAGGGGTTTGCTATCGTTGCTTCCATGTAACCCCCCGGGTGCGATGTCCACCCCAGTGCCATCCCCCTGCACTCTGCAGGCCCTAAAACCATGCTCTGGAATTCTGATGGCTGTAAGCACCACGGTAATAACAAACCCTCTACATCACGGCTCGGACAACTGCCCTAGAAGCCCTCCAGGCTGCTATAGATTGGGATAAAAGCCTCAATACTTTGTGGTTGTGAAAAAATACATCTGTAAAGACCACATCGTTTGAGCTACTCTGACTGATTTTGCCTGGAAGTGAGCTGGCGTGGGTTATTATTACAGCGCGGCTTCCACTTAATGACTCTTGCAGCTCACAGTGACAGAGCAATGCAGCAAACCTCATCGTGAGCCAGATCTTGCAAAAAGCTTAATCAGACATGTCATTTCACCCATATAAACACTACCAGGGAAGCCAGAGATGTTATTCCCATTTACAGATCAACATGCATGTTGCAGTCCTCGCAGTCAGAGCTTTCAGAGTTCTCCTGCACTGCTTTCTTCCACCTTGGGATGCTCCTGTGGCAAGTCTGCTGGAAACACTACCATAAACACTGGTGTTTGGGGCTTTTGAGTCACCTGGGGCTGTGCTTTCTCATGCCGTCTCTGGACTAACACCACAGCACCTTCCCAAGTGCTCTGGCTGTCCCCAGAGGTGACAGGGCAGGGGGAACACGAGGGCGCATGGCAGCACGGCACACACTGCAGAGTAAAACCACCAACAGCACCGTCCCTGTGACTGCCTTATTGCTGACATACCTGCGTTGGGAAGCTTTCCAGGGAGAGTTGTGCACTCCCAGCTCCCCAGTACCAAATTTTACTTTCTGCTTCAGCAGTAACAAGCTGGTGGAAGTCCTTACACACATCCTTGGCCCAGCATCACCCTCTCGTTGTTGCTGTTTCAGGTGTCCGGCACAGCGGGGATACCAGAGCTAAATAAAGCCTACCGAAGTACAAGTAATGACCACATTTTTCCCGGTAATCACTTTCCTAAGGTGTTAGCCAGTACTTCCTTGGAAGGATGGACATTTTTCACTGCTAGCTGACAAACCCAATGCAATACTTTCTATCCACAGTTCATCAGACATGCCCAGCCCCTCCCACAGGGCTCACACACCTCAGCGGTGATGCTTCAAGCCTCATACCCAGAGCCAAGCACAGACAGCTGTGGGTCCTGCCCAGAACAGGGTGCCTGCCCCCAGCACAAGACTCCAGCAGGCTCTGAGCTAGCAGTGCAGGCTCCTTGCAGGCTGCAAACCTTCCCCACATAACCTGGTCAATATCTGGACAGAAAACACAGCTTCCTGCTGTCACAGGGCTCCTCTTCCACAGGCACACATTAATTTGCTCCAGGGATGCTGCAGCACAGCGACACAGGGATCTTGCCACAGCTCCCAGTACCTCCAGTCTTTGCACCGAACCACCCTAAGCTGGTGGTTAACATACACCACAGTTACACTGTGCACAGCAAGGACTGGATTTGGGGTCAGATGAAATCACAAAAATGAAGGGAGAGAAACCAGGCTGGCAGTGCAGGCATGCAGGGAGGAATAGCAGCTTCCAGCATTAGTCAGAAAGAGTCAAAAGTTCATGTCCTTCCCACAGCAGAAGAGCTCTGTAGAGGCGCTGCACTCAGGTTAAGGATTCTGGCAGGAGGGGAAGAGGATTTTCCCAGTGAGGACTTGCCCCTCACAACCTAGCACTTGCCCTTTCCGCATGAGAATGAAGCGCCAGAAAAAAAAAAAAAATGCAACACAAAGCAAGCCAAAGACCCAAGACCAGGCAGAGAACATTGTCCAGGCAGAGAGCAGCACCTGCCAGGGAGCCCCAGGCACGGTGGCCAAGCGCTCGGCACTGGGTACCAGACCCCCACCACACCAAGCCACGTGCCACCTTCAGAAGAGCCACGCTACAATTACTTCTCATAGTAGAGCTGAAGTCCAGGAGGTGCCAGGGGATGTGGCAACCTCCAGGCTAAGGCTCTGGACCTAGAGACTGAGCTCAAAGCTGGCCTGGTGACCGGGGGAGTCCCCCTGGAGTCTGCCCTCACCAGGAGCAGCAGATCCCACCCCTGCCCACTCAGCTCCATGAAGCATGGAGCTCAGACCCATGAAGTGTGGCTCTGCAAGTCCAACGAGAGGCTGTTGTGCATGCACAGGGAAAGCCTTGCCCACAGCTAGAGATGAGAGGAGTCCCTGTTTCTCAAGCAGCAAGCAAGAGCAAGGAAACTGCTACTGTGGAGGAGAGCAGCAGGGATGCTCTGCTCCTCCAGGGCTCTTCTTCCCTTCTTTGCCGGGAGCTGCCCCCATGTAGCATCCTTCGTCTGCGTCCTGTGCAACAGCCCCACGACATTTTGGTTGCGGTGAAGGCAGGGCACGATCCTGGGCATTTTGTCCCACATCTAACAGGTACAGGGAAGAGATGCTGAAGCACAACTAAAACCTAAATCCAGACATGGATCTGGCAACATTTACAAACGGCCCTAACAAAAGCTTACACAGAGCTCCACAGGAAGGAAAAGAGTATTCTCCCTCCTCGCAGCCTCCAAGGCCAACTTCCTATTTGGTTGTGCTCAGACACCACCCCAGCAAACGCCAGAACAATGTGGATAGCACCGCAAGGAGACCTGCCCAGCGCAGAGCAGTGCTGCAACTCCCCGACAGCGGACGGCCTGGTTCATGCTCAGCCCGCTAAAGCAGCTGCCATCAGGCTCACACAGCACAAATTAAACAGAAGGTTTTGCAATCAAGCCTCACATCAAGAATAAAGCAATGAGATTTGAGATGCAGGCACGACTTCAAACTAATATTTGTTTTACCCCAATTATTGCGCCATTAGCCCCTGCAGCAAGGCGACCCCAAGAGGCAGGCTCCTGCTGAGGCTCTCGCAGCGATCCCATGCCACGACCACAGCTAGCTCCATCTGGCCTGTTAAATTCAGAGCACCTCTCCTCTGAAAGATTCCTGGATGGAACTGTGCATCTTTCAGACGTGAAGCACACAGCAGGAGCTGTGGATGCCAAGGGGTCCACCCAGCTATTTAGTGCTGCCTTTTTGTCCAGTGAGACAGCCTGAATGTTAACTGGTACATTGCTGGCCTGGTGTCTGATGGCTCCTGCATCCCACAGGAATGGGGAGGACACTTCAGGATCCAGCTTCTCCTTCCTGCCTCTTTTGTTGTCTGCAATCCCAACAGAATTTGTCTGCAATCCCAACAGAATTTCACAGAAGTGGATTACTCAGGAAAGCCACATATTTTCCCTTTACTGACACATCCTATAACATGACCCAGCCAAAAAGAAAAAGCACACGTGCAGCAAGCAAGCATAGAAAGAATGGTGCAAGACTGCCAGGATGGCTCACACCCAGACTCCAGGTTCAGCTTTGATCATCCCCACGGAGCATCCTGTGCTGCTGTTATCCCAATGCTCAAGCAGAGGTGGAACAGTTCAGCAGCAGCTCAAGGACTGTGCTGGCAAACCCCCCACCAACAACTTCCATGTGGCTGCTGGAGAAGCCCTCTCCAAGGACCGATTTGATGGACATCAAAATCTCCGGCTGAGAAGGGTTTCTCATCTTCCAGGCTGAATGGAGAAGATCAGATGAGAAGCTGCTTCAGAGAACATCTCCTTTGTCACCCAGCAGCCTGGTCTGACTGCCAGCTGGATGAGAAATGGGGGACACCTCCCTCCTCTCACTGGGGCTTTGGGGGAGGCCACCTCTCCCTTATAGAGCACTTCCACCCTGCTGTGATCAGCTACAGCCCCACGGTGCTGGGTGCTGTTATCAGGGGGTCAGGATGTGGTGCTGCAGGCAGCAGTGCTGGATGCTCAGCGGTCCTGCAGCAGGGACAGGGACACCCAGGCAGCACACTGAGCTGCAGCATGCAGGCAGCTGCAAGCAACAGGCATCAGGATACAAACTGATTGCAAAAAGAAGGATCCCTTGTAGCTGTGGAGCCTCCAGCAGGTGAGGACCAAGGGATGGAGCTACTGTTCTGTGGACTTGCTGGAAGACTAAATCAGTTTCTCCATACCCCCACTCCAGTGTCTAGAAGCAGGAGGCAAAGCTTCCATGCCTGTCTTCTTCCCTGCCCATCCTGGAAGCTCTCTGGTGCAAGAACTGCACTGAGCTCACAGACCTCGACCTCCACAGGACACCTGGTCCTGCTGCAAGAGGGTCCCCCTCTCCCAGCCTGCCCTGGAAGCACTAGAAAGGAGCTGTGCTTGCAAGTCCCCAGCAGTAGCCAGAAGGAATTTCACTGAGCAAAAGGTCAAGCCGCTGTGGTTTCTGGTATCTCCCTGCCCCAAGGGAGGCCCCAAGTCTTAAAGCACATCACCTCATTCACAGCACTGCCGAGGTTGAAGGCACCTCTGGAGATCCTCTAGTCCCACCTGCCTCCGCAAAGCAGGCTCAGCTGCAGCCTGCTCAGGGCTGTCTGGTCAGGTTTTGAATGATCCCGAGGATGGAGACTTTCCTGTTTAATGTTTCTTCTGCTTTAACTGAGAGCCCACCTTTTAATCATTATGCATGGAAAAAAGATATTTGTACAAAAGACCTCAGATCAGGCAACATCCAATCTCAACAGCAGTAATGAGTTGAGCTGGCTGGAGATGAGTTGGGAGGAAAAAGCTTTAGCTAGAAACTATTTTGCTGGAATAAATCTGCTTCTTGGAGTTCTCTCATTTTGTCGAAGAGTCAACGCCTACTGGAAAGAGTCCACTTCACATCAAAACACTGATCAGCCAAGAGAACAGAAGACTTCGCCTTTTGGTCAAAACAATCTCTCAAAACAGAAAATCTTAAAACAGAAAACCTGCACTGTTTTTTCTTCTCATCATGAAATTCCCTCTAGCAGTGGAAAACAGCTCCCTGCCAGCCCCAGCGTGACAGTGGGGCTCGAGCACGGTGCTCCAGCCGTGGGGTGCACCCCCATGTGCCTGCACTCCCAGCCCCATCCCGCCTCCCACCAGCGGCGCTTGGCTCCAGCTGGAGACCCACAGAACATTTATTGACCAAGTATCTCCATGGCTGCAGGTCAGACTTATTGTTCATGCACAAAACCCTCACTCCATTGATGTCCAAGTCCCGCTCACAGCTTTGCCAGGCGCAGGACTGCAAACTCCAGCCCTTAGCAGGCAACCCAGCCCTCGGAAGCAGAGCAGGGGTGGACGGATGAGCTCCTTGTGTCCTCCAGCTCCCCGAAACGTGGATGCCACAGGAGCCAGCAGGCAGCAGAGACGTGCCTGGCGTGCCGCAGGGGTGCCACTCCGTGACAGCGGGGTGCGCACGCGTGTGCCCCCAGACCAGAGCAGCTCTGGATGTGGCGAGCAATGTGAGCCCGGGGCCAAAATAGCATCTGTTCTTAGCGGGAAGATGCTGCAAGTCTGCGACACCAGCCTGCCACGCCAAAAATGCGAGGTGGGAATGTTCAGCATCCAGGCAAATCAGCCTCAGGAACAGAAACCCCAAGCTCGTGCAATTCATCTTCCAGGGGAAGGGAACGTCCCCGGCCCGCCCGAAGGAAACCCGGGATGACCCGGGATGGAGCTCCTGAACAACAAACAGGAGCTGAACAAAGGCCAGGGCATAAAAGGAAGCTGTGCACGGACGTGCCACTGAATATAGCTCAGGAAGGGGCCCGTGTGTGTGGGCACATGGGCTGCTGAGCACACGGGTGGTCACGTTTCTCTGCTCAAAGCTCTGGCTTGGTTCAGCTGCAGCAAGTTCTTGTTTGTTTTTGCTGCCCCCAGATTCTGCAACGCTGTTGGCAGAGCAGCAGCCTGCTCAAGAGGGTGAGAGTTTTACAAGCCCAGGAAAGAAAAATCCCTCAGGTGGTCACTGCAGGAGCTTCCTGGAACAACTCATGCAGAGGAGGTCAGCAAAAGAAGCCTCCTGGCAACCTCCTTTTCCTGAGTTTAGCAAGCCTGTGGCCTGAGCAGCTCTGACAGCTGCTGCACATCAGGAAAAATATATCTATTTTTAAGGCCAAAGTACAGGCACATCTATCCATGAGGAACAGCCCAGGAGCACAGCAGCAGGAGCCCCCAGGAAAACTGCCTGGTGTCTCTACAGCCCTCCCATAAGCAAGCCTTTCCTCTGCAGTCCGCAGCAGGGAAGTCAGTTTTGACAAAGCAATGACCCCTTCCATGTCTACCATCTCAGACAAATTTCTGACCACCAGTTTCACTCAGTACAGGAAGTTGTCTCCATTTTTAGACCACAGCTCATCCAAAGGGAAAGCGCCCTCACTGAAAGCTGCAAACAAGCCATGAATACAATAGCAAGCAAGCCAAATGCTTTCTAAGGACATAAGGCCTTACCTTTGGCTGGCTGGCTATGCACACAAAGCTATGAAAACCTGAAAGTCTTTATCTGGGGAAGATCATCCTCTTATTCACAGGTGTCCTGCTCTCCTGCAGAGACCAGCTCCAGCTGGGACCAAGCCCCCATCCTTTGCAGCTCCGATCCCCATGAACAAACACATACATGTGATGTTCTCCTGCAAAGCCAGGAGCTCCCAGCCATTTTAGTGCTGTGTGGTCACACTTAGGCAGTTGCTTACTACTTCAGTGCCACTCAGCTCTGTTTTTTAGCCATAAATTGGCAGGCAGCCAGTTTTACTCTGAGCAGCACGAAGAACATAGCTGATCCCAGAGAGACCCTCACAGGCTCCCGTGTGCCAAGACCACCAGGCAGTGATTTGGGTAACATGCACTACCCTGCGGTCCTACATCTACAGGGCAACCTGCTCACAGCCTTTGAATGGCAGCAACTTTCTGAAAGCTGTGAAAACACACAGACAAGGGAATAGGGTAAGAATAAGTGTGTGAAGCTCACGAGAGATGAGTCTGGGTGAGAGGGAGGTCAGGAAGCAAGCTAAGCATGCTCACACCCCTCCAGATGTACACAGACTTGGAGGATGTGCAGCTAGAGCTGGCCAGCAGCACAGGATAAATATAAGGAGCACATCTGAAACAATCTGAAAAGAGCTTTGTGGTGATTTCTGGAGCAACCATGAGGGAAGTGATCCTTTCCAGCAGCCAGACAGCTCCAGCAGCAGCACTCAGTGACGGGGCCGCCAGGCAGCCCCTCTGAGGGGACAGCCCAGTCCCCCCAGGACACACACACACACTGAAGCCTCTGCATCAGTCATCCACAGTTAAAATCATACCCTGCTTTTTTGCAAGCATCCCCAGAATCTTTGCTTGCGAGTTTCCTGCAAGGAAGCATTTGATGTAGTTTTCAAGGAAAAGCAACACTGCAGAAGCCTGGGCATCAGCAACATGAGTTTCTTCATAAATATGAAGACTCATCACTGAATTAATCACTTGCAACTTTCTTTTTCTAAGCCATGATCAAGAAAATATTTTTTTATTTGCAGCGTAGTGATTCCCAGAGGAGAGCTCAGTCCCCTGAAGCCTTACTGCATCCCCTGCTTGCCAGGGAACATTTTGGCTGTTATCTCCATTTTAGAGAAAATGGAAGCAAGACCGTCTTCCCAAGAGGTGCAAGTTAAGAAGGTGAAGCCAAAACAAAACCAGTGAGTGGCTGCAGCAAGTACCCAAAATGCTACCCTTTTCCAGAGCCGGTAGGAAAGATGTTTCAGACAGCGGAAAAAAAATGAACTCAGAACAATGAACCACTGTATAAAGCATGTTGATTCCAAATGAAAGTACAGAAAGCTATTTCCAAAGTCAGCCAGGGAGTTTGTGTGTGCTTCCTCAGGCAGTGTTTCCTCCGCGCAGACGAAGCCCCCTCAGAGGTGCTGAGCTCCCAGAGTCCAGTCCCTGCCATATCCTCAGCCACGTCCCACCCCCACCTGCAGCACTCAGCCCTGCACAGCAGACATTTGCTCCCCAGATCCACCGCTGGAGTTGAAATACTCCATATTCTGAGGGGCCAAATCAGGGCGTTTGGTTCCAATTAATTTTCCTAATCAGTACTGAATGCCAGCCAGGGCTGAAGCTACTCCAGCTGTACGTATAGCTTGGAGCAGGAAGGGCACAAGCCCTTCAAAGCATCCTCTCCAGCACATATTTCACAACAGCCCCCCACTCCAACAAGGAAAGTCACCCCCGCACTGAAAGGATTTCCTTCTCAAGGGGACTGCTCATGCTTCCTCTAGAGCTGTTTTTTGTACACTCTTCAGCCACACTCTTCCAACCATCTCTGTAGATACAGCAGTAAAGAGAGCCTATGGGCAAGGCAGAATAAAACGAATCTTTTTTTAAAAGGAGCAAAGGAACTCAGATGGGCTCGCACAGACACCTCCCTGTTCTGCAGTGAGCAGCCGTTCCCTCGCCACATCCGTGCCGGGAGGAATTTCCCACCCGGAGGCAGACACAGGCAGCAGTGTGCTCAGCCAGCACCAGGACTCTCGCTGTCCTGGGCTGCAAACGCTCCTGGAATTGCTGGGGCTCACATGCTGGGCAGGGAAAGTTTCCTTTGCTGGGTTGCACCAGCTCCTCCCTCCTGCTGTGCCCTGGCCCCAGGGTCAGCAGGGGGATTTAACGCTGCTCAGGCACACAAAGCACCACAATGCTGCCAGCACACCCAGGCTATGCAGCAGCCCAGCCTGTTGCCAGGCCCTATTCAGATTTGATGAAGGACCCACTCTCATCCTGAGCAAGGTATTGCCCTTATTGCTCTCTTATGGACCAGTGAGCAAGTGTTACCTGGCACAAACCATGGCAATACATTGGAGCACAACGCAGAGGAAAGAGTCAGACATCTCCTGCATCTCCACCACCATAGTCCAGAAGCTTTGTGGAGCCCAGACGAGGATCTCACCCATCTGGGTCTTTCTTTGGGTCTGAAGCTCAAATGGAGCTGAAGACCTGGCCCAACCCCTAGCTTTACCTGCTCTGTAGGGTAAATTGAGAAGGACCAACGGCAAGCCCCTAAATCCACATAGCCAGTTGTACTGGGTCTGTCTGGGATGTTAACTTTCCCTGCAGCAGCCTATACAGTGATGCACTCTGCACTTGTTGCTAGAACAGCAGTGGTATGACACCAGTGTTGTGTCTGCTGCTGAGAAGTGCTGGCACAGTATCAGGACTTTCTCCAACCCTCCTGGGGGGTGAGCAAAAAAGTGAGAAAGAAACATCACCAGGGCAGCTGACCTAAACCAAAGGGATATTCCATACCATCTGATGTCACACTCAGCAATAAAAGGTAGAAAAAGGAAGAAGAGGGGAGGGGTGGGCTTTTGTTGCGAAAACGTTTCCTCCTTGTGAACACTGGCTACGTGTGTTGAGGCCCTGCTTCAAGGACATGGTCAGGCATCGCTCATTTGCGGGAAGTAGAGAATAATTTATTTCCTCTGCACTTCCACATAGCCTTTATTTGTTTTGTTTTTATTGTCCCCTTTCTCCCTCCCTTTTCCCCTTTCCCTTTTTTCCCTTTAGTTGAATTGTTAATTAATAATATTTCCTAATATATTTATATTCCTTTAATTAAATTATCCTTATCTCAACCAGTGAGTTGTTATTTCCTTTACTTCTTCCCCTCCTCATTTGAGGACGGGGATTGAGAGAGCAGTTGTGGTGCTCAGCTGCCCAGCATGGTTAAACCACCACACCAGTGTCCTGCCCCAAGCCCCAGAGAAGTACCAAGACTTCCCACCTCCAGCAAAAGGAACATGTGGGACAGGATGGACTCATCCAGTCTCAGTTTCCTACAGTCCAGACCTGGTGCAGGTGACAACTGTGAATGGGGGGGGACAAGAAACCAGACACTCGCTGCACCAGCTACCCAGCACTGATGGCTCCATCAATATGCGTTCCTCCAGAGCAGCTCAAACCCTTGGCAGAAACACTCCTTACCCATCCCAAGGCAGAGACATCCTCACCTGCCCCACCTGGAAAACTGGAAGATTTCAGTCCATTTCCACACAGTTCAGTGAGCCCCAGAACAGCAGCAAGAGCCCCAGCATTGCCTCATCACTGCTCCTACCTCCAGAAGTGGAGAAAAAATAAGAGGCAGTTGTAACAGTCCAGGTGAATCTCATCAGTAATGAGAGCATTGATCTGTGCTTCAGCAGGTGCCATCGTACTCTTTGAAAGGTCTGAGCAGGTAAGCCAACCCACCCAGGCTATGCTGAGGCTGCTGAGGAGCATTTCTTTTTTCCAATATCCCCATCCAGCCCAAATGGGCACAGTGGTCAAAGACTGAGTGGGGATGGAGTGGCAGGGCCCCAGAAGAGAGCCCAACAACTTAGGGCAGCCCCCAGGCTACCTCAAGACAAGGTAAGAGAAAAATCAGAGCACCTCAATTTCTCAGTCATACTTCAGTTCCTTTTTAAGAGGACTTTTAGGTCTGCTTTGCTGCTACCTGACCTTTAAACAAACACCTTCCAGGCCCCTGCAGGGTTAACTCGAGCCCCATCCCAGGCAGACTGAGGAGGCAGCCAGGAGCCGTCGCTTATCCAGCAGGTCACTGCTCCAACATCTGCTTCCCATGTCCCCCAGGCACGGCTCCAGGAGCAAAGCATGTGCCTCTGCCTGCCTGACTCCACGCAGCATGAGGCTTTTTCTCCTCAGACACTGCTGATCAGCGATCCTGGCAGAACTTGGAGGAGCAGAGCGCAGAGCAGGAGCTTTCAAGAAACACACCTCATCCCTTGAGAAAATGCTAGGCTACAAAACAAAGGCTAGAAACAGAGCAGCTGCAATTCCTGCCCATAACACAGGGCTGGAAACAGTTCTGCCTCCCCCAGTACATCCCGGCAGGGCTGTTCTCTCTCCAATGAACATCCTTTCTCCATCGCAGGGAGTCAACAACCTGCAGCCCCCACACCTGGTGCCAGCAGAACCACCCTCAGGCTGGGGCATGAGCAGGGCTGGAGGAACCAGGGGGCACAGGGAGCCAGCTCCCCCCTCAGGATGCCAGGAGCAGGATACTTGGTGCCAGGACAGCACATCCCTCCCAGGGCAAGCAGAGCCCAGCACAGGGCTGAGTCCCACACGTGCACTGATTTTGAAGTCACCTTTCAGGGTGACACGCCCCTCACTACCCAGGACCTAAAGGGCAGGGACTATGCAATGAGCCAGTGGCAGCCCCAGCATCCCTGCACTTTGTGCTGCAGCCTCCCCGGTGGCCTGGAGGGCTGGTGAGGGGCACAGCAGCACCCCAGAGGTGACCAGCACCACCAGCTGGGGGATCTCAGCTCATCACACCCCCAGGCACACATCACCTGCAACCCACACAAGTCACCAGCTGCTCAAAGAGCCCTTGAGTGCCAATTTGCCTTCCTCTATGCACATATCCACACCACACACGGTGCCCTTTTGCTCCCGTATTTCAGGGACTGCACAGACTCTTGCTGTCCTGAACAAGGCACACAGGTATCAAGCCAGCTTCAAGTCCTGTGCTAAGAGGACAGCCACTGGCTACCTAAGCACCATTATCCAGCTGTTCCATGCATCTTTTCTCTTAAAACATTGAACTTTTTATTTTTAATATCCATACAAGAAATAGCCTGGCCATTTGTGAATTAGTACAACCATATGTATAGAATACAATTATATGTATCAACTGCATATCTATTAGTTTACAAACATGAAAATAGCTTTTTAATCCAATGTATCAGCCTCTCTAGCTGGAATTGTCCCTGTGCTACAGAGGTTTGGGTGGAAAACAAACAGGAGAGCCCAGGGGTTGCTGCTTTGAGCTCAGAGTGCCAGGACAGCTCATGCTGTGGGAGATCATGCACATGCAAGGCTTCTACTGTCCAGAAATAAGGCAGAAAGCATTACAGGAAGGGCTTGAGAGTCATTGATCTAGCTGAGGTCATAGCAAGATGCTCTGGCACAGCAAGGACAGCCCAGCATCAGGCAGCCCCCTCCCTGGGCATCGCTGCAGCCCCAGAAGCTGTGCTTGGGCTCATTCTCACCCCCTGGGGAAAAACCATGAGAGCAGGTAGTCAGGTACCAGATAGATATAAATACATAGTGCAAAGAGATAGACAAGATCCAGGAGAATGCAGAACACCAATAAATAAATATCTCATAGACTTAACATCACTTAAATTCTTGCTTGCTTCTTACATGCAAGCCGCACCCCAAGGCACACTCAGCCCTGCAGCAGGAAGCCAGGCTGCCTTACACACGGCCATGCTCACTGTGCCCGTGCCACACCAATTTACACACTCAAAACATTCATATGAACACCACCTGCTGCAAATAGGCACTCCCTTGCCCCCACCGTTTGAGATCACACGTGCAGCGAAGACTGGAGTGTCCAGTTACTAACGGCTGTAATTAGCCACTAATCAGCCTCCTTTGCTGGGGATCTGGGAAAGGAGCTCACACCTGGGGACACAACCTACGATGAGTAGCTTAAATGAGCCCTGCTATTTTCCTGAAATACTGGGCCTTCATTGGCATTCAGCAGCCAGGTTTAAACATCAACCCAGGGGATGGCTAAGCTCAGGAATAACGAGCACCTATGTCTTTGCCCAAGCACCCCCAGGACTTACCTGTACCCGGGCTGTTGACTGAAGATGTTTCCATCCGTGTCAAGTGGTCAAAATTTTCCTGCTCTGAAGGCTTCAGGATTGCCTTTAAAAAGCATCCATCTTGCTCACTGAGCATGAGGTAAGGGTAAAATTAAAAGAAAAAAAAAAAAAAAAAAAAAGTACCACAAGAGTCTACAGGGCTAAAGCCTCTCCCGTGTTTCCCCCCAGGCCAGCAGCAGGCTGCAGGAGGCCACGGCACTGCCAACAAACACGGGGTTTCTATAGAGATGTTGCGCTGCAGCTGCTCCAGGCCGAGCACAGTCACAGCCTCATGCACAGCCGTCAGCAGGCTGGTCCGGGAGCCACCACGGGCAGTGCAAGCCTGGCTGCAAAGGGCTTGAACCTGGTGCCACATGTCTGACACTTAACAGAGCACTGGGCAGGCTGTGAAGGTGCACATCTCAAAGGAAACAGCAGGAGTGCCACGGATGAGCTAGGTTTTCCCCAGCTCTCCCCACGCTGGGCACGCAGTCCCCATTTTCCCCACCAGGACCCCCCACTGCCCACTCTGCATGACTTTGCTTTGCCAAAAATAAATAAATAAATAAATAAATAACAAGCCCAGGACTTCTTTCCAGCCCCAGCAGCAGGGCCATACCCAGCACTGATCTGCCCATAGCTAGATGCTTGCTCATGGCAGAGCAAAGCCCCTCCAGCCCCCATTAAAAGGAGAGGGGGAAGCTCAGCCCCACTGCTGGAGGTGCTTTTAGCCCCAGAGCAGCTCCACCATCAGTGGCAGCAGCTGTGCCTGCTTGCCCACACCCCACAGCACGCCCTGGGGGGTTTGTCCTGTTTGGGTGGGTTTCAGCTGAATCAGCCAGCTGGTGGAAGGGCTGGGGGGGGGGGGGGCGGGGCCAGGCAGGCAGGCACTGCGCTCCTACAGAGCTCCTTTCCCCAGAAATAACCCTAAAGCCAACAACGATGTCCCCAGCCATTCCTGTTGTCCTGTGTGTGGCCTCAGCTGTCCCTAGAGGTGTTTCCTCATCCCCTGGTGGGTGTTTCTGTGGTGGCCCAACCTCATTTTGGGGAAGCCACGTCCTGTGCAGAGATGTGCTAGGGAACAGCACCAGGCACCCAGCTGGGCAGAGCCCCCCAGGAGGATGTGAGAGTGAGTGGGGCAGAGCTTGCTCAGAATGCCCCCCGGAGCAGCAAGGAACTGCTGCAAGCACAGCCACACATCCACAACGAGCTGTTGGGCTCATAAAGGGGGAGAAGCAGCCGGAGCTGCCCAGGGAAGCAAAGCCCTGGGTGCTCAGTGGCACCCTCTCTGCCCCCATCCGCCCAACGCTCAGACCCTCCTCTTCCTTGTGGCATACAGGGCACCACAGCGGGTGCTGTGCCCGCGTCCCCACCTCTTCCACCCCATCCCTGGTCCCACCAGAGCACATCCTGACGCCAGCATCCCGCCAGCACTCACCCCATGGCACCCCGCTGTGCATTGTGACACCCACGCGGGGCGGGTGCGGCCTGCGGCGCTGCTCACACGACTCTTGTCACCTGGATCTGGGCGGTTCGGGCAGGGAATTGGTGATCTGGGTATGTGCATCAAGTGGCATGAGAGACAAGGGGCGTTGTTCTTGTTTTCCTGATAGCCAGCACAGCAGAAGAAGGCAAAAGGATTGGGCACATGAGAGAATTTGCCAACTTTGGTGTGTTAAAACTGCTATAACCAAAGTGAACATCCATGCAGAAGCAGAGCTCAGGTACTTCTCTGCTACATCTCAGCCCCAGAACAAGATTTTAACCTATATGCATAGGGTCCTAGCTCCTTCAAAAGCTGGCTGTTGGCATTGCACAGTGGCTGGTGCTTTCAATGTCTTGTAGCCTTGGCAAACTGGGTACCCATCGCGTGCTCCTGGAGAAGGAGCAAAGCAACACCAGGCACCATCACACCACAGATATCACACCAATGGATGCCTTATGTGTATCAGCTGGTGGACCCATAGGACTTCTAAAAATATCCTGCTTTTACCTCTGTGTATTTTAAAAATACCCAGCCAGGCACTGCGAGCTCAGCCTGCTGGAGCAGGAGGGAGATTTCACAACAACTTCTGCATCTGCGAGTTACACTGAAAAAATTTTGCAATGGCAGCAGGAAGAACGGGCTGACCTCATGGATTTTTTTTTTCTACACTGAGCTTTTGGGAGCTTGTGATCTCTCCCAGAGCTTTCAGTTTGCTTTTTAGGATAAACCCCAGGCAAAGAAGGGATGGTTAGGGAGCTGCCGGAGCTGAAGCCCGTTCCCCAGGGAGCTGAATCACAGTTTCAGCCCATTTTCAACCCTCCTGCCCCATGGCAGCACCACAAATCCATGTGCTCTGAGCCTCCAGCGGCTGTGCGTCCCTAAAGGCACATGCCTTGAGGCCATGCAGGTAAAAGAGATGTAAGATAGCTGTAACACAGCCCTGCTCGCGTGGGTTTGCACCTGCAGCAGGTGGCTGAGCACTCCCTGCGGGAAGCCTGGTGTGATGCTCATCACCCGACTGCTCATGGGGAAGGGACTTGGACGCCCATAGCGTGTCTGGATTGAGTAATACATCTGGCAAGAAGCAGACGAGTTTGGGAAGTGTGTCACGGCGCATCTCGTGCTGCAAGATCATGCACCGTGCAGCAGGGTGGACAAAGCCTCGCTCCAGCCCAGCTCTCCCTGGGGTGACGGCACCCATCCTGCACCCACATGCACCCAGGTGCCCACTTCCCTGCCACCCTCGCCTGGAGGAAGCTACACGTGCCCCTCGGTGTCCCCAAGCTATGATGCAGGCTTGGCGGCAGGGGAAGGGGGTGGCATGTGTTCCTCCTCTGCCCCCTCGTCTGATTTAGGGGCAGGGTTTGGCAATCCCCCAGGCAGCAGAGGGAATGCCTGGGGCGGGGTCAGTGGGTGGGAGCTGCCGAAGGGCTAGGAGCCGGCAGGCACCGAGGCGGGGGGGTGAAGTGGGGAGGATGCGCTGGGAAGGACAGGAGGCAGAAAACAGCAAATTCAGCCAAGGCCAGCAATTCATCCCAAAACAACCCCAGGAGTGGGGATCTGGGCTGGTTGTCTGCCTGGAACATCTCTTCTGATGGGAAGAACAGCTATGTGCAAAGGAGAAAGAACCTTCCCCATCCCCATATCCCCATCCCCATCTCCTATCCCCATCCCAGTCCCCATCCCTGTCCCCATCCCCGGGTGTGTCCTGGCGCCTCCACCCCGCTTCCCGGCCAGCAGCAGGAAAGGCGGGCGCTCGTGCGGCTTCTTTGTGGCTGCCGGTAACTGTTTTCCCAGAGCATCATAAATAAAGAGGAGTTCAGAGAACACGCGGAGAAGGCAGAGCCCTCCCTGCACAGCCACAAGTTTCAGCGCTGAGGTCACTTCTGGTGCCCCAGCCCAGCCGCGTCCCAGCCCTGGGCTTGGAGGAGAGGGGACAGAGGAGGAGGGCTGAGGCAGGAGTAGGGCTCAGAGCTGGGGGTGAAGTTATTCTGCCTCAGAAAGCCGCGATGGACAAGGGCTCCCCTCCCCAGCCCCTTTGGCTCCCAAAATCATGGTACCAAGGAGACATTGACATCAGTTCCCTGTGAGGCTTCCAGGAGCTTTCCCTGTTTCAGATGTTCCTGGAAGTGAATAATCACTTCCCCACCGCCCCCTGCCCTGGGGACAGGCACTCAAGGTCTGAGAAAAGAAGCGCGGGGAAAAATGCACAGCCCAGAGCTGCCAGCACGGCAGGAAGCCTGAGCCACTCACGGGGATGTGCGGTGCTGGTGTGACACAGATCCGCTGCCACCCCTCCGGGTCACTTACAGCAAAGCCATTTTTTTTCCCCCAGAAGAGGGATGTGTCACGCATTTACCGCATTTATTGCTTTTAGTAAGGGAAGCTCGGAGTGTGCACAGAGAGAGGGGTCCGGCGAGGCAGCGCCTGGGGAGATGAGGTGGTCACACCGTGCGTGCGCTGGACCCACTCTGCTGCTGCCTGCTCACCTCGTGGTGCTCATGTCGTGCTGGGGAGGTGTCACCAGGCAAGGAAAGGGAGCATGGTGAGACGCTGCTGTGGTCCAGATGCACCTACCGGAGGGGAAGCACTTTGGTAGTGAGGGCAGCTCAGCACTGTCCTGGTGGGAACACTTGTACAAGCCTGGTGTTTGGGGAAACTGAGGCAGGGAGCTGGGGCAGCCTAATTCCTGCAAAAGGGTCAATGCTGAAGCTGCAATTAAAGGTTTGTGGCACTGCCAGGTCCAGAGGAATGTGAAGGCTCTTCTCTAAATGTGCACCTTTGGCATTCAAGAATATAACGAGGGTAATAAAGTAATGGCAATAGTCTTGGGTGTCTGCTTTGATTTGTTGGGAGCACGAGGCTGCAGGAAGAAGCAGCTCTCCCCAAGTGCCTGCACCTCTGCCTTGGACCCACAGGTCCCCTCCAGCCGCTTCCACGCAGCGACAAACCATTTCCATCCCTTGAGCTGTGACAAATCCTCCCTGTCAGAGCCGATGGCAGCCCTTGGCGTGCTGTAGCTCATCCCCCGGGCAGGGCTGGAAGTTGGGCACATCCTTCCCCTGCCGATCCCAGCCCTGCACTGTGCGTTCCTCACGTGCCTGCCCTGCAGCTCCAGCAAAGCTCTCCCCTAACCCCAGCTTTGGTTTCCACGGTGCAATGGCAACTTCTTTCCGAGGGAAGGGAAGGCACCAGCAGCCACGTCTGCACTCCGGGCTGCAAGTGGAGGACTTGGGAGGAGGATCCATGTTCTCCATGGGGGCCTGGAAACCCTCCATGTCTCCACCAGTACGTGCTGGTAGCCCAGCTCGTGCAAAGGAGGCACAGGGCAGTGACACCTTTACATGCAAAAGCATGAACAGCCATTGTAAGTGTGGCTGCACAAGTCCTGCTCCACATCCCAGCCACCAGCAGAGCAGCTCTGAGCCTGGTGTGCGTGTACAGAGCCTCTCAGCAGACCCGGCTTTCACGGCTGCTGCCCAGCCAGTGCTAAAGCAGACACGAGACACTGCGTGGGCCGGAGGCACTGCAGCACACTGTGAATCCCAGGGAGCCCTCTCCTATCTGGAACAGGAGGAGATGCTGCAACACGGAGCAGGGAAACAACTCCTGGCCCTTCGGTTTGGGGAGCGAGCGATGGTTTGAAGAACATCCCCGTGTTGTATCGCACCCGGCGGTGTTGGCAGATTGCTGCTCAGTGCACCCCTGCACGGAGCTGAAAGGATCAACGTGGTCATCCAAGGCAGGGATGGATTTATGGGCAAAGCAGCAGCTGGTGGTTTTGATGGAGCTTTGTCTCAGCAGTGGTGACTCTCGGCAGATTTCCTGCTACCACAGCACGTAAAGCCTCAGAGATAGCAAAAAAAATAGGCTGTGCATGGGCTCCTGGCATTCCTCTGGCACGCTCTGGGCCATGCACAGCACAGCACAGATGCTTTTCTCTTTCCGTGAGCTCATGCTTCAAGCTGTGAGCAGCACGGAGCAGAGCCTGAGCTCTAGGAGACCTGCAAGAGCACATCCCACTGCGGGAGCAGGGGAGCAGGGCATGGAGAAGGGTGGAAAGCTTTAAATTAACATCACAGACATCAATGGGAGACTCCCCCATCTCCTACTCCAGGTGTTCACCAAGTCCCAGGAAGCACTAGGAGGAAGGTGGGCAAGGGAGATGTCACCTGGAGGGGCCATGGAGCAGCAGACCCCAGCAGGAGGTGGCCAGGTGGCCTCGTGTAGAGGCTGGAAGAGGAAGATGAGGGATTTAAATACAGCACCGAGGCCAAGAAGCCCATCAGTGTGGGATGCAGAGAGCTCAGACTGCGTGGAGGTCCCTGTGGCACTTTGGATAAGAAACGAGGCAAGAAAATCTTCCAAGTGTTGCCAGGGCTGGACACCTGAACTCATCTTTGCACACCTGAACTATCCGATCCTCTCCGTGTCTCTTCAAACACCACTGAGAGCCAGAAGAACAAAGCCGCTGAGGAAAAAAATACATATAAAAATAAAAATAAAAAAAATAAAAAAAAACAAAAAAAAAAAAACAAAAACTTTTTTCAGATGTTGGGGACAAAAAAAATAAAGTAAAAATCAAACTCTTCTCTCTCTTCCTTCACCTTTTTCCCCAAAAGGTGAAAGACAGCCTCCGAAGGCAGCAAACACATGGTGTCGAGGTGAGATTAGCGCTGGATGGCCACGGAGGGACGTGACACACAGTGAGGCTGGTGGCTGCCCGTTCTGCTAATCTGGCAATCAAAAAGCAAAGGGTGAAAACCTGGAATGAGGAGCAGAGAACAGGTCAGTGTCATAAATGCAAACAGCAAAATGCTACGGCAAGGGAGCCGTGACAGACACCCAGCGCCTCCCCTGCCCGCCCAGGCCAGCACCAGCCCTCGTTCAGTTTGTCTGGAAGTGGTTGCCGGAGCGAGCCGTGCTGTGGTGCTCACCAGTGAGGACCCCAAAGCTCTCAGAGGGCTTTGCCGAGGAATTTTCAGCCCTGTCCCATGCAACGAGGCCTCTCCCTGCTGGGTGAGGCCAGGGGGAAGCCGCATATCCTGGGACACAGCAGCAGCCTTGGGGGCTTGGCAGGGTCCTGGCACCCCAGGCAGCGCCGAGCTAAGCGCACTGCCGCACCTCTGGGAAATCTGAGCCAGCCCGGCGGGGTGGGGAGCGGGTGTCTGGTTGGGCCCCCAGCAGCTCTCCTGACATATCAAAGCCACCTCCTGCCCTGCCAGGGCAAGGGGGAGCCAAGGGCAGGTTTTCTGTCTGGGCTCGGCGTGAGTTGCTGTAGCCAAGCTCCCTTTCCAGGGGGATTTCCTCCCCTCCTCCCTGCGTTCCTCATTTGTTCCCCGTAGGAAGCATCCCAGTGCGAGGCTAGCCCTGACCCACCTCCCCTCTCCTCACATGGGGCCTTTTAGTTTGGGGGACGAATGTGTCAGTCTGGGACTGAGCACCCTGTCCTGGAAGCAGCATCTCCAGAAAGATTTGGGGAACCTAAGCCAGGACCCCACGGCCCCCAGCACAGTGAGGAGCTCCGGTACACATGATCTGGCAGCACCTCACCGCCTCCTATCCACCCGTGGTCACCTTGAGGCCTCGTCCCCGATCTCCCTGGGGCATAGGCTGCCCTCACCCCACGCTGGGACAGCCCAGGTGAAAGGTTCTGGTGTCCTCCAGCACAGTGAGACCACCACGGCCCTCCTCGCGGCGGAACCACGCAAATGGCTGGGTTTTCCCCCAAAGAGTCTGAAGCAGGGGGTGCAGTCAGGATGGGGCACGTGCAGGAGATGCTGAAATTAATCCCTAAAGGGCTAAAACAAGGGGTGAGAGGGACACAGTGGCACATGTGGCAGCATCACGCCTGTGCCCTGGGTGCTCCTGGGGCACCCCACATGGGTGGGTGTCCCTTGGGTGAGCTGTCCGTGGGCACCCCAGGGTCTGAGTTGGCTGGGCTGGACTTCACCCTGAAGGTGAACTTCAATTAATTGATTCCAATTTAAATGGGTTAATTTAAACCCATCACTCCGGCTGGTAACAACTGATACTGCTCATTTACAGGAGCCTTTATGTAACAAACTAACAAACTGCATGTCTTACTGCTGCAGCACTTTGCCACCTTTGTTTTCATTGTCCTGCGTTTTAAGTTCTCCCCAGACACTGAGATGGGTGCAACAGCTGCTATTTCCCTCCTGCAGCTGCCACATCCTGCAAACATGCTCCTAATTTCATGCAAGGCTGCAGCCCTTCAGTTGCGCTCCCCTTCTTTTCCCTTTCCTCGCAGGAATGTGACACATCCCCGGGCCTTCGCAGGGCTGCGTGCTGGAAGTGCTGCAGGATTGCTAAACCCCTTTTAAAGAAAACAGATCGCAGCCGCCCTGACACACACAGGCACCAGCCCATATTTTGCTTTTTGTTCCGAATGACACAGGAAAAACGGAATGTCTCACCTCCGACCTCGGGCAGGGTCGCGCAGATGGCGTCCAGGCCCAGCGGGCTTTGAGGACATGGGATAATTCCCATGCACATCAGCCCGGCTGCTTCCTCTTGTGCAAGTACAAGATATTTGCAGCTGCAAGTCAGAGGTCCTGTGCGTTCCAACCACAAGAGCCAAGCCGGAGAAGCTTTGCCAGGAGGGGTCTGGGATGAAATTTCCTTCAAATTCTTATTTAGGCTGCGAAGGACCTGGGCCGTGCACCTCGCCTACGGCCACCAGTGTGCAGGCGGAGGTGGGGGCTGCCACAGGGCACGGCCGCGGTGTCCCCTGCAGCACACAAGGTGCAGGTTCCTCCCGTGTTTGTTCCCAGGTTCAGAACCAGGATGTCTTCAATCATCAGCAATTCGCCCTGCAATGGGATACCACAGGCAGACTTTTGTCGCTGCAGCTGGGGGCATGGGCAGGGGTGGTGGCCCCATATTGATGTCAGGGGCTTGGTGTCAAAGCACACGGTTGGAACCCACGCTACGTCTCGCCCTGCTTTGCCCCAGCTCCTCCGTGAAGAAAAATCACTGTCCTTTGTCCACGCAGACCAACACCACCACAAAAACACCACCACCCTCCCCAGCAGGGGCTCAGCCTGCCCAAGGTCCTGATGCTCGGCCCCTTCAGGTGCCACTGAGCCAAAGCACGGCTGTCACCGAAGCAAGGTGTCCAGCAGCTTGGGGCAGCTCTGGCACATGGATGGGTCCCCAGGGGGCTTGTGACACAGCCGAGAAGCCCTGGGGAAATGCAGGAGGAGCAGGGGGAATGTGCAGGGCGGGGGCTGGCTGTGACGGCATTGAGCATCCCACCAGGCTGCTGGAAGAAGCAGAGGTATCAAAGCATGATGGAGCCCGTGGGAAAAGCAAACCCAGGGTCTGCAGTGACTGCATGGGGTGGGAGGAGTGAATCCCCTCCTGCAGGCAAATTGCTCTGCATCATTATCACAGCTGCATGAAAGTTGCACGGAGTTTGGCCATGAACCGCCCCCCCCCCCCTCACCTGGCAGCACCCAGCAGGCAAGGAATGGAGGCAAGGTCATCTTAAGTTGAAAAACTGCCTGAGGGGAATCGCAGCAACCTTTGTCCTGGCTTCCAGGGCTTCCAAAAGGTGGTGGCTCGCTCGGCCCAGCTCGTGCTGAGCTCATCCTCTGCAGCTGCAGGACCTCCCTGAGGATGCGCTGACAGCCCCGCGCCCTGCCCCTGCCTTCGGTTCAAAAATGCTCAGCAAAAAATGTCCGTGCTGCCGAGGAGGCCGTGCTGGGAGGGGTGGGGGCTGTGTGGGTGTCTGGTTGGGTGTGCTGGGACCCGTGGGGACCTGCTTTCTCGTGTCCACATGTGCTGGGTGCCAACACCTGTGCCATCCCTTGGTGCACCCAGGTCTGTCCCTGTGTCCTTCTCTGCCTGAGGGTGTCAGTCCATTGGCATTAGGTGCAAGAGGTGCCGCAAATGCTGGGAGGAGATGAATAACTTGATTTTTATCCAGTGCCACAAGTGTCTGCGTACTGGCAGGAAGCTCCTGGTGGGTGACATAAAAATCCCCGTTTTGTGGGGTGAGCTTTGCCTGGCTCCCTAGACCCAAATGGGCACACAGTCCCAGGACGTGTACTTCCCCTCAGAACCTCAGCACCCAAGGCAGCTGTGGACCATTCCCCAGCCATGCCCAGCCTGCTGGAAGCAGAGAACACCCCCAGGTTGCCACCCGAAGTCACGCCGCCCAGCACAGCCAGCATTCTTCAAGCCAAAGCCCCGCCACAGCTCTGGGCTGCCACACGTTCTTCCTCTCCCAAGGCTTCATCTGGCAAAGGGCCACCAGAAAGCAGGGAAATGTGTATTTGCAAACAAATCTGCCCTTGCCCAGCCGGATTTGCATGGGTCAAGGTGGAGACAGGCAGCTGCAGCCAATGCACCCGCCTGGGTCAGCCCCGGTCCTGCACGCACCCATCACTTGCTCCCTGCCCGGGTTTTTTTTTTGCAGAAATGTTTGGAGGATGACTGTTCTGCCTACAAATGTCCGTATTTGCCTGCCAACTTGGATGCAGAAGTGAAATCCTCCCTTAGTCATTTGGACTCATTTTTAATTGACTTTTCTACGTGAGTACACTCATTTTAAGATGTACTTAATATAAAATGATTAAGCAACAAGAGGGTGATTATGACTATGCAAACGTGACCTACCAGAGAGCACGGGATTGATTTATAGTTCAGAGAGGTGAGTTCTATGCTTTAGATGTATTTAAGTTAGATGTATTCAATTTCAAGGGCTCAATAGCACTGTGTGTTCGGCTCTTCTGTGGGGCTGAGGGCAGACATCCCACCCCAGGGGCGATCAGGCCAGGCCTGATGCCGATGTGTGTTTGGGGAAGGTGTTTGGGTTGTGCACACCTGAGCTCTCTGTGGCCATCATCGCCTTTAGAGAGAACGGTCCTGTTGCCTCCCGAGCCTTGGCGTGCCGTGAAGCCGCTCGCTTCCAGAGAAGCATCCCTGGGGAAACGCAGCCTGGATTCCTGATGTCGGTGCAAAATGATGCTGTAGCAACAAAATCCTGTGAACTGTCCTCCTCGCTGCTGTACAAGTAATAAAGAATCCTTTTTTTTTGACATGAGCCCCTTTTGCTTTTGGTGTGCTTATGGGGCTGGTAGCATTACCACAATGCCAACAAGCTGGGCACAGGGCAGCCTTTCTGTAGCTGCTTTTTTTAGTAGTTTAGGACATTACTGTCTTGCCTTTTGCCAGTGTTGTCCTGTGTGCTCGTGGGAGGCTATGGCAAGCTCCAGTCCCTGCAGTTCCCACCCCAGCTAACACAGCAGGGAAGGGGCTGCCCCACAGCCCCAGTGCTGGTTAGGACACGATGGGGAGATCCCAGGACACTGGGATGTGGGGAGGAGAACATCAAAGGCTCCACCTCAGTTCAGACAGAACCAGAAGCCTGGAGAGAAGACCTGAGCATGCTGCTGGAGCGTGCTGGTGGAGGATGATGCGGCTGCAGGGCTCTGTGTGGAAGGGGATGTCAGATGATGAGGTTCAACATGCAAAGTGGGGCCGCATCTTGTAAAAAATGGAATCCAACGCCTGGATAGCAGGTGGGCTGTTTTGTGGGTAGCCCAAAATCATGTGAGCACTTTGAGGTCTTATGGGAGCAAGGATAAGGGAAAGCAGCTAAACGCAATGACAAGTCCAGTGATAGATCTGAAGCCAGAAGCTCTGGCTTTTGGCTCTGCCAAAAATCACATTGGGGATGTTTGTGCTTGGCGTCTCCGAGAGCCCACCCGGGCAGCGGGGCTGAGCCAACGCAGGGAGCAGGAGGGACAAGGGGAAGCTGCAAAGCGAGGTCCTGATAGATGTGGGGGCTCTTCTGTGGGAACTGGCAGTAACAGGGGGATGTGAGAGACTGAAGAGATGTAGAGGGGTGTTTGCAAGCAGAAAATGATGGTGGTGACCTGTTCAGCTTTGTAACAGACCAGGCTAAGCATCGTGCAGTGTTCCTGTGCGGGGCTAAGAGCTGGAAGCCCCTGGCACCAGGGGGTCCTGTCATCCCAAAACACCATCGTTTGGGAGACAGTGAAAGCACTGAGCCAACATGATTTTCCTCATGGTATCCAAAATCTAAACTCAGAGTCTCCAACCAAAGACAATGGGAAAATCCCTTCTGGTTTCTGGGGACAGACCAAAGTAGGGCATTTCAGAAATCCTGTGCTTTGGGCTGGGCACGTGCTCGGGACTGACAGGAGTGCCCAGGATCCCAGCAGGGGCCACCAAGCCTCTTTGCAGCCAAAAATCCCCCAGGGGGACAGCGCCGAGCCCTGCCAGCTCCAGGCGAGGGCCCCAAACCGAAATCCTCACCGAGATGCTCCTCGCACTGGGAGGAAGAGGAGGAGGAGGAAGACGAGGCTGAATCACTTCTGATGAAGCACTTACTGAAAATGGGAGTTTTTCCACACAAAATCCAAAGCCTGGAGCGGGAAGGTCATGGTGCCTGCTGGATGAGACAGCCCAGCCGGCCAGTCCCACGCACACACCCAGCTGGGAACAACTTTGCTTTTTACTTACTTTTTCCAGCTCGAGCGGCTGCTCAGCACCGCCCCGTAGCATCACGGCAGTGAAATCATGTTCCCGTTATATCCCCGCTCAGCCCCAGCGAGTGCAGAGGGAGCACCAGAGGAAGGCGCGGTGGCTTCGGTTATTGTTTTCCTCTTTGTCATCCCTCTGCGAGGCGCGGGAGGACGGGTGGCCACGGCCAGCGGAGACGCCCAGGGCGGTGACACCGTCCCCACGGCCCCGCTCGCAGGGGATGCGCCAGGCTGGGCAGGTTGCTCCTGGTGCAGGATCGATCCTGGGAGGCGTTTCCAGCAGCCCTTCCAGAAAACTTTCTTTGCTCCTTTTATTTATTTATTATTTTTTTTTGAATTAAAAGACAAGCATGAGAGCTCCCTCTGCCGCTGCAAGGGTTTAGACCGAAGCCTGCGTTGTGCAGGGAGGCTGGAAGGACACGGAGGCAGGGTCAGCCCGGTGGTGTTGCTCCAGGTGCTTGCTGAAGTTGTCCTTAAACACAAGGGCTGTGGAGAGTAAAGGGTTTTGCTCAGGGGATGACAGGGTGGGTGCCACTAAAAGGGTGGTTTAACGTCCCCTCCAGGCTGCCCCATAGGGAACGCTGCACCCCCGACCCTGCTGCAAACAGAGAAAAGAAACAGAGATGCTACAGATCCTGATTTCCTGCCATTCTGCTGAGTTGCTGCCAGGGCAGCTGGAAGCGGTGGGATTTCTGCTATCCTGCTCCCAGCAGCTGCAGAAGGGCTTGAGGGGATGAACCCCGTGTGGGTGGCAATGCTCAGTGACAAAGGCACCACGTCCCACGGGTAAGGACAAGGTGCCCCAAACCACAGCGGGGTCTGTGCCGCCCTCCTGTTCCTGCCAGCCCTTGCTACAGGGCAAACTCAGCCTAAAAGGCTCTGGTTTCCCACCTGGGGAGTGAGCAGGACTCAGGCAAAGTCCCGGTGCCCACTCTCTTCAGCCCAGATCCAAGCTGCAGACCCTAATTAAACCCAGCTGGGCACGACCCTGCAGTTTGAAACATGGGAAACCAAGAGCTCACCTACCAAAGAGCTGTGCAGAAGGGTCCTTACGTTTTTCAACATCTGAAGAATATTTTTGTGAAGCTCTGGGTTGGGAACCCTGCCCGGAGGTGGGTTCAGGCACCACCAAACCCCTGAGATGCAGCAGAGCAGCATCAAGACAAGGGTGTGGAAATCCCAAGAGCAGAGGCGGTGTCGGTGGGTGGCTCAAATCTCTTCTGAAATGGGCCCAGATGTGAGGGAGGGCTCTGAGAAAATAAGAATGTAACCAGGCTACCGGCGCTTCACAGATGCTTTAAAACCCACGGCTGGGGACAGATGACAGGCAGGGAAGATCCCGCAGGTGAATGGGATCTGTCGGTCTGGGATGAAGTCACACCAGCTGTCAGAGCAGGGCCGGGCTGAATGTCAGTACTTGGAGTAGGAAACCATGAGTAACGCGGCTCGCAGCTCCAGCCTCTGATCTGGAAACACGGCAGCAGGCAAGAGCAAATGAGCGCGTCCTGTGGCAGAAGAGCTAAGTGACTCATTTACTCCAAAGGTTACTATGGAACTGTTTACACATTTCTTTGTGATTGAGAAAAAAAAAAAAAAAAAAAAAAAAAAAAAAACTCGCCCAGAATTAACTACAGAGGAGGAGGTTTGAGCAAGCTGGCAGCACAAACAATAATAAACTCCCCACGCCAAGGTTTCCTGGAGGAGTGCAAAGGGCTCAGGTAGGAACCCGCCGAGCCACGAATCCCCAAATAAACCCAGTGCCTGGGGCTGCCAGCTGGGTGGGAGGCAGCAAGGGTGTTACGAGGCAGTTTTGTTTGTTTGTTTGTTTGTTTTAAAGAGATTTTGGGAGGAATATGAGGAATAACTGACCAGAAAATCTAACTCCTTTATTGAGCAAACTGCTCGGAGTCCTGAAGAGCAGAATTCACAGAGACAAGCAGCAGCTGAAGAGCGTTGATGCAGCTTTTGCCAAGAGTCCCACCTGGGAAACGACGAAGCTGGTTGAAATGTATAACAAGCAGCTAGGGGATGAATTGATCTAGCATTAATAGCCATTAACTGGAGAATCTTAGAAATTAATAGTTCGTGAAAGGATCCTAAACAAAGATGGGACGAAAATGGGAGGTTTTGTGCCAGGGGAAGGTCAACAACGGGGTTTCCTGGGAATGCATCATTTCTTAGGATATACAGGGAGTGAGGGGATAATGCCACGAAGTCCTGAAGTTCATCGCTGTTAAACACAAAGGTGCAGATCCTGTCCCACAGACTGCAAGTGCAGAGACATCATTATTTTATACCACCTTTTCCTTAGCATCACTGAGCAGGGTCAGAAACTGATTTTTGGCTTAGAAGAACCTTTTACATGATGCAGAGTGGCCCTTTTGTATGAGTGAACCCATTACTGGAAGCAGATAGAGTTCATCTGTGAATGAAAACAGCGGTCTGTCTGCCTGGGGACATTTCAAAGCCAGTGCTGAGCACAAAACCTGGAGCCTCTGTCGTATAAAGAGATGAACAGAGAGCACCCCTTGGCCTAGCAGGTTCCACACTAACGAGCTATGAAATACCTTTGCACAGCCAGCATTAATTGTGGAGCTCTCTGCAGCAGGACACTGCAGATGCTAAAGGTTTGTGTGGGCTGGGAAAGGAGCTGGCCAAATCGACAGAAGCAAAATCCATCAGGTGACAGAGCCGCAAACCTGTGGAGGTACAAACAGAGCTCCTGGGAAGCACAGCAGTGAGTTTATTATTTCCACACAGCCTTTGACAGGCTCACGGGATTGGTGACTGCCCAGAGACAACCTTGGGTGCGATGGGGTCAGTCAGATCCAGAGCCCCGTTCTTACTGCTTCGAGGAAACGCTGGGGGCACGGGTGCCTGCTGCAGGCAGATGAAGAGGCTGTCCTGTCCCCACGGTGGCACCCAAATGCTGTGCCTGCCCCCCTGTGAAGCAGGAATGAAACTCGAGCAGTTGAGGGCTGCAGGGTGCGGTCGAGCAGCGGAGACCAGCTCAGCACAGCCCTGACGTCGGCTGCCCCATGCCACTCCACGGAGGATACGAAGGAGCCGGAGCCACGGCAAAGTCCCTTTGCTTTCGGCACACAAAGACAGGCGACGACGGGCCTGAGCTCCCCCTGTGATCCAGAAGTGATGTTTATCAGGAAAACAGGAAGAGCATTTCCTCTCTCTACTCTTCGCCTGTCTTATCAGGGCAGCGCGGAGGCTCTCGCTTTGCTGCGGGTGGGGAGGGGAGGGCTGTGAGCAGGAAGATGGGACGCCCGCTCCCAGATTCGGGCTGTTTGCACGGAAAGGCAGGAGGGAAGCGAGAAATTCCTTCCTGCCAGGAGGCCTGGAAGCACCACGGGGCCCTGGCCAGCATCCACCCCTCCTCACCCGCATCCCTGCTCCCTTTGGTCTCCCCAAAGGTCACTCTCCACTAGTCACTGCGGCTTTTTGTTTAGGAAATACCAGCTGGGATGTCATGTCCCGTGTGAGCAGGGCTGGCCGAGGCCTCTGCCAAGCCACTACAATAGACCTCTCCCTGCAGCCCTCCGGGCCCGGCCAGTCTCCAAGAAGGTCACGGAGGAAAAGACAGGCTCCAAGAGCCTGGTGCCAGGCTGCCCGTGCCTACTCAGCGCCGTTTCCTCCTGCACCGCATCCTTCACCCAGCAGCTCTGCCCCAGGGCAGGGGAGATGCACTTAGATGGGGCAGAAGCGCCTGTAGAGTTGTTGTGGTTTGAGAATATCCAGACCTATCACACTGTTAAAGCACCAGGGCAGAAAATGCGTTGCTTCTGGGGGCTGTGCTCCAAGGACTCAGAACAGCTCTGCATGTAAAATGAGGATTTCAAGCCCACCTCTCAGCTTGCAACAACTGAGGCTCACTTGGCCATTTCAGAGCAAATAGGTGGAGGTTTTGGTTTGTTTTTCTTTTACTAGTATTGCTCTTGGATTTTTTCCGCCTCTGTGAATCCTGAAAGCTCAGCCAACACCCAGGCCTGGAGGTCTTAAGGTGGGGCCACCATGACACAGCTAATGCTCGAGAAACTGACCCACAGTGGATTCCAGAGACTTGCCTAAAAAAGCACATGCAGAGAATTTCCCTGTTCCGCTGCAGCTCCCACTTCCTCTTTCACAGGAAACTCCGGCAGGCAGCAAACAAAAAATAAAAAATAAAAATCAAACAACCATCACACCCAGCTGGAGCAGAGATAAGAAATTTGGTTCTGATCCATGCTTGCAGAGAAATGTGACAAAATGCCAGCTTCTCAGGAGCCAGAAAACTGAATGTTTGCCAAGAGGCTAAAAATAAGCCCCAGAGGGCTATAGTTAAAGGCATGTACTAATAAACGTCTCTGTCCTTGATTAATTACACCGCAACTTTCAGAAAAGCACACAGTTTTCCAGGAACAGCGTGGGGGGAGTTTTGGCAGCTGTAAACGTGAAGTCCAAAGGTTTCAACACGCTTTAAAACAACTACCTCGCGCTGAGGCTTTGCCGTAGTCAGCGCAGTGTCCGACAGCAGCGGCACCGGGGGCTCCCTCCCCAGCAGCAGGATTTCCGTGTCAGCACGCAGCAGGGGCCAGGCGCTGCCCTTGTGCGTCCCCGCGTGGCTGCAGAACCACCTTGACTCCAGTGATTTACTTCGTTTTGCCTGCTTACATTCATTCATTAGAAACTTACCGTGCCATCCAGGTACATGGGGACAAGACGTTCCAGCCACGTGGCAGCAGTGGCGTTACGGCCACGCGCTGCCACCTGCCAGAACCGAGCCAGAGACCTCAGCAGAGAGAGGGGTCCTCAGAGCCCCCTCAAAAGCAGCGTCTTTAGCACTCAGGCAAGGTCCCAGTGAACAGGTGCGCGAGGTGGCAGACCAAGAATTGAACTAGAAATGGCCAGGCTGAGCCAACCTGGCCACGATCTGGCTGCCAGAGCGACACTTTCTTCGTAAGCACGCTGGGATTGCTGTCATACAGCTGAAGTGTTTACACAGGCGAAGCTCTCCAAGACTCTCGAGCAAAGCAGCTGGGACAGAGCTCATGGTTAGCGCTGTTTGACTTCAGTAACCCCCATCAACTGCAAGAACCCCGAACATAAACAGAGCGCAGCCATGAACCACAGAAGGGACACCTGGTCTGGTTAAACAAAGCATTATTTTAATTTCAAGATTTTATAAATATATATTTACAAAAGGAAGGGATCAATCCAAAGAGTTAGACAAATGTACAGCTCCCCAGTATTGCTACAGTACAGGGAGACAGATAGCATTAACGCGATCCCACAATTTACAATACCCATTGTTCAAAAAGAAACCACGTTCTTAATTTAAAATACCTCATCAGAAGTTCACACCACCCCCCGCCGTGAAAGCACAACCTGCCTCGAACAGCCTGACGTGACAAGAAGGACCTGACGCTCGCACAGAGCACACCACTGCCTGCCACCTGGGTGAACGCTTCGTGATCGTACTCATGGTTCTTCCCAGCCCGCAGACCCCCTGGGGGCACGGCTGGAGGACAGCATGAAGGATGGATTCAAGAAATGTAAGCGCCCTGCAGATCAGCACAGTAACGCCGGGTGCTCAGACAGCCCTGAAGCACCCTTGGGTCATGGAACAGCGGAAGGCAAACATCCAGCCTCAGCTCCTGTGTAAGTGGGCAACCCCAAAGCAGCCGCACGGGTGTTGAAACGAGCCCAAGTTCTCTGCGTGTGTAATGCAGCGCCTGGTGCCCCCGCCAGCCACGCTCCCTGCTCAGCACTGCAGGACAGCGAAGAGCCTGCAGGCAGACCACACCACGGCCTCGTGGCCACAGGAACACACCAAAGGCGCTATTACTGCTGTGCGGCGGTGCCACGACACCAGGTGGCATGGCTGCAGCAGCTCCGTCGCCACCTGCTCCCAGATTCACTCATCTCTGAAACCGTGCGCAGCTCTCCTTGCGGCCTGGTTTTACCCTGCCTGCGCTCTCCACACAGACACGCCAGCAGGTAAAAGAGGGACTTACCATCAGTCCCAAGATTTAATCAAGGTTCCTGCGTAGATGTTACTGAGACCTCCAGGAACACTTCAGATCAACAACAGACCAGAGCTGGGCACAAGTCACTTCCGCGGTTTCCACGAGACTTCACCCACCTTCCTACTCAGCCAACAGCAACGTCTCCTTCACCGCAACGAGCTCAGCGCCGTTCAAATCACAGAATGAGAGATGCAGAGCCAAAGAAGAGCTATCTAGACTTCGTAACAGAAGCAGCAATGACCTCCGAGAAGAAAATGCAGCTGAGTCCACAACTGAAAACTACTTGAGGTACCGGCTGCTGGAGGAGGCGGGGACGGCTCAGCTTGTGCACGGTTTTTCAGAAGGCTGCCCGGCATTTTCATCCAGTAGGTGTAAACCTGCACCAGAGCTATCTAGGATGCTTTTTTTTTTAAATTTAAAGTTCAGAAAACTTAATTCTAACTAATCAAACTAAAGAAAGAACGTAAACACAATGTGCTAGTGGAGATCCGAACATAAACCGCGAGGAGTGTTAACAGGAAGCCTTGCACAATTTATTTACTTCTTTTAATTCACACCTCGTTCACGCAGCTCCCCGGTCTCACTGTCAGAGCAACATTCTCCGTTGTTCCCTTCTGTGCATCCAGTCTGGCCTGAGGCTCCCCACCACGCTCAAGATGCTGTTTGGTCATCTTTCGCCACGGTCTGCAAAAGAGAAAAAAAAGTCCACCACAGGAGAAGCGTGTGGCTCACCGCCGTGATTCTGGGACATCGCTACCAGAGCCTGAGACTGGGCCTTTGGTTAACCACTGCAGCGGCAAAAGCACTCGGAAGCAAATACAGCTATGGAAGAGCGCAAACCCAACAAACTGCCAGGAACGAGAGTTCCTCAGTGTTTGAGCTGCTTATCACACCAAGGACAACGATTTCAGTAAACATCTGTGAAGCTGCGGCAGCCAAGCCACCTGTCCCCAGCTGTCTGCGTAAGACAAAGCAGAGCCAAGAAACTTGGGGAAGGCAGACAGACGTTCAGGGAACACCCAGAGGTTGAACAGTGCATGGCAGAACCTCCTTCTGCAGGGACCTACAGAAGGAAGGAAATCTGGTGCTGGGGCAGAGAAGGACCCGATGAGAAGAGCTGCAAGTGAGGAAAAATACAAGCGGCAGTGGTGGGGCTTTCAGCTAAGAGCTACGCACACTGCGGCTGTGCGCTGAAGCACAAGGACAAACCCAACACCCCTCCAGAGGCATGTTTTTGGGGTTAGCACAACCTGAAGAGGAAGCAGCGCAATGCAAGGAGGAATTTAGCAACGTGTTATCCAAGAGCAGCAGAGTTTATCAGAAGCCATTCCGTTCTGTCACCGCTTTCCCCGTGCTGTTTCCAGCAGACACCCACATCCCAGTACATTCCACAGCACTAATAAACAACGCAAGCTCACGACGTGCCGCAGATGGAACCTGGTGCCAGTAACGAGCAGGTTGCTCTGTGACTTACCCAAGGGGTTCAAACTCTCAAGGAGCAATACGTGAAGGGTCCCAAGACGGAACTCCAAGTAACAGCTTGTTAAACCTTTCCTTTCGTGGCTCAGGCAGAAAAGGAGCTTACGGACAGAAGAAGATACAACGGCAGCGTTTCCAAAACCCTGGGAATCTTACCTGCCGCAAGAACTGCTTGCCGAGGTAGCTGGTGGCCATGCTGGTCAGGTTCTTCCTACTGCCGACCTTGCACCTGATATAACCGTACAGGTTGGCTCCCTGGAGAACGACCCCCATTACAACCACCGCCTAGGACACGGGAAGACGCTGCAGTTGATTTACAGCTTGACTTATTGGCAACACGCAAAATCTATCACCGAGCCGAGGGGGGAACTCACCAGCCACTTCACTTTGAAAGAAAAGAGAGCACTGAATGCAAATATCACCCAGATCATCGGACAGGTAATTAGACCTAACCAGAAAATTCGGGACTCTGCTTCCGAGGAGGCTTTACTCCCTTTTGCTGACACCTAGAAACAGAAAGTAAATGAAGATGAACAGGCTGCGCTCTCATCTAGATCACACTGTCATTAAAAGCAGCCCAGAATCTACAAGCCTTCCGAGTTTTGCCTCTACACCACATTACTGGGTGCTTTCCAGGCCAACTTCTACATCACTAAGGTATTTCTGGAACAGAAGTTGTTTCCATTTCAAGGGCCCTTCTGCCAATCTTCTATCAGAAGCAGCGGAGGCAGGAGCAACAAATCCTCTTGGAACATCTGGGGCTAAAAGGCCGTAGTAGATTTGGGAAGCATCACATTCACTGTGTGCTTGTTACAAAGCACAGAAGCAGCCAAACAGACAATGGTTACAGAACATCACCCATCCTAGCGCTGGGAGAACTAAATACTGATACACCCAGCCACCAAACTGGGGTAATTTTTACAGACACCCCCGATTCACACCACACCGCTCATTTTATTAAACCTTTATCGAGCACAAGGTCCCAGTCAAGCATTCACTTGCTCCTATCAACAGCTAAAAAACCTGGTCTGGCTTAACAAGGTATGGCTAAACTCACTGCACCTCCTGCTTTTCAGCTGTGCAGCTCTTTTTCTTCTAACCCCCTCCCGAACAGGTTCCAGTTTTTCTAAGCTAAGACAGTTTTGCAAAAGAACGTGCCTGCAGTAAGGGCACAAATTCGGCTGCAGAAAGGTTTAGGGTCAAGTCTCTACACCACTACAGGCTGCAGAAGATGAGCTGCACCTCAGACCAGACCGGTACACCACAAGTGCCGTTAGCTCCACACAGAGCTAAGGGACAAGGACCAAAAGAGGAGATGTGACACGATGTGAGGCGCCAGCAGACGGGGTACTAGAGGCATAGCAGGTGCCCTACTGAATGCAAGGGAGCAGCAGCAACCACGAGGAATGCTCTGTGTTGCTCCTAGTTCCCATCGTTTTCAACGGGATGCAAGAACTGTGTCAGCTGTGCCACATTCGCACCAGAAAATGTCTACGTTACCGATGTGACGTGGGAACCTTCACTGCATTCTACATGAACCGGTTACCTGCGTGAAGTCAGATCAGTTCACCATGAGGTTTTTTAAATAACGCAAAAATAAAAACCCTGAAGTCATCCTCATTCAGCAGCCCACATGGAACAAGCAGGCGGTTACAGATCTGTGGCTGGAAGTACGTGTCTGAATTACACAATTTACCATCGCAAGCATAACTGGTAATTAACAGGGGGTTGATAAAACTGAAACAATAAAAAGAAATAAAAAAGGAATTTACCTTTCTGGCTTCAAATATCCACTGACTTCTGCCATCATCATCCACCTGGTTCCACCAGCGAAGGCCAACCATCAGTCGCCCTGTGACATTCTGAAATTAAAAAAGAAAAAAGCCACGAGCTCTCAATTTACTGCTAAGAGAAACCATTAGCCAAACAAATCCTTGGGAGCGTTCCGTCTCAGCACCGGAACCAGGAAGAAATGGCAGCTTTCAACCCCACACCTCGCTGCTGTCAGCTCTACAAGGAGCTTTAAATGTTGCTGGCAGCAAATGCTACTTCTTACACCAGCAGCAGCAGCTGGAGTAGACTTCACAGCAGCCTGCGCTCTCAGGGGCTGCACTAGTTAACAACGTGGCTGTATTTTAGAACGACAGGCATCACACCGTAAAGATCTTGTATTTTGTTGCTCTTAATCTTGCCAAAGTTCAGCTGCTTGGGTTGCTGCTCAGTGCTGCTCCTTTGCCCCACGTGAGAAAACAAGATTATGGAATTCTCACATCCACAGCAGCCTGTTTTCTGGTACGCTCAGTACAACAACAAATTATTGTAGTAACATAAATGAGACACAAAGCCTGCATTACCTTAAAAGAAAGGCTGACATACATTCTCTATTTTCAAACAGAAGTCAACTACACAGGTTTGAGTTACTATTTCCTAATGCTTTGCAACACATCACAGTACGTGGGGGTATCTCGGGTATCATTCTGGTGGAGAGGCACAGAGGAGCTACTTTTTGGGGGACAAGAACACCACCCTGTTCAATTATTCTTATGTAACTAGGCAAAGAGAACAAAAAGCCTTAGAGGAACTTACCTTTACAGCCCAAAAGTCACATGACAAGAGGAGGATAATTGTCACCATGCAGGCAATAAAGCTGCTAGTTAAGAGCTCACAGAGCAGATAGACAACTATCGCACTGACTCGGAAGAACAGGTGGAAAAATGATGCCACTGGATGCCTGGAATGAAGTACAGCACAGTCACAGCTCTTTCAGACAAGACTGAAGCAATTTCAGAGAAATGACATTGCAAGGTGATCTTCTCCCACCAACTCAACGGCTAAGGATCAGCATCGTTACGTGAAAACAGCGTGCAGCAACGGCCAAAAATAGAGGGAATAAACTGACTGGGAGCTCACCGCAAGGAGGACACGTTCCACTTGCAGCCACATCCCGGGTGCAAAGAGAATTTGGTGGGGAAGGGGCCAGGGAATTTTACCTGGTGTTTTATAGGGTACATTTGAAAATGGATTTCTGACTGAAGAAACACCACAGGAAGCTGAAGATCACATTTTTCAACGTGACAGACTTGCCCTTTCTTACGACTTCAGCAGTTTCCGGCTCAAACAGTGCTAAGCTCACCGTGACACCAGGACTTGGTGCAGAACAAGGAATGAGGCTACTGGACTGAGCACATCGGGACAGGGCAGGCAGTAAGGCAGCGCCAAGACGACTCAGGAACAGAGACTGGTGAAGGGGGCACAGAGCAGCCCCGAAACGTGCTGGACACGGCGCAAGCCCCCGTCCCACGCAGCTCAGACATTACGCCAGGGTATGTGCAGGCAGACAAACACCACGCTTAACGCGGAGACGCCCAGAAGCACAGAAGCACAGACGTACAAACAGCTGAGCTTCTAGAAGTGGCATTCTGGGCTACACGGAGGTCTCTCCCCGTTATTTTTAAGGCAATCAGTGTAATTGCTGCCACGTATCTGGGTGCGCCGTGGCAGCCCCTCCTCCCGCACGCTTCTGCCTAGGACCCATCCAGAGGCCCCCCCGGCCCCGGCCCCGGCCACTGACCTCAGCTTGGACTTCTTGGCTCTCCGGGACGCCTCATCGTCCGCATCGAAGAGCGACACGTCCTCGATGTCGTCGCTGCTGTCCTGCGGGGAGGCGCACACACAGCCCAACGGTCACGGCACCCGACGCGGCCGGCTGCCGGGCCCAGAACCACCGCCCCCACACGGCTTCCCCCCCACCCCCCCCCGGGTGCCGGGAGCCGGGTGCGAGGGCCCCGGCCGGGGGCCCCTCGCCCCCCCCCCCCAGCCCGGCCCCGCGCCCCCTGCCCGCCCCGCGGCCCCCCTAGGCCCGGCCGCCCCCACCTGCCGCAGCATGGCCGCGGCCCCCCACTTCCGCCCGCCGCCGCCACGTCACCGCCGCCGGCCAATCCCCGGGGAGGTGGAGGCGGGGCCGCGCCTGCGCGCTGCGGGCGGTGACGCCGGGGGGGAGGAGGCAGGGCGGAAGTTCGGGGGGGGGGCTGTGTGGGCACGGCCCCTGCCTCAGGTGCGGGTGGGGGGAGGGGGTGGGAAACGTCCCCGTGTGGGGCAGAAAGGCGGAGATTTTAGGAAAAACGCCCAGCGCTGGGCAGGGTAGTGCCATAAGTGACACAGTCCCGGTTAAGAACCCCGCTGCCTTCCAACTAACGCTTAATGCCGTCATTAGCGCCTGGAAGGACAGAGCGATGAGGCAGGGAATGAGCGTACCACACAGCAGGGCCCGTTAACCGCCGAAAAAATTAACAAAACCCACACAGAACTACCAAAACACCACCGCCCTGCCTGGCTTTCTGCCTGCACACACACGTCGGGCCCTGCACACCGCCGTTCCTGCCCACAGCACCCCCGGGTGCCCCCCCCCCACGTCCCCAAACGAACACAAATATTGATGGGACTCGGACGGGAATTGCCATAACCAGCCAAGGGAACTGCCATAACCAGCCACACCTGCACAGCCACCTCCAGCACAGGCTCCACGTACCCTGTGTGACATCTTCGAAGGCCTCTCTGGCGCCCAGCTCCCAGCTTTGCACCCTCTGTGCTGAGCTGAAGCTGACCACAGAGGCTCTTGGTCCAGCCCTGGACATCGTTAGCAATTTTGCACCACTTCTACCACCTGCAGCAACCTGCAAGCACCCCAGTGCCCTCACCCACGGGGATACGCTGACCTGACTCCAAACAGAAAAACAGTGCTCTAACCCTCCTCCCTTGGGCCTGACTAAAAAGGCATCAGCCTTTCCATAAGCTTTGTGTTTCTATGAGATGCTCTTTCTGTGAGCTTTTTGCCTCTACGAGACTTTTTTTTCCAAGGGAGTTGTACCAAAGGGCCTCTGGCAGTGGCTGTGCTGGGCTTATGGCTGATTTCTTGTGAGAAAGTGCCATCCCGTGGCTTGTGAGGTCCTTGCTGCTCCCAGGCTGAGAACTACAGCCAGGCAAAGCCCCTTCAGGCCATTACAATCCCTGTGCCATAGCCCAGCTGCGCTGCAGTACGGCCCCTTGCCAACCTCCTGCCCTCCCTCACCCCCTGCTCATGAAGCATTTCAGCAGTAACACCCAATTACAACAGTCCAACTCATCCATCTGCATTACTTTGTACCGTCCTTGCAGTTTTACACTGGCACTTAGTACTTCTTACCTGTTTCATTGTAATTTTGGGGGTACAACTACTGTTACTTGTCTCTGTTAACAAGGTCTGACAGAAAGCCCAGGAACTGGAAGTCAAAGAACACATTAGTTGTTTTTTTGTTTGTTTTTAAATCACCTCCCTGCTGTCTGGGTGTCCCACAGACATTCACCTCTAACCAGAACTGCTGCCACCAGGGCCCATGACATGACCATGGGAAGAAGGATCCTGTCCCAAGCATTTAATGCAAGGAAATAACAGACTTCTGGTACACTGCCCCAGAAGCTCCAAGTTGTATAGCTGGGCAAGTTTTTGTCTTCACAACTCAAGCCAGTTCAGGATGTGAACATTAGTGGAAACCATGCACATTTAGGTGTTTTATCAACAGAAAAAAAGGAATACAAACCACTACATGTACCTGGTTTAAACACAGCAATTATTTTCTCAGCCCACATTTCTTTAGCTTATAAACTCTAGTCAGCGTATATAAACTTGAACAATAAAATCTCTATTCAAACAGCTGAGCCATATCTTTTGTATATTAGTTTTTCAACAACAGTGCTGTATTTATATTTTGCTAGACCTGATGTCACTAAACCCCAGGTGTGGTTTTATCTAGGAGTCACTCCATTCACTACCTCTAGAAAGAGATGAAGGTACCAATAATAATTAGAAAAACTTGCAAGAGAGATGTCTTTCATACTTATTTAGAAACAATCAGGATCTTGACACAACAGGCTCAGCTGGACACCATAAGGGAGCTGCCATGTTTGTGAAGCCCCAGATACCGGTGATTTGTTGGACTACTCGATTATCTCAGATAAAAGTATTAAGTCCAAGTTCAGGAGCAGCTATCTTCCCCTCCTTAGTAAAAGAGTCTGTGGGTAGGCCTCTAGTTTTCCTTAACCAGGCCTTCTTGCATGCTTTTTGATGATCTTCTAAGAGCTTTGCCTGGTTTGCCTGACACTGAGCTATAGCAGCTGCCTCATGTGCCTCCTTCTGGTTTCCTGTCAGAAGCCTGAACCCACCGTCAGGCTGGACAGCATATGCACAAAAGGGCTTCTTTGCCCCATAAACTGCTTCCTTTTTCATTTGTGCCATCCTTGCATGTGTTGATTTGATCAGTTCAGAGGTTGTACAGGGATTGCTCAGCTGACCCCGCTCTTCAAGGAGAGGAGAGACTTTACCGTGACCACCATGAGCTTTCTTTTCCTGTAGCAAACCACCACGTGTCTTGGGACGTACAATGCATGGAGCGGGAACAGAGGAACTCACAGTGGGTCCATGCAAAGAATTTTTCAGTTTGAGCTGCAGCATTTTGGTTTCGAAGGGTGTAGCAATTCTTTTCATAGTCAGAGAATCACTGTGAGATCTCACACATTGCAGGCGGGCTGTCTGATCCTTTTTGTGCTGCAGAGGGGTTATGTATATTTGCCTTTTTTCAAGGCGGCGTTGCTGATGCAGCGGCGCTTCCCATGCTTCCCCAGTTGCTATAGGAGGCTTTGTACTGGAGCGGACAAAGGACGACTTGCAGCTTTTCCGCAGCATGTTGACAGTTAAGAGGAACTTGTAAGAGGACACTGGATAATATGAGTCCTTTCTCTTTTTGTGCTGCAGAATGGCTTCTGCCACGTCAGGATGTTCAGGTACACAGACAGGAGTGCCATAATCAGATGTACCATCTGTTTTCAAAAATAAAATGACACTGAGTGTAACCGGACACAAGGACATTACCTGTGGTCACCACTAGCAGGGCAGTTCTCTGAGTAAGACCAGGGATGGGTGCTGGGTTGACAGGCATAGGGACAGTCCACGTTTATGTACAGAACAGGCGGTGTAGGCAACACACCAACAAAGCCCATTTCAGTTTGTTCACCTTTAACCTAACTGGCAACACTGTCAGCACCAGACGTAATTCTGTCTTGGTGACCTGAGGAGCGTTCATTGCCATAGTCCGTACAGGTCAAACAAAAGGCTGTAATTCTGCAATGCAAGTTTTATTTATGTGGGGATGGCCTGGTATCCACCTCATTTGAAGCTATGGTTTCTAAGAAGAATGAGGTTTCTCCACCACTACTTCCCATGCACCTCTTTCCTGTCCTACAGTTTGTGCACTGGGAAAAGGCTTTACTTAAAAGGCAATTCCTGGTAGAAATCTGAAAAAGCCAACATCCAAGAACCACTTTGAACTACTACTACGCAGAGCTGCATTTGAGTTGGAAGTCACAAGGCACACTTCACAGCCTAGCTTTGATGTCTGAAGTGATGTCAGGAGTGCCCTGTGTTGTTTAACAGACACATTGGGATGGATTGTGTGATTATGCCATCAACTAAGAGCTAAGTGGAGATTTTAACAAAGATTGTACAGCACTCAGTGCCATAGCCTCACCATAGCAGTTAATTTGTCCCATTGCAATGCAAAGTCATGCTGTTTGCATATAATTGCTTTACTGTTATTGCTAACCTGGTTAATTGAAGCTTCTGCCATCTGGGAATGTATTTCAGAGAACATTAAGTTACAGTTTGGAGAGGCAGAATACAGCAAAACAGAGTAGTCATAGAATAGCCTGAGTTGGAAGGGACCAACAAGGACCCTCGAGTCCAACTGCTGGCTCCACGCAGAACTACCCAGAAACCAACTTCTTGAACTCCAGCAGGCACAGTGCCATGCCCACTGCCCTGGGGATCCTGTTCCAGTACCTAAGCACCCTCCTACACCCAGCCTGACCCTCCCCTGTCCCAGCTCCATGCCGTCCCCTCGGGTCCTGTCGCTGTCCCCAGAGAGCAGAGCTCAGCGCCTGCCCCTCCGCTCCCTGTGAGGGAGCTGCAGGCCGCCAGGAGGCCTCCCCTCAGCCTGCTCTGCTCTGGGCTGAATGAACCCAGGGACCTCAGCTGCTCCTCATACATCTTCCCCTCTAGACCCCTCATCATCTTTATAGCCGTACTTTGGAAGCTCTCCAAGAGTTTTGTGTCCGTCTTAACATCGGGTGCCCAGAACCGCACCCAGTGCTAGAGGTGAGGCCACAGCTGAGCAGGACGACCCCTTCCGTCCTTTCAGTGTCTGTCAAACTCTAAGATCCAACAGATTCTGAATTTAAAACTGTAAGTTTAGGAGAGAAATGCCACGTGACCAAGAATCATGTTTGTGATCTCAGTGCTATCATTTTCAAGTTCTAGGTTGACGTTGCTGGCTGAGACAATTTCTACATGTAATATTTTAAACAGAATTTTCTGAGTAGCTGCTGTCAGTAAATGCTAAATACCCAAACATATTTTGTACAGAATTCTCCTGCACATGATAAAGAAATCAAAAACAGAATAAGGATATGGCAAAAAAAAGCCTGGACACCAGAGAACTAGGCTTTACAGTTGGAGTTGATCACTTTTCCTATTTGAGTGATCTAAAAGCAGCTTTTGCAAACTCTGCAAATTACCTGTTTTACCACTGCAGATCTTTCATCTAAAATGGCTTTGTTTTCTGGAGATCGCTACCTTTTGTTTAATCCATTTATCCAACTTAGGTGCACCTACCTGAAGATCCACTGCCCTACCTAGCTGTGACAAGTTCTTACCAGCACCTGCCAGGATCCTTGCTGAACATGCTCTCCCTGGCCGTCCCAAAGCAAAAGCATGGGGCTGTTGGTTACCAGGAATGAAAAGCTCCTGCTGTTGCTCTGCCTGAACGTGGAAAGCCCTTGTGCTCTCAAGCAAATGCTCCTGTTGCTTGCAAGCTGCTGTTTTTTTCCATTCATTGTAGAGAGCTAGAAAACAAAAGAATACACCATCTCTAAGCTTTGCTGGTGTTAAAAATAATAATAAAATCTTCATTCAGTTGAGATTTCAAGTCTCTGGTTTCTGCTTTACCTTTTATCACCGTTTCTGAAGGCATAGGTGTTAGAAATAATCCACAAGTATTTGAATTCAGAGATGACAGCAAATACTGATTTTCAGAAAGTATTAATTGCATGTATACACAACCCATATTTTCACCCCTAAAATTAAAATATTCCATTCCCTCTTTCTGCAAACTGTACATCTTGCACCAAGTACAGCTGTACCAAGGTAGCTGCCATTTGATGGTATGAAAACTTTCTCAGCCCATCAGTTTATCTGCACCAGACAGTTTGACCACAGAACTGGAGAACTGTGGTACTGTATTTAGTATCTACTGATTTCTAAGAACTACATCATGTTACAATGTAAAAGGTGCCCCCTTATGTGCAGTTGCATTTCCCAGCAGTGGCAGATTCTGGATGCAGGTGTCCAGTGCCTTTCTGGGGGCTTTAATAAATAACTCAGGCACTGAATCAACGGCATGTTTCCACGCACACCAGCTATAAGAAGAGGAACAATAGCACTGAAGTATTACTTAGCTAAAAAAATGACCACTATTGTCTTAAGTGTGCTGAATTTACACCAAACCTTTCTAAAAGTGCAAAGATTTTACTGAAGCCTAGAAACAACAGAACCACTGAAATGCAATCTACCTGAAAGTACTTTAAAATAGTGAAAAGTCTCACTGTTGATTAGGATAAAGGCACTGGGTACTTGAAACTATTTCTAACACATCTCAGAAAGCAAAGTCAGTGCATTGCAAAGGCTGAATGTAGTACTTTGAGGCCCTCCACGGTGTTTTGGCAGGCGACTGCGGATCAAGCAAGACAGCATGAGCTGGTCAGCATCTTGTGTCTGCAGAGCGAGGTGATGCATCTGGCTGACGACGTGGCACTTTGTTTGTTGGGAGTGAGACGGTGCTCTGCTCTGTGGACAGGTCTCCTGCTTTTCCTTCCGCACCATCTCTCGGTCAGCAGCTAGGGTGTAGTCCCACCTGACATCCTCAAACTGAAACATCAGCAGGCCACTGGGCGCATTGATCACCATCCTGGAGAGGGAAAGAGAAAGCTCGTCAAAGCAGAGGTATCATTAACACAGCAGATGTTACCTAAAGGGCCCATTTGCTTGTGTGTAATACAAAACCTGAGGGTAATTAAACAGAACTGAGATAACAATCACTCCCCTTTAGGGAAGGGAAAGCATTAGCACTTAGTCCCATCAATCAGATGCTGTACTCTTAACTCAGAGTCTGCATGAGCTCTGTGGCGCTCTTCTCATTTCTCTCTACAAACAACTTCATTTAAAAATAATTAGGATGAAAGTTAGTGAAATTAATGAAATAATTAGGATGAAAGTGTCCCAACAGTGGAGTTAGATCAGTGTAATGCCAAAAGAAATTGTAGGTACCATATTATCAGGGACATTTAAACCTGAATTGGATGGGTGCCCTGGGTCCGGCTGAGATGGAGTTCGTTTTCTTCCTAGCAGCCTACCTACTGCCGTGTTTTAGAGTTGCGACCCAAACAGTGTTACTAACACACCATTGTTTCAAGCTATCACTTACACAGGAGCTGGGAACCACCTTTAGTTTAGAGATGTGGACATGAAGGAACCTGGAAGGATTTTCCATCAGGGGGCAGGTAAAGACTTTGTCAGACCTTGGCTTGATTATTCAACCTCTTAAGAAATCTGGGTTGTGACAGCGCCTTACAGTTGGGTTTTTGTCTTAAATGATATAGAAATAGAAATTTACACTCTGCTGAATGGACTAATCAAATAATTTTCAGCCATTTTTAATAAGAACAAATTAGTTACCAAAGCAGTCCATAAGCATTAGAGTCCTTTAAACCTTATTTGTTAGGCACTCAGTAGAAGGAAAAATACATTAATTCCTTATATTACAGCACAATCTACCTAATTCGGTAGAGAGACTGATTACAAGTTTTGTCACCAACCTGTTTCCTGCAACACAGAAAGATACTGGTTCCCCTCTGCTACTGGCCACCAACACCTTCAGGCAGCTTCCAGTCAGGTAGTTAAATATACGAATCTTTCCATCAGCACAGCCACTGACAACTCTGAGATAGAGAAACTCCAGAGACAGAACTTCCCTGAAAAACACAACATGCAACTGTTGGAACGATCATCGTGCCTTCTTCGCAAGGAGACAAGATCAGCTACCTCTAGCCTTGCAGGAGATGCAGTGGCCTGCCTCCATAACAGGAGGGAAAAAAAAAAAAAAAAAAAAAAAAAAAAAAGCAGTGATCAAGGTATTTAACAGCTTAGTAATAAAGTTCTTAATTTTGAGGATGACCAAAATCACCACACCCAAACAACGTATCCTCAGAACCACCACTCTGGTTCCGGCTACCCGTTCCATTTTAAGTTTCATTTTTATGTTTAGGAAAGCGAATGAAGACACTAAGATGCTACAGTTTTCACAGATCTACAAAATGACATCATGCACAGTTGGTAGGGGTTAGCATGTAACGCAGCCACTGCAAACGTATACAGCATCTCTTCTTGACCAGTTAACATGACATCCAGTTGATCACAGGTCAGGATCCTTGAAGTTTTGGACTACACGTTGTCACTGACTTAAGCCACTCCTGTTTGCGAGCCAGTGGCTGTGTATGTGCATTTCAGGCTGTTATGACACAAGCTTTGTTTATAACTATGGATTGCCTGACACTTTTTAAGATGACTGTTGAAGGAGGATATTTCAAGTTCTAGGACTGACAACTAAGCTATTTTGTGTTGCCAGAAGGGAAAGTTTGTTTGTTTTTACAATGTGCTGTTGGATACACCTTGACACACACCGATACCTACTTTGGGTGGCGGAAGGCTGTTAGGCATCTCTTAAGGTCTCCCACCATGCTCCATCCCAAGGCGTATCCATCAGAGCTTCCTGTGACGAGGTGCCACCGATCAAAGGACAAGCACTTCACTGGGCCTCGGTGCCCTTCCAATATCTGAGAGTAAAAGATATTTGTGCTACACCGTCAGCAGCCTGGATGTAAAAATGCCAAGAGATCTTACGGCACTCCATACCATCCTCATACACTACACTGTTGTTTTATCAGGTGTTATTGCAATACACCAATACACCCTGGGGATTAACTGCATTACTTTGACAGTCCCTTAAAAGTAATATTCTGGGCTCGTTGCTGATGAGTTTCCATCATCATTATATAAGCTCAGGAGATGTTGGTGCACTGGGATATTTGTGATCTACTGGGTGCTCACACCAGAAGGGTGGGCTGCCCTGACCGTGGTGGAAGGGGCACCTCCAGCCCTAAAAGCTGTTAGTTAAACCCTCCCACTCTCCTCTCAGGTTCTGAATGTTCCTACAAGAGCAGAGAGATGCATCTACAAAGATTAAATAATGAATGCATTTAAAAGCAAGGCAAATCAAAACCCAGATTAGAATTTAGTTGTCTGAAAATCAGTTTTTAATATCATTCTTTTATCTGTAATCCTGCAGTTCATTAGCTTAGACTGTTTTGTCTTTCTATTTTTTAAGTCTTTGGAGCAAGAAAAAGTCTATGATAAAATAGTACAGATGATTTTTGATAGTTTAGCACCAAGTTATCTACCTAAGAAACTTACTTTGACCAGAGCACCTGTATCAGCAAGCCAGACTTTCACCAGCCCTCTGTCACAGCCGCTGACAACACGGATCCCATCCATTTTAACACAGACAACATCGTTGTGCTTTAGAGTCTTGAGACATACCCCACTATCCACGTTCCACACTGTTAGGATTAAAGGGGAGAAATATTAGAAGTTTTCCTCAATGGTACGTTTATTCTGAGCGCAATATGAATTACAAGATGCTGCTGGAATTGCAGCTGCACCTTGTACCTGCAGCTCTGCTTGGAGCCAGGGGTTGACTTAAAGAGTGCAATTACACGGCAAATTTCTTAAATACAAAGCCCTGAGATGGCACATCCTTTAAATTCTTAATCTGTAAGCAAGTAACAAGGCAACCTTTGGCAAAGCTGCAAGCTGATAGCACTCTCCCAAGACTGGCCCTACAGCCACAAAACCATTAAATCCAAATAAAAGCAACAGTAATAAGCATCTGCAGTGACACAGGGACCTTGTGCGTGCATATGTCTCCAGCTTAGATTGTTCAGGAAGCAGTAATTAAAAATACAAGATGTTAAAATTCACCCTCTGATTTATACACTTGTTTTCAGACTCACACTGCGCCCCACGACTCCCAGGTGCTCAGCCCATTTGCTGCTGCCATTTGCCCTTGTCTGTGCAGCTCCCCTTGGCTCTCACCTTTCACCATCCCATCTCTGGCTCCTGACACAAGCCTCCTTTCATGTACATCCAAGCAGACGATTGTCCCGCAGTGACCATTAAAGCTTTTCATGCAAGCACCGCTGTATATATCCCAGCATCTACACAGCAAGGACCAGAAAGGGAATCCAGTGATTAACAACTTGATTGATGACTTCTTATTTCCTACTTAACAGGCCCAGCTCATCTCACATTCATGCCAGGTTAAAATCAGGAGGCAGCCCACTGAGGTAATGAGAGATTCAGAACAATCAAGTCAGGCTTAGTATTAAGTTTTTATATTTAGTTTGTTCTTCCACCTCCAAATTGCCTGGAAATGTGTAGTTGGATTTCACCTCTGGCATGGCTACTTTCAACTAACCTTCAAAAGCAGAGCTTTACAGATAAAGTTATTTCTTTACTGGCCGGTGCCAAGATAATTTGTCGGCTTTATCTTGAGAATTCAAGCATGCACTTGAACAAACAGCCCTCATGGGGAGGGGAAGGGCAGGCAGGACAGAGCCTGAGTCGCTACAGCTCTTTCCCTTGTTGTCAAATGCTGTCTTTGAGGAAGATGTATGTTTGCCATGACAGAGCTCTAGAGCTTTTCACCCCTCATCTCAACACTCTTGAGATTCAGTGATAAATAAGATGTAGCAGCTGCTCATCTCCACTCCTCGTGTCAACACGCAGCACCTGTGCAGGAGCTACCAGGGTGCTCGATTTGCTCAGCACAACAAGACTTCTATAGTGTCATGGAGAAACGGGTACTGACCTCAGCAGGGCCACAGCCTCACTGCAGGCACCTATCAGACACATACCTGGTGTTTTAAGATACAGGGATACAGAGATTATAAGAAGGTATCTTCCTATTTTATCATTCAGTATCAGGTGAAACTGGAAAACAGTTCCATGGGGGACGTGTTTCATTATCAGCCTTCCTTTCTTTAGCACTCTAATCAAAGTGATGGGAAGGAGGATTCATAAAGGTTGGGGCGGTTAAGCTCCATTTTTCATGGGGATGGTAGCTGAGGCACAGCCCCAGAACGGCTCACCTGATGCTGAGGTCGAAGCTTGCACTAAAAACAAACCCTTTCTTCTCATCGAGGAGCAGTGCTTTGATGCTTCCAGCATGGCGAGAGAGCAGAGGCGGCACTTCTCTCATTGTTGATGTATCCAAAAACCTCACTTTTCGGTCTGTAGAGCCAATGGCTACCAAGTCTCCACCGCTGTAGTGAATTACTCTGTTTTGGTCTGATCTGGATAAGAAACAGTGATTGAGGTGAGCATTCAGCAGTTAACAAGGTCCAGAGGGGCTCAGTGCAGAGAGGTCCTCAAAGAGTAACTTGGTGGGCAGTCTGCTTCAGGAGGCTGATCCTCCACACAGCACCACAACCAGGTCCCTCGCTCTGCATCCCCAGCTTTCTATCTGGAGGGGAAGCTTTAAGAAGGACAGAGGCTCCTCCCAGCCCCGCAGCTCCTGTGATACTCCATGGATCCTAATCCTTGCATCTTCAAAAGTGACTGACCTTGGTATCTACGTAAAAAATGGATTTGATACTGAGGGTTGTTTGTCAATGACACTGAGACCCTCCTCCAGCCATACATGCCCACAAAAGGATTGCAAGGAACAGGACAAGATTTCAGAAGCCACTGTTTGGCTCTACAGGGGTAGTGCAGAAAGCAGCCGGGCGCAGCCTGCGTACCGGTCAGTGAGGACACGAATATTGTAGGAGCCACAGAAAACATTCCTCTCTTCCAGCTGGATCGTGTCAGTTTGCAGATCATGATAGGCTGCCTGCAGATTGTCCTCCTCCTCCACCTCCTCTTTCTCCTGATGGAAAGAGGAATAGGGAAGCGTTACTCAGGGTGAAGCAGAATACAGCATTACTCCACAGCATTAGCCATATCAGCCACAGCTTGCTCCCCAACAAGACCAATAGAGACAGAAAGTGCCAGTAAGGAACACCCAGCATGCAGGAACTTCATGGTCAGCAGAGAAACAAGGGTTGTTCCCCTTGCCTTGTTGAGTGGAGTAGTGGAAGCCTTGACACCTGCACTCTTTATCCTCTGGGATAAAGGCCACATCCCTGTGCACAGCCTTGCCAGTGCCATGGGGGCAGCATCAGGACAAGGTAGAATTTCCTTCTGGGCATGGATGGTGGCTCCCTCCTGTGCAAGAAGGGGCTGAGCATGCATTGGTGCTTATGAACTGCTTGCAACTGTGTAAACCAGAAGAGCAAGCTAAGACCAAATTCACAGTCCTGTCTTCCAAGAACACCATGTCCCCCTTCCTCCCCAAATGCTGAGATGTTAAAAGCCACAAAAGGCAAAACACCTCCAACATACCTTTGTTTCACCTTCACAGCTGCGGCGTTTCACTTCAGTGATGTGTCCCTCCTCATTTAATTGTGGAATTGTCACATTGACTATTTTAGCGTAGTTAGAAACTGCTCCCCTAGGGTGCAAACCCTAGAATAAACCAGCAGAGGCAACACAGTCACTGCAGAGCCCACACACTAGGACTTTACTTTTACTCCTGCTTGGTCTGTGGCAGGTCTATACTAACCAGGGCAAACCTCCCAGCTTTGCTTTACTGCATCCCAACTGCCATCTCTGACTTCTCAAAAAGAAGCCTACCACTTCTTGCTTCCATGTGGAGCAAATAAAGTTCATTGGGCAGAGCTACAATGACTCCCCATGGCAGCTAAAACAATCTCCACTAGTTCCTGAAAGTCCATTGTTGGACTTTGTGATCTTACTTGGTTTACTTGATTAAGAATTCTTTATTATAGATGATTTTGATCCATTTTTACAGCTGCAGGCTCCCTAAAGGTCGGTAAAGGTTATTCAGTTGTGCTTGTGACCGTATGAACATCTAGCTTAGTTTTGCAGATGGAAGGAGGAACGGGATGAAGCTGGGAGGTGGCCTCCCAAAAAGGTACCTCCAATGGTCTGGGCAACAACAACAAAAAAAAATAAGTGCATAGTAATGGCAGAAGGCCGGGCACCATACCTGCAAACACAGGATCTTCTCCTTTACTAAGCCTTGACACACACGCTCCCTCTCGACTTCTTTCACCAGAAAAGCCCAGTATCTACTCACAGCAGCACAAGCTTTAAGGGATTTTTGATCCAAAAGCCCTGAGAAATTAAGAGGACAGAGTAGTGAACCCCTACCCATGTCAGAGGTCACCTGTGACCCTTAGGGGAAAACTTCCTTGGAAAATTAGGGAAGCTTTACCCAGGATGTACTGGGAGAGGTGAACCGGCAGGCAGCGGATGAAGTCCTTGTACTTGACATGAGAGAGTGACTGGAGCGATGCAGGAGGCACGGTGACATCTGCGTGGGCTAAGGATTCAGGAGGTGAGGCACGTACTGCGTTCAGGCCCTCCTGGACGAGGCACTTGGTGTTTTGGGGCCAGAAGCACACTGCTGGCATTTGACAACCTAAAACACAGCAGAATTGACAGCCTTATAAGTGCTCGAGCTTCAGTGGCCACTAACTGTACTGTTGGTAGGAATACAGGGCAACAGTTTTCTCCTTACAAATGAGATTATTTCCCCTCTTTCAACTCTGCTACAGCAGTCATCAGCACAGGAAGGTGTCTGTCCTAGACTTAAGGGAGAATATCAAAACAGCCTTATGCCGAGGACATAGATTTATTTTTTTTTTTTTTTTTTCCTGAGAAGAGTGGAAGATTCATCCTGTAGCTGTTAGATTTCCTCTAGTAAAAATAGGACTTTTGTCATGACAGTGCAGCAGGAAATTTCTCTGTTGTCCCCAAGACAATGGAAAGGCGAATACAGCCAATGCCCTTCTCCCACTGCTAGTTTTTCCTGGTGCCCACATCCACCGCTAGCATCTTTGCCAACCTGCAGCCCCCCATGGTGTAAGAACATCCTTGTTTTTAGGTGCAGCACCATACGCAGTGCTAGGCTGTAGAATTCAGCTTGTGCTGATGGAACACCTTAAACCTGAGGGAAGACCTTGTTGTCCTCAGTGGGCAAAAGGAGGCACACCATCTTCCCTTATCTCTAGGAGCATGGTCTCTGCTGAATGCTCACCCTCCAAAATGCCCCAGAACGGAATTATTCCTAGGCACTGCCTGTTACTACTGTTCCTATACAAAACACCATCAATTTTCTTCAGTACGGAATACTCAGCGGTACCTGCACTACCAAGCTGGGCAATTCCTGCAGATGCGCTTTGACTTTCATGGTGTGCAGAGGTGCTAGCAGGCTGCAGTGGAAGTGGCACTGGGGAGCCGGACTGAGGACAACTGCCGTTTCTGCAGCTTCTTGGGGATTCAGGAGATGATCCGTCTGTACCTTCTTCCTCTGGAACAAAGCAGCATAGAGCAGAACCTTGCAGTCACAGTAGGCACAGAGGTGAATTAGGGGACTGCAGAAGTTAGAGTAGCATATTAAGCATCTAATAGGTAAATTACACAGTATTATTCATTCCATCCCTTCTACCTACGCAGATTTAGCCCCTTCAAGTGCTTTCTTTAGCACGGTTGTCGTGCCTTAAAACATTCAGCTCACAACCACCCCTCCTGCCCACAGCAATGGGAGGTTTTTCCATTACGTCCTTGTCTCCCACTCCCCGCCGCAGGCTGGGGTCTTCCTCATGCTGGCGACCACCCAAGACAATGAACCTCCTGTGGCCCTGGGGCTTCTCCTCACAGCCCGCAGTGGAAGGACCAGAGACCCCAGCGACCGTGTGAGGCGAATAAAGCCACACCAAGCGCTGTGGTGACCGGGCAGCCTCTTCCAGCAGCCCGAGAAGGGACAGCAGCACGGAGGGGGCTGCCCGGCGCCCACCTCGGAGCCCCCCAGCCCTGCCAGGGGCAGCTCCCAGGGGCCGGCCCCGTCCCCCCGCAGCGGCTCCGGGCCTCGCTCACCCGCGGGGCCCCGCCGCCGAGGCCGGGCCGGGCCGCGGCCCCCCCGCCGCAACGCCGCCATCTCGGACGGCCCCGCCGCGGCTGCCAGGCGACCGCCGCCGCCTCCCGGCCCCGGGGACGCGGTGCGGGGCCCTGAAGCCTCCCTCGGCTGCCAGGGGGAGCGAGCGGGTGTCAGGACGGAGGGACATCCCCTGGCGCCGCCTGGGGTCTGGCTCCTCTTTGGTTTTAGCACACGCTGAAGCAGCGCTCACACCAAGCACAGGGTGGGCAGAAGGGATCCAGGGGATGCTTGGCAAGCAGCTGTGTAAAGGCACTTCGTTGGCTTTGTTGGGCCAAAAACACACTCCCAAGCTTCCCCAGGTTGAAGGAAGACTTCATTTAACGATCCCACAAGTTAAAAACACATGCAGAATAAAAGCCTTCACATCCATTGTTTGGGAGAAGGTGGGAGGGCTGAGGGAGGAAGGCAGTAGGGCTGAGCTGCGCCTCCCCGGGGGCTCACCCCGCAGGGATGGGGGCACAGAGAGCCCCATGCACTCAGGGGCTCTCCCTGCACCCCCCAGATCTTCCACTTACCGCGGGCAGGAGGCCCCATGGGACGGGCACACGGTGCTTGTGACCATCTCCCCACAGTAGGTCTCCTGCCACCCCCCTCCCTGCAGGAGCACCCCAGCAAGGCAAAGCCCACCAAAGCCAGCCCTGAGACCCCCAAAAAACACCCCTAACGCTGCTCCCTGCCCGTCTGCAGTAAACGTAGCCCCCTTCCTGGGAGCATGCCCTGCTCTGCCAGTTTCTTCCAAAAACCCCTGAAATGAGATCACAGCTGCACAGAGCTGAGCCGCACCCGAGGCTGTTTGCCAGAGGTAAATACTGCTGTGAAGGCCATCAGAGAAGCACAACCCAGCAACATGCTGGCTTTCTTATCTGCTCTGCTCTCCCACACCCTCCTGAACCACAACAGGTCTGGGCTGTGAAACAGCCCTTTTACTGGGAGCAGGTGCTCCTTCCCCAGCTGCAATCATTTTCCTCGAGCTCCGCTGCCTGCCCGGGACCCCCGTGGCCAGAGGCTGGGGGTTCAGTTCTGAAGCAAGCAGTAAATTCCTGAGATACCTAAGATCCATTTGCAGTTTAAAGCCACGGTGGCAAATCAGCTAAAACCAACTGAATGGTTTCCTGGCTCAATCCATCCTGGGATATAAATCAAAGAAAACAAACAAACAAACAAACAAAAAACAGTCGGAAGAGGGGAAAGATGAAAACACCCCCATAACAGAAGAACAGATGCACAGATGAATTCCCGTACCTGGGAGGTCTGTGGTGGGAGGACCGGGATGCAGCAGGAAGCATCCCGGTTTCCTGGGGCGTGCTGGGGACTCTGCAGCACAGCACCCAAAGAAACCATTCAAGGTATGCCCAGCTGTGCAGCGCTGTGGTGTGAACCCAGGCAGGGTCTGCATGCATCCCACTCATTTTTCCTTGCATAGGGATTTAAAGAAAAATACCTTTTCTTTAAAGTCCCAGAGTTTCCTAATAAAGACTAGAGTCAATCCCAAGTCAATCCCTCAGCCAATCCCTCATTGTGTTTTAGGGTTAACGATGTGGGTCCCCCTGAGAAGAAAGCAGTAACTTTGGTGCAAATTCTTGCTTCCCAAGCCCAACACCCCTCTCCTATAGCACATTTCCCCATCCTCTTTATGTTGCGGTTGACAAGTGGTAGCTCACAAGGGTTCCATCACCATGCATTGCGGTTGCTCATGCAGCGCTGTGAAGCCTGAGCACCACCACCCTTACACCAAGAGGCACCGCGAGTGTCCTCACAAACACCAGCACCCAGTCACGATGGCTGTTTTTATTGCAGAAGTTTCCAATCCCTCCCCAAAATCTGGTGCTGCTCCATTGAGCTCCAGGAGCTCCGGGCAGCACAAGGATACCAGGTTCAAGCAGAACCGATAGATGCAGGGGAGGAAAACAAGTCCTGGTGGCACTGGGACAGGAATGGCTGGGCAGGGAGCCAGGACACCCAGAGCCTGGCGGCAGGACTGGGATGTGGCTCCTGGAGGAGCAGGAGCTCGAGGCCACCTCCTGCTTGTGGCTGCTGCCGTGGTGCTCAGGTCTGCACTGCTCTGTACCCCAGGGCTGACTCTGGGGAGAAGCGCCGGCCCTGTCCTCCTCCCAGCTGGGACCGTCTGCTCAAGGGCATGTACGTCGTACAGCAAAGAACGTGCCCGGTATCGCCTTCCTCTCTATCTTCCGCCACAGGGTGAATAAATCCATCTCCTTGGGCTCTGTGGTGAGCTGGAAGGTGAAGCTCTGCAGCAGTGTCGTGAGGAAGAGGAAGAGCTCCATCCGGGCCAGCGCCTCTCCTGGGCACATCCGCTTCCCTGGGGGGCACAGAGAGTGGGAAAATGAGCAGGGGCTGATGGCCTCAGCCAGCGCTTGAGGGAATCGCTGCATTTGGGGGAAAAGGGGATGGGTAAGGAACCCAAATCAAGGTGGGTGACTGTCAAGGTGCAGCTCTCTCATCCCGAGCAGACCTGGGCACCACAGCAGCAGTCACCTGCTGAAAAAGCCATGAAGGCCTCGCGCTTCCTGAAGTTGCCCTTCTCATCCAAGAAGTGGCCTGGGTCAACTTCTTTGGGGTTCTCCCACTGGGTTGGGTCCATGTGCACTGAAGAAAATAGCGGAATAATGGCCGTGTCCTGTGGGAGAAGGGACAGGAGAGGAGGGACGTCAGCACCACAGCACAGGGCTCTGCCGAGCTGAGTGTGCAGTGAGGAGCAGCTGGGGTGCGGGGGTGCTCCCGGATGCCCACACACATCCCACAGCTGGAAACAGCCCCGAGTGATGGCTCTGCCCTACAAACTGTGCAGGCACAGTGCGGCCGGGTCTCGCCTATGAAAGGGAAATTAGCCCTGGAGTTATTCCCGGCGAGGTCTCAGAGCCCTCTCCCTGCACAAAGCCCAAAGGAGGGAGGCATCCCCCAGGAGGAGCTGGCACAGGGGCAGATCTCATTCCAGCCCCGCTGCCGTCCTCCTCTAGAGGTGCAGAGTGCCCGGGGTCACCTCGGTACCTTGGGGATGGTGTGGCCCCTCAACTCCACGTCCCGCGTCGTCATGCGAGGGAAGTTCTCGATGCCGGCCCGCTGGATGCGCTGCAGCTCGTGGATCGCCGCATTGGTGTAGGGCATCCTCAGCTTGTCCTCCATGCGGGGCACGCGGCCGGGGCCCACCACCGCATCAATCTCCTCCTGGACCTTGGCTGGGGATAAAGGAGGTGCAGAGCTGCGGTGCTTTCTCTGCAAGGCCCCCCTGATTTCTTTCTGGCCTCACACTAGGGCTCAAGGACAAGCTGGCAGAGGGGGAGGAGGCTGGAGTGACCCCTTGTAGGGACCAGAATTAGGGTCTCTGTTCACACAGGTGCCTGGATTTGGTGGGATTGAGGCTTCTCGTGGGCCGGCCCAGGGCCATCCCTGCAGGCAGGGATGGGGAGGAGAGGAGAGGCCAGCAGGCACCGGGAGCTGGTGCTCAGAGCCCCCATCTGCCTGCGTCTGCCCTAATGGCCCTCACCTTGGGTTTTGGGGCAGTTTTGGTCTGTCCCCAGGTGGGCTGGGGCTCTGCCTGCCCCTGCCCGCACTGCACAGGGAACGGCCGTGTTTTGCTGCCCTTACCTTGAATGTGGGGGAACTTCGCCAGCACCAAGATGAAGAAGACCAGGGTGTTGCTGGTGGTCACCGTCCCGGCACCAAAGAGGTCGAATACTGACATGACCAAGTCTTCGTCACTGTACATTTTCTCCACGCTGCTCCTCTCCTGCAAGGGCGCAGCAGGGAGGGAATTCAGCCCAGTCCAGATGATTTTCCCAGCTCCGGAGGACAGCCCTCACCCCCAGGCAGGCACAGAGGGACGAGGAGGAGCTGCAATGGCCCTGGCACCGACCCTGGGGGACTCCCTTGGGCTGCCACCAGGGGTTAAGCCCCCCTGGGAGCTGCCACGGGCATCACAACCCTTTGCACCAGCTCTACCTTTTCCGCCTTCATAAGGAAGCAGTCAATGTAGTCCCGGGGGGAGCTGGGGTCCAGCGTCTGCCTGTGCTGCTCGACCTGCTCTCGGATGTAGCCCTTCAGGCTCTCGCACTTGGCCAGAACTTCCCTGTGTGGCCCCGGCAGGCGGAGCAGGACGCTGGGGAAGATGTTGTAGACCTGCAGCCGAGAGGTACAGAAGGGCTCGGTACCTGGCCAGAGCCCCCCACACCTTCCCTCTGCCCCATCCAAGCCAGCCCAAAGCCAAGGAGCATCCCTCGGCTGCTGGGCACAGCCGGGGCACGTACTATGGCAATGGGGGAGACGAAGAAGCTGATAAAATTCCCGATCATGTCCAGCAGCTTCAGAAAGGCCGTGTCGCTGTAGCTGAAGTGGCTCCCAAAGATGACGGAGCAGATGACGTTGGCCGCTGCATGCCTGAACACCATCATGGGCTCAAAGGCTTCTCCTGCAGCGACAGAAAGGGCCAGAAAGACATGAGAAAGTCAACAGCTATTTATCCACTCTGACAGCAAGTGCCCTTCGAGCGCATTCTCGTAGCTCTGAGCCCTGGGTGACCGCTGGGTCTCACAGCAGCAGAGCCGTGGGCTGCTCAGCCTGCCTGATCCTAAATCCCTGCTTGGAGCTGGGGGGAGGGAGGCAGAGACACCCCCGGGCTGTGGGCTCCCACTTCTGTACCCCAGGGGCTCAAGGGCTGCGGGGACAGCACCGTGCTTCGCACCCAGCCTCCACCTGCCCTGCTCCCACCTCGGATCAGTAAGAGCCGGAGGAGGAGGTGGAAGAAGTTTGGCTTTGTTGGACACATCTCCCCGATAAGCCCCGTGGCACTGGTATTCATGCATTCTCCGAAGTTTAGTTTCCTATTTCTGTTCTTTTGGCATGAGATGTTCCTCCTCGGTGGTCCCCCACCACATGCACCACTTCAGGAGCAGGATCTCCCACCCTGGGCTCTGAGCCACGACCATCCCGATGGGACTAAATCCCTCTGTGAGGAGCATCCCCAGCAGCCACTGCACGCAGCCCCGGGGACCACCCCGTCCCGTGTTGCGTGTCCCCCGGGGCAGGCAGGACCCCCGTCACCTTCGAGGCTCGCCAGCAGCTCCACGAGGTGCTGGGCCTCCTGCTGCACCCGCTGCGACATGGAGCTCTTCCCCATCCCGAAGTCCCGCAGGGTGCTGAGCGTGAACCTCCGCAGCTCCCGCCACTTCTTCTCGTTCTTGGTGATGATACCTGGGGGAGGCGATGGAGACGGCTTGTCTGCCCGCCCTGTGGCTGCTCCGGGACCCTCTGCTCTCAGCCCAGCCGAGGAGCTGTTGGGTGCTACAGCAGGGACATCCCTGGTGTGCACAGCATCCTTGGAAGGCTGAGGGTCTCTAACAGAACTCAGAACAAAGCTGGAAGCCTGTACGGATGGCTAGCAGGAATTAATACTGTCCTCGGTCAAGTGACCTAATAGATGGACGGGTTTTCAGGATGGGAAGTGGAAATGAGAGGTGCAGGGTGCTGAGTCCCTCCCTCCCCACGGCCAGCTGCCATGGGGGCCTCCTGCCCACCCAGCCAACAACGAAGCGTGCACAAGCTCAGCCACCCACCGTAGTCGTTCGACAGATGTGCCATGAGGGGGATTTCAGGTCTGCCTCCGAACTCCTCGGCATGGCCCAGCAGAGCATCCTTCACGGCCCCGTACCCGCAGAGCACCACCGCCGGCCTGCGCCCCAGCCAGACGGTGAAGACGGGGCCGTACCTGCGGCTGAGCTGGGGACAGGGGAAAGCGGCCGTGAGCAAGGGCTGCAGCCCTCAGCCTTCATTGCTTCGTGTCCCACCTCCGAGCATCGTCCCCGCACGCAGCGGGGCGGTGCTGGAAGGGGAGCGGCGCGGCTCAGCCGGAGGATTGGGGTCACTGCATGGGGCCTGCCAACGGAGCAGAAAGCCAGGGAGCGGTGCTGGTTGTGCTCAAAAATGTGGGGATTTTGGCTCGTCTGCCACAGCAGGAAAGGAGGCAGGGAAAGAGAGTAAAGAAAGGGGGGAAAGAGGTCACCTGTGTGACCCCCTTTGGTTTGGCGTGGGATGTGGACGCTTTCGGCGGGGGCAGCAGGGAGCTGTGAGCTGCTCTCTTACCTTCTCGTAGTTCTGGTGAAGCGGCAGGACGTCTTTTTGCCACAGGTTGCCCAGAATGGGCCACGGGGCAGGTCCTGGAGGCAGCCGGCTGCTCCTCCTGTCGCTGCTCCGCACCAGGAGGCAGAGGATGGAGAGGAGGAGGAGGAGGACGGTCAGCAGCACCCCGGCCTCCATCCTCACCCAGTGCCTTCGAGCAAGGAGAAAATCAGGAAATTCCCTTCTAGGGAAAAATCAGCAGTGAGCAGCGAGGAGCCCAGCTCTGCCACCTGCATCCTTCCCGGCACCCTATATAGGCACAGCCGTCCCCGTGTCCCCGGGGCTGTCCCCAGGGTCAGTGACACGGAAACGCTGCTTCCCCCGGCCGGGTGAGACCCGGGGCTCCGTGTCGCAACGCGGGGCCGGGCGGGCTGCAGGGCAGCATGGACACGGTGCGGAGCCCTGGCACCTCCCTGGCAAAGCCCCAAACCATCACCAGGTCATTGCTCTGCTTGGGGCTGCCTTGCTCGGTGCCGCAGTGACTGGGGAGGACGTTTCTGTAACGGGGAACTGAGGCTGCCCCGGCTTGGCACAGCCCAGGAGCCGGGCGTGCTTCCCTGCTCTTGTAGGGTTTTGCTTGGGGCTGGGTGGGAATTTCCCACAGAGTTCATTTTGGGTGGAAAATGGGGCCATCCTGGGAATGAAAAACAAACAAACAAACAACATGATTTTTCTGAAAGATTTTGGGTTTGCACTCATGTTTTAACACAGGGAGTAACGTCAGCCCAGGATGTGGGGATAACTGTCCTTGGGCTCCTCCGGCTTCTTTGGGTCTCCTCCAGGGACGGGGTTCAGCCTGGCTCTGAGCACCTTGCTCTGACACGAGCAGCTCTGGCAGCACACAGCGCCTCTGGTCACCAGCTCTCGCAGCCCTCAGACGAACGAGCTCATCACAAGCCAGGTGCCAGCAAGGGACGCAGTTCCTCCTGGAGGACAGGGCTGGAGGACGAGAGGGAGGATTGACTTGCAGCAGTCCCTGGGATGGAAGGAGACCCTCAGCAGAGGGCATTGAGAGACATTCACTGAGAGGAGCCTGACCGGACGCTTGCCCACAGCAGAGGCAGGCAGCACCGGTGCCGTCAAGGAGCCAGGACCGTGTTTGGCCGACAAAACCTGGCAGGAGCCCTGGTCCACACCTCGGGGCAGGTTCGCAGGTGTCAGGCTGGCAGCCAGGGATGCTCAGCACCGCCGGCACTGCTTCAGCTCCAGGCTGCTCTCCTGCGGCCGCAGGTTAGCCCAGGAGGCAGGTAGGCAGCGTCCGTCTGTCCGTGCCACCCCTGGATGCCGCACAGCCCTGGGCACGGTGCCTGCACCCGGGGAACTTTGCCCAGGGCTGATGTCACGTCTCTCTTTGGCACAGGGGTGAACAGCCTCGCGGTGGCTTGCACGCTTTTCCGGTAGCAGCCCAACAATAGGGAAGAATCATGAAACAACGGAAAAGAAACGGCCCCGGGGAGCGATGCAAACTGAAGTTTAAATCCAATGGGAAGCTCCCTCTTCTGGGGGCAGCGCTCAGCAAGGGCCACGGCCACCAATAATGTTCCAGTGCAGCTCCTCCTCATTGCATTTCTGGAGTACAAATGCCTCTCTTGCAACAAAAATCATTATTATGTCGTGTTTGACTAACAAAGGAGAGAAAATAAATGAATCACCCCGAGTGAGTGGCTCCAAGGCACCAGAAAAAAATAACAAGAGAAATCTCCCGGGGATGAGGAAACTTTGCATTCCTGAGCAGCTTCCTGAAACTTTGCTCTGTTTCTCTCCATAATCTGCAGAATAAGTTAAGCCAAAAGGCCCAGAAGGTAGTGTCAGTATCTCAGGTGTACAAAAAATAAAGGAAAGGTAGAAGTTGTCAGCTAAACTCTTGGCAGCTGAATGCCACTTTGAAGGAAGCTCACTGGGGAAGAGCACAGAGGGGCTCCGGTGCAGCCAGACCCAAAGTGAGCCCAAACCACCTCATACGGACCCAAAAGCTTTGGTGCTTTCCTCTTTGTAGTGATTTTCTTACAAGGGTTTTTGGGGAGCAGGGGCTGTAGGGAGGCTGACTGCTGCAGGGCTTTGGGATCCCTTCAGGAGCACTCCATGGAACTTTTCTGCCCCTGAACCTAAAATAGTAGGAAAGAGCAAAATACAAATAATCCCCATGGGCTGAACAACGTGACATAGCCAAAAAAAGAACTTTTCAAAAAGAAAAAAAAAAATCCACTTAGAGATTGCCAGGAACGTCGGATTTCAGTTCAAGTCCTGTTGCTGGATCAGACCCGACTCCATCTCCAGGCAGCTTCAAGGAGTGAGGAGAAATGTCTGTGGGTGTTTTTCAGCACAGGTGTGTAATTGGAAGAGCCGCAGATGGATGCAAGCGCAGCAACTCGGAAGCGAGAGATGGCTCTGGTTAAATGAAGAAGTCAATAACGTCTGGGTTGTTAGAGCCGGGGAGATCTGCCGGGGGAAATCACAGCGGCTGTTCCCATCCCTCGGCTGCTCTGCGGCCGGCGGCGTGCTGCAGCGGGGAGGCGAGGGCACGTCCCGTGTCAGGGGAGCAGGACGGGGAGCGGAGCCGTGCCACGGGCAGGAGCAGAGGCCAAAGCTGTGGTGCTGGAGCCCCCCGGGGGCACCTGGCCAAGGCGCTGTGCGGGGGGCTGGCGCTGGAGGCTCCGGGCCACGTCTGGTTGGGCTGAGATGTCCTCGGGGATGGAGCCTGCACAGCCTGGGCTGCCTGTTCCCGTGTCTGACCACCCTCGCAGCAAAGCAGCAGTGCAAAAACAGCAGTGCAAAGCAGCAGTGCAAAACCCCACCTTGGTTAGAAGCGAAGCTTTGGCTTCTCCTGACCTCACGCACTGCTCTGGCTCTGCCAGCTCAGGGTAAGCCGTCACACTCCATACACTAAGGCAATTAATATTACCCTAATGCGATTTTCCCCTGCCAGCAGCCCAAAGCCCAGGCACGCTGGAGATGCTCTGCTCACCTCGGGGCCTCGGCTGTGCAGAGCAGAGCGAACGTAAAACCAGCTGCAAACCACCTTAGTGCCTCCCCTGCCCCTCTGCAGGCACAGGGCTGCCACGCCGCAGCTGAGGCGGTGTTTCTGGTGGCTCTGAAGGACACAGCAGCACTCACTGCATCCGAGTTTGGCCGTAGTCATAGGGTGAGCATCACCTGTAACCGCCCGTGCTCCATCCCTCTGCTCCGCGCAGCGTGGGGCTGGAGACCCTTCACCCTCAGGGGGTCCCTGCTGGGCTTTGCTCAGGAGCACCCGGCCCAGGCCGTGGCGGTGGCCGTCCTCCCAGACACCTTCCTGGTGCTCCGGCAGCAAGGTGAGGCAATTCTCACTCGGGCTAAATGAACATAACCGCCAGCCGGCTGCTGGCACGCCGCGGTTTGAATTGTAACAGGGCGGTAACGGGGTGACTGCCCAGCTGAGGGGAGCAGAGCACGGCCCAGGCACTGGGAGCAGGGTAATGGTTAATTGTGGGCTGCCGGCCGACACTTCGCTGGTTAAAAAAAAAAAGAAGAAAAAAAAAAAAAAAAAGACATTTTGCCCCATTAATCAGCATGTGCACAAGAGGACAGCAACGGCAGGCTTTGCCTGAGCTACCCTACAGGATCGACCACACTCCAAAGCAATGCCCGTCGAAGCAGGCTGCTTGCAGTGGGTGTGAGGACGGCACAAATGTCAAATACCTGCTGCTGCACGGCCTGAGACGCACCCGTAACGGCTGGCCTGCGGGGTGCACCCACATGGTACCGACGTGCTGCCTCAAGGGAGCGGATGGAGGAAGCGGAGGAATTACCTACTGGAGGAAAAGCATCGCTGCTGCGGGAGATGAGCCCCAGCTCCCAGTTGGTGCCTGAGCCTAACAATGTGATTAAACTTGTAAAATCGGCCTCTGCTTCCCCGACCAGGCCGTGGCCGATGTGCTCGGTGTCTCCTGCGCAGGCTCCGCTTGCTCAGTTACACAGCACAAGTCCCTCCCTGCAGCTCCCTGGAGGACGGGGAATTATGCACTGCTTCTGCTGGCTCTGGAGGAAGGAGGGAGGGTGCAGCTCGTGCCGGAGTCGTGCTTTCTGTGCCCCAGTTCTGCCCAGTAATGGAGCCAGCCGCTGTCCCTGTCCCACCAGTGGCATGCATGGTCATGCCTGGCTTGCTCCTCATGGGCAGTTGCTCCTGGTTCATAACGCGGCTTTATTTTTAACTAAGAGGACGCAGCTTTCTGGGGTGGGCTCAGAGGGAGCAAATATTGAGCTGTGCCCATGGAAAACCAGCCGTGCCTTGCCATGCTCCCATTTTCTGTTTTATGGGCATGGGGACAATGTTAGCGAGTTCCTAAGAAAATCATTTAAAAGATGTAGAATACACGGCATTTCTTAGTTATAACAGAGATGCAGGCTGCAGTGCCTTGAAACCTTCCTTCCTGCTGTTCACTGTTCCTGCAATAATTATGGAGACAGAAAACGTCCCCCCCTTCTCCTCTGCCGCTGCGCAAACACACCGTGTCCTTACCAAGGGCCCGCTGCCTCCGTTCCTTTTGCCTTGTGCATATGTGTATTTACCATATCTATAAAATCGTTGCAATATGTTAATTCCAGGAAAGGGAAAAAATAGCACTTGCACTCAACTTGGTGCTGAAACCTTCCCAAGCACGTCTGTTGAGGTGGGGAGAGATGACGGTGAGTGGAGGGTCCCAGGGCTGTGCGGGGAGCCAGGGGGCTGCTTGTCGGGGATGGGACGTCCCCGCAGGGATGTGACGTGCCCTGGGGACATGGAGAACCTCCTCTGAGGGCTTTCCAGCCCTGGCTGGAAATGCAAAAACCCTCGTCCGCATTTTGGTAATGGGGAAAACGTCCTGGGAATTGGGCTCTGGAAGCAGCCCTCTCCCAGGGGCTTTAATCCCGGCTGTGGCTCGGCACGCAGGATTTCTGCAGGAGGGGAACGAGGAGCTGGACCCATGCCGTCACTCCCCACCCGTCCACAAAGGGGCTGCTCGGGTGCCAGGGGCTCGGCGCAGAGCCAGGGCAGCAGCAGACGGCCCCGGGCGAGCGGCTGCGGGGTGCAGCGGGGACAGGCGGGCACCGCGGGCTGGGCACGGCGGCGTGGCGGAGCCCTGCTGCTTGGGGACGTGCTCACCAGAGCCTCTCCATGCCGGAGGGTCCCGGTGGTTATGTGCACTTGTACGGGAATGAAGCCGAGACCTGAGCCCGGTGCCAGCTGGGTTTGGGGAGCAGGCAGAGGGCACAGGCTGGTGCTCCCAGGGCAGGGACCTCATGGGGGTCACGGGACAGCGGGTGCCAGCACCGCTTCCGTCACAGCGTTACCTCTGCCTCCTGGAATGGAAATCTGAGAAAGGTGATTAAAGCCCTTCCACAGGGAGCTTCTCCAGGCTAGCAGCCGTGGTGCGCAGCCCAGGCACAGGACCGGCAAAGTGGCACGGTGGGACGTGGCGTTTGCCTGCGGCACGTTTTGGTGGCAGGTCGGTCACCGAGGGGCAGGTGGGTCGGGGGGGGGCTGTGCTGGACCTGTGGGTGCAGGCAACTGGGACAGTGCCCTGCTCTTGCCAGGGATGTTAGGCATCGTATTGTTTTCCACTAAAATGGGTTGCTTTGATGCTAATTGGCTCTGACCAATCTGGGCCAGCACTATCTGGTCTTGGAGGTTCAACAGCGCCGAGCTGTTGTCACCCCAGGGTGGCCCCCCCCCTCCTCCTTTTGCCACGCCAGGAAAATGCTGCAATTAAATGTGGAAAAATAGAGGGAAGGAGGAGCCTGCACCAGCTGATGCCAGGTTGATGCCAGCAGCTCCCTGGCTGCAAAACATTCCTGGATCCTAAGGCAGGTTGCGCCCTGCCGTGAACCGAAAGCATCATAGCATCAGCCTCTGCCCGAGCTGTCTTCAGCATAAATCTTCTCAAAGCAGAATGAGAAATCCTGGAGACACCCAAAACCTGACTCTAGAAACACCCCGGCAGGCAGAGGAGCCTGGAGAAGAAAGCAGGAGGGATTTGCTTCTAGAAATCAGGGAGTTCCTACGTGGCAAGCTTGCTTGGAAGCACTCAGAGACAGGGGAAGAAATCCAGCTTCCCACTCCTTCTAAGTCCCCAGGGGTGCTTTGGAGGACTCAGTGCCGGGGAGCATGCGCCCCCTCCTTGCAGTTGTATGGGAATGAAGCAAGTCCTGAGCTGCAGCCTGCACCCCCAAAACGAAGACGATTCCTTTTGGTCCCTGCCCTCCTGCCCCAGGGGTCCCCGCTGCCTGCCCAGAGACAGCCCCAGACCTCGTCCCTGAGGTGACACAAATGGTTGTAGATCAGAGACCTGGGCATGGGGAAATAGGGGAAAACCCCGAGGGTTGTGTCCCACACCCCAGGTGTGGGTGCAGGCAGCAGGCTCTGGTTTGTGCGGGGTGCATGGGGCAGCGTGCGGGGTCGTGGCCGTCAGCACCCGGCCCTCAGCACAGAAACTACATCGGCTTAGGAGCGAATGAAGCCACCGGGAAGAATCCTACAGATTTTGCACAAAAATGGTAACGGGGGCGGGGGAAAGGAGGAAGGAAGGGCCGTTGTTTGGCAAACACCCTCAGCCCACAAGCCTGGAAATGTCCTCGGATGCCACCTGGCAGAGGGACGAGGGCAGAACGCCGCGTGGTGCCCCGGCACCGCACGCCCCACGCTCTCAGGCCAGCTCTAATCTCATCCAGGTCCACCGGGGGCGGTTTTGCTCTTCATTAGCACTCCGCTTCTTGGCTTTTTCCACGAGACAAGCATCGATTATTTTTTTCCTGGGTTTCCAGGAGCTAGAAGGAGCACGGCTGGGGCTTGATGTCTGTTTAGGAACCGTGCACTATGAACATGCCCCGGTTGGTGCCGGTGCCGGCACTGTCGGCACCTGGGGGGAGGCTGGCCATGGGGGCACGGGGGCAGCGCTGTTTTACTTGCAGGGCTTGTTTGCACTGAGCAGAACAGCAGCTGCAGCATCCAACTGTCTTATTTCGGGGATGATGTGCACCTGAAAGAGAGCTCATGGAAACTGCTGAACACCAGAAATTCCCCTTGATCATAAATGAGGCCGCTGTGAAGCACCTTCCTCCCCCGGAGCCCCAGCCCTCTGCCCCGTGCTGCAGGTGGGAACACTGAGGCTACAGCAGAGGCGGTGCTCTGTTGGGTGTAAGAGAGCTCCGGTTCCCCAGCCCACATCCCAACGCCCCCCGACCCACAGAGCAGCAGGACCACGAGGTGCCCCGGCCACCCCGGCCATGTCCTGGGTGTAAAAAGCACCGCAGCCGTGCCCGGGGTGCAGCCCCCCCCGAGCTGTGCAGGGCTAAGGACATCAACCCTGCTGCACCTCCAGCACCCCAACCCCGTGGGGCTCCAGGCAGCAGCAACGGGGGGGTGCTGGGGGGTGTTGGAGGATGCCAGAGGGTGCTGGGGGGATGAGGGGAGCTGTGGGGGGATGCTGGAGCAATACTGGGGGGTGTGGGGGGTGTTGTGGGGATGCTGGGGGTGCTGGGGATATGCTGGGGGGTGCTGGAGGATGGTGGAGGGATGCTGGGGGGATGCTGGGGGGTTGCTGGGGGGGTGTGGGGCATGCTGGGGGGATGCTGAGGGATGTTGGGGGGGTGCTGAGAGGTGCTGGGGGGGATGCTGGAGGATACTGGAGGGATGGTGGGTGATGCTGGGGGGATGCTGAGGGGTGCTGTGTGGCTGCTGGGGGTTGTGGGGTTATGCTGGGTGGTGCTGGGGGGATTCTGGGGGATGCTGGGGGGATGCAGAGGGTCCCGGGGGGGGGGTTGCAGAGCATGCTGGACGAAAGGTGGGCGATACCAGGCGGTGCCGGGGACCGCGGGGGGGCTGCCTGGCGGCCGGCCGGAGGGCTGCAGGAGGATGCCGTAGGGATGCCGAGGCTCCACCGGGGGCTGAAAGAAGGATGCCGGGGTGGTGGTGGACGGGGGGTCGCAGCCCCCTGCCCCGCTCCCCCCGCCGGGACTACATTTCCCAGCTCCGCCGCGGCGGGGGCGGCGGGGGGGGGGGGGGGGGGGGACGCGGGGCGCGGAGCTCGGCGGGGCCCGCGCAGGCGGAGGCGCGGAGAGCCGCGCAGGGTCCGGCTGGGCTCGGCACGGCTCGGCACGGCCCGGCTCGGCTCGGTTCGGCCGGGCGAGGATGCGGGAGGGGCGCTGGAAGCGGCCCTCGCCCCCCCCCGCGCTGCGCGGCCGCGTAAAGGGGCGCCCGCGCCGCCGGCACCATGAAGAAGCAATTCAACCGCATGCGCCAGCTCGCCAACCAGACCGTGGGCAGGTGGGCACCGCGACGGCCCCCCCCGCAGACCCCCCTCCCCTCCCACCGCCCGCATCCCCCCTGCCCGCCCCGAGCCGCGGGGACCCCCCCCCCCGCCGCCCCGCCGCCCCCCGCCGCCCCCCCCCCCCCCCCCCGCACCCCCTGGGGGCCCCCCCCCCCAGCCCGCCCTGTCGGGTGCGGGGGGGGCGCGTTGGGTGCCTGCGGGGGGGCACCGCGGGGGTCGGGGGGCTGCGGTGCGCGCCGGGCCCGTGGCCGTGCCGGTGGCGGTTGTGTAATTCCCCGAGGTTGTGCAGCGGTGCGTGGGGGGGGCTTGGGGGGAGATTTATTTATTTATTTTTCCTTTTCCGACTCCAGCGCGGCGCCGGGGAGGGTGGCAGCTGC
>CM021782.1:2391316-2420898 GCA_011076525.1 Nettapus auritus | reverse complement strand
CTCCATCCCTTCCTCCTTCCCTTCCGCCATCCCTCCCTCCATCCCTCCATCCATCCCTCCTCCTCCTCCTCACGGAATCCCGCCGGTGCTCGCTCGGCCAGGACCCGGTAGGTGCAGGTGCGAGGGGCCGCAGCTCCGTGCCTCGTCCCGCACAACCCGCGCCGTGCGTCCCCGCGGGCAGCGGTGGCCGCAGGTCCCCGGCTGGGCCTGGTGCCCCTCGGGCAGGGGCTGCGCTGGGGCAGAGTGGGCCCGGCGCCGTGGGGAGGAGTGGGGAGCGCGCCGGGGGGACGTGTGTGGTGCTGCGAGCTCCCGCACACCTTCAAAATGGTGTCCGAGCGTCCTTCCTTCCCCTGGGCTCGGTGCAGGCGGGCGCAGTGCTCCGTGTGCGGTGGGTTTGGGGATGCTGGCGGCAGGTGAGGTGGGCAGGAACGAGGGGACTGCATGAGCCCGGCGCGTTGTCCCCGGGATGTCCTCGGCAGGGCCGTGAATTTGCAGCTCGGGCCATTGCAGGCATGAGCAGGGGTGGTTTGTCCTCGGCTCGGTGCCGCGCGGTGATGCGAAGCAGCCGGCCCCGCTCCCCAGTTTTTGGTGCTCTTGCTCGTGCAGGGGCTGCTCAGCACGAGATCAGGCAGTGATCCTCTTCCGTGCCCCGCTGCAGCTCGGCTGCCTTGTGACCGGCAGCTCGGAGGGTCGGGTCCGGGGCTGCAGGGCCACCGTCCCCTGCAAGTCCTTGCTGAGGATGGGGCTGGGGAGCGCCGGGCCGTATCCTGGGCCGGTGCTGGTGCAGCCTGCGCTGGGGTCTCTGCTGTACCTGGGGGTTGTCCCTCGAGTTGCACTGGGGGGGACAGCGGGGGGGCACGCACGGAGAAGGTGGTGGAGGGGGTCCCCAATCCTTCCAGCAAGCCCTTGTGGGGGTGGCCGTGCCCCCCATGTGTGCGCTGTGCAGGGGACAGGGGACCAGCGGTGCCATCCCATGGCCACATCCCCCTGCCGTGGGGTGTGCCTGGGAGGTGTCTGGGGGCTGCAGCCCCCCCGAGGTGGTGATGACAGATGGCTTGGGCTCCATTTGGCACAGCCAAAAGGCTTTTCTGTCCTGCCACCCCGTTTTCTGTCCCGTCCCCTTCATCACCTCACCTGTCCAGCACCCCAACCATGTGCCTTTTGGGGTCGAGCCCCTTGCTAACGCAAGTCAATTAAAGCTGGGAACCCCCCTCCTGTGCCCCCTCCAGGGAGTGGCTGCACCCAGAGGTGCAGCAGTGCCCTGCGGGACCAGGGCTCGTCCCTTCCATGGCACCTCGGGGCTTGGAGGTAGGTGGGGCGGGTGGGGGCCGGAGGTCTGTGCTGTGCCCTTTAATCCTTTATTGTCGTTGTTTAACTCGGTAGAAAGAGGGGAAGGGCAAGGAGAGAGGGCAGCAGCGAGGAAGGAAATGGCCACTTGGCCAGGGCGCTGTCCCCTCCTGCTGTCCCCTCCTGCTGTCCGCCCCACTGCGCCCTCCCGCTTCCTGGGAGCTGGTATGGCCACGGATGGTTCCTCGCAGCACTTTTTCCCAGCAGCATCACCAAAATAAGCACGTGAGGCCACGGGAATCCTTGCATTGGTGCTTAAGGAAAGATGGAGATCTGGGAATGCTCGTCCCAGCTCGGACACGTGCTCGGTGCCTGACCTTCGGGAGAACTGCGTAGCCTGGCTGTAAGGCGCACAGTATTTATTTCCACGGGGCAAAAAGAGGGAAGAGAAATCAGTAAGAGGCTGTAAAACACTTTGAAGATGCTGCCTGCAAAGTGCCACGTTCCTGCTTTATTTCTCTATTTCCCCATTGCACGCACGGGGCCACCAAGGCTGTCGGGAGCTCGCCCCGGGGCTGCTCCCAGAGCAGAAATCGGTCGGCTTTCCAGAAGTGTCTGAGCGCTGCCTTCGCTGCGCCAGGAAGAAAACGGGCAGCTGCAGCCTCATGCGAAGTGACACTTCGAGGTCCCTGAAGGCCCAGCAGGCGACTGGGAACGTGCTCGATGGATGCGGGGGGGAGAAAGGGGACCCAGGGTGCGTGTCCTGGGTGTCCTGGGTGCCCAGGGACCGTGGTGGCACTTTGGGGCGCAGCACGAGGCTGCCTGGGGTGCTGCGGGTTCACACACGGTTCCTGGAGCTGTCGCTTTCCCTTAAGCACCGGGAAGTCCCCGCTTAAATCCCGAGGCCTCCGGTGCAGAAGGGTTTGCTCTGCCTGCGGCCTTGCAGGAAATAAGGACGGAGGGCGCGGGGATGAGCTGCGCCGCCGGGGGTTCTCCCGTGGGATTTGCAGGAGGCAGCGACGAGCTTCGGATATCTGGGTTGCACGCACGGCGTGCGGGGCCCTGGGGCTGCGGCCCCCCCTCCGTGGCCGTTCCGAATCACGGCCCTGGGCTCGCGGGGCTCGCGAGCTGCACGGCAGCGGGAGAAGGGAGGTGCCAGCTGCGAGCGAAGGCAGGCGGGCGGATATTTTTATCCTCCTCCTAAGCCGGCAGCGCTGACAAATGGAGTGATGAAATATTAATGGAGCAGTCTGAATGTTTTGTCCCCAAATTGCACATAAATCACCGGCTCTCCCGTCGGCTCCCCGAGCCCCTGGGCCTGGCACAAGCGCTCCCAGCGAGTTTGGGGGCTAACGAGGTGTTTGAGAGCACAGAAGGGATGAATGGGAATGGACAATAAGCAACGTCCCCCGGTTCACAAGACCGCGGCGTGGGCAGACGTGGGGCAGGAGGAGCGGCTGGGGGCTCCGCAAGCTGCCCTGAATCAGGGTGCAAAGGCGAATGCCTCGAGCGGAGCTCCCCCTCCGTCAGCCTGTGGGGCCGTGTGTCCTCAGCTCACGCTGGAGCCGTTTGCAGGTGCTGGGGCCCCACTGTCACAGACCTGGTGCTGCCTGTGCCAGACCCGTGCCTCTGTTTGCCTGGAGCTGGGGCTGCTGCCGGCTGCACACAGCTCAGGAGCCCAGGGCACCAGGGCAGTGTCACTGCCTCGAGCATGTCCTCGTGGTGCCTGCTGGATTTTGTGCGCCTCTAACCCCAGCGAAATGGGGCAAGTCAGGGCTCCGGGGCTCAGGACCTGAATTGCCCCATGGGTGCCAGCACCCAAAGGCACACGAGGAGGTGCTGGAGTGAGGTGCGGGGCTCAGCGCAAGGAGCAGAGCCGAGGAGAGCCCTGCTCTGAGGATGCTTTGCGAGGGCTGGGTCACCTCCGTGCTTTTTGGGACACGGCTGCTAGCCGTGGGTTGCCTTTTCTCAGCCCCTTGTGCAGCGGCATCCCGGTGCCAGCAGTCCCCAGCCCTTTTCCTCCTGGAGGGGGAGCTGAGCCCTGGCTGTCCTTGGGAGTCAGTTCTTGGCCGCCTGCAGCCTGCCTCCCCCTCGCTGCAGCCGGCTGCTGGGCTGTTTTGGGGCAGGATCCCGCAGCCCCCGCGGCGGGCAGAGAGCAGCCACCCAGCTGCTCTTGGAGCACCCGGTCAGAAATTTGGTGACGATTCTCCCTTTGGCAGAGAATATTGCAGCTAAATCCTGATTGGGGTTGAAATGGTCGTATTAAAGATGGAGCTCCTTGTGGTGGGTGTTTCGTTTGTCCTATAAACTCGTTCCACGGTGATGCTGAGCGGTGCAGGGCAGCGGGGCGCGATGCCCGTGCGTGGGGATGCCACACCGGGGGACAAGCATGCATCAGGATGAACGTGCATCACCCAACCAGGCAGGGCAGCATTCCTGCGTCCCTCTGAGCACCCCGGCAGCAGCATCAGGGCTGGGATCAGCCCCAGGGCCGGGCAGAGGAATGGTGCTGGGGAAGCCGTCACGCCCCCGTTCAGGTGGAAGCTTGTGCCGCCCGGTCCAGCTGCAGCACGGAAATCCGGCTGCTGCGGGGATGCTCAGGGGAAGCAGACGGCTCGCTGCAGCTCCCGAGGTCAACGCACAATTTCACGTTGGAAGATTATGTAGTATTTATGTTTAAATCGAATTAATTTGCTTGATTGGTGTTGATTTCTACTGGCAGCAATTATTTCTCATGGAAGCCAACGCCAACCAAACAGTGGCTGCGTGCCCCCCTCGCTGGCTTTTAGCGCCACATAGTAATCGTCCCCTTTCTCCCAGATGTTTGCGGGGACACAAGTGTCTGGATGATGATCGAGGCTGATAATTGCCTGGATTTGTCCTGAGAAAAACAGCTCTGGGGTGGGAATCTGAAGGGGAAGGGGAGGAGCGTGCTTTCCTTTGCCTGGTGGAAAGATGGAAGAAGGCACAGAAAGCCACTAATCCTGCCTGCCCACCCGCTGGGCGCGTGTAACGAGTGGGGTTTTGGTGCTGGGGGCACCGGGGTTATTCTGGCTGTGTCTGTGCTCCTCCTGCTGTGTGCCAGGCTGCGGGATGGAGACCCCGGGGCTCATCCTGCTGCAAAGGGGCTGGGGCCACTCACGGGAGTGGGACCCCAGCAGGGAAAGGGGTGGGCTCGTGGCCAGAGGGTCCCCGCGCCCCTGTCCTGGGGGTGACGCTTGCAGAGGACACATTACTTGAGTGGGGACGGCACCACCAGCCCACTGGGGCTGGATGCGGTTGTGGCCCATGCAGGGGTCCTGTCCTGCGCTGCCTGCACCCACGTCACCACACACAGGGCCTGGGTGGGAAGCGTGGTGGCCAGGAGCTGGCTGGAGGTGCTGGGGGCTTTCCGGGGGGGCACAATGGCTGGAATACGAGAGCATCGCTTCTGCTGCCAGACACGATTCCCAGCACTGGGAAACCCAGACCGGCTTCTCTTGGTGTTGGTGAGTTTCTGTAGCGCTGCAGCTTCCGAGGAGCCCATGGGGGACAATAAGCATCATCCAGTGCAGTGCATGCCATGTGGCAGGGAAGAGGCCCCCAGCCCCCCTAAAACTGTGTTAACTTTGGGCTGAGGTGGCAGGAGCACAACAGAGAGCTCAGGATTGTGCCGGCTCAGAGCTGCAATGCAATCCGATGGCTGGGGAGTAGGACGGTGTTGTTTTTTTCCTTATAATCTTTACGTGTATCACGGCCATCTGGAACGGCTTGTTCTGGTTTGATGTGCATTTGGAGATGCTGCTTGGTTCTCACACTCCTGGGTATAATTTCCAGATTCTGGAGTGCTGCCGGTGGGAGCAAACACAGAAATGAAGATTTTTTTTTTTTATTTTTTTTTTTTTGAGCATTCTGGAAAAGAAAGAACAACATTAGGACTGGAGGCAGGAAGTCGGCAGAGCCCCGTTGTTTGCAGGACCTTGCACCCGCTCCAAATCTGAGCGATTTCAGCCCGTTTTGGCTGACCCCGGCCGGTGGGGCTGCGCTGGAGGGAAATTCCCTGCCGGTGGCCGTGGGGCCGGGCTCGGGTGGCGCAGGATCTGTCCCGCCTGCAGCCTGTGGCAGCAGGACGTGGTACCCAGCCCAGTGCGTTCCCAATGCTGTGAGCAATGCCATCGCATCGCAGCAGTGCCCATGTCGCTGCCGGTGGCTGCAGCATGGCCATGAAGCCGTGTGAGGTCCCCATCCCACTGCAAAAGCAGCTCGGCTCCTGCAGCACCCATGGGTGCATGGCACAGGCTGGGTGTAACCACGCAGCACCCCCAGGGATGTGCTACTTGCTCCACCTGGAGCAGCGCTGAGTTCCTGTTTGCTCATGAATGCCCCTAAGACTCTGCAGCCCTTTTTTCTCCCCACTTCGTAAAGCCACATTGTTTGCCGGAGGCCCCTAACCCCATTAAACGTGCCGTGGGCTGGGTGCCGGGTGCCTGTGTTGGGGTGGATGGTAAGGACGCTGAGGTTTTTCTGTGCTGCAAACGTGCTTGAAAGCAGAACAAGGCCAGATTTTGTCACCCTGTTTAAAACGTTTCCTGCACATGCATTGCAGTGTAGCTCAGGTTGTTTTATGATGGCTGGGAGAGATCTGCCAGAGCGGGACCGTCCTGGCAGCCTGGGCGTGCAAACCCCTCCGTTTGGCTGTCCGGAAAAGGAGAAAGCACACAAAACCATCACTATTCTTTTTTAAAAGCAGTTTCTCAGCGCTGACGGCCATTGCATGGACCAAGGGAGCAGCCAGCTGCTCCATCTCCCCCGGAGCTGACACAGGGATGGGGCACGGAGCGGGCAGCAGTGATGCTCGGTGGTGGCACGGCTTCTCCTCCAGGCACTGTGTGTGCATGGTGCTCACGTGTATCCCTGCTCCCTCCTTCCCCTGCACTAATGCTGACTAGATTTGGCTTCATATGCCATGTCTGCTTCTGTATAGCAGAGGCCTGATGCTGAAAGTCTTCTGCTCCCAGCAGCGAGGTCAGGGAGTGCCATGTGGGTGCTGCTTGGCTCCGACGTGCATGGCCGTGGGTTGGTTTGGTTTCTGACGGGGCTGTGCCTTTGGGTGTTTGCTGCTTTGTTCCACGCCCAGGATAATTCTGCACCATTTCCAACCCTGCTCAAAAGGGCTAGCGATGGTGATTTGCAGAAGAAGAGTAAAACTTGAACATTCTTTTTTTTTTTTTTTTTTTTTTTTAGGCAAGTTTGGTTCTGAGGGGCTCCAAAATCTGTTTCCTCCAGGGGCTCATTTCTCACCTACCTCCATGGCTGGGTGTAAAAATCCTTGGTTTTTATATTCACCCATTTCCATCCATACATGGGCGTGCACAGGTCTCAGCATGGTGCCTTAAAAGATCACAAATAATGCTAGAAATGACTGATAAATGGGGTGTTGTGCCCCAGGGACTTTTTAGTTCCCCCTCTCCCAAAGACAGGACGAAAGCTTCACAAAAGGGGGTAGGAAGGTGTGCCAGGGGAGCGGCAGGGAGGAGCAGAGCCTCTGGGGCCATAACCTGGCAGGTGGAGAGCAGGTCGAGTGCTTGCCAAACACAGCTGGGTGTAATACACGCATTTAAATCCAGTTTTTTTAATTAAACCAAATGGGTTCTGTGCCTCTTTAAAAATAAACTGACTTAAATTGGACACTACAACAAGTTTCATATGCAAGCTGGATTTAGCACAGTTCATTTACATTTTCATAAAGGCTTTGAACTCAGCGTGTTCGCCGATGAACTTGCAGACAAAGTCCTTCCCCTGGCTGCAAGCCCGCAGCCGTGCCGCTGGCACCGCTTTTGAACTTTCCGTCCAGTGCTGTACTTCCACTTTCAAATTCTTCATTTCCACTTTCATATTCTGCATTTCCACTTATCCAACGCTGCACTTCTGTATCTGGGTTCTCAGGGCTGAGAAAATCCCATTGGGTTTTGAAAAGCAAAAGGAGCTTGGGCAAGTTAGGTGTTGGGTATTTTTGTGTGTTTTTTGTTGTTGTTGTTGTTGTTTTCTTTTTAAAGGAGGCCAAAGGATGAGAGCAATTTGCTGTCATGCTCCAGCCTCACGTTAACCAGTGACAAACCTTGGGAAGACAACTGACCTTTACATTTTAGCTAAATTCCACTCTGTCCAAGCGCATCCTGACAGAGATAACTTTTTAAAAGAAGAAATGGTTTATTAAAGTTGTAAAAAAAAAACCCTCTGTGATTATGAATAAACATTACAGTGTGCAATGGCTTAAACATGTCCCCTTGCCTACCAGCGCAGCATGGGTGCTTGCAGGGGCTCTCACAGCTTTGCAGGTAAGTTGTGCAAATTGGCCTTTCTGCAGCAAAATATCCCCAGAGGAGCCCAGCACATCACTGGGGCTCATCCTTTCAGGCACGAGGGCTGCTCCTTCTGCTTTGTGCATTTTAGGGTGCTCAGACCCCATTGGGGTGTCTGGGCAATGATAGGGTGCTTGGGGGGGGAAATGCATGCCCCATTCCAGCGTGGTGATAGCTGTTTGTGATCCACAGGAGGGATGGCCTAGGGCCAGACATGGGTTCCTGCAGTGTCCTGGAGCTCAGACGTGAGGTTCTGCAGTGTCCTGGGGTTTGAGTGTGAGGTTTTGCAGCATCCTGGGGCACAGATGTGGGGTCCTGCAGCATCCTGGAACTTGGACATGGGGTTTTTCAATGTTCTGCAGCTTGGACGTGAGGTCCTGCAGCATCCTGAGCCTTGGCACAACCAGGCAAGCCGGATTCGCACCTCTGGGTTCATCCTGTGAGCTGTGCACCACCCCTGTCTGCTCAGCCCCACGCACAGAGGCCAGGCCGCCCCTGGGGATGTGCAGGTCCCTGCATCACGGCCGTGTTTCTGGCTGCATGGCAGAGTCCAGGCAGTGGTAATGATGCTCCACGTGTTTCTTGTCTAGGAGGTGGTGGGGAGAAGCCTTCTGACCAGAAACCATAACTGAGAACAAAAAAGAGCAGGTGGGGCTCATGCAGGGGCTGCACACGGCGCTAGTTGTCTAGAGAGCCTTATCCCACTGTATGCATAGAGTCACAGAATCACAGGGTGCTTTGGGTTGGAAGGGACCTTAAAGCCACCCTGGTTCCAGCCCCTGCTGTGGACAGGGTCCTCTCCCACCAGCTCCGGCTTCCCCCAGCCCCATCCAGCCTGGCCTGGGATGGGGCACCCACAGCTCCTGGGGCAGCCTGCGCCAGGGCCTCACCTCCCTCTGAGTGAAGAATTTCTTCCTCATATCTAATCTAAATCTCCCATCTTTTAGCTTAAAGCCATTACCCACCATCCTATCACTACACCCCCTGACACAGAGTTCCTCCCCAGCTTTCCTGCAGCCCTCTTTAGGCATGGGCAGGCCACTGTGAGGTGTCCCCTGGAGCCTGCTCTTCCCCAGGCCGAACAGCCCCAGCTCCCTCAGCCTGTCTTCACTGGAGAGGTGCTCCAGCCTCTGAGCATCCTCGTGATCTCCTCTGGACTCCTTCTGACAGCTCCTTGTCCTTCTTGTGCTGGGGGCCTGGAGCTGAGCGCAGGGCCCCCGATGGGGTCTGACGAGAGCAGAGCAGAGGGGGACAATCCCCTCCTCGCCCTGCTGCCACACTGCTGGTGGTGCAGCCCAGGGTGCAGTTGGCTTTCTGGGCTGCAAGCGCACGTTACCGGCTCATGTTGAGCTTCTCATCACCCAACACCCCCAGGTCCTTCTCCTCAGAGCTGCTCTTAGTCCATTCCCCTCCCAGCCTGGATTTGCTCTTGGCATTGCCCTGACACAGATGCAGCACCTTGCCCTTGGCCTTGCTGAATGTCACGAGGGCTGCAGGGGCCCACCTCCCAGCTGGCAACCCCTCAGGATGGCAGCCCTGCCTTCCCAAGGGTTGCTGCACCACGCAGCCTGGTGTCATCAGCAAGGTGCCGAGGGTGCCCTTGCTCCCACTGACCACATCTCCAACAGGAATACGGAACAGTCTGCTCCCCGTACGGACCGATGGAGGAGCAAATCCCGCCGTGCCCAGCATGGCCATGCGCCAGGCTCTTCACCAACTCATTTTTGTCTTTCTGCTCTCACAGGGCTGAGAAGACGGAGGTTTTGAGCGAAGATCTTCTGCAGGTAAAGTGCCTCTGCCCTGAAGAGGGCAGCCACAGCCCCGACACCCACGGGTGGCTGCGGGTGCTGCAACGGCACAGGGTGCGAGATGGGGACAGGAACAGGAGGTTTGGGACTGGATGGGGGCTCCCCAGCCTGGCTGTGCAGGTCAGGGTTTCTCATTGCTTCATATTTTGTTCCTGGTGTCTCTCCGTGCACGCTCAGGTCTCTGCCGGCACCACGCAGCCTGGGCCTCGGTGCTGTGTGGGGCAGTCGCATCTTTTGGGGAGGAGGAAGGTGCTGTGGGGAGAAGGGGCGAGCTGCTCTGTGTCAGTGCAGCGCCTTCTTCGGGGGGGTTGTCTCAAGGAAAATTGGGAGCCCAAACCCTTTTTGGCATCATTGGCTCCTTCTCACACCCCTGTGTTCCTCCTGCGCAGAGTGCCCCATCTTTCAAGGTGTACACGGACGTGTAGATACGTACAACCAGTATGCAGGGCCCCGGCCGAGGCAGAGCAGCCTGTTCCACACGTATCCTGGCATCTCTGCTCCCTGTAGGACCTGATGCCCTGTCGGCACGTCCCCGTGTCCCAAGGGCAGGGGTTATTTGTTTTTTCCAGAATATTTTCCCAGATGTTGCACTTTCTGTTTAGCTGCGCATTTTCCCCGACGGTCTCGGCTACATTTTTCATCACATCTTGTTTGCTGACATTTAGTGACTCATCTCGCTGAGATTTTGGATGGACTTCCCTGTTTAAGCAAGTCCAAGGCAAATCAGGCAATTTTCAGCCCTGGGGTTGAGTATGTGCCAGTTTGGTGCAAGCAAAGCTTTCCTGGGGAGAGAAAGCTCCTGCCCTCGCTCAGCCGCAGTGCTCAGAGTTGTCCCAGCACTGCTGTTGTCCCCACTCCTGTCCCCAGGGCCACTGACCCTCTGCCTGGCACAGCAGGGTGTTGGAGGACAGCCAGGAGTCTTTACCCAGCCCGACACACCGGCAATTAAAATCCCTTTGATTAACAAAGAGATTTGGCCGCACCAGGGTGAGGATGAGGAGGGACAGGATGGTGACAGGTGCCGCTGTGTCCACAGGTGGAGAAGCGGCTGGAGCTGGTGAAGCAGGTCTCCCACAGCACCCACAAGAAGCTGACGGCATGTCTGCAGGGCCAGCAAGGCGTGGACGCCGACAAGCGCTCGGTGAGGTTCGCCAGGCTCCCCTGGGGATGCCGAGTGGGCAGCGGAGCCGTTTCCTCCTTTCCTTTAGCTGGACGCATGTGGGTGCACACACATGAGTGTGTGGGGCAGGGGGTTGCACGCATGTGAACACAGTGCCCATGTAAGTGAGGCACTGGACAGAGCTCGTGCAGGAGCACAGCTGAGTGACGGCAGGAGGGGCTGGGTGGCCGTAGTCACCTGGGGCTGGGGACAACGCGACGTCCCACGAGCATGGGGAGCCTGATGGCACTGGGGCGCTCCCTTTGCAGAAGAAGCTGCCGCTGACGACGCTGGCACAGTGCCTGATGGAGGGCTCGGCGGTGCTGGGCGACGACTCCCTGCTGGGGTAAGAGGTGGCAGTGCCACCACGTCCCCGCAGTGCCCACCGTCCCTGCCCCTTGCCTTGCAGACCCCAGGGCAGGATGCCTCACGGCTCCGGCCGGGATCGCTGCCATCCCTCGCCAGCCTCGCCATCCCCTTGCAGGAAGATGCTGAGGCTGTGCGGGGAGGCGGAGGACAAGCTGGCGCAGGAGCTGATCCAGTTCGAGCTGCAGGTGGAGAGGGACGTCATCGAGCCGCTCTTTGTGCTGGCTGAGGTGGGGCTGGGCAAAACGCGGCCGGGCGCAGCGGGCGGTGGTGTCTCGGGGTCACCCAGGGGTGCTGCTGTCAGCACAGCCGGTGTCTGCACGTCCGCCAGCCCGGCTGCCGGGGCAGCTCCCTGCCCTGCTCAGTTACCATCCCGCTTGGTGTTGCTCTTTTCTGTCTTTCTTCAAGGCAGAGGCTTGAACGCTTTTATTTCTGAAACATGTTTCCAAGCTCCAAACAAGGGAGGTTGTTGTCTGGGATTTTTTTTTCCTCCTTTTTCCTCCTGCTGCCAACTTTCTGTTTTTTTTTTTTTTTTTTTAATTTTGCCAAAATGTTTTTTTTTTTTTTTCTTTCCCTTTTATGTCTTGCAAAATGTCATGGGCTCCATTCTGATTTTATCTCCCCCAGCTGAAATACGAATAGCTTTATTGAGTTGCTGGTGATAGGACAGGAGAGCAGGGCCAGGCTGCAGCTCTGGGGCTTTCCTGGGCTTCAAAGCCCTTGGCAGACGCTGTCTGTGCGTGGCAGGCTTTGCTGCTGTGTCTGGCACATCCCAGGAAGAGTTTTTCTTCCTTAAGCCAGGTATCCAGGTGCAGGAGGACTTACTGACCAAAGGATGCCTCTTTCAGGCATGGGGTTTCCACACTTGCATGTTGGTGTCGAGGGGTTTTTGTGCATCACGGGTGGGAAGCAGAGGAGGGCTGTGCTGCCTTCCTAATGCTGCAGCGATTTAAGTGAGGTGTTTCTCTCCCCCCGTGCCCCTGTGTTGCTGCAGGTAGAAATCCCGAATATCCAAAAACAGAGGAAGCATTTAGCAAAGCTGGTGCTGGACATGGACTCCTCGAGGACAAGGTGGGAACCGCAGCCGGGCTGCCTGTGCTGGGCAGGCATCACTCCTCACAAGGGGCTTCCGAGCTGCCCCGCTCTGTAAATCCCCAGGTCCCTGTGGCTGGGGTGATGCAGAATGCACGGCCAGCAACGTGTCACTGTGCCTCGAAGTCAAGCTCTGCAATGAGCCCATAGCTTTGCTCTTCGCAAAATCCCTTTTCCTTGCATGCACACTGCTGAAAAAAATGTATTTTTTTTTTTCTGGCCCAAATCTTTATTTTTTCCTGTTCTCCCTATCTTGCTGAATTCTTACATGGTGGCAGAGAGCCAGCTGCTCCTGCTGCTGTAGAGCAGCGCTCGGCTGGCAGAGCCCAGCTGGGGCCGTGGGATGTCCCTTGGCGTCACCCCGTGTCCCAGGTGACGCTGGAGCAGCCCGTCTGGGGCTGTGCCCGAGGCAGTCTGCAAGCGTTTGAAAAATAATAATTGTTACATTGGAGCTAGGAATCGTTTGTGCTGGGGGTGGCTCCTGCACCCCCAGCACGGGCTGGGCCCCTTTCGTGGTGCTCAGCCCTGGGGACCGCGGCGGGGCTGGCAGGGGGTCCCTGGGCTGCCCATGGGATCAGCTGGGCTCCAGCCACGGCTCTGCGTGGTCCCTGTCCCCTCCTGACACCCTGCCCGCTGTCCGCAGGTGGCAGCAGTCCGCGAAGTCATCGAGTTTGTCGAGCAACCTGCAGCCGTCGGGCGCCAAAGCCGACGCTCTCAGGGAGGAGATGGAGGAGGCGGCAAACCGAGTGGAGATTTGCAGGGTACCAGGGGCACCCCGGGACACGGGGGGGTGTGGGGATGTCAGGGTGCAGTGGGAGGGACAGGATGGCTTGGGGACACCTCCGCCACGTGCAGCCAGGGCTTCAGCATCCCCTCACATCCCAGGCACCACTTGAAGCAGGAGATCTGCAGCATCACCCCCTCTGCTTCTCTGTTGCGCACAAGAAACCGTCCCCGTGGCTGGCCCCATGCCCAGCGCAGCCCTGGCAGCCCTGGTCGTCTCCTGGCCCCGCTGGGCGTTTTGGGGTACTCGGGCACAGTGTGTGCCACCCTCAAAAGCAGGTGCTGTGCCCCGGAGCTGCTGGCTGTGGGTGATGCTTCCCAGCCACAGTTCCTCTGTCCCTCCGTGTCCCACAGCCCTCAGGAGCCCAAGAGCATCCTGCCCTGGGGCTCGGCTGGGTCACCTCGCGGGGACAGAGCCAGGACCCGAGTGGCCTCGGAAATCTGCTCCCAGGCCTGCGTGTCCTCCAGTTTCAGTGCAGGAGGGGGATTCTCAGAAAGGAGCAACTCAAGGAGCTGCAAAATACGTTGAGAAAGCGTGAGGATAGAAACGTGAGCCGCAGGGCTGCGTGCAGCTCCGGGAGGGCTCTTTGCGATTCGGAGCAGACAGCTCCCTCCTCCTCACTGCCAGAAATCGGGAGGAGCACCTGCGGGCCCTGTCAGTCTGTGTGTGAGCTGATGCAGCACCCGCGGCACACGAGCTGTGCTGCTGCTCTGCTCGGCGGAAACACGCAGCTGAGGAGCTGCTCGCATGGGAGGAGCGATGCAGCAAGCGAAGAGCAAACTTCGGTGCGATTTGTGCCAGATTCGTGCTGTTCAGCCCAGGAGGTTTCCATGTAAATCATTCTGAGAAGCCTGAAATGGCTAATTAGGGTTTTTACAAGGGTGTGGGAGACTGGAAAAGATTGTAACAGCAGAAAGCGAAGCCCTGTCGTGCCCCTGGGCCTGTGTGGTCCTGGGCACGGCTCGAGCAGGCGTTACGTGCCACGTGCTGTGTCGGGCTTGGTGCCGAGGGTGCTGAGGCAGGGAGGAAGGCTGGCGTGCAGCGCTTGTGTTGTCCCTCACGGTCTGCCATCGTGGTGGCCACGGCACCGGGCGTGCTCCTAACTCCTTGCTCCCTGCAGGACCAGCTCTCGGCTGACATGTACAGCTTCGTGGCCAAAGAAATCGACTATGCAAACTACTTCCAGACGGTAAGCGCTGCGAGCCGGCCGCTGCCCTCGTCCCCACGTGCGCTGCAGCTGCGCCGTGCCCGTCCCTGCAGCACCGCGCGCACTCTGTGCCGTCTCTCCCCAGCTGATCGAGGTGCAGGCCGAGTACCACAGGAAGTCACTGGCGCTTCTGCAGAACGTGCTGCCGCAGATAAAAGCCCAGCAGGGTGAGTGCACGCAGGGCTGTCCTGCTCCCGAAGGAGGGGTGACACCGGGGACACGGAGCCAATCACCCAGCGTCACTCCGGCATCCCTGCGTGGCTTCGGGCTGCGGTGTCACCGCACGGCGTGGTGTGGTGCTTGGCTTGCAGCTGCGAACACCCCGTCTGCTCCCCCTCTTGGCATCCCGCCTGTCCCTGAGCTGGGGAGGTGTCCCCGTCCCCTGGGGCCGCTGCGTGGTCACCCCGGCAGCCGCCCTGTGCTCGGGGTGCTGCTGCAGTTGGGCAGGGAGGTGATCTTTGTTCCTCAAATTATTCCTGACTCAAACTGTGGTAAAAGAAGGGGGAAAACCCTGCAAACGTTTGCAAGTGGTTGCTCTCCTGGAAAGCGTCATTCAGCCCCCCGAAATGTGATGTCTGGGAAATATTTTGCTTGGATTTCACCTTTAAAACCCACTCCTGGGTGTCCCAGGACAGAAATGCGGGGTCGTGGTGTTGCAACAACACCCAAACACCCGCTGCCATCCCCGAGCTTCTCCTCTGCGGGGGTTAGGAGGACACGGGGTGCCCCGCACTCTGTCCCCCATCACCCCTCTGCCCGTTGCAGAAGCATGGATGGAGAAGCCGTCGTTCGGGAAGCCTCTGGAGGAGCACCTGGCCGTCAGCGGGCGGGAGATCGCCTTCCCCGTGGAGGCCTGCGTGACCATGCTGCTGGAGTGCGGCATGCAGGAGGAGGTGGGTGCTGGCCGATGGCGGCCTGGCCACCTCTGGTGGCACGGGGACGAGTGGCCGGGGACGTTTCGGGGCCGCGCCCCGGTGCCAACGCTGCCCCGTGTCCTCTGCCAAGGGTCTGTTCCGCGTGGCTCCCTCTGCCTCCAAGCTGAAGAAGCTGAAAGCCGCCCTGGACTGCTGCGTGGTGGACGTGCAGGAGTACTCGGCCGACCCGCACGCCATCGCAGGTGGGGATCTCCCGGGGTTGGTGGCTCTGGGGAGCCCCGGATCTGATCTTCTGTTGGTGGGAGGCTTGCCCGTGTCAGGCAATGTGAAAGCCCTGTGTTGGAGCACGGAGGGGATGCTGCTGAGGGCAGGAGCCAGCGAGGTGCTTGCACTGCGGTGAACACATTGAAATACTGGTTTCAGGCTTCCTTTGAGCCCGAATTGCACATCCCTCACCGCGTGCACGCACCTCCCCTCTGCCCGCACCGTGGGACAAAACCCCCAGCTACACTGAGCCTGAGCTCCTCCGGAGGAGCCAGGAGCAGCCAGGGAGCCGCACACACGCACCCTAATTGAGTTCTCAATCATCTCTCTGCTGCTTCTGCAGCGATGCAAGATGCTGTCTGCACGCAGAGCCCGGCCTGCTGGGCTGTCAGTGAGCATTAATTTGATTTAAACACGAGTCAGCTTTTCTCCTCCCGGGCTTGGCTCCTGGCGGCTGCAGGGTCTGGGTGCTGGTGTCACGTCGGGAAGCCACCGACCGAGCGCTCCCAGAGCCGTGCTGAGTGGGGGCTTGAGGCATGGTGCCGGGCAACAAGGAGAGGCAGAGGGGCTGCTGGAGGTGAAAGGGAGAGGGAGGAGCTGCAAGGGTGGCAGTTCAGCAGCTGCTGGGGTTCGAGGAAGCTCCAATGAACCTGACGGGTGCGGGGAGGCAGCTGACACTTCGGGCAGTGCCGTCAGCAGGGGGGTGCAGGTGGCCCCGGTGAGCCGTGCTGAGCGCCGTGCCCGCTGTGTGCTTCAGGAGCGCTCAAGTCCTACCTGCGCGAGCTGCCGGAGCCGCTGATGACGTTCGAGCTGTACGAGGAGTGGATCCAGGCCTCCAAGTGAGTCCGGGTCGGGAGGTGGCCTTGGGGCTGGGGCTGTCCCCATGGGCGCCCCACCAGAGCCCCGGCCCTGTGCTTGGCCTCGCCTGTGCCCCAGCCCTGGTCCAGTTTCAGATGAGTTTCAGGAGGGGCTAAACAAGCAAGTTTTAGCCCCGTGGCAGTTCCCTGAGGATGAGGAGGCTGAGCACGAAGGCTGACGGCCCACGGATGGCCAGCAGCATGCAGGGCGGCGGTGTGGGAGCTTCCAGGCTCTGGGTCCAATGCTCCCACGTATCCAAAAACAGTGTGGGCACCCTTGTTGAGTTGTTTCTGACCGGCTGCCAGCATGTGGGGTGTTTTCTCCAGGGTCTGAGAGCTCTTTGTGATGCTCCTTGGGTGTTACGTGCTCCAGTGCAAGGGTGGTCTTGATGTCACCGAGCCCTGATGTCCCCAGCGTGGTGCTCAGCACCCTGCCCACGGTGGCTCAGCTCTCCCAGCACCTCACAGCTGGGTTCTGGTCCCATTTCTGGCCGGGTCTGCAAACCCGCCCTGCCTGATGGCTCTCTGACCTCCTGGTATAAATGCACAAACCCATCCGTACGGTGTTACCGGCTGGTAAAGGAACGAGCTCGGAGCGAGCGCCCCGATGAGAAGGGCAGCGTCCCCCTCGGTGCGGTGCCTGTTCCACGGGGGGTGGCAGGGCTGGGGTCCGCGGGGCGCTCACCCCGATCCCCTCCCGCAGCATCCCGGAGCAGGAGAAGCGGCTGCAGGCCCTGTGGAGCGCCTGCGAGAAGCTGCCCAAGGCCAACTACAACAACATCAGGTGAGCGTGGGGCGGGCGAGGAGCCGCCGTGGGCATGGGGAGGGTGCACCCTGCCTCACCAGCGCCTGGGCTCGCCCCTCCAGGTACCTGATTAAATTCCTGGCCAAGCTGACCGAGTACCAGGACATGAACAAAATGACGCCGAGCAACGTGGCCATCGTGCTGGGTCCCAATCTCCTGTGGCCGCAGGCAGAAGGGTAGCGTACGGCGGTGGGCACGTGCGAGGGGGTGACGGGGACTGAAGCCGTAGCTCTAGGGCACGAAAGGTTTCTCCTGCAGCGTGGGAGCAGCACCCGCTCCCCAGGAGAGAGACCCAAGGGGCTGCTGGAGGGGCGAGGGGCGGCCAAATCCCATCGGGGACTGGGGTCAGGCCGTGGCGGGGTGGCAGCCGCCGAGCCGGTGCCCACTGTGTTGCAGGAACATCACGGAGATGATGACGACCGTCTCCTTGCAGATCGTGGGCATCATCGAGCCGCTCATCCAGCACGCAGACTGGTTCTTCCCCGGAGGTGGGCTGAGCCCCGTGCTGGGACAGGATGGGATGGGAAGGGATGGGATGGGATGGGATGGGATGGGATGGGATGGGATGGGATGGGATGGGATGGGAGGGGCATCACGGGGACCGGCTGCCCCTCCTGACCCAGGGGGTTTAGAGCTTTGATGTCCCCATCTCACTTTGCCACCCAGACATCGAGTTCAACGTCACGGGGAACTACGGCAGCCCCATGCACGTGAACCACAACGCCAACTACAGCTCCATGCCCTCCCCGGACATGGACCACGCCGACCGCAAGCAGCACGACCAGGCGCGGCGGCCGCTCAGCGTGGCCACGGACAACATGATGCTGGAGTTTTACAAGAAGGATGGGTAGGGCTGGTTCGGGGCCGGGGCAGAGGAAGCTGGCATTGCCCCACGGGGTCAGGGTCACAACAGGGTGCAAACCGGGATGGGAGGACCCCGCTGTCCATGCTGGGATGAGAGCTGGGGGTGCTTGGATGAGACCCACGCTTCTCACCATCCCCGAGCCTGCTGGAGATGGGAGCATGCGGGCCCATGCTGTGGGGCTGGGGCTGCACAACCCCCTTGTCACCTCCTGTGCCCTTCTCAGTGCCGTGGACCCAGAGCCAGGTCCAAGCCCCATCCCCTGGGCTTCCCCAGCCCCGCACGACCTGGTTCCCCACCGTGCCCCTCCTGCGCCCACACTCCCAGCCCCTTGGCCTTGCAGCTCCGTTTCCAAGCAGCAGGCACTGCAGCGGGTGGCTCGTTTCAGCTTCTTTTCCACTAATAACCGTGTGTTTCTGTCCATGCAGCCTTAGGAAAATCCAAAGGTACGGTGTCCCCACGGCAGGACTGGGAGGGTGCTGGGAGGATGCTGGTGCCTGCTGGTATCAGGCAAAGGGCGACGTGGCTGGTGACACAAGCTTGTCCTGCAAAGCCACCGCTGCCCTATTGCCCTGCGGGCCCATTCCCAACAGCTTCCTGCTGGAAGAGGCGTTCGTAGGGACCAGACCCCGCTGCAGCGGCCGGCCCCGAGCCCCGGCCACCAGCAGGGCTTGGGGTGGCTGCGCGGGGTTGGGACGCCCCAAAGGGGCCCTAGCCCGGTCCCGTCCCGCCGTGCGGGTGCTGAGGACCCGTCTCTGTCCCCCCAGCATGGGCGTCAGGGTGATGGACACCTCGTGGGTGGCCCGCAGAGGCACCTCGGGGGGTCGCAAGGCGTCCGCCACCCCCCCGGCCACGCAGCCCCCCGCGCCGCCCGCCGAGCTGCCCGCCACGCCGCACTCGCCCATCCCCGAGCAAGCGCCCGATATTTCAGCGACCCCCTCTCCTCCTCCCACCAGCTTCGGCTTCCCACCCGCAGCCGAGCGGGCAAGGTAAGGACACCCCCGTCCCCCCCAGACCCCCCAATCCCTGCGGTGCTTCCCTCCCCGGGCATGGCCACCCCATGGGAGCGGGAGGAGAGGTGCCCCCATGGGGTCTGCAACGAGCAGGGTTTCCCTGCGGGGCTCTCACACGGCTTGCCGTGGTTCTCCTGGGCTGGAATTTGGGTGATAACAGCAAGGAAGGAGCTGCGGGGCTTGCAGTGGCCAAAGTGAAAGCGTAAAGGAACCAGGCGTTCCCCGAGCCCGAGGTCTGTGTGTCTGCCTTCATCCTGCATGGACCAAGTAGAGGAAAATATCTAAATTGCACCTTCCTGCCCCAAAACAGGGAGCTTCCTTCTCCCACCACCCCACAGGGCTGTTTTCCCCTGCCCACGAGCTGTGCGGCAAAGGGCTGGCCGAGCACCCCTGGGTGCCGTGGGGTCCCTGTGGAGGTGGGACCCTCCCTGCAGCACTCCCCGGGCTCGTCCTGCCCAGGGGCTGGATCCTGGGGCTGGGCTCGGAGCCGTCCCAGCCCTGTCCTGGGGGCTTTGGGGGTCCCCTGCTGCTGCGCCCAGCACGGGGGGTGCCCACCAGTTCCCCCCTGTCCTGCTGTATTTCGGGGCTGTTTGTGCCCAGCCTGGTCTCCACTGTGCTCGGCTCCCTGGGCACCGTGTCCACTGTGCTGGTGCTGCCTTCACCCCGTCCTCCTCCTCCTCCTCCCTCCCTGGCCGGAGGAGAGGTGCCAGCCGAGCTGGGTACCGCAAACCACGGGGACGTGCCAAGGGCTCCCCTAGAGATGCCTCCGTGGCTGGGACCGTGCAGAGCCTGGAGCCCAGCTCTGCAGCCACGGGGAAGGGGCTGACCCCAAATCCCCCTCATTTCGGTGTCGGCCTCTCCCGCAGCAGCCCCGAGCACTCAGTGGGGCCGTGCCCGCTCCCACGCCGCTGTTTGGCTGCCGCTTTTGCTTCCTCCCCTGCCGACGCTTCTGCTCGTGTCTCTTTTTGATTTCCTCGTGCTATCGTTTTGCTGTTCTGTGGTTGTTTTTGGACATTTTGCAGCACGGGTGATGCGCCGCCTGCCTGGTCGGATTGCTGCTACAGCCCCCCCCCGCCCCGAGGACAAGCGGGGTCCCCCGGCCCCTGGTCCCCAGCCCCGTCCCCTGCCCTGGGCTCAGCCCTCCCCGGGGCTCGGCCCCGCACCCCTGCGCCTCTGGCCGGGCTGCAGCCGCAGCCTGCCTCCCCCCCGCTGCTCCTCTTCCTCCCCTCACCCTCTGCTCGCCCCCCACGCTCGCCCCAAGCCCTGCTCCCTGCCCGTCCCCCCGCAGCGCTCCCTGGCCCCGTGGCACTGCCCGCTCCCCATCGCCGCCCCCCTGCTCCTGCCCGGCCCCCGGCCCCGATCGCTGCCCTCTGCCCCCGGGGGCGGCCGCACGCCGGCGGGAGCCAGCCTGGCCAGGTAACTGCCCCTGCCACCCCTGGGTGCCCCCGCCACGGCCGGTGGCCTCGGTGTCACCGCCGTCCCCGGGAATGGCTGCGAGCCGTGCGGGGGCTTGCCTGCAGCATGGCTTCTGCGCTGAGAAATCGCTTTAAAAAGCCCCAATTAAAGCAAAATCGGATTTGAACGACCCCCAGCCCCGCGCTGGGCACCTTTGGGCACCGCTTCGCACCGGGATGCGCGCCGGTGCCGGGCCGTCGGGTGCCGGGGAGGTCAGGCCCTCACTGCTGTTTCTTTTACCACCCCCCCAGCACCTTAAAACCCAAGGAGCTCTCCCCCGTCTCCGGGCCGCAGAAGGGCAGCGGGCAGCAGGCAGCGGCCGCGCCGCCGTCCCCCGCCGAGCAGAGCCCGCGCAGCCTCCGCAAAGGTGGGTGCCCGGCGGCTCGCCCGCCTCCCCGCGCCCCTCGCCCCCCTGACCGCCGTCCGTCCGCCCGTCTGTCCGTCTGTCTCGTCTGTCTCTCCCGCAGCCTCCAAGAAGCTGGCGCCCATCCCGCCCAAGGCGCCCTCGGGGGGCACGTCGGAGCCGCCGGCGGGCCAGCCGTCCCCCGCCAGCCTGTCCCCCACCCCACCGAGCACCCCCGCGCCCTATGGACTCGCTTACCCGCAAGGCTACTGCCTGGCCTCAGGTCAGCTGTCCCCAGCCGCCGCACCTTCCCCGTCTCCTCCTCCTCCTCCTCTTCCTCCCCTGGGCGGCTCTGTAACCAAATCTCGACCCGTCCCCAAGCCGAGGCAGAGGCCCTTGCTGCCGCCGCCGCAGCCCCCCACGGCCAGCGCGTCCGGCTCTAGCCCCCAGCCCGCGGAGCCCCCCCTGCTCGACGCCGTGGCCCCCGGGGAGAGCGTGCCCACAGGTAACCCAGCCGCTGCGGGACGCTGAGGACGCGCCGGGGCTGCGCCGGGGTGCTCGGAGCGATCCAGGGCACGGACCCCGACTGGGGACCCCGCTGGGACCCCGTGGGCAGCCGGGGCTCTGCTCTGGTGGCACGGCTGCGTCTGCGGAGCGGAGGGACCAGGACGGCTGCTCGTGTCCTGGGGTTTGGTGGCGGCATCGCTGGGAAGGTGGCGGTGTCTTCAGGAAGGTGGCGATGTCCTTGGGAAGGTGGTAATGTCCTTGGGAAGGTGGCAGTGTCCCTGGGAAGGTGGCAGTGTCCTCAGGAAGGTGGTAATGATCTCGTGAAGGTGGCAATGTCCTCGTGAAGGAAGGAGGAAGATGACTGCCATGAGAAAGGTGGAAAGGTCCCTGGGAAGGTGACAAGGTCCTCAGGAAGGTGGCAGTGTCTCTTGGATGGCGGCAGTGTCCTCAGAAAGGTGGCAGGGTCCCCGGGAAGGTGGCAGCGTTCCCAGGAGGACAATATCCTCACAAAGGTGGCAGTGCCCCTGGGAAGGTGGCATTGCCCTCAGGAAGGCTGTGACATCATTGGGAAGGTGGCACTGTTCCCAGAAAGATGACAGTGTCCTCATGAAACTGGCAGTGTCCCTGGGAAGGTGGCAGTGTCCCCAGGAAGGTGGCAGTGTTCCCAGGAAGATGGCAATGCCCCGTGGAAGGTCGTGAAGGTGGCAGTGTCCCTAAGAAGATGGCAACGTTCCCAGGAGGTGGCAGTGTCCCTGGGAAGTGCCCCAAAGCTCTGCTGCTGTGTCCTGACCTTGTCGCTGTTTCTTTGTCCCCGTCCCCCACCACCGCTGTCCCCAAGGGCCACCCGCTGCCACCCCGTCCCCACTGCCACCCCTGGGTGCATGGGGCAGGTGAGCACGTCCCCCCCCAGCCCCATCCCTCCGGCGAGGACACGTTTGTCACCTGGCTCCGGCTTCCTTGTGCCGCCGGCTCCCTCCTGCCCCGCGGCCCCGGAGAAGCAAAGTGGCAGCGGGCACCCGCTGGTGTCCCCAGCTCGGCTCCCCAGGGGCTTTGCAGAGGGGCGGCAGGACCCTGGTGGTGGGAGGGCACCTCCCCATCTTGGGCATCTCCGGGGACACTTTGGGAGCGGGGACAGCCAGGGGACGTGGTGCTGGCAGAGCTTGGTGCCCCGGGGCGCCGCGTGTCCTGCGGGGCGCGGTGTGGCTGGCAGCCGGGTGTCCCCGCGCACAGGCCCTCGGTGTGCCCGGTCGCACAGTGAGGATGGAGGGGATGGGATGGGGGCTGTGGGGTCGGGCTGTCCCCAGGCGTGCTGCGTCCCCCGCTGCGCCCCGGGGCTGTGCCCGGGCCTCGGTGCAGCCCCCCCAGCGCTCCCCAGCGCGGTGCCCCCAGGCACTGCAGTGGGTCTGCAGCCAGGCGTGGATGCACCCCAGCACCAGGGCGCCCGGGAGGTGCTCCCCAGCGCTACACGCAGGCATCGGTGCACCTGGGAACTGCTCCGGGCATGGTGCCCCCGGCACGGCACCCGTACGTGGTGCCCCCAGCACGGCACCCCGCTGTCGCTGCACTCTGGCATCGCACCCTTGGGTGCTGCCGCCTGTGGCAGGGTCCCCGAGGCGGCAGCTGCAGGAGCAGGACACAACTTTCCCCCGCTCCCCTGGGTGGCTTCCTGCAGCCTGCCGAGGGACCGTGGTGGCCCTCCAGGTGTGGGGACAGGCGGCCGGCCGGGGTGGGGGCCTGGAGCCCCGTGTGTCGCCCCGGCGGTGGCACCGAGCGCTGCCGGCCCGTCGGAGCACGCCGTGTGCCAGCACCCGCCCGTGCCCCCCTCGGCAGCCCCTCACGCTGCCCGTCTGTGCCCGCCGCAGGTCTGGTCCATTTTGAGATCCCGTCCATCCACCTCGGCGTCGATGCCGCCCTGCGCCGGGACCCGCCGGACGCCGCGCAGAGACTGTCGGTGAAAGCCCCCCCGGAGGAGGAGGAGGACTCGGAGAGCACGGCCCTATGACAGCGTCCCCTCCCGCCCGTCCCCGCGGCACCCGGCCAGCACTGGGGGGACGCTGCTCCTTAGTTGGGTTCGGTTGGGTTTGGTTCGGTTCGGTTCGCCTTATCCAGACTTTGCCTTGTGACTCGGTGCCTATGTCCCCCCCGGCGGGCGCCCACGTCCCCGCGGTGCCACCGGGGCTGGAGAGGTGCCGGCAGCCCCGGCCTGCCCCGAAATGGGGCGCGGGGGCACGCGGGCGGCGATGCTCCGGGGTCTCTTTGCTTCGGCCCCGGCCGAGCGGGGCTGGGGGAGGACGGCCCAGCAGCAATAACGCGAGCGCTGGGGGGGGGACGCGTCCCTGTCCCCCGCCTGCAGCCCCCGCTCGCTGTCGTCGTGGGTTGGTGGCGTGGAGCTGAGGCTTTGGTTGTGCATGCAGAGACAAAGTAACCTTTTATCCTTTTCAGAGAGATGGTATATATATATATCTGGTGGGCATAGATATATATATATTATATATTTGTATATATAGAAATATATATATATATTTGTTTTATTTGGAGCCATTCCACCTGACCTGGCGTACAAGGGACAATGTAAATGGAAACGCTTCGCCTTCCTGGCCCCGCTCCGCTCCCCACGCGCTGCACAGCCCAGACCCCCGGGCTGCCCTCGGCCCCCGCCGCGATGTGACCGTCACCCCTTCGGGGGGCCGGGCGAGGGGAGGGCGGGAGCACCCGAAATAAATGTGCAAATTGCTGTGGAACTCGCCCCGAGCCTGGGTTTGTTCGACGCCTGCGGTGGCTTCGCGATGGTGGCGGCGGTGGTCGTGGGGCCGTGCTGTGGCAAGGGGCTGGCTTTGGGGGGGGGGGGTAAAGCGGGGGGTTTGTGCCCTTGGGGTGGAGGAAAACCCTGTTACAGCTGTTCCTTGTGGGTGTTGGAGGAGGTGCTGTGCTGCACCCCAGCCCCTTCCCCTCCAGCTTGCGCCGTGCCCGGGGTGCCCATGGCCACCTCCAACCCCCCCAGCCCCATGCCAGGAGCTTGTCGGGGGGCTTCAGGTCTCCCACGCTCAGCTCTGCTCAGAAGGGTGGCAGCAAGAACCCACCCCGGGTGGGCAGCACACACACGCACGGCACCGTCTCCTTTCACGTGTCTTTAATAGAAAGAGCTCCGAGCGCCGCCGCCAGCAGCCCCCGCGTACAAAAGCTGGGTGGAGGAATCGCGTATTGCATAGCCCTGAGAGCGCGAGCGGCGCCCCGCTGCCGGCCGCCCTGCCAGAGTCACCTCGTACAAAACAAAACCTCTGCATAAAACTCCGTACAGAATAAATACTCTCCCTCCCGACGTCCCTCTGCCCCACGGACCCCACGCCTGCTGCCTGGTGCTCGCTCCCAGGTAAGGCATGGATGGGTTGGGAAGGCGCTTGGGGCAGCACCGTGCACCCAGGTTCGGGATGCTCACGGTGCAGGGATGCCCTGCTTCCGGGCACCCCCAGCACCAAAGGCTCCCACTTCAGCCTCCCGCCAGCCCCACGGGCCCCGCTCAGAAGCTGGACTCGGGCACGGCCGCGTGGTGCAGCGACGCCGTGCGCTCCCGGCCCCGCAGCACCGTGCCCCGCGCACCCGGGGGGCCGGGTGGGGGCTGTGGGGGACCCCCCGCGCCCCTGCCCAGCGAGGCCGAGCACCGCAGCAGGCGGAGGGGGCGCAGGGGGAGGCTGGCCGAGCTCTGCGAGCGCCTGATGGGCGGCTCGGGGCTCTGCAGGCTGCTGGAGAGCGCGGTCCCCCCTGCTTTGCCCTCTTGCCGCCCCCGGGGGGGTCTCTGCTCCTGCTCCCCGCCCCTGGGGGGGCTCTTGCTTTTGGGGTGCAGGCGCGGGGCCACCTCGGCACCGGCGCTCCGGGCTCGGCGCAGTGTGGGGGTGCGGAGGGGCAGCTCGGATTTTTTGGGGGTGCCGGCTGCCTCACCCAGCGAGGGGCTCCGGGCCCGGGGGGCAGCGTGGGGGCCGCCGTCCTCACCCGTCCCTGCTGGCAGGACGGCGCGGTGAGGGCGGCGGGGCCGGTGCCCCGGCTCCAGGTGCACCACCAGCTCCCCCGGGGCGCCCGGTGCCCACGGCCGGGAGGTGAAGGACCAGCGCAGGGGCACGGGCCTGGGGGGGCCGTCACAGCGGGCGGGGGGCAGCTTCACGCTGAGGCTGCGGCTCTGGACGCCGCGCACCGAGGGCCTCGCCTCGAAGCCGCCTGCAAGGAAAGGAGCAGGAGGTCGGAGCAGCCACCCCGGGGTGCTGGGGGTGCCGCAGGTGCTGCTCACCTTTCTCCTGGGCGGTGCTGGTGTCCGGGGTGCTGGGCGGGGAGGGACGGGGGGCAGGGGGCTGTGACACGGCGCTGTCCCGCTTGCTGCCACCCAGCCGGGCCACCCAGTGATCGGACAGGGGCGAGCTGCTGGAGCCTGCGGGGAGCAGGGGGCTGCGAGCGGTGCCGGGGCCGGGCTCCATGCAAAGGCTGCGCGGTGCCAGCACCGGCCCCGGTCTCACCCGTGGCCCCGGGAGGGCTCAGCACCCCTGGGAGCGGGGCAGGGGCTGCTCGTGGGGCTGCAGCAATGTGGAGCTGCAAGGAGCTGCGTGTGCACGTGTGTGGGTGTGCACATGTGTGGGCTAAGTGTGAACACACATGTGGGCTAAGTGTGAACACACCGCGCTGCCTGCGCCGTGCAGCTGCACATTCACGTGTGCACTGCGTGCGCCCACCCAGCTGCATGCGGGCGTGCACAGCCGGCCGTGCTGTGTCTGCACAACGCGCGGCGTGCACACGTGTGCACTCAGCTGTGCAGTGTGCCTGCGGCACTGTCCACGCATGGGGACACGTCCCCAGGTGCAGGCATGTGCACACCATGCCGTGCTCACACTTGTGTCCAGGTGCTGCACACACGTGTGCCTGGCTGTGTTGTGCCCACGTGCTCCGTGTGCACTGGGCCATACCCGCGTGCATGCCCCAGAGGTTCCCGGCACCGTCGGGCAGCGTGCCGGTGGCATCCCCGCAGCGTGCAGGTGGCCGTGAGGTGCCCTCGCTGGGGCGGTTCCGCTCACCTCTGGCGGCGCTGCTGGCCGACCAGGCGGGGATGGCGTTGCGGCGCTGGTAGAAGAGGATGTAGGCGCTGCGGGTGCTCACCTCGTCCTCCTGCACCGCCTCCACCGTGCTGTCGTCGTAGCTGTACCACCGCCCGTCCAGGGAGTTGCAGCAGTATGCTGGGGCAGGGGTGAGGGAGGGCACGAGGGGGCAGGGACCCCCCTGGGCCGCCCCTCGCCCGGTGCAGCGGGGACAGGAGCCCCGTCATGCTGCGGGGTGGGCTGACAGCGAGGGCAGCCCGGCCCCTGCAGGCACTGCTTTGGGACAGCCCCACAGCCCCCCAGCACTGCCCCTTCCCCATCGTGCATGCCTCCCACCCCGTGTCCTGCCCCCCAGCGTATCCCCTGCAGTGCCCCCCACCCCCGTGCCCTACAACCCCACCACACATCCCCCTCCTGCGTGCCCCAACCCCACACCCCATCTCCTCGCTACGTACCCCAATCCCAGGCTGCACCCCGAAGCACAGCCCCTGCAGCGGGCCCCAAGCCCCACTGCCCATCCCCTGGGGTGCCCCCAGCCCCACGGCACACCCCGTTGCCATGCCCCGTCCCGCGCTCACCGGTGTAGTGGCCGCCCTGCATGCTGCCGTGGTGGTTGCAGACGGCGTACAGGTCATATAGGGAGTCGCGGGGGCAGCTCTGGGGCAGGCGCCGGGGCGCCCAGCGGCCTCCCCCCGGGGCCAGGTGCGGGGCCATGTCCAGCCCCCGCAGGGGGAAGCGCACCAGCGTGGTGAGCTTGTGCCTGTGCTCGGCCACCTGCCGGAACCGCTTCAGGTGGATGATGAGGATGTCGGGCAGCGTCCAGAGGCTCAGCTTCACCGTGCCCTGCTGCGGCACTTGGCAGTGTGGGCAGCGCCAGGCGTCGTCCGGGGCCAGCTGGGGACACCGCGCGCCGTGGGCGCCCCGAAACGAGCCCGGCGGCCCCAGCAGCCTCCCCCCCAGCGCCACGGTGCTCGCGGGCGGCTGTCGGGGTGCCCCCTACCTGCTCCTCCTTGGTGTAGAGCTGGAAGCACTCGTCCAGCGTGCAGCTGTGCTGCTGCTGGTGCGCCTGCTGCTGCAGCCGCACGCTCTCGGCGTCCTGCACGGCCTCCTCCTGGAGGCTGCCGAAGAGGCTGCGGGGCGGGGGAGGCCGGGAGGGGGCTCAGGGAAGGGGTCCCCACGCCGCCCCCCGCTCCCCACGCGGGACTCACCGCTCCTTGGTGGCCGCGTCCCACTCGGCCGTCAGCTGCACGTGGGGGGGGCCGCCCGCGCTGCTCAGCCGCAGCGCCCTGCGGGGCAGCGTCAGCCCCGCGAGCCCCCAGCCCCGCATGGAGGGAAACTGAGGCACGGAGCGGGGCCGGGGGCAGCGGCACCCCCCTCCCCACCGGGACGGCCTTGTCCCCCCCTCACCTGTCGACGGCGGGGTGGCAGAGCGGCCGGGCGTCCTGCGGGGACAGGTAGGTGCCGGGTGCTGCGTCCCCGGCCACGCGGAGCCGGAACAGGGGCCCTGCGCCCTGCGTGGCACAGCGGGGCTCAGCGTGGGCTCAGCCGCCCCTGGAGCGGGACCACCCCCAGCCAAGTGCCCACCCCAGGCTGGACGCAGGCCCCGATCCTCGTTTGCATCAGGAATTTAATTCTGCGTCCCAAGGGGCTCCCGCACCCGCAGCGGGGACACCCATGGGGACGGGGTCCCACCCGTGGGGGCTGCCCCCTCCCAGCCCCGGGACAGCGCAGGGATCCCGGATGGTGGCACCCGGGTGCCAAGGGGCGGGTGATGCCGTGGCCCCATCCCCAGGCGGGGGGATTGGGGGGGTCTCACCTGCACCCCGCTCTTCATCAGGGGCCGCAGCGGGGCGAGGAGGCCGCGCTGCAGCTGCGCCCACGACGCGCCCCGCTCCTGCCACAGCACCAGGGGGGGCCCGAACCTGGGGACGGAGGGGACGGGGCTGGGGGCAGCGACGGGGCGGCAGCGGGGACGCCCCCCAGGGATGGGGGCAGTGGGGGGCGCGGTGCCGGTACCTGGCTTGGCGGGGGCCGGTGCCCGCGGCGTGGCACAGGAGCAGCAGCAGCGCGGGGGGGGCCGGGGGGCGGCCTGCGGGATGGGACAGGGGGACAAGGACATGGGACAGGGACAGGAGCACAATCACGGCACGGGGCTCGCGGCGTAGCCCAGTCACGGCGCAGCACGCCCACCTCCCTCCAGTCACAGCAGAGGGGACCCCGCCTCCCATTAATTATAAGGGGGATGGGGGTGAAGTTTCCACCAATCGCCGCAGGGCAGACACCTGCCCGCCACCTATCACAGCACAGCACACGCCTGCCCCCACCAATCACAGCACAGCACACACCTGCCCCCACCAATCACAGCGCGAGGGACGCGGCTCCCACCAATCACTGGGAGGAGGGAAGGAGGCTGCCACCAATCAGAGCAGGGCATGCACCTGCTTCCACCAATCATGAAATTGGGGTGTGGGGGGCTGTTATCTCCCACCAATCAGAGCAGGGGGCTGTTATCTCCCACCAATCCCAGCACGGGGCAGTTATCTCCCACCAATCAGAGCCCAGGGGCTGTTATCTCCCACCAACCCCAGCAGCGCCCCGTACCTGCAGGGGGCCCGGGGGGGCTCTGCAGGGCGTACAGGGCCGCCCCCTCCCCGGCCGTGCCCAGCTCCTCGGCATCACCCAGCGAGCGCAGGAAGCCCCGCGGGGACACCTCCGCCAGGATCACCTGTGGGACACCGCGATGCCGGGGGGCCTGTGGGGGGGTTGGGGTGCCCCCCGGTGCCACCACCGCCCCCGGTACCTGCTCGGGGGGCACGTCCCCCTCCCGCGCCACCATGGCGCGCAGCTCCGCCACCGTGCCCCGCAGCGGCACCGCCAGCCCCACGCGCAGCGGGCGCCCGGCCTCGCGCTGCAGCACCAGCGTCACGTTGAGCGCCCTGCGGACGGCGTTGGGGGCAGTCAGGGCAGGGGGCGCCCCCTTGGCCGGCACCCACCCATCCCAGCACCCACCCCACGAACCTTTTCCCCAAATTTTGCAAATCGCTCGGTTTGGGGGGAGTGGGAGGGGTGCGGGGGGCTCACCTGGTCTGGCGCGTGGGGATGGGCAGCGAGACACACAGGAAGGGGTCGAAGGTGTTGCTCTGCTTCCGGCAGTGCGGGCACGTCAGCGAGGACCTGCGGGGCACGGGCACGGCGCTGGTACGTCCCCGAGGAGCGTGGCACGAAGCCACGCGGGGATGGGACGGCCCCACCGGGGCTGTGAGATGGAGGTGGGGGGCTTGCACCTCCCCAGGGTGCCTACCCAGAGCCACGTGCAGCCCTGTTCACTCTGAAACCTATCGACGGCACCGCAGCGACTGTTGCTGCAGAACCTGGTGCTGGCCACACAGCCCCAGCACAGCCTGGCTCACATCAGTATTTAATGCCAGCAGCCGGCGCACCTCTCCTCTCCTCTCCTCTCCTCTCCTCTCCTCTCCTCTCCT
>CM021782.1:2245843-2388454 GCA_011076525.1 Nettapus auritus | reverse complement strand
CATGGCCCCGGGGGGCGGCGGCGGCGCCCGCCCGGTGCCGGTGCCGGTGCCGTCGGGGCGCGCATGGCCCCGGGCGGGCGCTGGGCGCCGGTGCGGAGCCGGTGGGGCCGGGGAGGGCGGTTTTGTGTGCGAGGGCGGCTCCTCCCCCGGCCGGGCTGGCTCCGGGAGAAGGGGAAGAGAAAGGAGGAGGAGAGGAGGAGGAGGAGAGGAGGAGGAGGAGGAGGAGCTGCAGCGGCGGTGGAAGCGGGCGAGCCCCGGTTGCGCCGTCCCGTGCCCGCTTCGGGCCCCTGGGGGCCACGGGGAGGCTACGACCTCCCCCGGGGAGCCGAGGCTGGAGGCCAGCCGGGGGGGCACAGGGGGCAGCGGGCACCGGCCCCGGCCTCGGGTACGATCCTTCGGGGCCTGATGGTGCCCAGCAGCTGGAGGGAGCATCGGCAATGCCTCTCTGCAAAGGTCATGGTCTGCAGGGCAAAGCCCCGGGGCTCCCCGGCAACCAAGCCAGGAGATGGAAACCAGGAGCGTTCACGGGAGGATGTGGGGATTCCTCCAAAGGTTGTGCTTCTCCTGCTGCGGGAAGAGTGGGCTTCGTCAACCCCGGAGCTCCCGGCGGGCTGCAGACCAAAGCACGTGTTGGTCCGCCCGGGGATGGGGGCACCAGGCTGGCGGCATCACCCCGAGCACCGCACGGCAGCGAGGGCTGAGCCCGATCGGGCGTCCCGCTGGGCTGGGGGCACCCGGGGACCCTGCGTGCTGCTGAAAGCACGGGGGAGCAACGGGGAAAGTGAGGGTGCTGGGACGTGGGCGTCAGATGTGGCCACTGCGAGCGGTGGGAATTAGAAAGCCAAAGCTGCCGGGCATGTGGGAGAGAACAGAAAAGTGAGACAGTGGAACAGCCAGGAGACAAATAAATAAATAATAATAATAATAACTAAGCCTGCCCAAATGAGACAGTGAAATGTGCCAGGCCATGGAAGCGGCTGTCCTGGGGTCCCAGCCCCTTTTGCCACCCCTCCTGCAGGCAGCGCCGGCCTCTCCCGGCTGGGAGCGAGCAATTCCCACGGCGCGGCGAGGGCCAGGAATGCTCGCTATGTTAATCCGCCTTTCAGTAATATCCTGCTCACAGTCTTCACTCTTCTTCACACGGTTCTGGACACCACTGCCTTCCCATTCAGCTCAGATCAAATATTTATTGGCTCTGCAGCACGCGGGCAGTGCTGGGCTGTGTAAGTGCTGTTTCTCTAAACGCCTTTTTCGGGAGCCCCCGACTTTCTCAGATTTCTGCCGCGCGAGCTGACATTGGCACACATCAGGCTCGGACGTGGAGCAAATGTGGGGTGGGGAAAACCTAAACATCAGCTACAAGAGAGTGGGAAAATACCCGCCTGCTGGTCGGACAAAATCCGTGCTGCTGTGGCGTGGGCTGCCCCAGGGCCGTGCGCAGCGGGTGGCAGGAGGGTGGCAGGAACGAGTCCTGCGGGCAGCGGCCGTGCAGGGCGGCACCGGGGGGTCGGGGAGGTGCGGGAACAAAACCTCAACAGCCCCGAGCTGAGCTGAGTCCAGCCCAGCAGAAACCCACTCCCATGCTGCCAAATCACAGCAAAAATCAAAAGAAGGGAAAAAAGAGAGGCTTCACGCTTGCTGGGTTTTGCCCCAGGACAATGTTTTCTTTACCGAAGCCTCCCTGCTGTCTCGGTGCGGGGCGGGCTGGGAGCCTGCTTTCACAGGGGGCTTTGGAGATGGTAAGTGCTTTCTGGGTGCAAGTGAGGACAACCGAAGCCTGCGTCTGTTTTTAAGACTCTGTACTCCCGAGGAAACCCATAATGCCGGTCCCACGTCGTTCCGGGGGGGCCGCCCGCTAATGGTGACATCCGCCTTCGTGGCTTGAGGCAGAACGGGAAAGCTTCTCCTGCAGGAGACACCTCCTCGCTCGGCCTCCTCGCTCCAGTTGAATTATAGATAGCAAGCTAAGTTATTTAGCAGCCGCATGAAAGATGCATGGCTCCTGCCTTTTTGGGAGCGGAGGCGCAGCAGCGAGGCAGGTAAACGCCGCTGGCCCGGGGAGCTCGCAGCCGACGAAAGCGCTCCTGTGTGGAGCACGAAAGGTCAGCCGGCAACTTCGGGCTGCCCCTGAGCTGCTCTGGCTCACGCGCTTTGTTTGCAATTCTGCTCCGTTTGTCATGAATAGGTACAGTCCCTGGCCGCTGCTCTGAGTCGGTGTCTTTGGGCTGTTTTCACCCGCTGTCCCCCCTGAAGGTGGAAGCTGAGATCCCTGCAGCAGGCGCTGAACAGGGGGTACAGAAGGAGCGCTGAGCCCCGTTACAGCAGCCACGAGCCATGGATTTGGGTGAGAACCAGCCTCTGGCCACAGGTACTCACATCCCTCGGGATTCTCCAGGGTGAACGAAACCAGCGTGCAGAGCCCTGCACGTCCACCTCCATGTTTTCATAGCCAGGAACCTCCGTTTTTGCAGGGGGCTGGGAAAGCCCTGGTTTTGGGGAGGGGATGTTGGGGCGAGGAGCAGCGCTCCATCAGGCTCCGGCTGTGTGCGATAGGCAGGTCAGAGCACACCCGGCTGCTCCTTCTGGGCTGCGTTAGCCTAAGGACCCATTTGGCAGCCTACAGAGTGCTTCTGGAGCAAAGCAACGACTTTGCCCTGCAATCTCCATCAATCCCAGCGCACATGGGGGTGTGGAACTGGATGATCTTTAGGGTCCCTTCCAACCCAAACCATTCCATGACCCTGGCATCCTCCGGTTCTGTGTCCATGCTGTGACTTCTCTCGGCCAGGTCTGTGCCAGCTGAACCCCCGGGGACTGGCTGCCCGCCTGCTGCAGGGACACGGGGCAGCCTGGGGCTGGGCTCCCCCGCTCCGAGCACCGGGGTTTCACCTCCACCCCGAGGCGCTGAGCGATGCGCAAATCAACAAATGCTGCGGAGTTATTTCAACGCTAGTGTGTTAAGAAAACTTACTAAAAGGCTTTTGTGCCAGGGCACAGCAAGGCAACAACGGCAACGTGAGTCTTTCTGCAGGGCTGCAAGCCAGCACGTCATGAGGAAGGCCCCCATGGAGGGGGCAATGGCAGCCGGGGGGGCAAATTCCTGGTGGCAAGGAGCTGCCATCGCAGCATTATGCTGTGAGTTAATGCCACACAGCCAGAAACCCGCGTGTCCCTGCCCCCGGCTCCATGCCGTAAAGCCAACGATCAATTTCACCCACCCAAAGAGCTACCCGCTCCTGGAGCAAGCAACAGGCGTCACACAACTGTCACCTTTTTTTTTTTTTTTTTTTTTCCTGTTAAAAAGGCCATTTCCAAAGCCAGGATATGCCCAGTTTCCACTGCCCGTCCCTTCACACCCTCTCCCCCAGGGACCACAGTTCAGCCCCATTACCAGGGCAGCGCAGAGCACAACGCGGCGCTCACGCAGGCTGCGCTGCCGTAGCCTGTCAGCTCTGTCTGGCCACTTGCTGCTCCTCCTGGGAACTCGGGGCGATGTCAGGAGCACACGCAGTGTGTATGCCAACACGGCTGTTAGCAGCGGCGCCTCGTTGCTTTTGTCGATGTGAGTGGAGCAGCAGCACCTCCCTTGGCCTGGGTGAAGCTGCGCCGCGCTGCCTGGTAAAAGCGCCCTCGGTACGGCCGATTCCGGGTAGAGCCTCGTACAGCTCCGTCATTAACAGGGCTGCTCCTCGTGACTAATGATCGCGTAATGAATACATTCACGTTGTAAGACACAATTTGCCTGCCGTCAGGCAAGCGCCTAATGGGGAAATGTGCGACTGCGGCTCATGTTTTCCAAATACAGCCCGACTTCTGATGGAAGAGAGGCGCGGGTTGCTCTGCCTACCCACTGCTCGGCATTATTCATGTAGGTCACATCCATTTGTAAAGCTCCAGGGGCTCCCCAGGGACCCCAGCTGTGCGGGTGAGGAGCGTGCACTGCTCTTAGCGCTGCTGGGAGACGTGCCGGGGGGGCAAGGAGCGCTGCTGAGCTGCCTGGAAAGCCGATGAGCTTACGAGGGGCTGGCTGAGCCCCGGCTGCCCGTCTTTTCCAAGCTCAGGCGCGGGCTCAGAGGTCACACAGCTGCTCACGGCCAGCCTAAATGCCCAGAACATGGTTAGCACCTCAGAAGTGGGTCCTGCCCCAGTGTTCCTCTACCCCTGCAGCTGCAAACACACGATAGCGTGGCTTCCTCGGGGGCACTGGGTCAGGGGGTACAGGAGCATGATGCTGTGCTGCCATCGCATGCTGAACACCACCGCGGGCAGGACCTGCACTGGGTTGCTGTGCTGGAGCAAGTGAACTTGGTCAGTGTCCATGCTTACGATTTGGGCTGGCTTCAGTACGTTGATGCTTCACTGTGAAAAGGAAGAGGTGCAGGACAGGACTTCCCCATGTCTCTGCTCACAGCTTTCCCGTCTCTGAGCTGCCAGTAGCAGACACACAGCCTGAGCCTCCCTGCTGCTGGTAACACAACGTGGTTACCCCTTAGCGTGTCAGCTCCTGGCTGCCAGAGTCAGCAGATGACCGTGGCTGGACAAGTCTGGAAAGCCCATCTCATTTTGCTGCCTCCAAGCTGAGAAGAACCAGATAACACAGGAGGCTTTGGTCCTTACACCGAGGATCAGCCGCACAGAAACAGGATCACGGTGCCCTGCTGGGTACTCGGATCCTGCTCCTGCCCATATCCACAGGTTTGGTGCAACCTGGGGGGAAGGGAATTGCTTTGCTGGAGTAAGACTGCTGGAGGCGTACCTGCATCTCGAGCCCTTCCCCTCCAGGTACACAGGGAGCTGGCGGTGCACTGAGCCCTGACCTGGCTGCCCCAGGCTGACAACGTCAGGGGCTCGGGGATGCGGCACCGCGCTGCCCGTGCTGTCCTGGGCAGGGCAGAGAGGAGCTGCTCTTTGGGGCTGCCCGTATCTCACGCACGGTTTCTGTTTTCATTGTCCTACACAAGCACAAATGTTTTGCCTGTCCATCCCACATCCCAGTGGTTTGATCCTGCCTTCCAAACCACAGTGAGCACCGCTGCAGAGCTTGTAAAACCTGCTGGAGTGTTTATTGCTGCATAGCAGCGAGCCTTGAATCCAAAGAAAAGGAGGAAGGAACGACTTAATTCCTTTGCTCAAGACTCCGTTAATAACAGCGGGGATATCTCAACCAGAAGGAATATGACTTGCACGGTGTTTGATGGGCAACACGTGCAGGTACCCCCAGAGCCGGTCTAAAAGGATGTGCTGTGAGCAGTAATCATTTTCAGTGGCATATAAAGAATAACAAGCAATCATCCCGTAAAATGCCTGTCCCCCGTTGCATACCAAAACAGCTCTACTGCCAGTCCAGGTGTGACAGTATCTAAATGACACGGCCTTTAAATCATCAGCTTAGTTAACTGGCTCTAAGCGTTAACATTAGGAATACAACGTTTTGCTACAATTTTAATTTATGACAGAATTCTCAGCGCCTGCAAGAGAAATATTTACTTCACTTGCATCACTTCACAGACTGGCTGCCTACGCTGATCTTTAAACAAACAGTATCTTGAGAGCTGTTGGCTATAATGCCAGACATGATACCAGATATCATTCTCGGACAGAATACATATTTCATGCTATTTGCAGCCTGTTTGAAAAATTAGGGCAACGACTGGGAATTTGAATGTGTCCAGCTGGAGACATCCAGGCACTTCTAGAAACGATTGCGCTCTCACTGTCGAAAATCAGGCCTCTGAACAGAGTTTTAGATTGGACACTGCGAATGAAGAAGCCCCAAAGACCTGGCATTCCTTTGAGAACATTGGTTTAAAAGCTTGAGTCAAAAGAGCCTCCTAGTTAAACACTTGAGTTGGAGCTGAGGGCTTTCTCCTTAATCGAGACCCGACAAATTAAAATGAACACAGAAGACTGAATTTACACAACAAGTTATTCATTAAAGAAAGGGACAGAAGGGGGCAGGGAAGAACAAGAGAGAGAGCACACAAATGAGCAGTCATACAGGCAAGAATAGGCTGGGAGACTGCCAGGAAAGGTGGCGGTAACAGAACACCAGTGTTACAACAGCCGGGACGATTTTCAGAAGTGATGAATACTTCCACTCCAAACGAAGAGGAAGAGGAAATTCTTAGGCGTCCCAAAAAACCAGACCTATTCATTCAGTGCTAAAAAGGACATCTGAAGGATCTGGTAAATTCATACCAGAGAGCAGAAAAATGGTTCTCTCCTCTAACAGTACAAATGCTTTAAAACAACCTTATCTGTAAGCAGAAAGGAGCTTTAGGGCGGGCCAAGGAGGAAGCAGCCCAGCAGCTCCTGTGCCAGCTGTTAGGGAAAGTCCGGGTATTTCCAGAGCAGGATGGCACCATCTGCACTCACACTCACGATGTACTTGTTCCCAGGGCAGATCTTGAGACGGGTGATGTTGCCGCTGTGGCCCACTCCAACATGAGTCACTGTACCCTCGCTGTAGTCCCACATTTTCACCAGATGGTCATCACCACCTGCAGCGGGCACAAAGGAAGAACAAACGATTACACAGAGTTCTGCTGCTTTTTGTTCCCAGCTGACAGGCAGGGGAATACTTTGGCATTCCTTTAATTTAGGAAGGGTGGGATACACTGTCTTGAGCATTATGGCAAAGCCCACTTCTGCTCAGCTGTAGCACGGTTAGCGGCCAATAGAGGACTCAGGACCTGCACCAGCAGCACCAGCAAGCTATGGGCAGCAACTGGTACCAGCACTGAGGGCCTTCAAAAGGCTCTTAACCAGCGCTGGCTTGCTGGGTTAATCTAAAACCTGGTGCTGACACAAAGCCTGCTGTTTTAGCTACAGTCAATAAATACAGTACCACGGCTCCTCTACGCTAGCGCTAGGCTCCCAGAAGAGATGTCACGGCGGTGGGGAACGTGTGAGCCTGAGGCTGGATGGAGCCTGGAGCCACGTGTGCTTGCAAACTAACAGAGAGCCAAGTTTCTGGAGGAGGACACCTGAGAAATCATCCAAGTGCACCATGAACACAACAGAACTACATGAGGAGCAGGGCAAGGTGCAACCCTGTACTCGCCTGGGGACATCTGAACCTCGTCTTAACCTTTAAATTACACCTTGCAAGACTGAACCATAGCATCTTCCAAGTCTGAATCACAGACTCGATCACATGTCTGAATCACCTTTTCCAAAGTATTTTTCTTCATCGATTCATTTTATTTTGCCTTTTAGTTGACCTTCCTTTTAGTTTTTTTCTTTCTTTCCTGAGACCCTTGCCTTGCTCTTCCTGGTCTTAACATGGTCTCCTCTTTCCTAGTTTCATCCACCCACTCACCTGTGACAAAGTATGCCCCATCTGATGTGATGTCCATCCCATTGATGGAACCCGACAGCGAACCTTCCAAATCTCTGATTGCAGAGCCATCAAACGCTTCCCAGTATGCAATCTGGAGAGCAGACCAGAGATGAGAGCTCAGTTGTACATAAACAGCACAAAGATTTCAGTGCTGCCCTGCAACACAAACTTCTGTCAAAGTATGGGAGCTCCTTCACAAGCCCCTGCTTGTATGGGAAGCCTTCCCCAGGTTGCATGGCCTGGCTTTATCATGGCCTTGTGTGATTCTGGCTGTTTGAAATGTCTGTAACCAGACTTTGTGTTCTGGGATTAGTGCCAACAGAATTCCTGGGGTTGTGCTTACCCTTCTGTCTGTCCCACTGGTGATTAGCTGGTACTCTTCAGGATGGTAACACACACATTTGAACAATGTGTTGGCTAGAATCATTTGTTTTCTTATAGAACGCCTGCAAAACACCCCAAAACAGGATAGAACAGTAAGGTCAAAAATCAAATGGTGACTGCCTGAACTCTCTCCACCTGTGCTATACATCAGGTATCTCTTCCTACTTGCATGCTTTCAGGTACTGGTCCAACTTCAGGATTTCTTGAAGCTAGTTTAGGCTCATCAGTTCTACTTCCTACCACAGCTGCCCTGTAGGACTTTTGATCTGCCGTCACATGAAAAAAAGATTTCTAGTCTAGAATGCTGTCTAGGTGCTAAACACTACGCAAGAATATTGTTACCCCTACAACAGTAGAGAAAATCTAGACACCTTCAATAGATGGACCAGAGTCATACAGTGCTGGAAAACAGAGCTAGCTGGACTCTTGGGAAATCATCTGCTCCATGCCCTTGTCTGATACGCAGTCTGATACAACTAAACAACTCGGGACCAATGCTTGTCTAAACTTTTCTGAAAAGTTTTCAGTGTTGGAGCTTCTGCTTTTCCTGACTTGATTGTTCTTTCTAGAAAATTTAGAAAATTTTCATTTTCTAAGGCTCTTTTTCCCCTTCCTTCTCACGATGTTGTGCCCCAAATAGGACACGCTGACCCAACAGTGACCAGCGCTTTAAGCGTGCTGCAGTACTCATCTGTCTCCTTACACAATATCCCAGATGATGCACGTTCCATCGAGGCTGGCTGTGACACACTCTTGGTCGTTCTTCTTAATCTTAATGCAAGACACCGTAGATATGTGCTCCTTCAGAACTGCTTCCAGTTTGCGAGTTTTCTCACCGATTGCCCAGACCCTCACCTGAAAATCAGCAGCAAACATCAGCTTTAATTGCCTCCTTCTGAGCTCAGCAGGATGCCTAAGGCTTTCCTGAACTCTGTGCTTTCTTTGTAACTTGTATGGCAACTGAATCTCAATGGACTGTCACTATTTTTCCATGAGTTACTCATGCAGCTGACTCACAAAATTGAGCTGGGTTCATAGAATCACGGAATGGCTCAGGGCGGAAGGGACCTTAAAGATCATCCAGTTCCAAACCCCTGCCACGGGCAGGGATGGCACCCACCAGATCAGGTTGGCTGAGGCCCCATCCAGCCTGGCCTCAAACACCTCCAGGGATGGGGCACCCACAGCTTCTCTGGGTAACCTGTGCTAGTGCCTCACTGCCCTTACAGTGAACAATTTCTTCCTAACTTCTAATCTAAATCTATCCTCTAGATATATTCCTGAGAGCGTAATCCACTTGGTTTGGGAATTCCTGACCATTAATCCTAAAACAACGTTTTGGCGAGCCCACACCCTCCCATATTTCAGTGTACTCGTATCCCAATCAGGAATAAGCACCTAGTCCATGATACATTTCTGGCAGTGCTTTAAAGACCAAAGATCAAGGCTTCTGAAATCCAATTTTAAAAAGCTACCCGCTATTTGTGGTACTTAAAATGCTAGTAAATACAAAACAGCTCTTTAAATCTTTGATGTGAGGTATGTGCCTGAGAGCACCTCTTTTCCCAGAGGAGGTAAAGGCAGAAATCTTTCTGCTCTGAGGACTTGATCCTTCACACCTTGCCTTTACTGTCCCACTCGTGCCAAGCTTCATGGTATCAGCTTGCGTTTACGTTCCGCTAAGGTCAAACGCTAGTGCAAGTTTAGTCATTTAGATGCTGGGATCAAAAGCAGAGAGTGTTGACCTTCCATGTTTTCAAGCCTGATGCCGAGTTACCTATGGGATCTGGATGTCCCATTCCCGCTGGCTACACGACCAGAGCATCCAGACCCCTTAAGAAACCCTGAATGTCACAGCTTTCAGATGATTGACTCTGACAGAACCATTAGCATTTCAGAACACCTCTTTGTGTTTTGAATGAATGCTGCAAGTGCTCCCCACAGTTCTCATTTCTCTTTAACCAACCTTCTAGCTTTAATTCTGTCTCAGCTGTCTTTTTCAATTCAGAGATCAACTAACCGCAGCCTGTGCCATTCTGTGTGTTCATACGGAATCTAGGTCTCCTATCTCCTGCATCCTCTAGCGCTAATCATCCGAGGTACTTAGCTGTTCTTTTATTAGTGAAGGGTTGAAGTGGCTCATCATCTCTAATGTCTTTATGCCGTTAGACAAGGCAGTGCTGCTGCTACCACTCTACGGGAGAGCTGAGGCACAGAATGTTTCTGAAAGATGGTTCATTGATTAGGATATTAGCCTGAGATTTGGAAGACCCAAGCTCAATGCCTCACTCTTCAAGACTTCCTGTGCAATCTTCAGCATGGCACACTGAACACCACCATCAGGGTACACAAACAAAGCAGAAGAGCAGCTAAATCCGTCAGGATACACTTAAATGTCTGGTTCTGACTGCTCGCCAGACTGCAGAGGAAGTCCAAAGGAAAGTAAGAAACTGAACATGAGCCAAGTCTAATTGTTTATTTCTAATATAAATCATATAAAGAAAAAAAGTGTGTTTAAATTATTTTAAAATTAGGAAAAAATACAGGAGTGTCTCTTTTACACATTGAAAGAGGCCACAACTAAATGAAGTGCGTGGAGTAGCCAAAGTACGTGGTATCAGTTTTGTATTGCTGGAAGAAAATTATTGAAGTGCGCAAATATGATGCCTAAAACACGTTCCTGATTTGTGTTGTTGTGTGCATTGGAACATTTTCATAAATCTATTAGAAGCCAAATTATTAGTCTTCTACTAATATCACCACTGAAACAGATATTACCAACTCAGAAAATTACTAAGTTACCCACAGACAATATAGTCATAGAAAATGAATTTTGTGCTATTAAATGAATTAATGCAGGTCACATTGGACAGGACTAGGACTTCTAAAGCAATGACAGAAAGACAATCTGTGTGAGAGCACAGTTAGACACAGGTTTGCCAACAATGACAAATGCAGATAAGCCAAATATAAGGGAAGAGACATGAACAAAAAGGAGGATTAAGAGCAAGTTCTACATCAGAAGGATTTTCCTAGACTAACATGCCAGAAGAAAATGGGGCATTGTTTCATATTACACCCTCTGAGAACAAGAGATCTGCATATATCAAAGGCTAATATTTTCAGACTCAGTCCTCTGCTCAAGTGGAAGCTAAGAATAGCTCACTCTCTGACTAAGCAGTTACAGACAATTTTCCCAGGCCCTGTGATGAGAGCACAAAGCTGCTCTGAGTTTTTAAAGCAAAATATTACCTGCCCTTCACCTCCTCCACTAACGATCCTTTTACAGTCATTTGTAGCAGCAATTGCTGTCACTCCCAAACTATGGGCATTGTTAATCACATACATTAGCCGTCCAGTCTCTGGCATGAAGGCACGGATTTTCCCATCGTTCCAAGCTGATGAATATAAAGAAACAGATTATCCAGGCGCAGAGACTTTCCTCAAGCTATTGTTTCTCTTTCTGGTCCAAATGAACCCTTTTCTTAGTAACCTCCTTTATACTACACAGTCCCACATAAACTATTAAAAACTAGTTCCTTTTTGTTTCTGGCTGTGGACAAATTGGTTTTGTAATAGTGGAGGGACAGGACAGCACTGCTGCTCTAGAGCTGTGGTAGGTCCTGTGTAGGCAACTTGCACATGGCAATGGCCAGCAAATTTACATGGAAATTGCTCTACATTCATCATAGGTTAATCTGTTCCACACTCCAGGGTTAATATTTTAGAATGAGGTCTTTTGAGTAAGACTGAACTGAGTTCTGAATTGCTGGAATTCACATCCCAGGCAAGGTCTCAAAATCTCGGCTTCCACCTAACACCGTAACTGCAGCCCCAAGGTACCCGGGGGCTGCGAGCAGTCTGTTGGACCAGCTGCAAGCAAAGGGGCCTGCGGGTCACAGCAATGAACTGGAACAGTTCCCAGGTTAAACCTTTCTTCGTTCTAATACACTGTCGACATTTATTAGATTCAGCAGCACTTACAGACCGGACTCACATGGGCCTGGACTGCCCGGTACCTGAAATGATGCTCTTGCCATCCTTCATGAACTCTATGGCACAGCAGGTCATGTTGGGGATGACGATCCGCAGCAGCTCCCTGTTTTCCGGGGTGTGCCACACACGAATGTCGTTTTTGGAGCAGGTGGCAAACAAGTCAGAAGTTCCCCTGGGGAATTCAGAGAGAAGAGCTAACGAGAGGAGGCATACAGCAAAAAGCTTCCGTCTCAGATCTTAAACCATCCTTTAAAGCTCATCTGTTTCTAACATACAGCTGGAATCTTGTCAGTAGGGATCACCATGGTTAAGACTGAAAGACTTTTATTACAAACAATTCCCCTGGTTTGGTTTCTATACAAAGATTAATTTTAAGGAACGGGTGTATTAAACTAAAATTACTCTTCCTGCTTTAGGTGAAGTCTATTTCCCATATTCAGTCTCTAGAAATCTTCTATCATTGCATATAATAGAGAGAAAAGTGAGTGCAGAGGTGCTGGCTGCCGAGGTTTAACATCAGGGACTAACAGCAGCCGCGTATTGTAAGGATGTCAGTTTTGATCTTGCTTACTGGATGGTTCCCATTCAACACTGCTGAAGGCAATAGAGAAAATGGTAAAATCCTGTTCATAATATACTTGCAATACACGTGTGAATAAAAAAGACCTTCTGCAATGTTACAAAAGCTATGGGACTGAACACTTTGAAATAAGCTCTTAAAGTATATCAATAAACAAGCAAACGAAGGGAGACGTGAGGGCATGTTTTTATACCACCACCACTTTCTGCAGGATGAGATTAACCCTATACGGCAGAAAATGATACGTTAATTATGCAGGAGGACAACCAAACCACGGATCCCCTGGATATGACAGAGTGAAATCTAGAGAGGTGCCGCATCCTTTTGCTCAACATCACCATCAACACCCGGAAAGACAAACCAGTACAGGGGAAACTGGCCCAACAGTTAGCCTCTTCCAAGCCATGCTTGTGCAGGTGTTTTTTAAGCAGAACAATGTCAGCAATTTAAGTGTTCTGAAATAAGCCAGAACAGGGAAATTAAGCCTGCATTTCCAAGTCAGTGATACGCACTGTTCAAGAGCAGTTAACAAATAAGTTTAAAATATGCATGTAAGGATGTAGCCCTGTAGCCCTTGCAATCATCCCTGAATCCAGCTCACCCAAAAACCTCTGTGACGCAGATGTGCGAGGTGGGTGTATTAGCGTCAGATTACTCTAAAGCTCCAAATGATTTACTCATTAAATGGGAAGGATATGGATTTTTCAGGCTGGTGACAAGCAGGGAGGAGGGCATCTTGCACTCCCTGTTAATACCCTGCACGCTTGGTTGTATCTCGGTAAGATTTGATACTTTGTGCCGTGTCAAGAAGCAATGCAACGACAACGTGCCAAATACCAAAACTTCCTTCAGGATCAAACTGCCATTTTCTGCTGGGGAAGGAAACAATGGATCCCTTGTTTTTCATAAGAACATCACGATTCTACTGTACAGAAAGGGGGGATGTTTGCTGTCTGTTCACGAGACAAATGCAGACAGAAGACAGACCACAAGCCTATAATTTAATATAACATGCCATATTGTCAAATGTGAAATTCTAAATGAGGCTGAGACCCAAAAAGCCTCTTGGAACAGCTACATTAGTCAGGTTTCAGCTGATGTTCCAGGTGGGTAGAAAAGCAGACACCTCTACAAACTCCAGCAGCAAAAGGCCATACAAAAGCAGACTTCTGAGATTCACACTAATGGCACACTAACATTGCCCAGGTCTCACAGCACCAAGCACAGGAGAAAGGGGGGAGTTTGCCACCACTGCTGTTACCCCAAAATAAATAATTATAGTCCTTTTCCTTAGAATTCTTCTTGTAGATCGATTATTTTTCCGATTCTCAATCAGAAATGCTGCCTTCTGCTCTTAAGCAGTCGCTCACTGTCACGCTTGTATTTCACTGGTAGGTGCCAGCATATATGTGCCCATATAAATTACCCCCTCGGGGTGTTAACAGTTTCTGGGTTCCTGATCACTTAAAGGTGTTATATGGGTATCCTGGCTTACTCGCCAGCCAAAAGCATCCGAGTCCGTTATACTCACACAGGAAAAACGATGTCGTGCACGGCTTCATTATGACAGGTAGCAATTAGCTCCTCTTTAAAGGCAGCGTAGTGAATTCGATACATCTGGCACATGTTTGTCCCCACAAAGAACTGGTGCCCCTGGCCTCTGCATGTCAGGGAAGTGACACCACCTTGAACTTGAACCCTCCTGTTAAAAGAAAGCAAAATCTATTCTTGCTTAAGTGCAATTAAATATCCCGTATTCAGGAATATTTCCATACACTTTAGATCTTTTGGGAACACTTGAAGTTGTACAAAGCTAAGCTTTCAGAACTGCGCCCCTAAGTGGGCAATTCGAACGATGCAAAATGACCGTCTGCAAGCCCAATTTCCAAATCACCTACTGAAGAGTGAAGCCTGCAGCTTCCTACTCCGTATGCAGAAAAAAGCCTTGCAAGAACTCTAGCACTTGGAGACGTGCCTATAAAATCAGCGAGAGCACTCCTTTACAGTCCCATGGCCTCCAACAAACACTTTTTAAATGGCAAACATTAATCTTCCTCAGGCGGTGTAAAACATTATTTTACTGACTTCAACGGACCTGTCTCAGTTTACACCAATTTGGGATCTGAATCCTAATGCCCCAGAGGAAACAATGGTCGTTTAAAATGAATTATGAGTAGGGCAATGTACTTCTATGCAGAAGCATACAGTAATTTTCAATCTGCTTCAAATTCGTTATGCTGGAACCACACTATTTTAACAACATCTATTTTTTCTGCAGTATTGAAAAACTGATTTTTGGGATTATGCCACGCTGTAGAAGTGATTAGTTCTTGCACCCTGAGCCTTAGGGGGAAGCATCACCTCCACCCTCTGACTCCCCCACCTACAAACTCACTTCATTGCTTTGTAGTTTGACCCTTTACAGAGAGCCACGATCCCTTCTCCGGTGCCGACGATTAAATCTCCTGTCTTCAGCAAAAGCAAAGCTGTGATTCCCTAGGAGAAAACAGGATTAAAAGACAATTGGATGAAGAAGGGTATCTGTATCGACGCAGCCATGCTGAATAGCAGAGCGGAGTGTTTAGCGTGCTCCCTGTGGTGGTGCTCACGCCACTCAAATGTGCCTTTATCAGTATTCTTTGACTGACCTGAGCTAGAAGTGGTTCTCTAGAGGGAAAAGGAAGAAAAGAGTTATTAATTACAGGCATATATGAACATCTAGGATACAAGTGTTTAAAGAGCAAGTAGATAGCAGCAACACGAACCCCTCAGCACAGCTGGGACCACATGTGTGCCTGCGCATCCTTACCTTGTTCCAGCAAGCACCACACACATTTTGTATCAGTGCCTCCACTTTGCCTTCCACTGCTTCTTTATCTATCAGATGTGAAAACAGCAGAAGATAAAACTCAGCCGAAGCATCCATTCGTAAGACTGCTTTTAGGACAGATCCTCTCTGTTCCCTCTCTGTCTGAAATATCCAATCCCATCTCCTGCCTGCTACTCATAAAACACACTCACAGAAAAGCTTTGGAAATTAGTCAGCCCATCAGCACAGGCTTCTGCTGTTTACTAAGATGAGCAAACCAACGGGAGATGAGCCATTAGGAAAGGCAGAAATGCTTTTCAGCAGCTACAGTACCAGACTACAGCCAGAAGAAAATCAGTCCTCAGCCTTACTACAAAATTTCCAGAATGAGAAAAGTCAACCTCTGCTTCCGTTCTGCTGCCCGTCAAGTAATGGTGGTCTCCTGTACACAACGCAACAGGTGAATTCTTGAAAATCTCTGACTCTCCAGAACAGGCTGCAAGAGGAGTGAAACTACTTCTGTGGGGGTCAAAACTCTCAGAACGTTCCCACTAGCTTGGGGGAGCAAATGCATGACTGAAATTTAAAAAAGAAAAAGAGGAAAGAAAACAAAAGAGCTTTACGCTGTCAAAACTGGGACTGAACACTAAGTTTCATCGCAAAGCAAGCGTGTACGAGAGGCGCTTCCACTCTCAGCAGGAGAGCAGGAAACCATTGCCACCAGTTGTTCCGGATCAGGCCAGCTCCAGGCTCCTGTGACGTGGGGGGATTCTGCTCAGCATGGCACCATGAGCTGTGATAGCAACTCCAACAGCAGTTGACCTAAGTTTAGAAGCTCTATTGCCAGCTGTTGTGATAGTACCGGCAGTTCTTTGTGATAGTACCAGCAAAATTAAACACCTGCGGAGTGTTTGAAAGCGTGAAGGCCAGAAAGTGTTAATTTTCTCTGTTGTGGAAAGGACTGAAGCTCTAAGGAAGGTGACAGAGGAAGCCGAGTCAGAAGAAAATAGAACTGACATTTGAGCTATTCAGAGGTGGATGCTATTAGAAAGGATGCTGCAAAAGCCACAAAGTCTGCTGAATTTGGAAAAATTACTTTGGTTCAGTTATCCAACCAAACAGGAGCAGCTCATTTTTTTAAATTCTCGCTCATAATTTTTGGAGAAAACAAAACAAAACAAAACAAAACTGCCTAGAATAGATTCATTCCTTATTCTGCGTAACAACACAGTTTTTTGTTGTTGTTGTTGTTTTGTTTAGTTTTTGTCCAGCAGCTCAGCAGTAGTAACACAACTGCCTGAAGTATTTGCAGCCATTTGGCTCTTTGCACTTCAGGGCCCCTGGTAGCTGGCGTTCCAGGCAGCCCTGCACCTGCCTGCGCTGCGGGTTAAGGACTACTTAACCTTAGGAACAAATAAATATGGATCGCAGGGAAAAAAAATAATGGAAAGTAATTTTCTGATTTATAATCTAATCTCACTGCATTTCTTCATTAGTCTAACTCCACCAGTAGCATATCCCAGCCTCCTGTAATATCAGGAATAAGCACTGAAAAACGCCGCACCCACAGAGGATCTGATGCTGTGCTAGCACAACAGCACCAGGCAGGAAGCTAGGTTTCATGCAGACATTCCTAGTAAAGCCACAAGAAGAAAGGTGGTGTTTTGTTTTTCATTAAAAAAATCAGAAATGTTTCTAAACAGTGTTTTGCAAAATTTCCTAGAAGGTGTTGGCAGCATTTTATGAGTCCCTTGTTATCGCAGGCCTGTCAACTTTCTTCTGATCTACTATTTCACTTTTTTTAAAAAAAAACCTGCCATCTCAGATGACCCTTGGGTTCAGCATTATGGCAGGTGGCAGAAGTAGAAATCAAGCCTATGACAATATCGTTTACCTGACTACAGTTCCCTGCTATTTGCTAATAAATTAGGTTTTTTACACTGCTTTGAGTTTTTCAAGGCATTGTCTTCAGTTCTTCCGATCTGTGAGGGGAGCAGATATACTTAAGGAAAAAATACAGAAACACCTTGAATTGGCCAGAATTCATTGCTGGCAGAGTTTGCTTTCAACCTGAATTTAATAATCGTACTTCTTCCTCGTCCAGTCTGTTCTTTCATTCACCACGAACAAGCAGCTCTGAGTTGCACTGGTTATTCATGGAGTCAGGCAGTCCTTAGTAGCGATGCGATGAATGCTGTGTTATGATACCAACAGTCCTTTTGTGGACGAAATGCAGAGGTTAACGTGGGAGGTTAAAAATATCGCCGTTCATTATTTACTTCTTACAAAAAGAAACCACTGCTTTGAAGAGCGATTATAAATAAAGAGATCGGCACAAGTCCAGCCTTCCCCTTCCCGTCTCCTCCCTGCAGGGATTCTTGCTCTTTGTCCCGTTCTGATCTCTTGCAAAGTTCTCCAGTGCTCCATGAACTCTTCCAGCACACCTCGTTTCAATATTTTGTTTCCAATGCAAAACACCCTACTAATTCTGAACATCCATCTGCAGTGGTACGTCCCACTTTGCATCTGAATGGCTGCCTTATAGCTCAAGCCTGCGATGGGAATAAAATTAATTTTGCTGTTCAGTATTTATAGGCATCACAGAAACGCACTTAGCTTCATTTAGATGGCAAACAAGTTGCCTCACACTAGCGAAGTGCCGCTCCTCTTCAAAACAGAAACAAAGAAATCTTCAGATCACATCTGTATAATAAACACGCTCTTATTTATCCAAAGACAAAGTTCCTCTAAGGTCGACCGAAGCTGTTTTCAATAAACAACTTCTCCTCACCCAGGCAGTATCTGAAGTCATTAAATTTCTCTAAAATCATGCTTGTTGTGGGGTCACCACAGATTCCAGGCGCAGAGTTTCATGGTATGCCACGGGCTCGTAATTCCCTGGTGTCACTGAGGAACAAAGCTTGCAGAGATACAAGATAAGTCATGAACACAGAACTGCAGCGAAGTGCTGAGGGCGGCTCCACGGGAGGAGGCAGGGCAGCTCACGCCTGCAGGGAGCAGGGGGACACCCGGTCGGGTCGGGAGGTGACAATGGTCGGGTTGGGAGGTGACAACACGGTCGGGTCGGGAGGTGACAACGTGCTCTGGGGCAGCCGGGCCTTGCTCCGAGGGGCAGGGCCCACTCCTGAGACAAGCAATGCGGCAGCTTTGCTTCGTACTGCGAGGGAAGGAAGATTTTTTTGGTACAAGAAGTACTACACGCCACAGATAAAGACACAAAAGATGCCTCGTGAAATACGCACGGCTCTGCAAAAAAACACCCATCACGTCTCCTAGGGTTAGCAACACGATGTACTAAATTTTGTAAAAACAAGGATGCATACACTTCTGTTTTGATAAATGCTGTGTTTTTTACCTAAAAAAAAATACCCGCAAAATACTCTTCTGGTATTGAAGGACGTGCTACAATTGGAAATTTCTGTCATAAAACATTAGATTCTATTTCTGTTCCGAGAGACTTGCTGACAGCCTAGTGACAACCTATTATTTGTGTGCAGGGATGTGCATCGGGTGGGTGGAGGGGGAATCACAGCACAAAGCCAGAAAGGGAGAACTGGAGAGTGTGAGAGTGGATCTGAGAGCAGCTGGAGATAAAAAGGCACCAGCACATTCTCACTGACTGCAACAATACGGATTTGCATGGACTGTGATGAATGTCCCATTTCAGGCACACAGACACTGCACTGAGAGTCAGGGAAGAGAGCAGAAGGAACAATCATTTTGAGCAACAGGGCAAAGGAGGAGACTGGATGGAAATAACAATTAGCCTCTCCAACGTGCATGTCTTCCTGCCTCTCCCTCCTCCCAGAACAACCAGTGGCACTATTACGTAGCTGTCACTACTTAACACGAATAAAACATTAAGTCACATTATTGCCTACCAGCTCAGGTCTCGTCCACAAGGCTGGCAGCGAGCTGGGACACCCCCTTCTGGGACTTCCCCCTAGCACCTGCTCAGTCTCCTGCACAGCGACGGGTGCTGCTTTTCTTCAGCTCTGCACTCTCAGAAGCAACGCCAGCTGAAGGCAGCGATGCTCCAAAGCTCCTCACAGCCTGGATGGGACTGTGGCCTGGCCTTGAGTCTCTCCTTTTCTCTAAGAGGCCTTAGGCTCTCCTTCAACTCCCAAACCGCACAGCATCGTGCTAATGGCCCTGTTTGACCGCTTCTTTAGCGACGGTCTCAAAAGCATGTTTTCTGTGAAGGTTTGTTTCAAACACACTTGGCGCCTTTCTCTCACTGCAGAGGGCAAGGAAGTTCAGGACCCCGCGTGGCTTCAGCCAGGTGCTCCAGGAGAGGCGCGTGTAATGCCAGATACAGGAGTCAGAGCATGCCAGCATTTAAAAGAGGAGGGGATACCAATCTTCAAGACTTCAGCATAAAAAACTGCAGAGATCAGCCAGGGTCCAACGTGGATGAAAGACACTGCTGGATGACTGCTGGAGGACGATCGTAACAGCACACAGCACAGGTACACCCACAAGAGTTCTTATGCATTTTAGAAATCATAAGTCTGCTGATTATTTATAAGGAAAGCAAAATATGTACCTTCTTGTCACCTAATGTGTACACAGAATTAAACTACTTACATACAATGTGAGAAAACCAAATACAATAACTTCTCCAACCTTCTAGAATAGAGAGATAAATATTGAAATATATTTAAAAAGACTCAGTGGCTCCAAGTTATCCCAGAGATGTGGGCGTGCATTTGTAATGCAAGAAACACTGCACTGTACATAGGCATGGACGTGGTTTGTATGTACGTGTGGTGGTACAGGCAAAGTTCAGGAAGTTTGGAAAAATGAGTCCAGAGTAGCTTTTTCTTTGGGGCTTACTGATGAATTTTTCTCACAGTTCTTGTCAATCCTGTGTTTCCTCTCAAATAATAACATCCACTTCGTTCTAGGACAATTTCCCCATAGCACCCACAGCAGTACTTCCAGTACTTCCACCTGTATTGCTTCCCTCGCTGCTCACTGGTTTTCGTGGTTTCTAATAGAATCACAAAATACATTCAACCTTACGCAACAAGATTTTCCGGGGAAGTGTTTGAATTTTTTAAGTGTTTGAATTTTTCAGGTGTTACCCTCTCCACTGGCTATAAACCAAGAAGCTGTAAGAAGTCATTTAACAGCAACAAATAAAGAGAAACCAAGAGCAAGTGTTCTGGCTGTTTCTGTTCATGATTACAGCTCCCTGCAAGCAGAGGTCTCAAACAATGGAAGGCCAAAAGCTCCTTGTTCAGCAGACATTCCTGTCTGGGGAACGTTGTACTAAGACCCAGGAGTCCCAATTACAGACAAACACAACTACTTTAAAGGAGCTTTGAGGTTAGGAAGCCGAGCACTCCGAAGTTAAAGTAACAGAACCAGCGTGCACCGCTCAACCTTGTTTTGTCCCACTTGTGCATAAGCATTATAATAAACTCCTTAATTACATCATCTAGACTATCTTTTTCAGTAATACCTCTGCATCATCAGTGGGGAAGCTGGAGCTGCTAGAGACATCAGTCAGGATGGGTATCATGTGATACCGTGACGAGAGAACACACATTTTTGTAATGAACAAAAAAACACAACAGATCACGTCTCGACTGAAAAGCCTTAATGTGGTCCAGAAGAACTAAACTCTACGTAGCAGCCTCTGCCAGAATTCTTGTGATGCTGAGCAAGTCGTTGAATAGATTTTTCCAAGCAGTACTTAATTGTGTGCTCCTCAGGTGCCAACGCAGACTCTGGGGATTGACTTTCAAAAGTACGGGTCACTGAAATCTGTGAATAAGGACAACCGGACCTATGTCTGAACACATAAAAAAGCTACATAACATCAAATACCATGGGAAAAGGGTAGGGATCAAACCTCTCAAAATGGGTGCCAAAAATAAGCCATTTTTATGCTTTAACTTCTCCGTGCTTTAGTGTAAGACTAGTGCCACAGAAAGCCCACCAAAGCCTAGCAGAACCTATCAAATCTCACTACTCTGATCCCACCAAGGCTGACTATTCAAACCTAGTTTTGAAGTCAGCACCCAGTAAGGCAAGCCTGAGGTATATATTATCCTCGCTGCTTACTGCTTTAAAGTTTTGGACTCTTGGCTATTAACTAAATGCCACGACCAGGCGAGTCCCCTGAGCAGACCAGCACCACAGGACCAGAGGGCAGCTTGGCACTGGGAGGAACCGCTGGAGCTCATCCAGCCCAGCCTTCCCCTGCTCAAAGCAGGGTCAACGGCAGCACTAAGAACTGGAACTAAAAAATAGAGAGAAAGAACAAATTCTGGTTTATAGATCCTTACACAAGACAGCCCTGGAACACTCAGCTGTGCCACACAGATTTCATCTCTGAAGTGAAGGGGGGTAACTGAAACCAAGCTATGTTGTCAGACCCAGCAAAAATGAGACAGGTTTTTCTTGTGAATTTTTGCTGTACTTCCAATACAAAGAAGCACGCTGCCTCTTTCAGTTGTGCTTTTAAAAGTTTATGAGGCTCTGCTGTAAATAATACCTGCCAAAAATTACCCTGCTGTAGGTGTTTTTTCAGCTGAATCCATTCTTGATCCACTCTTAACCTACAGGCAATTCTGCTGGCACAAATGGGGGGACAATAAACTGCAGTAATAGCACAGTGTGCACCTATGATCTCAGGAGTCTTTGGTTTCATTACAGGAACCACATAAACAAGGCACAGCCTATTCTTTTCTCCCCTCATCTTTCATCTCTTCGGTTTGGCTTTATTCTGGTCCTCACTCCCTTCCAGCTGTGAATCCTCATTGTGCTCCCGTTCTGGTTTCTCAAAGACCTGTGTATTCTCTTCCCAGACATGTGGTATTCTCTTCCCAGTGCTCCAACCCGAACAGCCACCGTGTCACACACATCCACACCTCTCGTCCTCCCTGATGCAGGTTAGTTTGTGAATAAGCTTTGTAATGATTCTCCAGGAGGTTGCCCTAATTCCAGTCACCAATAAAGAGAAGGATAAGGAAAAAATTCAAGTCACAGAGCTGCTACTTACCAAGCTAAACTTCTCTTTGGGCCCATACTCAGTCATCAGCTTGTTGTTTGTGTTCACTTTCAGGATATCACCACTTGATGTGCCAGCGTAAAAATAGTTGTCGTCATCTGCTATCTACAGAAAAGTGTTAAAAAAAGAGAAGACAGTCCAGATCCTGAACCATTTGTCTCAGCTCTAGCACTGTACTGCATCAATAGCTTTATTTAAGTGTATTGCCAGGATTTACTCAAAGGGCACACAGCCAGTGCTTTTAGCCCACCACACACAAAGATCCCTTGTAACGCCGCTCAATGTACAACATTTTTCAACCAAATCTAAGCAATACTTTGAAGAAAAAGTGGAATTCTCTGGGTGCTAAAACCTCTGACTAAAATACAAGCTGCTTGTTTTCAGAAGCATCCAAAACACTTTTCCCAGGATAAAGAAACGATGGGAAACCACCTGCCGTGAGCCAACATTTAGCAACTTCATTGCCATCCTGAAGTTACAGTTGGCATTTTTAGCATTACTAGAAAAGCTCGTGGTCTTTTCTAGTCTGTTGAGAGTCACTTAATTCAGCCAAATCATTTGGCTGAACCTTACCTTAAGACTTGTGATCACTCTTCTCAGTTGCCCTGTCTGGCATTCAGTTGGTCGGATTTTTCTGTTGGGTAGATCCAGCTCCCATACTCGAATGGTCCCACTGCAAGAAAGCATATAGCAAGATCAAATCCATACTTGGTACTGAACTCAGAAATATCCCAGTTCTTTCACTACTAGAAGAATGAAAGAGTCTTTATGAGGTCATATTATCATGAAATTTTTATAAGGAGGAAAAAGAACAGAATTAGAGAGGCCAGGAATAAGTCTTTGTCTTTTCTGCTGTCTCTTATGGTAACTTTTTTTTCCAGATAAATCAAAAATCTCCAAGGTTCAGCAGAAATACTCACTAGGATTATGGGAGGCTATGTAACAACCCAGACACTTAATTCCCCAAAGAGATAATGCACTGTGGGAACCCTGTTTCTTAGAACAGGAAATGAGCAATACAGGACACTTTCAACTATTTTCTAGCACGGTCTGATGGACAACTAGGAAGCAACAGAGTATCTTCCTGCACCCTCACATTTTACAAAGTGTTAAAAATGCAAAGACCAGCACTTCTAAGTGCCACTGCAGCCAAAACCATGTAAGCCCCTCCCTGATTTAAGGGGAGCTGCAGCTCCTCAGCAGGTTTAAGTGTCAGGCTAGGTATATGGGGGCTGTCTCCAACCCATGTGAAATGTGACTTTTTGGATCAACTTTTGTTACAAGCCAGGGACCAATTGTGCATTACATCTGTTGAGGATAGGAGATGATCCAACAGCTTGCAAGACACCACTGTTTCTGCACTAATGAGGCATTGTTCAGAGCCGCTCACTGACTGCAATTCTTATGTAAACACCGGGAACTAAATATTTTAAGCACTGCAAGGGGAATACTGAATACAAAATCCTGCCATCAGGAACAGAAGTGGCGCGTGCTAGTCCCTGCGTGCTGCTTTGAAAACAGACTCTTACGTACAGAACAGGCAGAAACGCTTTAAAAGGCAAGCTGATGGATACTCATGCGTCCATTCAGAGGGGAAAGCATGAGCACACTATTGCTTAACCTTCCTTCTATTTCAGTAAAGACCCTTTGTAAAAGTAGAGAAGTCTCTGGGTTCTTTTCCTCCTAAGAGGTCTTGTAAATAAAACCTTACTTTCCAGCAGTAACAAACATCTCGTCTCTGCATCCAGAGCACTCGACAACGGTTGCACTGCCCGCACTCCGGGCCGAGGCAGGGCTCCCGCAGACAGCCTCTCTTGTCAGGATGTTCCACACAACCACGCTGCAAAGGAAGGAGGGGTTTTAAATACCTTTGCTCTTTAACGTTACTTAAAAACTTACCAAAAAAGCAAGAATAAACTTGCTTTCCTGCAGTCTGTTCCCACAAGGATAAGCAAGAAAAGTCACGTCACAGATATTTTATTCAAGAAAAGCCTTAAGACAAACACATGGAATTGCAGCTTACATCCCTCGTTCCTGAAGCAGGGAAATGTATTTGTGGTATTCCTCCTGCTGAGTAAGCCTCAAACTATACCTTAGGTAGAATCTGTTTTAAAATAACTTTTTATTCCACTCTTAATTCTTCAGAACAGTATGTTACATCAGCTAACAGTGCAGTTGATGTATCTCTGGGTGACAAAACAACTTCAGAATTAGCTGCTCCCCTTGTTTTCCCCTGCCCTGCACTCTGGGGTACCAATCCAGCTTCCATCAGACAGGAAGGATGCTGAATGCTTCCATCAGACAGAACAGGGTGCTCTAAAGAATGATGTCAAGAAGGGGAAAGCACCGGATTGCCAGAAGTGGGAGGAGTGAGTACTCCCTAAGCTGCGTTCCTCAACGCCATACAAACGGTCAGGAGTTATGCATCAAGAAGGGGAAATCCTTACCTGCCATCGTCCTGGCCTCCCAGTGACACAAGATAAAGGTCATTAGGAGAGCACGCTAGTCCTTCGATTTTACCCTTATGAAGGGACAGCCGAGCAAGTAACTCCTTCTTCCAAAAATTCCACAAAATGATGTCTGCCTGCAGTCCAAAGCAGAAGAGGTCAAAGCCAGAGCATCAGCTGTAACATGCTGAAGTGCTCTGGCAGGAAGGGAACTTTTGTTAGAAGCAGCCCAGCTGGAGGTTAGCTTCTTTCCAGCCCAGTGTGGTATGATAGAAATATGCTTCAGATTAAGTGCTGCACAAAACATAATTCCAATTTACCAATTTAGTAGCTCTGCTTCATTTCAGAATCAAAATTTCCTGATTACACTGGAAGAGTATTTGACTTAGATTTTAAAATACTGAAAACCCTAATACTTTATTCCTTCCTACTGCCTCAGAATCTTTTCAAATAGGCACTAAAAAATTAAACCATAAAGAATTTTAAATCTACCATCATTTATTAATTAACGTCTAATGGGATTTAGGCTGGCACATGTCCACAACAGTTTTGATAAAAAGAATTGGGACTAAGAAATCCCTCCATCTAGTTACCCTCATCCTAGGGGAAATGCTTAATGCTCCACCAAAATATAAAGGCACACCCAGCAACAGAGTAGCCACAACTCTCTGTTTTCTGCAGTGTCTTCCCACTACAGGCATCTGTTTTCTAATAAAATTAAAAATGAGCAAGTGTTCCCACTGCTTGGCAGGCCACCTCCATGCTTTTGGTCAATATTAGATGGTTAAACATTGAGCATTACCCACCTTGAAGCCCATGAAGGTGACTTCTCCAGAGGCCACAAACGTCCCGCTCCTTGAGACGACGATGCAGGAGACATTGTTGGTGTGGCCATGCAAGAACGCCTGCTTCTTGCTGGCAATGTCTTGAATAACCACAGTACATCCCAGCGGGTAGAGAAGGTGCTCCTTGTTGGGGTGGCAGATCAGGCCAAATGGGATATGACCTACAAGAGGAAGGAAGTGAAAGAAATGCTGACTACCAGCAGTCTGGGACCTCAGGCAAATTCAACACCTCCATGCTGGTGGACTTCCTGATTTCGCTTCCCAGGAGAAACTCTTATTGCTGAAGGTTTATTTCACAAGGAGGGCAAAAACAGGAGGCTTCCAGCTCCCACCCAAAGCCATCCACCAGAACAATCCTCTGTACAATTCAAGGGTCACCTTTACACATTTTGGGCTGTGCTTCCTACCGATAACAGATTTAACTGTCCCCGAGGTCTGAGCCCTTCATCTCAGCAGGTCCCCCAGGAGTACCTGCTGACTTATGAAGGCCACATCACCAGTTCACAGTGCCCTGAGCTGCCTCAGACAGCTGCACATTTCCCAGGAAGCTGGGCAGCTGGCGAGGACCCATTACCAACCCCATCACCGAGTCATGGGGTTGTTTATGGCTGTGTTTTGTGCAACCTGATTTGCCTTTATTTTGAAATGAAGCTCCGCTCATTCTGTTAAACTGGGTAACTGGAAATAAATAGATGGTGAATCCTGCAATTCAGTCAAACCTTGCCTGTTCTGCAGCCCTTCTCTCTGAACTCTTGCCCTGCTGTCAGGGATGCTGTGAGCGGCTGTGCTCTGGGTCAGGTGCGGGGCACCCCACACACCCACTGCCCCGGGCCTGGCACCGTCACCATGGCCCCAGAGCCCAGCCAAGACCCATGGTGGCCCCCACTGCACCCCAGGGTGCCCTAAACCTGTCCACGTGCATCCCAAGCCCCTCACCTGCCCAAAGTGTCCTGTTCGCCCCTAAACCTGCCTGCACTGTGTCCCATGGACCCCAGGTGTCCTATATAACGCCCTGTGGCCCCTCAGTTGTCCCCACTGTGCCCCATAGCCCCCCAGCTGCCCCCACAGTTCCCTACAGCCCCTCCAGTTGTCCCAATGTTCCACCATAAGCCCCCCAGTTAGCCCCACGGTCCCCCACAGCCCCTCCAGTTGTCCCCGCAGTGCCCCATAGCCCCCCCAGCTGCCCCCATAGCTCCCCACAGCCCCTCCCGTTGCCCCCACGGTGCCCCCGCAGCCGCCCCCACACTTCCCCCAGCCCCCCGGCTGCCCCCCGGGCGCCCCGCAGCCCGCAGGCGGCCCCGGTACCGTTGAAGCCGATGGCCGCCCGCAGCTCCAGCCCCGCCGCCTCCCTGCCCTCGGGCGCCGCCATCGCCTCACGCCGGAGCCGCGGCCGCCATGGCAACGGCACCGGGCAGGGCCGGGCAGGGCCGGGCAGGGCAGGGCCGAGCCCCACGGGGGGATCCAGGGCTCCCGGGGGGATCCCGGCCCCACGGGGGGCTCCAGGGCCCTCGGGGGGATCCCGGCCCTTCGGGGGGATCCCGGCCCCAAGGGCAGCCGCCCCCACACGCAGCAGCAGGGACACCCAGCGTCTCCCCGTGTTCACCCGCAGTGCCCGTGCTGGCCCTGGCTGCTGTTACCTGCGGGGTTCAGTCGCCTGGGAGCCCAAGCCGTGACTGGCGCGGCAATCACAGAATCACAGAATGATCTTGGGAGATCAGACCGCCGAGATCAGCTGGTCCAACCCCCTGCTCGAGCAGGGTGACCCAGAGCACCTTACACAGGAACCCAGGCGGGTTCTGAGTATCTCTGGAGAAGGAGACTCCACAGCCTCTCTGGGCAGCCCGTTCCAGCGCTCTGGCACCCACACTGTAAAGAAATGTCCCTTCATATGGTGATGAAATGGCCCTAATGAATTCAGCTGGTTTCAGCACTAATGTGTGCAGGGCTTTTCCCCGTGGTGGCCGTGCCGAGCTGCACTGACAGCCAAATGAGCGCGCATTTGTGGAGCTCTGCACTTGGGCGTGTGGTGCTGGGGGACCCCCTGGGCCCCAGGTCCCTGCGGGAATCCACCGGCTTCCTGGGAACTGCCACGGCCCCAGGCAGCGGGACACGGTGAGGAGCTGAGTCCTGTTGCCTGCGGGCCTGGGCTGCCCTGCTGAGGCTGCAGGTGAGAGTGAAGCCATGCTGCAGCACCGGTTGTCCTTCGTGGTGCCGTTTCTCCGTCTCGTTTCCCTTAGGCCACCAAACAGCCATCAGAGAGCAGCAGTTTGGTCTCTGCTGACCTTACTGCTGTCAGGTGACAGCACAACGCAGATGAAAGACCTCTTTATAGCCCATTACAAGGCCCCTGAGCTTCCGGGCCCCTCTGCTCTCTCTGCATGTTCTTTCTTTTCTTTTTTTTTTTTCTTTCTTTTTTTTTTTTTTTTTTTTTAATTCTCTAAGAGTTTTGAACTTTATACGGTAATGGAACAAAGTGTAGAGAAGAAAGTACTACAGCGTCATTTTAAAAAACGGCAAAGACACTCATCAGATTACAGGCGGTGAATGCAATAAGCACGCTGACAGCCATCGCGATTTACAGCTCGGAGCAGCAGGCGGCTCAGCTATACGGCGCGTACGGCGTCAAAGGGACTCGCAGGCTTTTCCACCGCATCAAAGGCCCCCACGGCCCGCACAGAACGATCCCAGTGGCTGGTATTTTAGTACGTTAGACAGGACCTTCTTGCCCTTCACAAGGCAAGATGGTGAAGCCTGGGCCAGCGGCTGCTGAGAGGCCAGACTGGATCACGAAGGAAGGGCTTTGCATTCCCAGGCATCTCGTGCATCCTGTGCATCCCTGGGTGGAGAGGGGAGACTGCTTTGTGGAAAGAAAGAGGGACTCCTAAGGGAAACTGTGCTGGACAGACAGCAGTCTGGTACATGATCACAGAAAGCAAGAAATACCCAGAACAATTAGCAGAGCTCTTTAAAGTGAGGGAGCAGCTCTGCTGTGTTCTTTCATTTGAGCTCTGTGAGCAAAGGCAGATGTGGGGGAGCTAACGAAGGCTACAAGCAATTCCTAAGTCAGCTGTGTGGGACCACGGTGGGAGCTTGCTGCCACTGCCCGCTCCTCCCCACATCCTCCTGGCATCGCTGGACCCGCCAGCACCATGGCAGCAACAGCTCCTGCCCCAAATATCTCAGGAAATGTTATCCACGAAAGATAAAACCACAGATGGGAAGTGTTTGGACACAGGAGACCTGCTCTCATCCTGCAGCCAGAATGACCTCTTGATAGTTCACAACCCTCCTTGCACCAGCTTACCTACCAACACCTACATGTTCGCATTTTGTATTTCAAAATGCCACGGGTGTTATCTGGACCCATTTAATCAGGGCGTGTTAATTAAAGCTTATATTAACCGCTTGCAACCTTACATCAACTCTTTGCTGCTAACGTGGGTATTCAGTGTAATAGAAAAATGACAAGGCAGGTGCACTGCCGGGGGGCTTGTGGTGGGCTGCAGACGTGTAAGCACCAGGCAGCACTTCGCTCATCTCCGATCAGCAGTTTCAGCCACAAAGTCTTTTGCACCATGTTGGATGGTGACTGGTGCCGGTCCCTGGGAACCTCTGGTGCTACAAAAATCCTGCACACGTCCTGAGGGCTGGGTGCGGGGTGAGGAGCGGGGTGTGGAGTGTCCTGGTGAACTTTGCACCTTGGTGCTGGATTTTGTCTAGACGCAGGATTCCCACAGGCTGCCGGTGCCGCGGTATCGCGGCTTTGCTGCAGAGCCCCAAACCACAGAGAGGCCAGGGGAGTGCAGCAAGCAGCGATCTGGCTCCCTGCCCCTCCAGCGTCCTGAGCGGGAACAGAGCTGGTGGAGCAGGCTGGGGCTGAGCTGCGGCAGGGGACCTCGTGCGTCCCTGCAGTCCCGTTCGTGGCACCCCACGGCCTTCTCCACGCCACCACGGCTGGTGACAGTGTGGACGCCCTGCAGATGCTGCCAGAGGAGATGTAGCAGCCAGGCCGTGCCGCAGCTGGTGCCGTGGGGGTCCCGTTCTCGGCAGGAGGCACGGTGAGGGGCCGGCCCCACGGGACCTAAGTGTTTTGGAAGCCCCACACTTCCAAGAGCTGCACCCTGAAGTTCTCCTGGCAGAGCGGAGGGTTGTCGAAGGTCTCGCAGTGCTCCGTGCGCCCCCAGAGCAGGTCGGCGTCGAGGGACAGAGCTTGGCCTCCGCCTCCACCTGCAAAAGCATGCCAGAGGGTTGGGACCCGTGCTCGCCCCTCGCTGCCTGAGCAGAGACACTGGCCGGGTCTCAGATCGTGCCCAGCTGTTTCCTGCGGCCATGCTGTAGAGCAGTCACGGACAGCTGGTGGGTCCCTTCCTCGAGCTGTTCCCCATCTGCATCTCCTCTCAGCCCTGCGTGAAGCAGAGCAAAGGGCCAGGATGGGCACGGCAGCCCCAAGGACACAAACCTGGCTGGGAGGTTTGGGATATGGGGCTCCTGCTCAGCTGGGACCTGCCATGGGGCTCCCAGAAGAAGCGTTCTTTTCCCTGAGCAGCCTTCCACTTTCTTGCTACCTTGAAGAAGTCAGGGCTGACTTCATTTTCCCTGATTTCTCCCCTAAGACTGGAGGTCTTTGCCTGCATGGGCAGCTCAGATTTTAGCCTGGAGGAGAGCTCTTTTCAGCCAAAGCAGCAGCATGCAGGGCGGGGTGCCTGCCATTAGGTAATTACCGATAATGATCCCTTCCCGAGAGCCGGACATGAACATGGAGGCTGTTTTGGAGGGCAGGAGGAAATGCCTGATGGCCAGGAACGGGGACAGACGGCCTTTCCGCTGCGGCGTGGGCACGGCGAGGTGGTTGGAGCTGGTGCCACGGCCGTCCAGGGAGGAGCTGAGCAGGGACATGGGACCGGGCGAAGGCGACCGCTGGCGTGAGCGCGGCACGGCTTTGGCCAGCTCTGGCTTCTTGATGAACACCCACTCGTACCTCTCCATCTCAGGGCGCACCTGGAGAGGAGGAGAGACCCAGTGAGCCCCGTCCCTGGGGGCATCTCTCCATTGCTGCCTGGCCAGGCGGGTTGGCGACCACATGCTGTGTGTTACACGCATTGCCCCGCTGTCATCCCTTTAGGATGCTCCTGAAGTTGGTTCTCAATTTTTTCTAGCCCAGCACAGCAATCTCTGTGCTGCTGCCTCCTGCCAGGGCTCAGAGGCGGTGGTGGGACTGTGCAAAGGAAGCAGCTCAGTGCCACCATGCCTGAGTTAGAGGAATGAAGAAAAAAACAGAGACAGACAAGCCCAGAAGCATAAACCCATAAATAAAATGTGACTTACAGTGAACACGAAGCACTCCCCTGTCCCAAAAAAGCCTGATGTCGCCCCGTTCTTCTTCCTCTCGCTCCAGTCGGAGGACAGAAATGCCCCGCACACCTTCGGGAGAGAGCACAGGGAGCTGTCACGGGGAGCGGGGCCGTGGCGAGCCCCAGGACCCCCGGCAGCAGCCTCCATCGAGGGCATCGCTGGGTGTTCTGCTCAGCAAGGGCTCTGCCTCTCCTTGGTACTATGTCAGGAAGAAAACGAGCTAAAACATATAGGAAATGAGGTTGAATAAGTCACCTTTCCCTGCTGCACCAGGCCCCAGGGACCGCAGTGTTTATCTCCTCACCGTGCTCAAGTGCCTGGCGTGGGAGACCAGGGCTCGGCGGCCAATAAATCCCCGGGATGCCTGGGCCATTTGCAGAACTTGCCTCTGCTGCTTGATGAAGAGTGCAGGGATAAAATATGGGTTTATGAGCCACTCTCAGAGTCCCCGGGGAGAGGCCTGGCTCAGGTATTTCTGTAGCTACTTTATGACTTTCAGATACCGTAGGAGCTGTCCTTATTTCACTTCCACTTCCCTCGTGTTGCTGCTCTTGCAATCAAGGAGAGCTCCTGGCATTTAGCACACTGAAAGCAAGTCCCTGCTCAGGCAAAGCATCTGCTGACTGCAGGAAAGTCTGCCTAGCAAAGGCTTCACGATTTAGCCTACATTTGCAATTAAAATGTCTCTCTCACGGCCTCTCCATCTCACGGACTCCTCGGTACCCCCACATGCCCCTTTTAGCCAGTGTCTAGGGCAGCTCTTGGTGCCGGTGCCCCGCAGATGCCGTGATGGAGCCAGCGCTGGCAGGCAGGGAGACAACCGCCCTCCTTCCCCGAGTCACCCCGGCACGGCCCCGCTCCCTGCTCGGCAGGTACTTACCTCCCCCTCCGTTGTCTTTATGAGCAGCACCGTGGGTTCGTAACCCTCACAGCAGGAGTAAAACCTGGGGGGCGCACAGGGAGGCTGGGTTGGGGCGATCAGACCACAGCCGTGACCACGCGGCTCCGACGGCCCCGCTGGTGGTGCAGGCACCGGGCACGGAGCTGTGGAACCCTGCTTGCCCCTCGCAGACTCGGGGGCACACTCGTGAAATATTGCGGCCCCACCATTAACCCCCATGGAGAACTGGGGGGCACGGACGGCCCTCAGTGGTCCCCTTGCTTGCAGCAGGTTTGGGCATTGCCCGTGGCACTTGGGCTCTCCCTGCTTGGGTCTGGGGTGTTTGATGTGTTCCCCATCGCAGGGGGTACCCGAGCACAGTCTGCCCCGACCCCGATCCCTGCCCGTGGCCTTGCGGTGTGACGTGCTGCTAAGAGGAGTCTCCTTCCCAACAGCCAGCGCTGCCCAGGCTGCACCCAGGGTGCTGAGCCCAGCAGTGTCCCCAGGAGCCCCCAGACGTGTCCCACAGATGTTGCAGGTGCCCCTTCCTACACCAGCAGCCTTTACCCAATTTTATGCCCATCCCATCTGACCCAACCCAAGCCACCGGGCAGATTGCGCTCACCTCTGCAGGCTGCACCCGTCTTCCGAGGTGGAGAAGAGCAGCAGCGGGGGGGAGAGGGAGAAGCGCTCGGGGATCCAGGACCAGATGATACGCATCTCCTGAGCCGTGACCGTGCTGGAGCTGAAGGTCTGCATGTCCACAGCCAGGTGGAAGGACTGCCTGAGAGGGAGGATGACGGTGAGCACCGAGCCGGGGTGCCTGCATGCCCTAGGGTCATGGGGCACCCGGCACGGCCAAAGCCAAGGGAGATGCCTGGAGCACCCCCCAGGCTCTACCTCTGCCATACCTCGGGGTTTGTCTGCTTTGCCCCAGGACACCATCCTCCCACACCGGCAAGCAGACAGGCTCTTACCTGCTCTGCACCATGGTTATGCCCCGCTCCATCAGCGCCTTCCTGTTGGCCATCTGGAGGAGCCAGATTTCCTTGCGGGAGAACAGCCGGATGCCAAACGCTCTCTCCAGGAGTTTGTCGACAGTCGTGTGCTCGGCAATGTTCTGCACGAAAGCCTGCAGGTCCGCCTTGATGTCGGCCCCCTCCAGCTCGGCGGAGGCCACCGAGAGCCTGTACTGCTTCAGCAGGGCCAGGGCGATGCGGTAGAGGACCTTCTGCCCCTCCAGCAGGTAGACGTCGAACACACGGATGGCGTAGTCAAAGGGGAGGTCGTGGAAGAGCCACGACAACCACTCGGAGTAGACCTCAAAGACGTTCTCGGAGGAGCTGGCTATCAGTTTGTGAGCTGCCGGGCAGTGCTTGTTGGCCAGATCCCCAAAAGTCATGCAGGAGGCCCGGTGGGCCAGGAAGGACTGGTCAATGTAGCTGGCGTGGGGGGCGTTGCTGGCGATGAGGCGAGAGATGTTCTCGAAGCACTGAGCTTCGTCCTCGCTGTAGTGCAGCAGCAGAGCCACCAGCGAGGGCAGGATGGGGCTGTAGGTGATGTCGGGGAAAAGGTTGCCGATGCAGATGAGGATCTTCTTCATGGCGGTGACCCCGTCCGGGCTGAGGCAGTACGTGGGCATGGAGCACCCCTCCAGGAAGTCGGGCAGAGGGTGGGAGCTCGCGCTGTGCTTCCCGAAGAGCCGGCTCGCCACGTCCCCGTAGACGGCAGCGTCGGGCGTGACGAGGCGGCAGGCGACCTGCTGGCACAGCCGGTGGTAGACCTGAGCTCTCAGAGCGCGGCTCGCCGCCAGGCAGCCCTCTCTCAGCAGCCTCTTCAGCTCCTTGGGGGGCTGGGTGAGGATGTCCCTGGGGATATCGGCCTGCTGCTCCGGCTCTGGCATCCTGTCCCAGTCCACAAACTGTCCGCAGCCCAGACAGGAGGAGGAGGCGTCGATGTCCCAGGTGTCAGCCTCCGACGTGATCACGACGGTGACTGGAGATGAGCCAAGCATCGCTGTGGGACAAAGACCTTTTCTCCAACATGCTTCACCGCCCCGGTGACAGCATTTCACCCTGCCTGACGCTGCACTGAAAGCCTACAGCACCTCCTGGTATTTCAGCCGCTGCTCTCCCCCCTGCAAAGGGAAGGGTTTCAGGAGGCTGAGCTGCTGGCTTTGCCCTCACACAGGTCCGGTGGCATCAGATGGTCCCTTGGGGGAACCCAGAGCAGGACGGAGCTCTGCGCCCTTCGCACAGCTCCTGCCTCCCCTCCCCAGATGTGACTGGTGTCACTGGGGAGCAGTGGGCTGCAGGGACTGTCCCTGTCCCTGTCCCATGGGCACAACCTCAGGACAGCAGCATTACACCACCGCCAGCCAGGAGCTGGCCCTGGGGCATTGCTGAGAGCCCGGCGCTGGTCGGCAGCTCGGGGGGACCCAACGGGTGGCGGGGACCCGAGCGGTGCTGGGCCAGGAGGGGCCATTGGCACCGCGTCCCCTCCCGAGGGCAGAGCAGGGCGGGAGGCGATGTCCAGGACCAGGCGCTTTGGGCATGGATAGAGCAGAATAAACTGCCCCTGGCTGCTCGGGTGCCTGAACCCGCAGCAGCGTGCGAGGAGAAGGTTCAGCCAGAGGGGCAGGGACAGCCGGCAACACGGCCCCTGCTCCCCACGTCCCCACGCACCCGGCGAGACCCCAGCCAGGCAACCAGGGGCGAGGGCTGGAGAACATCTGAGCAGCCTCTTGGAGGTGGGAATTGGTGCACGCAGAGGGCTGAGAGCTCGGAAGAGCAGAGTTTGAGCTCCTCCTAGGGAGAAACCAGAGGCATTTTCCTCAGGGTTCCCGCGGAGCTCAGCCCCGAAGCCTGCACGTTTCCAGCTGGGGGATTTGCAAGAATCATTATTATTATTATTATTAACTGGCAGCATAAAGTCGATTACACACACATTAATTCCTAGTACACGATGTCAGATGTGCTCGGTTAAGCGGGGCTGGATGGGGAGTCTCGGCTCCCTGTCTGAGGGTCTGCACAAAGCCAGGTCTCTGCTTGGGACCCAGGGGGACACGCGGAGACAGCAGGGCCCCAGCCACACGTGCGGTGACATGGCGAGGGACGGCTCCCAGGCTGGGTCTGGCTCTGCTCGTGCTGTGCTGGCTCAGCTCAGCTCCAGCTCTGGGTCAGGCCAGGCACCGGGTCAGGCTCAGCCCCGGGCCAGCTCCGGCAGGCTCCCCTCTTTCAGCCGTCGGGCTGGAATTAAGGCAGACCAACGTGCTGGAAAATGCTGGGAGCCACACACCCAGCTCCATCACACTTCCAGCCCTAAAATCCAGGCTCAAATGAACAGCCGGGTTGAAGCAGGGTTATTTTTACCTGTAGGTACTGCCACGATTCCCAGCCCCCCCTATACTTGCAGCAGGAGAGCAGCCCTGGGTACCACAACCACAAAATGTGCCACCCCGAGCCCACCTGGCTGCAGGTGCCCAGCCCAGGACGTGTCCCCAGCCTGGCAGCGGGGTGACACCCCGGGGTGTCAGCGGGGCCGGGCACGTGGGCCTGCCCCAGCCCCATTGCTCTGAGTGCCCTGGACGGGCTCCATCCCTGGCGCTCACCCACCTTGTGCGGCGCCGCTGCCATCGCTGTCCCCGTCACCCCTCTCTGGCTGCGGGGGGAAGCCCCCGGCCGCCCCCCCGGGGGCACGGGGCAGGCTGAGCCCCACCTGCAGCATCACCTGCTCCGGGGAGGCCCCGCTGCGGGCTGCAGCTGCTGCCCTGGCTTTTAATGCGCCCTTTGTGCGCGGGGCACGTGTTTGGTGTAAACAGCACGCGGGGAGGAGCGGCTCCGTGCCCGCTCGCCCCTTTGTGCCCGATTCGGGGAGGGGATGAGATAGCCATCAAAACAGCAACACGGCCCTTAAACCCCGCGTTTATTTTTCCCCAAGGATAACCTTTATCTTCACATTCACTCCCAGGCGGGGAGGGTGCTGAGGGGGCGAGGGAGGGACGTGCCATCACCCGTCCTTGACGGGAGGAAGCATAAACACGGCGAGTGGGGCTGCAGCCGCTTCCCGCTGGATTGCGCGGGTCTCGGGGGGGTCAGAAGTGGAAGCATGTGAGCAGCGAGTGCCAGGAACCAGGTGACGAGTGAGAGGCCGGGGCCACGAGGACAAAATGATGCCCTTCTGCCAGGCGCCGTGGGGCCAGGCAGCACCAGGGTGCAGCGCTTGGGAAGCAGCCATAGGAAAAACCTCGGGGTTTGGGGACAAAGCAAGGCCGGCGATGCAAACAGGAGCAGGTAGTGGAGAAACATGGCTTTCTGCAGAAAAGCAGCCCGCTTTCTTTGGGGAGAATCAGGGCTGGGCTGCATCAGCACTTCCAGCACCAGGCACCTTGCACAAGGCTTCAGCATTCCCCAGCGGTGGCAGAGGGCGTTCAGACGGGTCCCCCCCACTCAGTGGAGCCCCAAACGTGGTCATTCCAGGCACATTTCTGTACTTCAGCGTTCCCAGTCTGTCCCGTTTGAAGCTGTTGCTGTTGATTGACTTTGCCTCAAAATGTTTTGCAGGGTTACAACATTCGTGGGCAAAGAGTGAGCTCAAGGAAAAGCTGCAGCAGCTGAAAGGAGAGGAGTGCCCAGGGACGTGTGACCATCAGCGAACCCACGGATCGGGCTACACTTAAAAGTGGGGACTTTTTAAGGCAAATAAGACACTGTATTTTCCTTAAGAAATCACATTTTATTTCTCGTGCTAACAGCTGCTGCTGCTCCCTGCCTCGCCTCCTTCTCCCCGCTTCACACCCGCAGCGCGTCCCCGAGCGCTCGCTGTGCTCCTGTAGCGGAGCGGTGGCGCTGCCCCTGCAGAGCATTGCCTCTGCGGGTGAAGGATCTCCGCCACGACGTGCCAAAACACGGCCTGAGTGACACGGCTTAGCCTGACGAAGCGGGGCAAGGGGCTGCGGGGACCTGGGGGTGCCGAGCTGGTGGTGGTGGGACGGACAGACAGCGGGCTGCTGCACAGCCTGGTGCTGCTGCACAACCTGGTGCTGCTGCTTTGCCCAGGCCCTTGGTGGCCGCGCTCTCCCCGTGTGCTTTTCCTGGAGCAGCAGATGCCTCCCGCTGCCTCCGTGTCAGATTTAAGCACCCCACAGCCCCTGTGATTGTGCGGAGACAGGAGATGGGAGCGAATTAGGCACTGTGCGACGTGGATCTGCCATTTCCTTTGCTTTTAATGGAGAAAAAATGAAATATGCAGAGGCTGCGCTGCCTCCAGCCGAGCCACGCAGCTGGAGGCCGTAAATGTTTCATGCAAGCTGCCTGCACAGCCCAGCCCTGGAGGATTTGGGTGCCTGGGGACCTTGGGGTGCCCAGAGCAGGGCTGCAGTGGTCCAGAAAGGTGACACATTATCGTGCCATACCGAGGCAAGTGCAGTGACAGCCCTGTGTTATGGGGGAGCCCCCGCAGCCCAAATACTGACAGTGCCAGCACTGGGCAGCACCACGGCTTCCCAGCAGCGTGCCCTGCCCGATCCCAGGCGCCTCTTCCTCCTGCTACAGCCACTTCCAAGCTGCTGCAAAAAACCCTAACAAAGGCCTTAACAGCTCTTTGCACTTGGCTCCTTTCCCAGCCTGCAGGTCCCGAGGAAGCCCGTGCTCGAGGCCTGCCAGGCCGTGGTAGCGAAGGTGCCGGCGCTCGGCTCGGTCACGTCGCTGTTATGGGGGCCGGGCACACCGCGAGCTCTGAGCAGCGGCTCCGTTAGCTGACCTGGTTCTTTTTGTGCCTCCCAGCGTACTTTGGCACGCTGACCAAGTGGGGCTTCTTGAGGTGATTATGGCACCTTTTGGCTCCAGCCGGCCTGCTAAAATGTGGGGCCCTGCATCTTGTTTCTCTTTGGAGCAGAATTTAACGACAGCTTCTTCTTGTCCCTAGCTCTGCCTCCTGGAACAAGGGGAGGAAGCAAAGGGCAGGGACAAGCCCCTGACCCCACCGTCACTGCCCTCCTGTTGCCACTGCCCAGCACCAAGGCTTGGGGTCCCCATGGGCTGGGGGACACCAGAGCTGTCCCGACCCTTCCTCTGCTGACTCCATCCCAGCTGTTCCCCATCCCGCTCTTCCAAACCCCAAAGTACAGCATGCCCCGTGACTTCAGTGCATTTTAATCCAGACCGTGATAAGGTGATGGCAGCAGCCACATCCAGATGTCCCGACAGCATCCGGGCTGCCCTGCGCTGCGTGGGGCACAGTCAGGGAGCAGCGGCGCTCTGCGGAGCTGCAGCTGGGGCAAGGCCAGGTCTGAGAGCTCGTCGGTGGCCCTATACAAGCAAAACTGGAAACGTGAAGGATTTCTGTGTTCCTCAGCAGTGGTGACCGGAGGCAGTGCTTCCTGCACACCAGAAGGGCTGGCATCATGAAACCGAGAAGCAATTAGAGGGAAGTGATTGTGTTATACAAATAAACCTTCCTGGCGATGTCTTTGGCATAAACACTGCAGCACCAAGCGAGCAGAACCTGTCCTGGGGAAGGGGGAGAGCAGCGACCCCCGGGCCTTAGGGAAAGTATCGAATGTCCTGATGGCATCCAGGGGATTGCAAAGGTTACTGAGGGGACCCCAGCTGCAGGTGGAATAGCATCTCACCCGGAGGAGATGGCTGGAATGAGGGGACAGGAGGGCTGGGCAGCCTGATGGGTGTGCGTGTATTGTTCTGTCAGCCTGAGGGCCGGGGCAGAGCTGGGGACAGCCACGGCTGCGTGTCCTGCAGCTCCGTGCTGTGTTCTTTGCACCACGTCCCTGTGCACATCCACACCCCTGCGTTGCGTGCTCTGCGCCCCTGTACCCTGCACCATGGAGCACACAGCCAGCACCACCGAGCTGTGCACCTCTGCCCCGACACCTCTGCCCCCTGACACCTCTGCACCTTGTGCTGCTCACCCAGTACCTGTACCCCCTGCGCTGCTGCACCCTGCTCCATACACATGTACATCATTCAGCTCCGTGCTGTGCACGGTGCACCACAACGTACCCCACCTCTGCACCCTGTGCCTCTGCGCCCTTCACTGTGCACCTCTGCACTGTGCACCCCGTGTCACTGCGGTGTGCACTATGCAGCCCACAGCTCTGCACCACACACCTTTGAGCTCTGCACAGTGTACCGTGCACCACTGCACCCTGCAGCTCTGCACCTCTGCACTCCACTCCTTTGGACTCCACACTGTGCGCCGTGCTCCAAGCACCAGGCGCCTGTGCACTGTGCACCACGAACCGTGCACCCGTGCAAACATGCAGCGCGCCCCGTGCACGGTGTGCCTGTGCAGCTCCGCGCTGCGCACCTCTGCAACTCTGCCTGCGGCTGTGCACCTTGGAATTCTGCTCCCTGCAGCTCCGCACCGCGCCCCACTGCGCCCTGCCCTCGTGCCCCGTGCCCCGCGCACACCCGTGCGCTGAGCGCTGCGCCCTTCGCGCTGCAGGCGGGCGGGCGACGCCGGCGGCGTTTGGGCCTCGTCGCGCTCCGTCGTCACGTGACGGCCGCGGCCAGCGCAGCGCTTCCGGGTGGCCGCGATGGCTGCGGAGCCCTGGTGAGCGCCGGGGGGACTGGGGGGGGGGGGGGGGGGGGGGGGGCCGGGCCGAGCCGAGCCGAGCCGAGCCTGAGCCGCTGTCCCCGTCCCCGTCCCCGTGCCGTTCGCAGGCTGTCGCAGCACGCCGCCGCCTGCCGCCTGGCGCAGGAGCTCGCCGAGAGGATCCGGGAGAGGGAGCGGCGGCAGCGCGGCGGGGAGAGCCCGGCGCAGGTACGGGGGGGGGGGGGGGCGGGCAGGGCTCGGGGCTCCCCCTGCGCCTCGGGCGGGGCCGCGCTCCCCCCTCGGCCCTACCCCGAGCACGGCCCCGGGCCGGGACCCGCCGGCAGCCCCTGCCTGAACCGCGCTCGGGCAGAAGAGGCAGCGCCCCCCGGGGGCTCAGGGGGCGGTGTGCACCCGGCCGGGCTCGCGGGCGGCCCTGTCCCCGTTACAGCCGGGCTGCGAGCTGACAGCGGGGCTCCGCACCGCCTTCCCCGGCCCCTTTTGCGGCGGCTTGCAGAACATAAGCGGCGTTTCCGAAATAATTCCTCCGAGGAACCGTTGAGGGCGGCAGGGCGGGCCTCGCACAGCCATGCTTCCACGGAGCCGCCCGGGCTGGGCGTGAGGCGAGGACACGCGTCGGGGGCACGAATACGGCCTCTGGGAGCAGCGCTGCCCTCCTCCCCTCCTCCCCTCCTCCCCTCCTCCCCTCCTCCCCTCCTCCCCTCCTCCCCTCCTCCCCGTTACAGGCAGGGGTTCGGCGGTGACCGCGCTCAGCCTCCAGTGACAAAGCGACTGAAGCTGTACCGATACACTCGGGCAACAGGAGGCCGACGACAAGATTAGCGCTTAATTGGGCCGTGTTTAAAGGGGACAAGGTTCTTGGATGGGCGTCATCGCCGTCTGTGACGTTCAAAAACACAAGAAGCTGTACTGGGGCTGTTCGAAGCCTTTCTTGTACCAGAGCTCCTCAAGGTTATGTTTGGTGGAAACACGGCACGGCTGCCTTATCTCTCCATACAGTCGCTGCTGCCGTGCCCCGTGTTTCCCAAGTGCAGTTTCCCCGTGATCCATCAGCAGTTAAGGACGGATCTCCGGCAGCGTTTGGTTCTACTACAAACAGGCTGCCAGCAGGCAGGGGCTGTTTTCACAACAGAAGGGCCAGTTGAGAAATCCGTGGCTGAGCACTGACACTTTGACTTGTCGGTGCTTCAGCAGACAAAAAGTCTTTGTACGCAGTTTATCTGGTAGGGAGAACCTGAGCGAGTTTTTATCTTCATGGCATTTAACCATGAGAGTGGTTAAAAAAACCCCTCCTTGCTTATTGCTAAATAAAACCAGAGCGTTCAAATGGAAAAAACAAGGGGAAGGTTTCGAGGCAGCGCTGAAAATCTGCAACCTCTGCTCCACTGAGCTGTTCTAAAGCTTCCACCGGCTTCGTGTTACTTCTTTCTTTGTCCCCCTTTAATGGAAGTGAAACCTTTCCCTACGACAGCACGACGTCTGGCCAGAGGAGCGGTGGGAGGCTGCAGGTGAGGTGGTTTTCTGGAAACGTGCACGGGGAGGAAGATCCTTCGTTACTGCACGGCAGAGCTGGGGGCACGCAGAGAGCTGGGCTGCCCTGACGGCGTCTCGCCCCGCTGCGGCTCTGGAGGTGCGCCTGGGGCCGAACCCCCGTGCTCCGGCTGCCTCGGGGTTCGGCTGCTTTTCGTCACCGTTTGGGAACGAGTCCCCCTGGTCAGGGGGATTCAAAGCCCTGAGGGTCTCCGGTGTTCGTGCAGCCCAGTTAGCGCTGGTGCTGTGTGTAGAAGCACATAAAGCTGTAATTAGGGAGACCCGCGGAGTTAATTGCAGCTCCAATGGGCTTTCCTGGCATTCTCGGCGGTTGGAATGAAAAGAAATACCAGTCTGGAGGACAAATTCAGAGGGCAGCGTCAGTCTAATTTGGGAAGGGGAGGGGAAAAGAGGAAATTTCCCGCAAGCCTCAGCCCTGCCTGGAGCCGGGCATGTGAAGGGCTGAGCTGTGCTTCTGGGGAGGGTCAGGGCCGAGGAAGGGCCCGGGGACACAGGTGGGGCTGAGAAGTAAAGCGGGGTGAAGCTGCGTGTCTTTGGGATCTGCCCTTAAAGCCTGGAAGAGTTCAGTGGAGGCAGCGTGTGACCCTGCAGCCAGCTTCCTCTGACCCTGGGAACGAGAGCCAGGGGCAGGAGGAGCTGGCGCCTGTATTTGCGTTAAGGATCGGAGGAGAGGACTGGAAAACATTAAAATGTGCCGAAATACCCTGCCCGTGGAGGAGCCAGTTACAAAGACTTGAAAGAAAGCTCACCGTAAGAAACAGCATCAGCGCGTTAGAGGCGCGTTTGCGCAACTCCTACTTTGTGTCGTTCTGTAAGCGCCCAGCCCCGTTCCTGCGCCGTCCCGTGGCGGCTGCGAGGCGGGCTGTCGTGGCTCAGGACGGGGTCTTTCACGCCAGGAAAGCTGAAGTTGATTTTTTTGTCACCTGTAATAGCGCCGTGCAAATGTAATGTTGTTGTGCCAACGTAACTCGGACAGCTCTCTTCTCTTCCCCCGCAGCTCAATGTGTTTATCAGATCGTCGCTGCAGAATCTCAAGGAGAAGATCGATCAGCTGAGGGACTTGCTGCTTCGGGACGTGTCGATGCACCAAATGTATCCGTGTAAACATCTCCTCGGCCTTCCCCCGGTGTAGGAGAGGGTGCAGAACCAAGCTGTAACTGGAACAGAGCTCTGCCGAGCAGCTAGGGCTTCTTCCTCATTCCACTCTGGGAAGGTTTTGTCACGAGAGTTTTGCCAGGGGTGACGTTTAATATTTTAATTGCAGCTCTAGTGTAGGAAGAGCAGGGAGCCTGAGCATCTCCGGAACAGGCGTGGGGCTGGCTTTGGTTCTGTTCCTGGGGGGGTGAGCAGGATGATCTGGCTCGTCTCAGGCAGCTGTCGTCACCGTGCCTGTGCTCTGTGCCGACACCGCTGCGGTGGGCTGGCTTGGGAGCTAAATTCACTCGTCCGGCAGGAAACATGCTGCTGCTGCTTTTCCTTTTCTCTGGGCTCAGTCGCTGGCTGCAGAGGTGCCGGTAGGTGCACGAGGGAAGGGTGAAGCCTTGTTCAGGGCGTGGGCAGGGAGGTGCCGGCCCTGACTTCCCCTGGCTTAAGGAGCGAAGCGCCTTCAGAGAGCTGTCCGTGTGCGTGGAGTGAGGCAGCGGCTTGCTCTGGTTCCTCTGGCTGCACTCCGGGATGCTCGGACTCGGGGAGCACGCCCGCCTCCCTGAGGACGTGTCCGGCAGCGCTGTGAATGAGCACACGTTTAATTTCAAGCTTACTGTAGCACGAGTCCCTTCAGAGCGCCGGCCTGCTGGGTGCCGTGCTGCCGGCCTCGCGTTAAGCGCTTCTGCCAAGGGAGTGCCTCGGAGCAGGGGAACGCTGCTGCTGCGGCACTGAGCAGACACAGCTCGGCACAGCTGTTGCACAGCCGATCAGCAGGGCTTGGATAGACTTCACAGTCCTTTGAAAAGTCTCTAAATTAAAAAAACAAAGTAATCACTTGTCACCTGTCAGAGCCGCAGCACTTGGTACACCTCGTTGCCGCTGTTGCGGACGGGCCAGCTGCTTTTGAGTAGTGAATGAAAGCAGAACGATGTTGGGTGTAGGATTCTTAATGCTTAAACTGGTTTGGCAGTAAAAAGCCTCCCACCTTCACTGACTGCGCTGGGTGGTGGGCTGGATATCACGTGGTGGTCACTATGAATCTTTGAGGCTGGTAAACTTCAGGGGGAGTTGTTAACAAAAGCAGGTGTCATCCAGAGAGGTAGCACCTTGAGCTGAAACAGCATTGCAGTTATTTTCATGAGCAGGAGGTCAAATTTAAGAACGTAGCGAAGGTTTTATTTTATCCTTGAAAGTTTTCCACTGTTTTAAGCTTGGTCCTTAACCAGGTCTCAGCACCCAGATGGAGGGGGACAGGAGGCAGAATTTGGTGGATGAACTCGTCACGCGGCAGAAGCAGCTCGAGGCGTCTTACAGGAACGAAGGCCCGGAACCAGATGTGACGAGGTATGACGCTGCCTGAAGCGAACAACCTGACTGCACGGGGGGTGGCCGGAGATGGTAAATGATCCGCGGAATTCGTTCACCCCTGGCCACCTGCAGTGCCATTCGCTTGGAAACCACGTGCTTATTTTAGCGGCGATGTCGTTAATGCCTGCCAAAGCTGGGGGAGGACAGGGGACTGGAGGGCTGCTTGGAAGGGGTATTTTTAATTTCATTTTAATTTCATTTTAATTTCATTTTAATTTCTATTTTGGCACGTCAGGACAGCACGGAGTGATGTATTATCGGAACAGAGATGTGACTGTAATTCTGTGGGGGTAGTTCAGCGAGGTGGCGGACTGAAAGACCCCTGAGACAAGAGGGGAGAGCTTTATCTGGAAAACTCGTCTTCTATTAATCTTTTTTCCTAGTGCATGAATACTGAAGAGCTTGTCTTTGAGTGGAAAAGGCAGTCCGAATTATTTTTGTGCCTTCAGTGAGTTCCTTCACAGCTGGGAGAAGTAATTAGGGATAATAGCCTGCAGTTTGTGCTCTCCTTATGCGGGCCCTACGTAGCCTCTTGTTATTGAAACGACTTGGAGTTGCCGTCCTGAATGTGTTCTTAGAAATAATCCATCTCTAACGTGTTCTTAGAAATAATCCATCTCTAACGTGTTCTTAGAAATAATCCGGCCGGGGTCGTCTGTCTGACCAGGGGGAAAGGGAGAGCCTTTCCTTGGAGTGGGAGCCTCTTGTCCAGATAACTATTGGCGTCCTGTGGGTTGGGTTTGGTGGGAGTGACGCAGGTGCCGTGTCCCTAACATCCAGAGCACGGAGCTGTTACACGCCTGGGCAGCAAGAGCTGTACGTGAGACGTCTGTTAACGTGGTTGTGGCAGCTTGCAGGCCTGTAAAGGCAGTGTGCGCTGGAGGAGAAGGATGGGTTGTTTGTCGCCGTTTATCAGCGGACTTCTGAGTTTTGTCTTTCTCCAGCTACACCAACACCAGCCTTCAGCTGAGGAATTCCGCTCGGGAGTGTTTGCTACCTTTGGGTGTGCTTCTCAGGTTTTGGTAGCTGCATTTGCTGTGCAAGCCCGTGTGTGTCTTGCCAAGGAACTCCTTGCGGCTCCTGCACATCTGGGAGCTGTCGTGTCTCCCTGAAGCACCGAGTTGGAAGTGCGCGTTTGCTGAGCGGCACGTTGCTGTGAGTTCCTTACACTTTCCCCTTCAAAGAGCATCATCTCTTTTCACAGCCTCTTCTCGTTCCTCTTCTTTCCCCGTGTTTTCAGTGACATCCCCACTGGTCAAGAGGAAAGGTGTGTGCTGAGTTCCGCCTGGCGCGACGCGTGCTGCCCAGGCAGATACATTCAGGCTGAAAGTGCTGCTCAGCAGCCTCTGTCTCCTCGGCCTCTTTGTCTGCGAAAGCTGATATTAATTTGAGACTCCTTTTTCTTTGACACGTGTTTAAATTGATTAACGAATTAGCTGGCGCTGGAAGGAGAGGAGAAGAGAGGTAGCAATAAATAAATCTTGTTCCTAGCTGGTAGCCAGGCTGCAGCGTACGAAATGCAGCTGTCACTTCCTTCGTCCTTCGCAAGCAAACGCTGCCTTAGCGCGGTGTCAGGGCTCTGAGTGGAATCCATCAGAAGTGACGTGTCTGGGGATAAAATCCCGATGATTCCCTGGGGGATATGCTTTGATCTCTGTTAGGCCTGAGCCAGCGTTTGTGCAGAAAAATGAAAAGCCCCACGATGAAGGAGCGTGGCCTGCCTGTGTCCTGCCTCCACGTACGTGCTCAGACGCTGCTGTGTGAGGAGTCACCGCTGTAGCTCGATCCCCGTGCAGATAGCTGCGCTGCTCTTCCGAGCTTTGTGGGTCAAAACGGTGCAGGAGAGAAGCGGAGCTGCAGTCGGAGTGTGCCCAGCTCGCTGTGTTCCCCCGGTCAATGAAACGACTCGAGTGTGGCCTGCAGGTGGGAAAACTAAGCCTCGTATCTACAAACCAAAAGACGTGGACGTACTTCTTAGGGAATGGCACGTGAATGACCCAGGCACGTTGGTGTGCGTGGGACTTGGCTGCAGCAGGCACAGGGGGCTCGGGCTGCCTGCGGCTCACGCAGGGCGTTGTGCTGCCCTGAAGCCGTGCCCGGAGCTGCCTTTGTGGTGTCGGTCCTGCAGCGTGCCTGAGCAGCGCTTCCTCGCCTCTGCTGCCCCGCGGCGTGGGGAGACCTGCCGCTGAAGGGCTGCAGTACGGCCGTGGGATGCTTGTGGGGTTTGGTTAATTTGGGCTGTGCTTCTGAATGTCAGGCATTTTCTAATGTGCCGCACTCACTGGACCTTTTGTGGCAGACGCTCAGCTCTGCCTTTCAAACATCCATGTGTGAGGGTGCTTCTGTGAGGCAGCGCCTTCGAGCCCTCGCGAGAGCTCCTCGCCTTTTTGCACTTTGTCAGCCCGTGGTCTTGGGACAGGATAAAATGTGACGTGTTTTTAAATCCTCGTGTTTTTTAACATTTTTGCTGATGTTCTTTGAAAACCAGTCCCTCTTCAGCCCTGTGCCCGTGGGAGAGGCGGGTACAGCTTTGATGCTGTCCTAGGGTAAGAACCTGGGCACCGATGTGAGGTTTGTGTCCGAAGGGTCCTGCTGAAAATCAGGTCCTTTCTCCAGCCTCTTTACGTTGTGTTCTTTTAGCAGGTGTAGGAGTTACTCAGAAGTTTCACGGGTCCAGTTTTCTGTATTCTGTAGTGTGTTGCTGCAGAGAACGTAGCATGTGATGGGTCTGGAGAACAAGGCTTACGAGGAGCGGCTGAGGGAGCTGGGGTTGTTCAGCCTGGAGAAGAGGAGGCTCAGGGGCGACCTTATCGCGCTCTACAGGTACCTGAAAGGAGGCTGTAGCGAGGTGGGGTTGGTCTGTTCTCCCACGTGCCTGGTGACAGGACGAGGGGAATGGGCTCAAGTTGTGCCAGGGGAGGTTTAGGTTGGATCTTAGGAAGAACTTCTTTACCGAAAGGGTTGTTAGGCACTGGAACGGGCTGCCCAGGGAAATGGTTGAGTCACCATCCCTGGAGGTCTTTAAAAGACGTTTAGATGTAGAGCTTAGGGATATGGTTTAGGGGATGATTTGTCAGTGTTAGGTCAGAGGTTGGACTCAGTGATCTTGGAGGTTTCTTCCAACCTCGACTTTTCTGTGATTCTGTGATATGTCACCTTTCGCGAGGGTCTGTTGAGCAGCGTGGTGCAGAGCTTGGTGTCTCCCCGCTTTGTTCTCAGCGGGGTGTTCGGTACCTCCAAAGCAGGCGTTTCGCCCTGTGGTTGGTCAGCCTGGTGCAAGTGGATGCAGCCAGTGCAGCACCCGCGGCAGGTGCACAGACGGGGGCCGTGCTCTCACCCCTGGTTCCTCAATGGCTTCGGCATCTCCCGGAGTGCGCTGCAAATGCAGGCGGCTTTTACATCCGACGCTGAGACAACTGACACTTGTAAAATACCGAGTGGGCAACGCTTCTGCAGGGGCTGGGGGCGTGAGAAGGCTCTCGTCTGCTGCCTGCTCTGAGCAGCGCATAAATAACGTGCCTGTTGGAACAACGGCCTCGAGTGAGAGGAGTCCCTGCAGGCTGTGGAGCTGGCGGGTCCCGGGCCGAGCCTCGAGCTGCCCTGGCGTCAAGGTGTTGGGGCAGACGGGAGGAAAATACCAAAATCCCCTGATAATTTCATGCTCCGTTAGAAATGATCAGGGAAACCAGTATTTTCCAGCGCAAGATAACATCAGAGACAGTGCTTATTTTCTAGTGTTGCAAGGCTTGAAATGTAATAGTTCTCTTTTAACTTCTGTAATTAAAAACGGATAAAACTATGCCAGCTATGCTCTGGCTGGCGAGTTCACACCCCTGCCCTGTTCTCCCTTGTAGCTCCGGCTTTCAGGGGTACGGGCAGAGATGTAGGCAGCGCCCGAAAGTCGTGCCAGGAAGTCTGGCTGCAGGTGGGTCGGCCGGCAAGGGCTTTGTCCCCCCTGCGTGCCCGTGGCCCGCAGGGACAGGAGGCGGCAGCGCCCGGCAGGGGCAGGCTGCTGTTTGCAGCGGTGGGGTTCTCTGAATTGCTCACAGCCTTCGGGAACAGCCGGCTCTGGGTTGCAGAGGCCACCGTGTCTGAAGGCTGAAATGTTGAAGTGGGAAAGCTTTACCCACGGCATTAGAAAAATCAGCGCGTGTTGTTTGATGAAGTTCTGGCCGTGACACTTCTCTGGTTTTGTATTGGTTTTCCGTATCTAATCCACCTCTGATGTGACAGCACACATTTTCAGAAGTCTTTTTCTTTCCAGCAGTCCTTCCTTTCATTAACCTTCTTGCACCACTGATCACATATTTATTGTCCCCACGGCCTGTAATTGTGAAGGTTTTGCTAGAATTAATCTTCGTTTACGTTTGGTCACCATTCAGTGAGTTTTACATCCTTTGAAAACTGCTGTAAAGCTATTTCTGGTTGTGAAGTACAGTGGTCTTAATGCTCTTGGTATTGATCCTAACTGACAACTTGGGCCAGAACACAGGGCAGGACGCTCTGTTACTTCGGGATAACGTTCGTTTCCCTTCCGGCGTTGTCGCCCTTAATTAAGATGCAACTGGAATTTTCCAAGAGAAAATCGCACCGTTTGCCCGACTGCCTGAGTGGGGTCACGCAGCGTTTCTGTACTTGGTTTTCAATTGGCCATTTCAGCATCTTCTCCCCTCTTTTCTCCTTCGAGAAGGGTATGTGCAGGCACCATCGGTATGTGCGGGTACCATCACCGAGACTTAGAAGCAGCAGAAATGCCAGTGATTTCCTGTCATTTGAAAGGGAGAAGGGGAAAAAGCAACTACAAACGTCGACTTTCTGGAAATGAAACAATATCAAAATATATGTCTGGAGAAAAGGAATCAAGAATATTCCTCCTCCTGTCTGACCAGGGACTGTATGCACATCACCAGCGAGGAAACACTTTGTGTGTGCCTTAACGTGCCTTTTAGATTTCCTTGAATTTCTCAAAATGCAGAAATTTTTAATGGCCATGAGACACAAGGCACCTGAGGTAAGGACTACCCGAAATAAGTTCTGGAAGAGTGCACAGTCTCTTTGTTTTGGATGTGGGTTAATGTTTTTTTCTGTTTAAATACTTTTCTGCCAAATGTAAGGTATGTAGGTCTTAATCCAACCCGATTGCCAGATAGCACCAAGTGCCTGACGTTCGTCAAGGAGCCGCTAGGCGTTTAAAAGCTTTTGAGAGTCCAGCTCTTGTTTCTGGAGGAGCAGATGCCCTTTGGAAAATGAGATTAAAAACCAGTAATTTTTTACGTGCCTTTAAAATGTCTTCTTGCTGTTGGAAGCTTTCTAGGGTCTTCTGACATCAGTTGCAATTAGCCTTATGTCCAAGCAGATCAATGAAGAAGTTTCTCAGAAGGTGGAAGAAGAGGTGAGTTGTCCACGAGAAACCCGTGCTTGAGAACGCTGGTGCTGGAGCCACGGGATCAACTCAGGGGCCTGGGGCAGGATTTTCCAGGATTCCACGTCTTTGGCCATGTAGTTCCGGGAAAAAATGGTGGTAATTGTCCCAGCGTTTCTCTTGCCCACTGTGCTGTGTCTCTGTGCCTGGTCAAGGGCACTTGTCACCTGGCAGCGTGCGCAGACGGACCCTGCACACAGCCCCTGGGGCTTTGGGGTCCACGTGAAATGCCAGGGGGGTGCCAGGAAGCTGTGCAGCCTTCCCTGCTGAGGTCAGGGCTGTGGTTATGGGAAGACCGGATGCACTTGCATCTGTAGGGAGTAGCAAAGAGATGCTAATTTTTGCAAAGAGATTCCTCTAAACACAGCAGAGGAAGGTGAGTCAAACCCCAGACTTCTGGGTGTTGTGCTCCGGGTTGTGCCTGCTGGCCTGTTATCGGTGTTTAACGCTCGTTAACCTCAGGAAAAATTGTCAGTAGGAGGGCTGCTTTCCAGGCTGAACTGCTTGCTTTACATTTTGCCTCACAAGTTGGCTCAAAGCTCCCTGAAGTGCCCTGCCCAAGGTTGCTCCTGCACCAGCATCGTTCCCGTGGTGTTCTGGCCTGGGCTTTCCGGAGTCCTCGTTGTGCTCCTCGTTGTGCTCCTCAGCCCAGAGGGGTGCGAGTGGGCTCTGGGGTCCCCCTGCTCTGTTCTGCTGAGCACCCTGAGAACTGTTCTGCGGGGTCTGTGGCTCTGCTGTGGCCACGGTAGCGTAAGGAGGGATGGCGTGGAAGGCGGCTGGTGGTACCTGGTAGCTTACTGGCATGGAAGCGTTCGCCAGGGCGTGTGTCTTGGGGCCTGCATGGAAAAGTGAAGTCCCAGGGAATTAACACGTGGGTGTGAGCCATGTCATGAAGGTCCCCGTCCTTGGGGACGCTCCTGCTGCAGGAGCACCCCGTCCAGCCCGAGCAGGCGCGCTGGTCTGACTCTGCCCAGCGTGGCGCAGCTCCCCGGTGGGTGCCTGCTGTCCGCACCAGCTGGAGCTGCCGTCCTGCCCTGCAGGAGCTGCCCCACGAGCGTCGTGGGCAGGAATCAGTGGGCTGGGACGTGCCGCGGAGCAGCCGTGCCTCCCGGGAGTGCTGCCAGCCGTGTAGCTGGCGGGGAGTTTGTGGTTTTTAAAGCCAGGGGACCAGTCGGAACTGCAGGCAGGCGGTGCTGAGCAGCACAGCGTCCCCGTGCATGACAGGCGCGCTGCTTCCTTCTCGCTCATGGTGCCGGCGCTGCCCGTCCCGTGGGCCTTGGGTCTCCCTGGGTCTTCTGGGGACAGCCCCGTTCGGGAAGGTGCTGGCGGCATTCGGAAGAGCTTGTGCCCGTGCCATGTCTCCCGTTTGTTTTTTCAGGGAGCAGAGCGTTTGTTCTGTAAGTCAAAATCCCATCCTTGTTTGGTTTACTTGCTCGGAGCTTCCTAAAATTCCCGGCCTGCCGGTGTGAGCAATTAAACGGTAAGTGAGCGAATACCGCCCTCCTTTCGGAGGCTGACCTGTTCTGCTAAGCAGAGGTGCTCGGAGCGCTTCAAAGACTTGTACTGTACAACTGTATCGCTGAGGGGATGCTCAGGGCATCCTACAACCGACTGTCATATGACCCAGGTTTTGTTTCAAATTCAGTCGTGCCGATCAGTCTTCTAAAGCCGCAAGCCTTGCTGTGTGGCCTTGGTCTAAAGTAAGCGCTGGTTGACTAATCTAAGTTACTCGGGAAGTTTTATAGGAATTATCGGTGAAACAAAGCCTTCTGAAAGATAAGCCCTCCCTTGTTAAGCAATGACATAGCTCCCTGATTTGAAACCCCATCATCTTTTATACTTGGGCACATTGCTAAGCCTCATAATTAGTTAAATCTGCTCCTATAATCAAAAGCTATCCGCACACTCCACTGCTCTGTGACGGTTTCAAAGATTTACGTGATTAACTTGGCGGAGGCGGTGGGTGGCTAATTGGATAAGCTTTAATCTTCACACCACCAAAGCGAAACACGGGAAGATCAGAGGAAGGAGGAAGTTAGGCTGTGTTGTGTGGGAAGGTAGTTACCAAACATGTCAAGAAGATTATTGTAACGAGCAGACCTGTTGTCATGACCCAACCGACAAGAATAGGGCAGGTTACTGGGGGGGGGAGGGCGCAAATTATTTCAAATTTGCTTGCCTTGGCTTTTTGGACAGGCAGAAATAGTTGTGTTCTTAGCGAGCAAAGAGCTTTGTGTTCCTTTTGCTTTATTTAAGCCATTCTGTCAGGTGTTGTTAACCCCAGATTGTGTGTGCTTGCTAATTGCACTGCTGCACGGAGCGGCTGGAATGAGCTTTGTCTCCAGAAGCGCAGCGTGGCCGTTAGGCTTAGCTTTGTGAACCCGGGAGCGTGGCCGTGAGACTACAGGAGTCAGAGTGGGCTTAGCCCTCCGAGGCGATGGAGAAATCTAGGTAACGTATAAAATGATGTTTCACAGTTACCTCTAATTAAACCCGATCCCAGCTCAATAAATACCTGTGAGTTTTCACGGAGGCACAGAGACCTGAGTGCAGAAATCCCCAGCTCCTTGTTCCGGGTGTTGCCCGTGACAGCCGGGCGGTCGCTGGGACAGGGAGGCCAACAGGGTGGCTACGAGAGATTTTGTGATGGACAGTAAGCACTTGGTGTTGTGGGAACAGAAGTCATTGGTCCTGACAAATCCATTACCTTGAGATGTTGTTCAGTGAGTGCGTTTAAATTTTAAGCGAGAAGAAATCCGGGCTTCTCGGATTTAATGGCTGTGAACCCAACACGAAGCGTGCGGCGCCGCACACGGATGTGTCTGATACATGGGTGTCCCCAGACTCACATGAGGGAGACGGATCGTTTTCAGCAGTGTTGATTCATCACATGGCCAGGAGATGTCCCTCGTTCACCGTAATTCCTCAGGGATCTGCTAGGCACAAACTGTGGCTTTTCCTTAAATCCCTTTGCTGTAAAACTTCGGTCACCCTTCCGCGGAGTTCTGCGGTAGAGCCGTGCACTGGCAAGACGCGTGCAGTTCTTCCCGTCTGGACCGACCCTTCTGGGCCTTTGACTTGCTCTGATGCAGGGTTTTGATCACAGGGTGATACCAAGCATGTATTATGGCCATGTGGCGTTTCAGTGCAGGCTGCAGAGAAGGGACCTGGGCTTAATTAAAAGTTAAATAAATAACATAAATGAAAGAAAAGGTCTTAGTGTAACAAAACGCACTTCTGAGGTTTTGGGAGAATTGCTTGAGAGGTACTGAAAAGGCTGCCTGCTCTTGCTTTGGTCATGAAAATGATTGGGGAAAGAAGAGGGTGAAGAGAAAAATGAGAATAAAAAGCCGAGTTTAGAAAAGCAAAGCAGGGATTAATCTTATTTCCACGCTGCTGTTGAGGATCCAGTCTCGTCAGTGACTCTTACCCCCAATCAGATTTGCGGTTTGGGGTCCAAATGTCTCGCGGGCTGCCATGAAACGTTCATCTTGCAGCAGAAACAAATGAAAAGGAGGAAACCAGAAATCTGGAAGCGAGAAAGTATTGAAGTGGCATTTCACTCTGCTGCTAGGATGTATGGGCCCTGGGCATGAGAAACTTGCTTTCTGTTGTCACCGGGGAAGTGTCTGTAAGGCAAACACCCTCAGTCACGAGTGCTTCCAAAGGAAACCTGAACGTCGTATAGTTTTTCCTGTTGTGTGTGTGTGTGTGTGTGTGCGCCTGTCTTCATGTTCATGGCAGACCAGGAACGCAGGGAAAGGTTCTCTGATTTGTGTCTGCATTAGTGTGCTGATCCTGTTCCTGCTGGAAGCTTTCAGGCTGTACCTCGGTGTTTTTAGAAGCCTGTGTCTCCGTTGCAGAGCAAATAGAGAATACGTTGACGTCCAGTAACCCTTTTTGCTTTGTAGCAGTTCTGAATGCTGCACGTTGTACATGCTGGCAACGTACTGAATGTGAATAGATGGTAAAACGGATGGTATGCATCTCACCATGTAGCTTAATTGTTTGGTGCAAAATTAATTCTCTTCTCGCTTTGCTGCTTTCAGGCAGCGTTGTGGAGCTTGCAGGACGCGTTTGCTGTTGGAGATAAGTGGATTCTTTCTGGCTAATTTCTTCCATGACAGCAGAGAACGGCGTGGAGTAGGACAGATACTTGCAGTTCCGTCTCTGCCAGCCGGTCTTGCGTGCATGAATTAGAGTGTGTGGGTTTTGTTTCAAACTTGAGCATTATTTAATGAAATTATTTTCAGATCTAGCCTCATGACCGGAGGGATCAAACGAGGTGTAACCAACCCGTGGCTCTTGGAAGAACCTGAGGAAACCAGAGGGCTTGGCTTCCATGATATCAGGCAGCAGCAGAGGAGGATCATAGAAGGTAAAAGAGTCTTTTTGTATGTTAGGAGCATCACTAAGACTCTGTGAGAGCCCTTGTTAGAAAATCCACGCAATAACCGCCACTGAGGTTTTATTATCTGGAGCTGTCAAACGTGATACTTCAGGTGGCTGTCCCTGTGTTAGCAGGGGCGGTGTGGTGCTTGCAGGGTTCTGAACTGGAAACATCTTCTCAAAGCAGCTTTTCAGAGCTATCTCCCTTTGGATTGAAGTGAGTAATCTGTGCCGTGACAGGGGAGGAGAAACCACTGAAACAGTTAATTGTGTTTCTGAGCACATAAACTCGTGAGGTTTCTTTACAGCCAGATGCAAGTAATGCAAGGATTGTCTTTTGTCTGCGTTTTAGTGAAGCTGAGCGAGTAATTCCTGAGTATTCCTTGATTTAACCCTGGACAGGTGAGATTTTCACAGGACTAATGTGATTTTGCCCGTAGTTATGGTTTAAGTTGCAGGGGAGATCTCATTAACTGCACTGACCGTAGCGGTATTACTGCTGGGCTTCCAGCGAGGTACGTGTTAGATGTGTTGTTGAACTGGAATTGGGTAAGAATTAACTGGCCTAAAAGGATTTTGGCCCTCGGCATCCATAAGGAATAGATTCCTTAACTTTAGCAGTGTTGGAAAGCCTCTGCCTGAGGACCCCAGGTGGGTAATGAGGTAATTCCTGTGTAATTAAAGTATTGGAAGTGATCAAGCGAAATCAGTCTCCAGATAAGGCCCACTCGGGTCTGCGTGCGAGAAGAGGTTAGAGCTGCGGTTCAGGAGAATGGCACGATCTCTATTTGGATGCCCCAGGAGAAACCTCAAGCTCCAGGTTTGATTACATCCCAGATATCCCTTGGGGGAGGCTAAAAAAAGGTGTTGGTGGCTAGGCTTTCACCCTGCTGAAGGGAAGCAAATGGGTTCTGACCATCCCGGATGGCTTTTGGCTCTCTGGCTGCAGCCAGCTGCCCTCTCAGGCAGTCTCGCCCTGCAGCGTTGCTGCTTTTCACTTTGTCAGCCCGCTGACAGCCCTGCCTGCAGCACCTCTCCTTGTCCTGCCTCGTGACTTCGCTGGGCACGGAGAGCTGCACGCCGCGGGGAAGGTGCTGGCCGAGGGCTGTGCAGCACCCCCGAACTGCAGGAGCAGAGGTAACGTGGGGCTTCCTAGAGGAAGGATGCAGAGCTGATGGGAGCACCTCAAACTTCAGCTGCCCCCGTTGTCCCCTCGGCCCCAGGCTCTCTTCCATGCGCTCTGTATCCTCTTGCAGCTTTAAAAATCTATTTGAATTCTTTGGTGCTTGCATCACCTGTTTGTCTTTTATTCATGTTAAAAGTTTCTTGGAAAATTTAAAAAGGCTAATCAGGGATGTGTATGTGCGTGCCAGGAAATCTCCTACATCTATGATTGAGTAACAGCTGGATGTTGAATTCTTGGATTTTTTGGGACCCCCAGCTAAATGTCCCAGCCAGAACAGACAAATTAATTACCCATCATTCACATTATTTTAGGATTCATTTTCGTGTTGTGTCGATGTCTTTTTCTTAATACCTTTTAACTCTTTAAACACCGAGTAGATCTTCCTTCACTTCTGCACCTTTTGTGGTACGTTGCCTGGCCTACTGGCAATTTTTTTCACCTAATTTCATGTAATTTCTGATGCAGAGCAAGATGCTGGACTTGACGCTCTTTCTTCAATCATATCCCGGCAAAAGCAAATGGGACAGGAGATTGGGAATGAGCTGGATGAACAGAATGGTAAGAACAAGAGCCACAGAAACCTATTTATACCTCATTTTTGTGTGCGACTGTTTCATTTCTTTTAGTCTTCATACAACTGCTTTGCTTTTTCACCCACAAAGTAACAAGACAATACTCTAAAGGTTCCTGTAACGACAACTCCTGCAGGTTCCATGCATTCACGAATTGTTTCCTTTGCCTCACTTGTGCGTAAAATTTGTAACACTTGGTATGTTTTTATGAAAACTGTCTTTGGAAAAAAAAGGATTGGAGGTTGTTTGTACATAGTACAAAATTAATTTTATGCTTGGATCTTCTGCAGTTTTCAGTGATTCTATTCTAATGACTTTTTTTTTTTAATGGCAATCTTTTATTTGTTTCTGAGCTTCATTTGAACATTCTTACTCTGCGTCTTTAGTTATTAGCTGAATGGAAAAATCTTGTGCCAGCAATTGAAGGAGAAGCCTTGTATTGTTTGCTGCAAATAATTTGGATTTTGAAGACTTCGTGAATTGAATGTAGGATCAAATTAAGTGCAATATTGCAATAGAACAGTACCTATCTTCTTTAAACTGAGCCAGTATCCAAATGGTGGAATTGCTCTCCTGTTAAATACGCTTTGTTACTCACTTAATTGTTTGCCTGACATCAGCTGTCCCTAGGAGAGCAGATCCTGTAGTCTCTCTGACTTTTTCATTTCTTACAATATGGTAATAGTTCAATTAGAGCCTTGGAGCCCTGCCAGGCCTCTCCCTTGCACAAAGACTTGAGCCATATGGTTTATCTTGGGGTTGTGTTGTGCTTAACCACCGAGAAGGTAAATGTCCTTTTAGTTGCTAATAAATGATACGCTTAAATCGTCTTCTTCCTGGACCTGTTTTCCCCTTGTATTTCTCGGCATGCCTGCTCGTAGCGAGGGGGTTCCCGAATTAACAATCACGTAACAGAAAGTGCTGCCTGGGAGCTCCGTTCCGACTGAGTGAAGGGAGGCTGCGGCCTTCTCGTGTTTGCCTTGTATACATGTTCTGGCTAAATCCAGGAGGGATGAGAAACGTCTAGAATATGTCATTGTTAATCTGAAGATTGTTAAGAAATGGTTTGCACAGCTGGGAGAAACTACACTTAGTGCTCTCGTCATATTTTGATCCTCTGCCTCATCTGAGTAAAGACATTTTCAATTAGAAATCTCGGTTTCATAAGTTTCTTCTATTAACCGTTGTTTAAAAAGTCACATTAATTGTTTTTTCTCTCTAAATAGAAAACAGGTGGGAAGCAAGAGTGTGTTTACTAATTCTTTGTGAAACCTTGGTTTCTCATCAGGAAAATATATAATCTGTGTCCCATTTCCCTCTCTTGGGGGTCGGGGGAGGTTCCCAAATCCTTATGTTCTGGGACTCTGAAGGTTATGTGCATTGTACCATCGCATTGCTGCGTGATCATACCAGGCTTTTTCTAGCAATGAAGCCTTGAAACGTCTCTGAAATTGGGAATGTATTTAACCCTCCTTTTCACAAATAGTGCAAATAATGCCAGTTTTGTTTGACTTGCTTGTCTTGCAGATATTTACAAAGCCTAGAGTAAAATTCTTTGTTTTCGTATGAGCTCTTCTGGGACCTTCAAGCAACTCTTTCTCAAAAGAAAAGCTTTCCCAAGTGCTGGGGGTAAAAAGTGGTGAGGATTGCCTGCTGCTGGCTGCAAGGGCAGGGAGAACGCAGAGTTGCCCGCGCTGCTCACTGCCCCAGAATCTACCGGTCACGCAGAGCGCCTTGTTTATAGATCTTTGGCACCCCGAAAACGTAGGGAAGCAATCTGACTCCTGCAGACGGAGGGTCAGAGCGCTGAGTGCTTGGCTTCTCTGCTACCAAGCAAGCTGAACTTCCATGTTTTCTCTGACTTGCTGCAATTCTTTGTTTTTGTGGATGTGGGGGATACGGTAGGGTGTTTCATGCCACTGGCACGCTGGAAAAGCTGAAATCCCTAGCAATATTTTCCAGCGTCTACTTTCCCTTTACGCATCTTATTTTATGCCCTGCGCTTAATTGTCCGCAGACTTTTCTCAGGCACTTTGCCAACATTGTGTCACTATTACACTGTCAGGTTGATGAGCATAACTGCCCTGTAATTTCCCCTTGCTCGGAATCTCTTTCCTTCCTCGTGCTGAGTGATAATGGCATCGTCTGTGTTGTGGCAAGGCAGGGGAAGTTCATCTTCATTAAGTGCTGCATCAATATTTCTTTTTATTTGAATCAAATTTTCCATCAAACGGCATGCTTCTGCGGGAAGCTCGACTTCCACATCGCTAACCTGCTTTGGACATCCCCACCTTCTGCAACTGATTAGGTACCTTTAGCTCCTTCTGGCTTTGGAGCTAGAGCTCGTGATAAAGTACAACTTAATTCAGAAGTAGCTGATGATGTCTGATAGTTAACGCAGCACAATTCAGAGCGCTGGGTAAGTGTAATTATTTTCCAGACAATGTGCTTTTTTCCTTCCCTAGCAGTTCAGGCTCTCTGCTCGCGGAGCTATTTGCGCTTCCCAGTTCTTCAGGCTAGCCGGAGGCATTTTCCCCTGAGTGCCAGTTGGTGTAGCTGTGCATTTGCAGATTCTCCAGCCGCAGAAAGTAGTGGAGGCATCCAGATTAATTATGCAAAGTTTACTTCTTGAGTAGAGCTGGTACGTGTAAATTCTTTTGTGTTTGTTAAGTGACTGAAAAATGATTAAACTTCGCTTTTAGAAGGGTGGTTACTTGGCACTATCTATTTTTGCTTCACTGGTGGGCTGACAGGCATGACAAGGAGTAATGCTTCAGGTTTGTAAGAGGGCATCTCAAGGCATCCTGGAAATGAGCCTCGCGGGGCGGCTGCTGCCATCTGGGGAAGTTTGGGCTCTGCAGAGGATTTGATCCCTCTCCTCGGGCAGCCTGGGGGACGCTGGCTTCCTCTGAGCCCACCTTTCAGCCGTCCCAGCCGGCAGGCACCGAGAGGGATTCCTCCACCGCGATGCCTCCAGCCTGCATCGTGCACCCGGCTCAGGACGGAGCGGCCTGGAAAAGCCTGGTTTCTCCCCGCTGATCATAAGTGAGCCTGGGCTCGGACGGAGGTGGCTGCTTTGCAGACATCTGCCCTGAGCAAATGAATCCTACCCTTTGATTTCACTGCGACGCTTCCAAGTTTTAATTGGAGTCTCATGTCATCCTTTACTCAGATTTTCATTATAGCTCTGTCCTTGAGATTTTATGGCTCTGCGCTAAGCCGAGGGTCCTGTTCAAACCTCCTGAGCGTAGTATTTTGCGCTGATGAGCAAAGTAGAAGCAGGGTACCAGGAGACATTGTTTTTTTTCCAGCCTCGGGAGTCTGCTAGCAGTGGGAGAGATGGGGGATTAGCAAAAGAATTTTCCCATCGTTAATTCCGATTTTGGCCCCAGAAAACTTTGTGTATTCCTTTCATCTGTTACATGAAAAAAAAAAAAGGCAAGAAAATAGTGCAAATGTCCTCTGGCCCTGTTGATGAGGCAATCTAATCTAGTGCAATAATTTTGGAAGAATGCTTTCAGAAATTCTGAATGCTGTTTGTTTTACCCTTATAGAGATGTTGTTTTCTCATTGTGGCGTGCTTGCATGAGAATATACAACCCTTAATGATGAACGGTAAATACTGGTAGCTTGCAAAATTTGTAGCGTTTGGCATTTTTACCGGATTGCTCCCCGTTTGGTATACAAATGGGATTCTTTTGCTTCCTGCCCCTTTAAAACTTGTCAGAGCACAAATACGTTCATAAATGGATGAGCTGCAAAAAAAGACGGCTGTTTATGTCCTTTGCTGGTCAAGGGAACGCTGTACACAGAGTGAATATTCAGGACGTTCTTAGCCAAAATGGCTCGTAAGTGAGCTGTGCTAACGCTGTTGTGATTACGCAGTTATGTAAGGTTTTTAATTTCTCACCAGTCAGATTTCTAAAACCAACCAAAAAGCATTAGCTGCCTTTTTTGTTTTATTAATAGCTTTGTGGATAGGTTGCTGTGTCTTAGCGGACAGCGTGCAAGCCCGAGGTGCGCTCGGCTCAGCCGTCCCTGTGACCCTGACACGGCGCCGTCCAGGCACAATCTGTTGATGCCACTCGAGGCTGGAGCTGGTGGTAGCTCCGTGCACACGTACAGAAGTATTCCTGTGAAATCAAAGAAAATGAGTGAGAGGATTCTTGGTGATGCAGTGGCTTGTTGAGAACAACTTCTACATCAGGGGTCCGACATCAGGGATCCGATTCGGACCTCCTGGGGCAGTCTTCCATCACAAGTCCGTCGCTTCTGGTGCAGGGAACCCACGTGGTATTTGTGAGATGCTCCTCCTAGAAGTTCTTGTACATGGCTGTTGCATAATCAATCAAAAGGGAACCCCGAAGTAGTTTCGTGTTTCTGTTTATTACGAACATTTTGATGTAATACAAACTAATTAGTATTGTGTATGGAGTATGGGTGGGTTACGAGACTAAAACCGATAGAGCAATGGATGTATTACCTCATTGTTAGGATTAGTTTGTAAATAAGAAATGATTAAAGATTAAATTTAAAATTTTAAAAAATGTTCATCTTGTCTAAACAGTTTTCATCAGACAGAGTACGATCCGGCACCCTTTGACCCCCCGTGTGAGGTGGCTCGAGTCTTCTGCTGTGGGTTTGAAGGTGTTCAGCGTTCCTGGAGAAGCGCTGAGCGCCGGCAGGTTCGGGTTCTTGGGAAGCCTCTGAAGAGGAGCATGTGTTTTCAATGTTCAGATTTTAAATAACCGTCCCTAGCTTGACTGACCTCATACAATGCAGATAGATTTTTATTTTGCTTCCTGAGCTTATTGTATAGAATAGAAATGCCTTCAGTTTTATTGGGAAACGCTCTGTCTTTATTGCATGCTGTTTAGTTGGAGTTAACCCTTCTTAGGGGAAAAATTAACACCCGTGTTAAATGTTGCTTTTTGTCATCAGTGATCTGAATAGGGGAATACTCAGTCTCAATATGAACACTCAGAAGTTAGGGAATGCCAAAAGTGAGGTTAGATGACGCTCTCCTCGTGTATATTTCTAGGCTTAAAACAATCACGTTTTTTCTGCAGGTCCTGCCTCGCTTTGTGCATTCGACTCGATCTCTTCTGGGTTGAATTGAATTTATGTAGTGATGAAAACAGTTTGTCAAGTCTCTGCTCCACTTCTTCCAGGTGTGGGGAAATGTTTAGTGATTAAGGTAACAGTTGTAAAAGGTTTTTATGGCAGCAGCAGCAGAACACTGCCTTAGCGTATAAAATTATCTCTGCTTCTGCTGGGAGCTCTGAGTGACGCTGGTTAACCCCTCCCAACCGAGCTTTCTTGAAAGTGATTTCCTCCTGAGTGTCCGACCTCAAGGTGCAGGGTCTGCAGAGGTTTTGACACTGGTGCTTACCAGAAATCGGTGAGGACCGTGCCCTGGGTGTAATGGAGTACAGGGCAATGCGAAGTACTGGTTGGAAGGACAGAGGAGGGTTGCTTTGTATGCGCAGCTTTGTGAGAGGTTCAGAACCTTATTCACTGGACACCCAGAATACACCTTAACTATTAATTTTCTTGTTTCCTTCTGAGTTGGGACTGATGGTGTTTCATACCCCAAGGAAGCTGTCAAAATCAAAATAAACTCATTTTACTGTCAAGAGGGTTGTTGGAGGGCCTACAAGGAGGCTTTTAACTCTCCAGAGCAGAGTTTGAGCGGTGTGCAGTCCGGCGGAGATGCAGCCTTGTGCTGGGTGAGGAGGACAGAACAAAATACTCAGTATCTGCCAAAGAGTTATAAGCCCTGTCTGTGCTGCCTGCTGAAGGCCATATGCAATGAAAACTTAGGTTTTCATTTCTTCAAAATGAAAAAAGATCTACACAAAACAGCATTATTTGTAGCATTTCCTAACCTTTTATGTAAGTGACTTTGCTGCTTCGGTGTTTCCTGTGTTTGTGCATATGTAAAATTTCCTGCCATTCTTAAACAGAAAACTGTCAAAACCTGAAAAGTGCAGTGTGGATCTGCCTCCAAACGTGGGTCAGCAGCCAGATGAGAACACCTACGCAGGGCCCTCTGCAGCGGGGGCTGACGGGGTAATTTTACCGGTGTTGGATGATGCGGAGCAGCATGGGAGGTGTGAGCTGTCTTGCCAGTGGGCTTCCCGGACAGTTGCTGACAGCAGCGTTAAGAATGAGGCGTAAGCGGCTTTGTGTTCCCTTTCAGGCTCTGGTAGGGTGGGTTTCCAGCAGCCAAACGCTGCTGGGAGCTCTGGTGTGACAAAGGGCCATTTTAAGTATTGATGGGAGACCTGCAGTGGCTCTCGCTTTTAAGAGTCAGGTGTGTCAAATAAGCTTGAATTCATTCTCTGGAAGAGCGTTACGAGTAGGGGAAAAGAAGTAGACATCAGTTTGACTTATGAGACAGAATCAAAACCATTCTTAAGACATTCTTGTAAGTCATCCATGGCAGCGTGGGTTCAAATGAGTCATCTTCAATAGATGTGAAGTTGATTGGATAATTATACTCAGAAATTTAGGACTGGTGATTCATAATTGGATTAGAAGGCTGTGTTGAGTTGGGCTGCATAGGTCTCGCTGGTTCTGTTCAGCTCCTTCCTTAAGGACACAGATGATGAAGTATGTAGCGTGCTTATTCAACGCCCATGTAATACAAGAAATGGGAAAGACTGCAGCCAGGCTGGGAGTAGTGCTAGAATTCCTCCAAATGATCTTGACAAATTAGAGTGAAATTCAGTCAGGCTACCTGCAAAGGGTGACACTTCTGCGAGGATTAATCTGATTCAAAATGAGCAACCAATTCTTAGGGGAAGAACTTGGGGAGTATAGTATATGGGGTCACAACCTGAACATGACTGAGTAGTGTAACACTGTGGAAAAGGCCCTGTGCAAACCACTGCTGCCTGGAAAATACGTGATCCTGATCGCCTTGGCGCTGAGAAGGGACAGCGTGCAGCTTGTCCCGCGCTCTTCAAGGTAATGTGGGCCAGGTGGGGATGGCCCCAAAGGCAGGCAAAAGCGTGACATAACCACTGAGGTGTGACCCACAAGGGAGGATGGACTCTGTGGGGGTGGCTCCGCTTCAGGAGGTGAGGGCCGGGACAGGAGCGCGAGGTTCCTGCAGGCCGAAGCAGGCTGCTTGGAGCAGGCCCGCGGAGCAGGGAAGCCCCAACACCAGCAGCGAGGCCGCTGGCATCCGGAGGTTGTGTGATGTCTTCGGGGACATGTTTGTGCCTGACAGTGGCGTTGCTTGAGCAGGAGATGGAGCAGACAGCTTCTTACTGTCTGCTGTGACCTCCTCCAGCTTTTTCTTTCCCTCCTCTTCTTTTCTGCAGCTTGGCTTCCTTCACACTTGTCCTTCTCTCACTTTTATTGAGCTGGTCTTTAATCTCCCCTTCTGAATGTCTCATCCTTGCTTTTGAAACCACCCTTCAGTATTCCAGCAGTCTTGCTCAACTGGTTCCCCTTCTGGGTCCTTTTCCATCTCCCTCTGACTTGTGCTAATGGGAAGGCATCGCGGTACTGCAGCTCCTGAGGCTACTGGAGAGTCTTAACATGGAGAAAGCAGCATTGTTCCGAAATGGCTGAGAAATTTTGGCTGAAACTTTAATATATTCTTTTTTAAAAATTCATCTGGAAGCAGACATCCAAGTTGGGAATCTCGAGCCCGAGTCGTAAAAGTTTTTCATCATTCTGAGCAACTGAAAATAGGCCTTCTCATGGGAAGCAACAAATGGCCTTAATAGCGGGTCACGCTGCTGAGCCCGTGTGCGTATTTTTGTTATGCTCCGTGTACACACAATCGTGGGAGATGATACTTTTTCTTTCGCTATTTTTTCTAGCTTTATGCAGTGCTTACAGAAACAGATAAACCAGCAAGGCACAACCTGGATGAGGATGAAAGCGTTACACTTCTGAGATTTGCCTGGGCTCCTACATGCTAACACACATACACAATGAGCCTGTCTGGCCTCTTGGCACGCAGAGCGTTTTTCCTTGAATAGTTCAAGCCGTAAAATAACTGTTCAACATTTGTCTTCTCAATTATGTGGATTTTTCCACAGTTAGTCAATCCCTACCTCACCCATACCGCTGTGTGGGGGGGAAGCTGTCTTCCTTCATCTGTCTTCGTGGTGATCCGAAATGCTGGGCAAATTACTGCTGAGGAAAAATTAGTTTCTAACTTTTTTTTTTAAAGCCTTGCAGGATTTCGTGATAAGAATTATGAGCTTAAACGTCTTGATCGTTAAGTCTTGTCGTTCGTTTTGTAGCAGGACTTACGGAAAGCTGTAATAGGGATGTAAGCCTCAACTTCCAGCAAAAGAGAGGTTTTTCCCCATCTGCTTCTTCAGGCGTTTGATTTAAGCTGTTTAAAAAGAAAACAAAACCGAACTGTAATTGTAGATATTTTAACACTCTGATGATTTTTTTCCATGTTAATTTAGCTTTTCCCTGTTCAAAATCACAAATTGAGACCGTAGAGAGGGGATTTATTTTCCTAGCCTGCTCTCCTCCTTCCTTACGGTGGCTGTCTGTCATGCATCGGAAAGCAGCCGAGAGGCACAAGCCCAGCCTGTTCTCCGTTACTGCTCCTTTCTGGTAAATTGCATACCTGTCTGTGAGCAACTGGAGTTGTACGTCCCAGCCTCTGCTTGTAGGAAAGAAAGGCAGAAAATAAATTGCCCCCGGTAGAACTGCCTGTCCCAGCAGCCCTAGGAGACTGTTGTGGCAGTTTTTGTAGAACTTTCTTTATTTTACCCTCACAGATCAGCCTCTGGTATTATCTGCCTGGCTCACTCTCCATGAGTACTGTCTTTTTTTTTTTAGCTGAATCTGGGAAGGTTTTAGTTGCATGCTACAGACTGTGTCCCAAGCTGTTTCTAGCTTGTTCTCTGTAAGCTTGCGTTCGGTGTGAACAGGATGTGTCTGAGGCGTATTCTGCTTCAGCATTTTCAAATGATGAGATATCATCGCTGTCTCTGGGCAATATTTTACTCTTGAATCATTAAGCACTACTTAATTTAAAAATAAAGCAGTATTTTTAGGCTATATCCTATTAGTGGCAATGAAATGCAGCTTGGGAGTTTAGACTTTATAAGACTAACTTCAGCGCCTCCTCTGTCTCTTCCCTTCTTGAGGGGATTTTCTGAGGATTTCTGGGGAGGCAGTGGGTGATTCCTCTGTCCTGCGTCACTTGATAACTCGCGTGCCTAAGCGTTATTGGGAAGCAGGTAATGTTCAGGCTTAGAAGAAAGTCATGCTTGGTAGGAGCCATATGCTCTTGCGTCATGGTGATTTTGGTGAGCGGGCTGCTGGATGTTAAATCGGCTTTTAATAGATTTCCCAGAAAGCTTGTAGGGTCAAAACCTGAACGGTTACAACACAGGAGAGAATAAGAAAACCGTGTTACTGGCCGAGTTGTTATCGTGAGGTATTGCTGGAATCCGGAGAGTGCTTTGAACCTAATCTACTCACCGCTGAGTCAGTTGGTGAATTCTCTCCTGCAGATTCTCCTGCATTTCTCATTATCTCCCGATGTGACTCGAGCTCATTTCTCCTCGTGTCTGAATGAAGAAACTCTCCTTGCTGTCTCTCCTGTTCTCCTGAGGAGAACGTGTTACTGCTCGGATGCTTTTGTGGAGCCCTCCGGTGAGCTGCCCGGTGGTGCCTCGCTGTGCCTGGGGCTGCTGGCGCTGGCTCGGCCGACACCGAGTGGTGCTCAGAGCAGCTCACAATAGGGTTCGGTGTCCCCAGGGGAGCTGGGCTCAGGGTGGCAGCCAACAGGCACCGCTTGCAGGTGCGGCACTGGGAGGAGGATCCGCCTTGCAGTTTTGAGCTGCCGGATGCTGCTTTTTAACGTGCCGGTGCCAGAGAGTTCAGCGCAGGGGCCGGGGTGGCTGTGTCTGTGCGCAGGGGTTTCAGCACCGCCCGGGTTAGACCCTTTGCTTTAGGGGCAGGTAGGTACAGTGTGAGAATCAGCTCGGGTGCGGAGTTGAGGGGAGGTGGCGGGGTGGGATATGGGGTTAGCAGGGAGAGCCGGAGGAGGCCGGGCACGGGGCAATGCTCCCTGCAGCCTGGTGGGGCTGTGCTGCCTGCGGGGCGCTTTGAGCAGCGGCGGCAGAGCCGTGCAGGCAAGGAGCTGGGGTGGCTTTGGTGGCATCGGGGATGTCCCCACCACGGCCACGGTTTGGGCTGCTCCGTCCCAGGCTGCGGAGCAGCTCTGAGCATGCAGCCCGTGGCGGCCGTGCCGGGATCTGATCGCCCCGGCCGTGTTCGTCAGCTGCCGGGCGGCTTCAGGTCTGTGCTGATCTGTTCCGCAATAAATAACCTGACATATGGAATCGCTTTGGTAATCAGCACCTCTCAGAACCAGAAAATGAAATGAAATGAAACATCTTGTAGTGCTCTGGCCATAGCAAGAAGCAGACAGCAGGATAAAGCTGGTTGCTCTGCTGACTCCTCGTGTGCAAATGGATCTCTATTGTGCGGCGTTTGAATAGGAAGTGGGGCTTTTTGGCGTGCCTAAATACCGCTCCAGTTTGTGAGAGCCGCTGGTAGATACGGCCTGGAAAGGGCAGGTAACACTTGGCTGTGCTCGAGCACTGAAATTAGCCCCGCGGCTAACTGTTTGTGGAACGGGTACGGCACAGTTCATTGCAACGAGATGAAAGCAGAAACGAGCGCTGGGAACAATTGCTTGCTCAAAACTGCGCTTCAGTCAAACATAATTAAAGGGGATGTGACACAAACATGGCGTGGGATGCTTTTAAGATGCTGAAGTCGATACCTTAAAGCATCCTAAGATCACTTAAAAGCAGATAAAATAATTGTACTGCAATTATTTTTGTAAATAATACAACTTCCTTGCAAGCTGGAGTTTGAGGTGGAATAAGTCCTATTAGCATAACCTTTTTGGAATCCCTGATGCGTTACAATGTGTTTTGTTCCCGCGCGTCCAAGACAAATAAGCCTTGCTCCGAACGTTTTGCTGTTTGAGCCGTGTGTTAAGAATATTTCGCCTTGCTCGCTGACTCCGCTCCTGCATTGTTGCCCCGATGACCCGTGGGTGCGATGCGATGTGCGTACAGCCCCCAGCACCCCGCTCTTGTAGTGGGACCAGAACGAGTCCGTCAAGGACCGGCCAGGGCCATCCTCCGCCGAGCCAGTAGCGGGGGCCTTGGGCTTGAAGCAGACGGGACGCTCCCGAGAGCTGTGTCCGAAAGGCTCTAGCACGAGGGAGTAAATCACAGAGTTCAAAACAGATACCGTAATGCGAACCGGCTGGCATCAAAGTGTGGGGGCATTATCACGTACGTCTTTTCTGGCTGCACAGATCGCCTTGTTTTGAAATAACTCCAGCGTTTGATCTTAAAATTTCGTTGGAAATTTTCTCATGAAACCAAGTTTTGTTGAAAAATGCTGGTTCGAGTCCAGAGTCTTTAGTCTGAAACATCTGCGCCTGGCGGACTTTTTCCAAGTTCGGGGGAGGAATTTGAGGGATACCTTTATCCGTGACCAAGGGGTGGGTTTGGCCCCGGGACAGCGGGGCCGCGGGTTCCCGGCGGCTGCCTCCAGGCTCCCTGCGCTCGCTCGGCCGAGCTCGCTGCCGAATGCTCGCCGCGGAGTTGGCAGAAGCGCCGGGAGGAACCGCGGCTGCGAGTACTGCCAGGCACCGCTGGAGGCTGGGTTCGGTCTGTTCGGGGCAGGCCCTGTGTGAAAATAAGATAACCTTTGGTATAAACTCCCACAACGCTTTTTCTGTGTAACTTCGACCTTTGTGCTTGCAGGGCCAGGTTGGAACAAGAGAGCAGTGACACAGGACGACCGGCTGCCCCTGCAGGGCCGGCCGGCTCTGTGTGCTGGTGCCCGCGACGTGCGGTGACTGCGCTGGGAGGGGGGCCCGGTGTCCTGGTGCTCCTTCGTAAGGACTGCGAGTCTGTGACTGCAGAGCAACGTCTTGTCTGGGGGAGGAGAGAAGGTTTGGTTGGGTTGGTTTTTAGAGTCGTTCTCAGGGGTTTTTCATCTATTTTTATATGTGCACGTGAAAATTATAGTAGGAAAAGTGGTGATTTCAGAGAGAAACTCAGGAGTGACGTATTTTACAGTGAGGCTTCCCTGACTGCTTTAACACTGCAGAGGTTTGGCATCCTTGCCGTAGCATCGCTCCCGCATCACACACCGCCGAGATGCTCCTTAGTCTGTGGAAAAACCCTGCCACCATGAGGCTGAGCTGGGCCTCCGAAATCCCCTTGAGGACGCTCCGATGGAGACCCGTCACTTTTCCTGCTCGCCTTTCTCCAGGCAGGCCATGCCCGGCCCCTCGCGCACCTCGCTGCGGTGCCGCCGCTCTCCACGCCGCTGCTCCTCGCTCGGAGCCTGGCGGCTCGCGGACCCGCGGCTGGCAGCAGCGGCAGCCCCGTTACCCGCTCTTGTTGTGTCCCTGGGTCAGCCGGTTGCTATGCAGCAGGGTGTGGGTATCGCGTTGCTGGAATTGGGTTCTCGACCGATGTTTGTAGATAACGTGGGGTTTTGCCAAAGAAAATTAGCGGCGTGAATTGAGCTCTAAAGTGGCCTTCCGAAACACGATATTGTAAATGAATAGAAAATCAGATAAGCTGGGAGGAAAGCTTCCTTCTGGTTGAGCTTATGACATAGGCTGGTTTTTATGTAATAGTTCCCATTATAAATAAGTATTTTTACTTGGAAGTTATTACGGGGACTGAGCTGTCTCGGAGCGCAAACCCGTGGGTAGAAGGAGCAGGCTGCGGCACGGTGCACGTCCACGTGTTAACGATCAAAGGGCTGGGGAGGAACCGGGCTGGGTTTTGTGCTCGCTGGTCCTGATGCATCTGTGTGGCAGCTGGGTCAGTGCCGGCCAGTGGGGCTTTTCCCACCGTTTGATGGTGCTTTGCTATTCAGAGGTCATTTCGGTGGTGCTTAAACTTGAGCCTAGCTAGCTTAGGCGTAGTTCTTTCCACTGGTTAAACTGCTGTGACTTCGTGCGGGGAAAAAGCTCCGTTTGATGCTTTATTACAATAGAAACTATAATGGTTTTCCTTATGGGTAATGTGGGTGGTGTGTTTTCAATGAAAGGAAAATTACTTTCATAGCTGGAGACCGCAGGACTTTTGTAAGGGAAGGTCTGAAGGTTTGTGAGTACGATCGGCGTGTTCCTCCCTTTTGCTGAAGGGCTGCGCCGTCGCCCACGCTGCCTCGTACGTCACTCGCAGGCAGGGACTTCAACAGGCCGCGGCGTGGGGCGCGAGGGAGGTAGAACCTCTCCCGTCAGTGCTTTTCTTTGCTTCTGGGTTTTGTGTTGGCCGAAATGACTTCTAATAAGCGACCTTTGGGAATCCCCCGTTTTTCCCATGCATGGTCATTCTTGTCTGATCCAGTTCTGTTCTCCACGTACTGCAACTTGCTTTGAACTGCCCTGTGCTGCCCTGGGCCTAGAGACTACAGATTTAACCCGATCTTGAGTTTTCCAGAGCTCCGTGCTGCTTCCCTTCGGAGCAGGCGGGGTGATGGCAGGGGGTTCTGCCGGCATCTGCCCCTCGTGTACGAGTCCGCCGACGTGACGGAGGTGCAGAAGGACCCGGGTGGGCTGGTGGCTCTGAGGTAGGCGTGAGCTCAGGTAGGAGCCGCGGTGCTCTCCTGCTCCTTGTGAACCTCGGCAGGAGGCACAGAGCAGCTGGCTGGGACTTCTAGCACAGCACTTCCAACCTGCCCAGCCCGTGAGCCTCTTGGGCATGGCCTGCAGGGAATAAACTTGAGTACAGCTTGGCTGTTTGGCAGGGCCATCAGCAGCCTTGGGGAACTTGGGGGTCGGTTTTTATCATGCTGCGTCACGTCCTAACATGTTAGGCTGTATTCAAAACCAGAAGGTGGATGGGAGAGACTGATGCCCAAGTCAGGGACTGCTTCCACCGCGCCGTAACACCCGGAACAGGTCTTGCCTTTCGGTTAGGTGCTGCAGAAAGGAAACCGTTGCGTCCAGTCCGCTTTGCACTGACCCGTGCCAGAGTTCAGGACGGAACGCCTTGTGATCTGTCTCCCCAACACCAGTCAGATGTTGAACAAGAGGTGCGTTTCTGTCTCACTTCCTAGCATAAGGGAACTCTTTGAAATGCAAACAAAGCTGGAATCTGCTAACTAGGTCTGTATCAAACTGGAATTCGTATTGGGAAAGAATTTCAAGAGAGGTTTCAATAAACGGTGGAATGTTGCGCCTCTCAGAAGCAAGCATAAATCAGAAACACGATGATCAGAGCTGATTTGAAAGAAATCTCACCGTGTTTTATAAGCATAAGAGAAATTTCTCACTTGTTTGTAACTCAGCTTTGTGTTGAGTAGCCTCAGTGCAACTGTGGATGGCATTTCAAATCCAATTTGTAAGGCTGAAGCATCTCCTTGTAATAGGCTTTCCTTGTAGAAGTGATGTGCCAGTCCGATAGAAACTCAAGTTACCCGTTCTCAAAGTGCCTGTGCTTGTTCACCGTTGGCAGCAGGACATCGTCATTGCCCAGTTCCTCAGCGGCGCTTGTTGAGCTCCCACAGGTCCCCAGCCCGGTGACGCCTGCCTGCTGCGCCGAGCGCGAGGCTCCGCGTTCGTGTTCTGAAGGTAGCGAGTGTTCCTCAGGCGCTGTTGAAAGGGAAGCTCTCATTTTTTTCTGAATAATGGAGGAAATTGTTAATACAGCGGGGAAAAGACTTCTCAAGAGGGCATGTGGAAGCTTTAAAGCAAGCGGACTTGTTCTGCCTCGTGCTGTTTCCGTGTGTTTGATAACAGGCAGCATTAGATCGTGCAGGATGTGTGCAATTTTGCCTAACGTTAGAGGTTGTTAAAGGTGGGTGTTCATCATAAAAATCCTCATGCCTTCGAACGCTGTGTAACTCAACTGAAAGGTGCCCAACGCTTCTCAGCGTACGGAGGTGAAAGGAAGGAGGGAACCCCCCCGAAGGCTCGGCGGCTGCAGCAGGCATCCCTACAGGAAGGAAGAGCGAAGCCTCACGCCGCGAGCTGCGTCTTGTTCCACTGGGCACGTCCCGGTGGACGTTACTAACATCCTCTACTTGGTTAGGAGGACCTTAATTAGTAGCTATGAATTAGTACGTACTTGTTAGCTGTCTTACTGGTGAAGAACTCGGCTGTTGTGCAGGGCTCGGTGACGCTTGGCCTTATCCCTAAGAGCGCGTCAGGAGACCTTGTTTGAATAAAGCCGAGGGGAATTGGTGTGGGACTTGGGGAGTTCTGTGGCCTGGCTTCTCGTCCAGCTCGTTAACGTTTTCCACGCGGTTAAATTGTGACAGCTGACCAATTTATCCTCTGAAGTTACTAGGAAGACTCGGCAACACTTTCATTCCAGAGTTGCCAGGAGCCTTTATAAGGACCGTGTTTTAAACAAGTCGCCCAGCGCAATGCTTGAAGCAGCTTGGAGGGGAAGAACGGTCTTAGCAGGGATTAAACGGAGCAGCTGGGCATGAAAAGCAGCAGAGATGTCGGCCTAAAGTCAGCTGGAGGTGCTGATGTCACCCGAACCCAGTGCAGCAGAAAAGCTCCAGTTGTGGGACAGAAGCATTTCGTAAGCTGACTGGCGCTGTGGGCTTCAGCAGGAGCTTGGGCCGTTGGAAGGGGGGAAGCTTTCCGAGAGTTCCCGCTGGTAGTTACACGTAAATTAACTGCAGCCACTGAAGAGCTGTGGTCCTGCCCAGCCCTGCGCCATCGCTCGTGTTGTTGATTGCTCTGCTGAGGTTCCCGTCAGGTCCTCTGGGATCAAAGTGGTGACCAGTGACGTTTCCAACCGTGGGCTGCGCGGCAGTCCTTAGGTAGATGGGGAAGGTGCCTGGCTGCTGGCCGTGGCGGTCGGGTGCTGCGCCTCCTCTTTCTGTTTCAGCTGAAAACCGCTCAGCTGCTGATACAGCCAGCCTGAAGCCTCCCGGGACTGCAGCGATGGCCGGGCTCTGTCGGTCTCCTCTCACCTCCCCGCAGTGCCGCGGATGCTCTCGCGCTTCTACGACCACACGAAACCTTTCTGATCGGCAGCTAAAGGAGCTGGGAGCCCAGCCTGCGGTTGCTGCTGTGAGCGTACGGTGACTTTTATCTGGTGAGCGGGGGCTCGGAGAGATAAATGAGTTCAGTGCTAGCTGCTGCTATTCACGTGCAGCCTGCTTTAATGTGCTGTGGGGATAGGAAGACTCCCTTCTTCTGGAGAAAGGGGGAGGAGCGGGGGGAGAGAAAACCAACAGTTTAATGTGTTTCACTGTCCCTGTGTGTCTTTCCCCACATCCTAAACATGAAAAATATCAGTAAGCTTCCCTTTGGCCCTGGGGGAAGAAAAAAGGAGTCTCCAGCTGGAATTCATGAAACTTTATTGAATAAATGAGCAGTGTCATGGTTTTGTGGCGATGTCGCTGGAGCACGACTGGAGCGCTGCGAGTGAACAGCCGTTTCATGCACACTTAAACTGTCCGGAACCACTCCCCTCCCCGCTCATTCCTCATCCTTTCCACGTGGGAGACGAGCACAGAATAAACCATTTGAAGAAGAGAGTTGGAAATCCAAAGGTGTATTTTATCCCTTGTAAAAAGAAGCCACCGATGTCCTTTTTGCTTTTACTATCGCCCGAAACGATTCACATATGTGGCCGAGGCGCTTTTTAAGCGTGGGGTCAGCAAGTGGCTACAGGTTTGGTGATCCCACAGTCCCGGCTCTGGCAGTGATGCTGTTTCAGAGGAATGTGTTTTTTTTCCCCTCCTAAAACTTCTCCTTAAAGCAATTGCCCAACTGTTTTTTTTTAAAAAAAGTGCTGTCTGGAGGGGAGGAGGAGATGAAAGTGTTCCCTGCTAACCGCAGCGCTGCTCGGCAGGTCGGGCACATCCAGCTCCTCGGCAGAGCTTTCCCTCTCCTCCGCTCTCGTTCGGGGAGCAGGGCACCGGCCTCCTGTTTGTGTCCCCACCATCCCGTGCACTGCACGCACCTCGCGTGTGTTCGGCGAGGCACTGAGCCGAAGCGCTCCAGTCGTGGCTCGGCTCCTCCAGAAATGTGACTCTTAATTTGATTCTCCTGCTCCTGAGAGCAGTTCTGGGTATTTTTTTTCCCCTAAGTTGCCTTGTGACTGTCACTGAATTCTTCTTCAGTGAGAAAATGCAGTAAGATAAATAAGGGAAGGGCTGGTGCTGTGCCTCCACGTCTCCTCGCGGCTGGGCTGTGCAGTGTGGCTGCCGAGGGGCAGCGGCTGCAGCCAGGGGCTGCGTGGAGCCCCCTGCCCTGGGGGGAGGCCGAGCACTGCTCCTTGTGCTGCTGGCCTCAAACTGCTCCCGTGCCGAGCTTCCTGCGGGCAGCGTGCCCTTTGCTCTGCGTGGTGCCCTCGCTGCCCTCCTTCCCCTTTCCAGCTCCCCTGGAGGCTGTGCTGCCTCCGGAGAGGAGGGACGGTGGTAATGCCTTGTGTAAAACTCAACCCCAGCAGCTGGAGCGTTACAAAGGGTGGTGAGCTTCCAGGAGGATCAGCGCAGCGCTCGCAGCAGGACGACACAAGTGGCCAGGCGAGGCGGTGCTGCCGTCCTGCCCCGCTGCGGGACCCCTGCTGCTCCCCGGAGGAGTGCCCCCGGTTCCTGGTGCGCCTCCTCCTCCGGCTGTCCCTGGGGGTCTTCCGGGTGCCCCTGCAGCAGGGTGGGGGCACGGAGCGCTGACAGCGCTGATGGCTGGTGTTAGGTGCGGGGTGAGGGGAGGAGAGGCAGGAGCTGCTTGTGGTTGTCGTCCCGCTGGAGCTGCCTGCCCCTGGTGAGCGAGAGGGAAGCCGCTCTCTTCCCCCTCGCCGGGAAGGACTGTCCTTCCTGGCGCTTGTGGAAGTGGTGGTAGTAACAAAATGCACACATACGCCATCCCAAACCAGAGAACACAAGACAGGTGGGTTTCTGCGCTCGGTAACTACGGCCCGTAGCCAGCAGCTCCGGCCTCCGGTGTGCAGTCGCGGTGCTCTCAAGCTTCCCGTACCGGCGCGATGCCCGCCTCCGCCTTCCCGGCCTTGGAGCTGCCCGCACCCCTGGGAGGCCGTGGGGCCCGCGGGGCCGTCTGGCAGAGCTGCCGAGGTGAATTCTTTGCCAGTCCTCTCGGCAAGCGTGGGACAGGGACGGGGACGGGGACACGGAGCCTGCCCGCGCTGAACAGGCGCTAACCTGGAAGCGAGGCCGGCGGATCACAGCGCGCCGCATTCCTCCAGCTACTCCCCGCGGATGCTGAGCCAGATGATTAATATTTTAGCATCTTTGTTCTTTGTTTTCCTTCTAACGCTGGAGGAGTTTAAATCACTGGAAGAAAGGGCCTGACACTTCTCCAGTTACACAAACAAGTTGTGCTGCACTCGCTAAAACCGAACACGATGTTTTGGGGAGAGGTGAGCGCAGACCTTAAATGCCGTTCTTTGGGAAAGGTCCCTCTGCGAGCCGTGGCTGTGACATGGGCGGTGAGCCTGTAGGTATTGCAAGAATCGGGGCTTTATTGCGGCGCCTGGGATGCTTTCCAGTAACAGCCTGTGCCTGAAGAGGAGCTTATTGTCGTACAGGGCCTGGATCCTGGATAAAATATACTGTGTGTTGTCAGACGCTTAACTAAAAGAAAATAGAAGATGTTGGCTTACCTTTTAAACTTCTGCCGGTTCTCTCTCTTAAAAAGAAAAAATAATTCTCAGGGAAATATTAATTTGTTCCAGCTTCCACGGAGCAGCCCCCTGTCCCCCAAACCTCAGTGAGGAAAAATACGACTGCGTAGGTGCAGCTTCACGGAGCAGGAGGCATCGAGTTGCACATTAATTGCTGTTTCTCAGCAGCAGCTTGTGGATTTAGAGAAATCCAAGCTGTGCTATCAAAGGTGCTCTCTCCTGTACCCCCAGGAAAAGCTCCGTTTGGGGCTGCCATTAAATAGTTGTGGTTGCGCTGGAATTTGTGCCTTTTATCCTTGGCTTGCCCAAGGACTCACCGATGGCTTCGGGCAGGGTGCTCTGCCTTTTAGCTTGTTCCTTGACCCAAAAAAAAGAGGTATTTCCCCCGTTACAGTGCTCGTCAAGCTGAGCCGCTCTCCTCCCAGAGCTTTACGGACTTGAGTTTGCTAAAAGCCCGTGCGATTTCGATCTAACGCCATCACCGACCACCTCTCGCCTGACCGTTTGTGTTTTCTTGGGTGCACTTGAGCTCCTCGTGGGCTGGGTCGTGGGGCTCGTAAAAACAAGAGCGGGAGCCAGGAGGAAGCCCTGACTGGGCCTCTCGTCGGGCGAGCTGCAGGCTGCCTGCGTCCCGAGCTCGTGGTGGATGTGTCCGAGTGTCGTGAACACGACGGGGAGCGGAGGTCCCCCCGGAGCCGGCGCTGCGAGGCTCAGCGGGTGCTGCCGGCAGCTGCCGTGGTTTGAGCGCCGTCGATGGGAACGCTGGGGTTGGATCAGAACGCGCTCTGCCTTGGAGTTGGTGGACACGAATGCAGCTCTGTGGGGAAAGAAACAAAAGCAGCTCTTCCCTAAGAGGCTTTTCGGATTCTCGTTCCAGGAGAACACGGAGAAACAGGCACGGGGAGCAAGTCAAGGCCGCAGAGGTCAGTGGGAATCTTACGGCAAGGAGAGGGACCGACGTTTTGGGGTGCAGTCTGGCCAAACGTGGGTTGATAAGAGTTACGGCTTGCTTTCTGTTAGCGTTTTGGCAGCAAGGAATCGAGGAGAGAAAAGAAGTATTGAAGCCGAAGAGCAATGCTGCTTCAATAAAAAACGGGAATACACTTCTAGCCTGTACTGAGGTCAAAAGACTTTTTTTTTTTGAGAGAGGAAATTCCGGAGTAGCTTCCAGGAGGAGAAATGGCCAAAGAAGATATCTGCTTTTTAAGGCAGAGCTCAGTTTGCTGCAGAGTTTGTGCCTTGATAGGAAGGGAACTGGGCTGGGCCCGTGCGTTTCCCGAGGGTCTCCACCTGGAGCTATGTGCTGCTACCTCGCGGTAACAAAAGCAGCTAAACCCCGTTTAAAGCAGGTTTTTAACTTGTAATACAATAACAGTGAAAACTGTTGTATTTTGAGTCATAAAATGGCAAAACCAGGTATGAATTACGTTAACTCTTTCATTCTCTCTCTCTACCCATACTTTAAAAAGGGCGGCTGTGCTGCGTAACGCATGAAGATGCTTCCGAGGCAGAGAATTAGCAGCCCGGCAGCCTTGCAGAAAGCTGCGCAGTCTCACTGCAGGCACCGGGGGAGAGAAGGAGGTTGCCATTAGGACTTTGTAACCTACATGAGCACACATTATGCTGCTAATTTTTTCCTGCTGCTGAATTAATGTCAACGTTGAAAGTATAAACAATTCCCCGAGTAAAACTTTGTTTGGTTTGCCTTGTCCCACAGATTAACGAATCTGATTACTGCGTTTAAATTTAATACCCCAAAAATTCCCTAAATGAATGATTCACCGTGAGGCCATGAGCAGATGTAATTATCTATGAAAACTAATGAATCATGTCGTTAGGATATTTTTCCTTGCAGCTGTCTCCAATTAATACGTCTGTCAATCCCGGGGGTAGAACCGCCGTGACCCCGGCGTGCAGGTACCCCGCATCGCTGCTGTCCTTCGGGCTGCTCGGTCCCCGCACCGAGGACGAGGAATTCTCCGTCGCTTTGTCGTTCTTGGGAAACGAAAAGCAGGGACAGCGTGTTTCAGAGCTCACCCTCTTGGAAATACTCGGGATGCGGGTCACGGAGTGGCGCTGGGTTTAACTGCATCCCTTTCCCGTTTGCCTGAGCAGGAAAGCCTCTGCAGCAGTGCTGGTGTGAATTTAAAGCTTTTCCATGCTAATTCTGCCTGACGGTATTCTTAGCTGGGGTAAGTGTGTTCGTGTGGGAGGCTTTTGCTGAGCAGCTATTTTCCGGTGTAAATGAAGCCTGACTTTGCCCGGCGTGTTTCTTTGGTACCTACCGGGCCGGATGAGGCATTTTTTCCACTCTCCAGTTAAGTGGCGGAAGATGTTGGGTCTTTAACAAATCGCTCAGATGTCCTGTAAACAGCCGAATGAGAAGAGTTAAGTATTAAGGGAGGCTTCCGAGAGCCTGCGCGGGACTTTCTCTTGCTCAGGTTGTAGGGATTTGGTACCCAAGTGGTCCTGCACCAGCTGCTCACCTCCCCTTCCTCTCCAAAAAGCGAACCTGCTCTGCCTTTTATGAGTCCACAGATCTGTAAAGACCCTCCGTTTGCCTGGGATGGGGTAACAAACGTAACAGAAGGCGCACGGAGCTGCGTACCAGATGCATCGGCGAGCTGGTCGCTGCTCTCGGCTGCTGCTGGGCTGTGCACAATAAAGCAAAGGGCGTGGAGCCCTGGGGAGATGCTGCAGCGGGGACTGGAAACGCTCCCATTTAACCGTGTGCTCGGTGGGGAGCCGAGGTTTGCTGAACGCCGTGAGCGAGCAAAGCAGAGCTAATAAACTTGATGAGCAGTCCGCCTTGCAGCGGAGGGACCCGAGGGAGGAACGTGGTCCCCACTCGGGGTGCAGGGGGCACAGCCCCGCGTGCCGGGGCTGCTCAGCACCGCCAGACCGGGGCAGTAGCAGAGGCGCCGCCGTTGTCCGAGCTGGCCCTACCTCGGCGAGGACGCTCGCTGTCAGAGGGAGCCTGCCCCGTTTGAAGTGGTTAGCCCTGCGAGAGAAGAACTCGCGGGTTCCTCGGACAAATTGCTCTCCCGCTGGGTATCGAGCCGCGCCACCTCGGGCTCACAATAACATTGGCTCTGTGCTGCGTTGTGTGACTGCTGGTGACATGTTGATACGATCTCCTGCGAGGAGAGGCTCGGCTGAAATGAGGATTAAGAGGGAAACCAAGCAGATTGCAGGGTATTAACAACTTGTTCGCATTCCTGGGGCGGTAGGGGGAAAAAAAAAGTTAGGCTTCTGTGATTTCTCTCCGGGCGTTTGTTAGCAGAGTGTTTGCTTTGAGATCCTGCAGCCTGCGCGCTGGGGGCATCTGCAGCATCCCAACACCTGCAGCTGCGCCAGGCAGGTTTGGGGGAAGGGGAGAAAGTTAAAGTGAGTCTGACCCATAGGGCGGAGAGGCGAATGTGTGCACCGTGTCCTCTTCCTTAACACAAGGATCGCTGTAAAAATACCAGAGTTAATTTTCGGTCCGTCTCGATGATCAAAGCCAGACGGCACAGGATTTTCCTGTGGGCTTAGTGGGACTTCCTGTAAAAGGGCTGCGTAACGTTTGGTTATGGAAGTGCAAACCTGCAGGAACTACGGAGAGCAGAAGTCGGCGGAGGAGCAGCGATTTTTGCCTTTCCCTGGGCGAGCGTGGAGGAAGACGGGCGTACGGCGAGACCTCAGAAATACCTTTGGTCACCGCGTGCAGGAAGGGAGAGGGTTGGTTGTACCACCTGTACTGCACTGTGTTCTCGTAGCTGTTTTAATAGCTAATTAATCTTGATTTGGTTGGATTTAAGAGGTTTTTTTCTCTCTTGGCACATGTGTGCAACCTATTATATCATAAATCCCACACATTTCAGCAAATGTCATCCTGATTGTTCCCTACAGCACAGCGTACTACTAGTCAAACATTCAAGGTCAGGAACTTGGATTCTTTAACCACTGTATTCAGGGAAACCAATTTATTGTTCTGTCGCGGCAGAAAAGGGTAATTTCTTTTGGACCTATATCATATTGGCAGCCAATCTGGAGGGGTCAGAATTGCCTGAACGCCGTAGGAACTGTGGGTGCGTCACCCTCGGGAGTGAGCTCCTGCACCCCGGTGATACAGCCCACGGCATTTCTGGATGTTTCGTGTGTTCCTGTGCCTCAGAAGCACGACTTTTTGTGCTCGCGGTGTCTGAGCTGTCTCGTATCCTAAAAGCGATGCGAGTGTTCCCGGTTTTGTCTGGTACAGGGTTTCCAGCAGTTTGGGGGGGGCTGTAGGAAGGGACCTTTGTATCGAATAATCCTGACTTGGCAAACCGGGCTTCTGGGGAGCTTTCTTGTGGCTATTTGTGCTGTGGAAGCTGAACCAAAAGGTGAGTGAGGTATGTGCTGGCTTCAGAGCGCCGTGAGCGTGTCCTCGGCGTGGGACGCGGCTGGTTTGTCATCGCTGCTGAGCGTGGCGCCGTCGGGCAGCGCCAACCTTTTCCCTGGGCTGTCCTGGTGGGCCCGTGCATGAGAAGTCAGAACGACACCGTGCATCACAACAGCTTGCATAACTTCCCTTTCCAAAGAGAGCAAAGAAAAGTGTTTAAAAATATAAAAAAAAGAAGAGGGAGACTCCTCGATCCACTTCCATCTCTTTAACACTTCTGTTTCCCGCGCTTACCCCTTAACATCTTCAGGGTCCTGAGCACGCCTCCCGGCGGGGCTGTGCTGTGCTCAGCAGCTTTCACAGCACCTGGTTCTGTTTTTTTTTGTTTGTTTCTCGTAGTCTGCGACACTGTTTGGCAGGGCCAGGCTTTATAACTGAGACCTGCTCTTTCCAGCGGTGCTGAGCACGCCCGAGAAGCCGTGTGCAGGGCTGGGCTCCGCTCTGCGGCACGACGCCTCGCTGCAAGGAGTATTTCACAGCACGTCCCTTGCGTAAACAGAGTGGGCTTGTTTACGTTGGTGGTTCTGATGCTGCCAGGGCTGCGATTTGTTAAAACTTCCTCAATGCTTTTAAAAAAACTCCTGGTAGCCAGACAAGGCACAGGCAGGACCTCCTGTAACTAACTGGGATTTGCGAGGAGGTTCAGCTGATAAGGAGGGGTCGTGGCAGGCACTGCAAACCAGAGGCACGGCTTGGTGTCAAGATCGCTGTGTTTGGGTAATACAGATGTTTGTGTAATACAAGTTCTGTATTGCAAAACACACTTCTGTGTGCTTTGGGTGCTTCCTTCGTGCGGCAGTCTGGTGCTGGAGTGGAGAATGGTCTTAAAAACAATTTAAGATTTAAGATTAATTTTTAATAAATTAAAAACAAATTTATCAACAACAACAGAAAACAGCCAAGCAAAAACAACAACAACAACAAAACCTCTACCTGGGGCAGATTTTTGGCATTGTACTGGTAACAGAGGAGATGCTGATGGACCAGACCAGGAGATGAGCCTCTGTTGGAGCAGTTTCAAGGTCTTCGGTGATGATTCGGGGAAGAACCTGACAGTGCGGCCTCTTGTGAATTCAGTACCGCTGAAAATGCGAGATAAATGGAACTTAAATGAAACGAGCATGGGCAGAGCAGCGGTTCTCAGCAGGTCCCCGGCAGGAATCATGGCATACAGGATCAGAATATCCTGAGTCAGAAGACGCACAAAGCCCATCCAGTCCAGGAGCTGTGCAACTGCTCTGAAAAGCATTGCAGCATGCTTTTTTTTTAATTCAAACTGTGATAAGCACGCTCGGTATTCTGCAGAACTTTTGAAGGCTAACATGGATCTGTTAGCGCTAAAAGTTTGTGACCCAGTGTCACAGGCCAGCATCAACCTCCTTGACCTAAAGAAGACCACTCTAGGAGTCCGAAAGCAACAAAACCTATTTAATCTTGAGTGGATCTAAGCTGGAGTCAGAGGATGAAGTGCCATCAGCTCCCTTCCAGGACTGGACAAGTGCTGAATTCTGGTGACCCAGAGATTCAGGTGACCCAGCTCCTACTGGTGGATGGGAGATCTCAGCCAAAGGGAGGCTGTCTCAGTGATATTAGTAGGACTAGGTGAATAGAAGGAGAAAATAGGCCAAATATACCAAAAATATTCCATTAAAAAGTAAATAAGCTTGTGAACAGAGGAAAAAAAATCTCTGTTTTGAGTTGGCTCACTTCTGCTCAGATAAATCTATTAATTTAGGTGTAAAAGTGGATGGGTCTGTGGGCAGCTTGCCGAGGGTTTGGTGCCGGCAGCAGGGGAGGCACCGAAACGTCGGTGAAATGGGGCTGGTGGCGGGGCGCAGAGTGCTCTGTGCTCTAGCTGTGATCTCCTGGGTTTCTTGTGCTCTCAGGGTCTTTTAAACCTTTCTCCTATTTTTTTAATCACTCTCTAGACACCATGGTGGAAAAGCAAGGTGCTGTGCAGGTTGCCTTGTTTTCTGTAGTGGATTGCCATGAAGAGAAGATGCAGAGTGAGCCGTGCTCTCCTCCTCTAAGCCGTTCTCCTGGGGAGCTCTCTGGGGAGCTCTTTCTGTCTCTTTGGAGCAGGTGGAAGCTGCCCGCAGGTGTCCCCACCTCAATGCCCGGTGCACATCTCCGTGGCTTGCGGCTCGCTGCTGTCTCCCAGCTGCTGCTTGAGACCTCCCTGCTAGCCCTAACTCTCCCTCCACCGCTTTCCCGTAGCTGGAGCCCCGTGCTTCACAGACGAAAACCGTGCACCTTCCCTCCTGGTTTGCTTTGAAGACAGGCACAGGGACGGGTCTCTGGAGATGGGGCCCGTGGCGGCCGCAGGGCAGCTCGTAGGGGCGCAGCGGAGGCGGCGCAGGCCCTGCTGCCTGACCCTGGCTCCTCGTCTCCCCGGTCCCTGGGCCGCTCGGTGGGCAGCCGCCCCCAGTTTCAATCCGCTAATGCTGGGCTGACAGCAGGGGCCAGTCTCGCAGCAAGGAGGTTTTGAGGAGCTATTTATTGGTCTGCGCCTGGAGGGCTCATCCCGGCTGTTTCGAGCTGCGAGCCTTCGCCGCTGCTCCTCTGACTCTGCTTCGGGCACGGCTCCGAACCCCTGGAGTTAGCCCTGCTCGCTCCGGGAAGGAACCAGCTACGCAGGAGTTTGAGGTTGGTTTTTTTCTGAGCTAGCTGCATCGTGCCTGCTGGAGGTAGAGCTGTTTCCTGCTCTTCCCCGCTCACCTCTCCTAAACCCCGCAGCCGCCTCACCCGTCGGCCTCCCAGCCGTGCTGCTGGTGAACGGGGTCTCACCCCCAGGCTGGGACGCTGGAAATCAGCGCTTCTGGTCACGTCAGCCCCTCCTTTGCACTGCAGGCACATGCAGACCAGACATCTCAAGTGAATCGCTCCGTGTTGCTGTGATGCTGTTTTAACACACTTTTTTTGTGCTCGAGTGCGTAAATGACAAAACATAGCAGGGAGAGAACTGCGCAGAACAAATCGCTCTGAATGGCAGCTCGTTAGAAGTGGGGTGTTGCCGCGCGTTCCCTTTGTGCGCCCTGGTCCGGGCACATCTCGAAGGGACGTTCCTTGTAAGCTTCTGGTCACTCTTGTAACTTGCTTGGGGATGTAACTGTACTGGTTTGCATGTGACAAATCCTGATTTATGTGAACAGTTGCTCACTGTCCTAAAACTAAGCATCTAATCATTGAATTTGGGGATGATTGTCCCTTAGCTTTTTAAATGCAGGCAGAAGATAGATAAGGGTGCATTGCTAGTGGTCTCCAAATCACACCGTGCCGTACCACAGCCGAGCAGGCATCTTCCTTGTAAGCACTGTGGCTGCAGAGGAGACGCTTCATGCTTCCCGAAGTGCCCCCGTGGAAGGTTTGCTGCAGAGAATGACGAATTTGGGCTCGGGGTGAGGAACTGCTCTGTAGGAGAGCCTCTGCTGGGGAGGCAACACTGGCGGCCTTGCCTCTCCTGCTTAGTGGGTGACGGGGTATGTCGGCTGTCCTCCGACTGGTGGCCAGAAAAAGAATCAGCCCCTGCTACCGTTACACTGCTCTTATCGGCAGAGACTTGGGGTTTTGTCTGTTTTTCCCTCCCAGTTCACCACCAGGCCGGAGGAGCAGCGGTTGGCTCTGCTCTCGCTGTCCCGTGCTGCGTGTGGCCTCATTGCTCCCCCGGGAGTCCAGCCTGGTCACTTGGCCCCTGGGATGCTGCGTCCAGCGTGGACACAGCTAAAACAGCAACAAAGAGCACAACGGGCAGCTTTCCTTCTGAGTGAGACACTGCCCACCGTGTGTTTCCTGCTGGCGACACCCAAAGCGAGTCACCACGATCTCTCCTGTACCCGTTGGCAGTCAGGCAGGGAGGCAGAGAGCAGCTGAGAAGTAAATACTACCTCAGGTAGATGAAAATCTGTTTTGAAAGATTTCCCTCCCACTTAAATCAGTTTTTTTAAAGCAGGCCTGTTGTGGAAAGTCCCTCCTGCAGTGTCTCCTCCTCACTTCTGAGCTTTGCTCAGTCGGAATTTCGGGAAGCTCCATGGTTTTCGGTTGCGTATTTCGAATTCAAAGCGCCCCAGTGAGTCTTTCCTTTTCCCGATCTCAAGAGTGCTCCACGGGGAGAAATTTACAAAATAACTTGTAAGCTTTAAATAATTTACTCTGAGAGTAATTGGGTTTATACAGCAGTTCATAAACCTTTAGCTGGTAAAAATCAAAGTACCTTAATCTGAAAAGCAGATGGGGGGGGTTGTCAGGGTGAAGGCTTACAGAGTTTTCAAAGACAAATTGTTTAATTCCATCACCAGCTAGGAAAATAAATAGTTCTGCTGCTCGATTGAAAGCAGAAACATCTTAGAAATGAGACTTTCTGCGCTTTCAGGCATTGTTCGTTCGACAACAAAGAAATCAAAAGAAACAGTGGAAAGATGTGATCTAGTTCTAGTTTATGAGAAATGAAAGGCGAAAGCGTCTAAACCACATTTTACTATTCTTACTGAATTTCCAAGTGCTTTCCTCTCCTCCTTTCATCGGCTGACACTGTACAAGGCATGTGTTTTGTGCGAATCAGTGATGCGTATGATGTTTGTAGGTCACTTCCTTCTATCAAGAGAGGTGGCAGGACTGGCCGCAGTCCGGCTAAGTGGTGGAGCGGTAAGTGTGAGACGCTCCTCTGAAATCCCACTTTTCAAAACGGCTGAACTGCGGCAGTCTGAAGGCTGGGAGCCATGCTCTGCCTGTGTAATGAAGGCTGCATTTGTACCCCCGCAGCAATGCTCCTCGCAGGCCAATCAGCGGTATCTTGCCAGCACATCCCCTCGCCAGTGACGGTCTTGTAGCGGGGCTAATGGACTGATGAGATCACCCCTAATTTGTGTATCGAGCCGGTTTGTGTCACATTGTTCAAAAAAGAAGGGGGGAAAAAACCCCACACAAAACAACAAAACCCTCTTTATTTTTTTTTATTCTTACCGGACTTCAAAAGCTTGCATTATGAACAGTGTGCTCTGCCCTGTGAGAGCGGCGTTTTTTGCTTGGAGCCATTACCTCAGGCAATAAACAGCAGAAAGCGAGCGCTCCTTTTGGGGTTTGCTTCTCCTCCGTCGTGGAATTATGACCTGCTCCCAGTCGGCGCAGGAGGAGGTTACTGGGAGCACTGGTGTTTGTGCTGAGCTGGCTCGGTCGCTGACCTGGGGCTGGGGTCTGCTCCCTGCGTCCGCAGGTGCCTTCGTCGTTCTCCTTTGGCCAAGAAAATGAAGAAAACTCAAAGCAAGAAAGATGCTCGGAGCCTGTCTGATATTTTGACCATTGCTTAAACACCTGCAGCTCCGAACCTTTAAGAAGAAGGTTTCCAAGGCCCTTGAGGACATGAGGGCTAGGTGGGGCCGTATGGCACGGGGCAAGGAAGTTAAATCCCGTTGTGTTATATGCGGTTATGAGCGCTGTCCCTCCAAGCTTCTTAAAATTTCTGCTGTAAGAGGGCGAGGAACCTGGTGGAAGTGAGAACAACCAACTTGAGATGACATTTAAAGGCGCTGAACCCCACAGATGGTGGCGGCAGTGGCCTCAGAAGCCGGGCTGGACTTCATAAGTGCGCTGTGGACAAGGAAATAAATCAGAAATTCCTGTGCTTATGGGAAGCTCTGCTCAAAGTCGTCTCCTGGAGGCTGCTGAAGTGCCCTGGGAAAAGCAGCGTTTTCTGTCTGGCTCGGGCTTTGCTCTCGCACGTTTTTGCCTGGCGTGTTACGGCGTCACCAGCGGGGCAGTTCTGCAGGCAGCGCGTTTCTGCCGCTCTCCTCTTGCAGCTAGCATCTCAGCACACTCAGAGTTTGGGAACGATACCGAAGACAATAGAAGGACGTAGGAGGGGTGGAAGGGCGAACGGAGGGAGGCTGGTTGTGGAGGCCTCGCAATACCGGCCTAGGAGCGGTGTGTGTCGGGCAGGCCCCGATCGGGTGCAGGAGGAAGGCTGGGATGCTTCGGCAGGTGGCTTTTCAGTGCTCTGTTTAAGCCTCCTTGAGAAGGAGCTGGTGCCTGGCGGTCACAGCTCGAGGCAGAAGATCCGGATGTCTGAAGCAATCTGGGCAGCCAGGTTGGAGGCCAGGGAGCGTGGCTGATGTGCCTGTTTGCCAGGCCGTCCCTCCTCCTTCTGCCAGCACCCCGTCCTCGATGCCCCCGCTCTGCTTTCCTCCATGCCCCTACCCCCGTTTCCCACTCCTCGCAGGGCACACGTCCCTGCCGGCTGGCAGGCGCTCTCCTCGTGGCATTTTGGCTGTCCTGGCTTTCGTTCCGAGGTCTGTGTGAGGAGCGCCGGGCCTCTCCTTGCCGCGGCGGCGAGCGCTGGCTGGCAGAGGCGTGGGTGAAGCAGCTTAATTACGCTGAGCGCTTGGTATTAAGTGATGAGGGAGAAATGTGTTACTCTAATGAAAATATCTGTCACGGAGCGTTGCAGTGTGTCTCGTTTCACCGTGACAAAACCCAGGTGAGCAGCCGTCCTCTGCTGCAGCTGGAACTGCCGTTACCAGGCTCGCCTGGCTGCCAGAGCCTGCGGTGAGCCGTGACACCCGATGAGACCCGATGCGCAGCCCTAAGAAAGGCACGTCCGGGAAGTTTCAGGAAAAAAATAACGAGGTTTTAATCTTACAATGGTGCCTTTTGTTGGAGGGTCCGGAGGGGTGGCCGCATGCTCCCTGCGTTGTCACCTGGGAAGGGACGCGTGCGGTGCGGGGCCATGCCGTGGGGGGGGCATGCCCTTCGGAGGTTCCAGTGCCGTCACCAAGGGCTGTGACACGAGGCCTGCTCACACCGCTGCCATGTGCAGGAGGCAGAGAGCGGGGACAGCATTGCAGGGCCCCCGGGGACCCCGCTGGTGGCCCAGGGCGCTGGTAGCGTCACCTCGGCAGGCACACACCTACAGAAGGTGTCCCCGTAGGGCATGGAGGTACCGTAGGACTTAGCTCGGAGCAAAACCTCGCTGTGTTTGGTGTTCCTCAAAGAAGCAGGCAGGAGAGGCTCAGTGTCGCTCTGGGAAGTGCCCGTGTTCACAGGCTGGCTGCATTACCCCCACGGTCCCTCCGGGATGAGGATGTTGGGGCAGACCCGTGGCAGCAGGGTGCGGGGCCGTGCCGTTAATTCTGCAGAAGGGCTGGTTCGAGGTGATGGCCAAGTGTTCGCCGGTGTTCGCTCGGCGCTGGGTGGAGAGGTGGGCTCGTGCTCGGTGCAGGGCAGCAGAAACCAGAGCTGAATAATGAAATAATCTGGAGCCCAGCACACAAAGCTCACAATTGTGCGTTGGGTAGGAGGAGAGATTTAATAAAGGACTTTAGTAGAAAGTGTAAGAAGTAATTGAGTTAGACTGTAGAGTGTTTTGTGAAATGAGTGTTGACAGAAGAGTTAACCAACCAGGCTATTGTTGCTTTGCTATCTTCTGTGATCAGCCAGTCTTTTCTTCCAGGCTTCTCTAGAGCTGAATTATGACTGAAGGTTTTTTCCAAAACTGCTTTCACTTGAAAGGAAAAAAAAAATAATAGCAAAAAATGGATTTGCTTTTTAGCAGCTAACTTATAAATCTAAAAATGTGAATAAATAAATGGTGCAATGATCAAAAAATGTTACATTAACACTTTTTTACTGAGTTAATTGGGACACTTCAGTAATGTGTGGTTATCCTGGGGCACCAGGAAGATTGATTTTTCTACTTGTATCGGTTTTACCATTCTGCACCCTTCTGCTGCCAGTTCCACTTTGCATCTGCGTTGCTGACGTTTGGATTTCCATTGAAATCTGGCCAGAAGAATTTTGTTCTCCGGAGCCTGTCCTGTTGCCTTCTTGTGTAAGAGTTTGGTAGTCAGAGGAGAGCCATGACAAGTGGATTTCAAGGGAGTGAGGGCCTTGGCTCTCCTGGAGTTCATAGGTGTTGAGCGTTTAACTCTCTGAAGGCCGAGTCCAAGCAGTCTTGAAGTTGGGGTGGTGGCTGTAGAAGACCATCTGCAAAATTTGACCGGGTAACTGGCGGTTGGTTGCTCTCTGTGTGCTCTTGTGCGTCTGCGTCAGATGGAAAGCTGGGCAGAGAGATGTGGCTACAAGTCTGTCAGGTTAGCGTGCTCCATCAGGCAGTGGGATTCATTTCCAAAGTTGTCTCGAGACTGTCTGCATTGTTTGGGCTTCTTGTGTTTGCTTTCTTGCTGAACTGGGCTTGTAGTTAGTGCTGAGTTGCGATTTCCATGACAAGTCCTCTGCTCGGAGATTTACAGCTCGGCTGCTTTAATTTGCCAGGCTAATGCTTTGGAATGCAGGTTGACAGTCCAGATGTGAAACCTTTCTCCTTAGAAAGAAAACAAAGGATTAAATGTGTTTTAAGAGGGTTTGAAAAAATAATTTAAGATTGAGGCCCAGAACCTAACATCTGAAGTCTTAAAATACTGCTGTTAGCTGCGAGGTTGAACTTCAAAACCCGGAGACTTGAAAGTGTGTCATCTTTGGCCAGGTCGCCGGTGCCGTGTTGGCATTTGGTGCACCTGTTTCTGCACATATCAAATGCTTCATAAGCTTTCAAAAATGTCAGGTAATCAAATTATGCATCTTTGCACAAATAGTGCAGGTAAAGTAATGGTCATGATGGTTCCTGCTAAAACCGTGAGTGCAGCTTTGTAGCAATTAGAGAGCTGGGAGTGCTCCCTTGGAAGTGACACGCAATTCCTCAGTATTAATTGATAAAGGTTGTAGCTCATGCTGGTGGTGCTGCCTCTTTCTTTCTGATTTGACAAACTGACCCATCCACAATTTTATGAGGGACCTCTAAATAGGATTATCCTTGTTTACGGGGTTCTTCCTACGTGGAGGAAGGTCCGGGTGCTGCAAGACGACTGTAGCGGCTGTTCACCGTCATCCACGCTGCAGGGTGAAGGGTCTGACCAGAGTACAGGGAATCTCTAAAGCATGAGTGAATTGGAAAAGTGTAGAATAGCATTTAGTGTCCAAAACATTTTTTTTTAGAGAGAAACATAATGGCCTTAGCCAGGCCATTGAATCCAATCCTTTGTGCTCATGAAGATTTGTACAATGCATCTATCAATTAATATCCTTTTGGGTTTCACAATTATTTGGGTTGGAAATGATGCAGCAAGTGTTCATTGTCCTTTGAAAGAAAAGATGAAAACATCTATAACTTTCTCCCGGCCCATATGGAAAGATCAGACATTAGGAGCCTGTACTACCAGATGTCTTAAAACTGAACTCCTAGCCTCACAAGTCAAAAAGGGCAGATCTTACAGGGCAGGTCTTTCTCAAGCTGCCTTGAGAAATATAATGAGGTTGAGAGCAGAGCTTTGCTTTGTGATTTATTAAAACTGGGGCTGCAAAGTAAAAAGCTTGTTGTTTTTCGCTGGGAGACGAACAGTCCGATCGGTGCTCTGTTCTGATCGGATTTAGGAGGCCTCTGCAGACTGGGGATTTTCCAAGTAGGAAAGGCACGTTTCGTATGTTCGGCTGGTATTTGTTCTTGTCAGAGAAATCTCTGCCTTTTCGCCATGTTACGGAACAACAGTTGAGTACAAGCGTGTTAAGAAATGGCTGTAACAAATGACAAAAATGGCTTACAATTTTTCTTAAATTTTCACACCTTTTTTAGTATCAGTGCTTTTTCTATTTTTTTTTTAAGTGAGCTGTTGAAAGTTAAGTAATTAGAAATAACGACTGAAAGAACAAACACAGATCTAAGAGTTATTTTTTTGCCCTCTGTGTATTCACATTCTCCTCTCCGCCCCCCCCCCCCCCCCTTTTTTTTTGGAAACAAAGAAGTTTGGTGAGAGAAAAAGCTATTTGATGTGTGAACTCGGCTGCTGCTGCCGTAAGGTAGCGTGCCGACATGTTCCCATACGTTTGAGAGTGATCAAACAGTAAGCTTCTACAAACAGTTGCAGAAGTAGTACAATAAGCATTAGTAATCTCTTCAGTTTGATAAACCATGTATTTGTGTAGCTTGATAAAGTGGAGGCTTAAGGTTTCCTTCCTGCGCTGGAGTTCGTCACACAGGAATTCAGAACTCGTGCATCGAGATCAAAACAGTATTTAGCCACGGTCTTCTGAAGTGTCTTATAGCCACGCTGCTTAGTGGCACTAAACCCTCTGCTTTGTGCAGCTTTTGCCAATTAATCACTCTTGGTCCTTCCAACAAATGAACTGCAGAAAGGAGAAAATCATAGAGGAGCAGAGCAGCTGTATAAGGGCTCCCTCTGTATCACAGCCTTTCCTTGCTCTGCAAAAATCCATGGGCACGCAGCCACGCTAAACAGTAAGTGTTCAGCCACATCTGCAGAAAATCCATGGGAGGGCATGTGGAAAGTTGGCACAACTTTTGGTGGAAGGAAGTGGGAAGAAAGAAAATCATTAGCTAAGGCTAACCAGGATTCAGAGACTTGAGGTCGTCTTATCTGTGGAAGTTCTTCTTCCACCCTTCTTGTTGTTTTAACCACTTCTCTGAGTAATCTGAACTTTTTCCATGACTGCAGGCTCGGGATAGAGTTTTTTTTGAGCCATCAATTCAAGAAATGTTTTTCTTTGCTTGTGGTCTGTTCCAGGCTGCGGGGCAGGGGACTGAGGAGCTAGGATGCAAATATCGCAGCAGTAGCAGAGCACTGCCTTCACTGCAGCTCAGCTCAGCCTGGTACTTGCTCAGCACCAAATGTGTTGTTAGATGATGTATTCCTCTTGCTAATTTAGTCAATTCACCATTGATTCCCATAGAGCTTGATGAAGTATGTCAGCTGGAGATTAGTCCCAGGTGTCTGGGTTGACCTTAGCTTTATCAGCTGCTTTCAATACTGTGACCATGAAGCACTTGCAAGTTTTCTGGTTCCTCCCATGATTGATAGACCAATTCTAAAGTGTCTTTCCTCCTTGTTTGTGATCCAAGAGGATAATGCCATGCAGCTGTCCGCAGCATGATGCTCTTGTGGTGAATAGTGTGATGCTCTGTTGGCTTGTTACCAACCTGAACGTCTATTAAAATGGCAGTTGTGTTTTGCAGGCTTGACATCTTGCTAATCCACAGTTCTGTATCTTCTTTGAATATCTTGTGTGGAATTAAACAAGTTTTCTAATGCTGAGGTGAGACGGAGTTATTTTAGAAGAGCTTTAACTTCTGACCTGTAGCAGCTAAGCAGGGTTATGCGTTGTTTTGAGTGTGGTTTTGGGGAGGTTTCCTGGAGTTCTTGTCCGCCCAGGGTGCATAAGGGACAGACTGGTGAAGAAAGCCTTTCCACCCAGCCTCTCGGCCTTTTCTGGTGTTCTCCCAGCAAGCTGTCGCTATTTGATCTCCTTCATCGCTTGGGTATTGGCGTGCTGAAGGGCATCTTCCTCAGGGCTGTACATGAAGATCACTTGAAAGCTGGTGTGAAATCCTGTCCCCATCCAAGGCTGATGGAAGCCTTCCTGGGAGCTGGGGCTGGGACCTGACCAGTGGGGTATTTTGTAACTAAATTTTGCATCTGCTGCTGCATGGCCCTGGGGCTGTGCAGAGGTTGCTGACGAGGAGCTGCGATTGAGCCTTCTTGAAGCAAACACCAAGGCAGTCCTCCTTCGTAGGGTGAGGGCGTGTGGCCGGGCGCGAGCTGTGGTGTGACCGTGCCCTTCGTGCTGAGGAACCCTTGAAGTGTGCCAGGGCACTGGGCTGCGTTCGTAAATTGAATGGAAGGAAGGAAAGGAACGCTCTGCTTAAGCCTGAATCACCAAAGTCAGCATCACATCAGCACGTTGAGCTATATTCCCTTTCTGCTCTTCAGATTGCAGCTGGTGTAATCTATTTGTGGTCTCTGGCTTTGTAGAAGACCGCTGGTCATTTTTTCCAGTCTTCCTTAATCTGCTTCAAAACCGAGAGCCCTTCATGACCGCTTGCTGAAGAATTCTCAGTTTTGGGGACTGTGGCAGCTGTGAAGTGTTTCACTAACTTTTAAGCTTTTTAATGTGAAAAACGTGGGACATTCTAGCGGGTTGGAAATTGCACCACGGTTAAAGCTTCGGGGATGGCTCGCTCCTGCTTTTTGGATGGAGCTTTCTTTAATTTGAGCAGGAACAACTTTATGCATCCTGCACGGCCTGCCTGACGTGTCGGGAAGGCTGGAGCCCAAATGGGCGCCTCCTCGCACACGAGGTGATGCCATTGAAGCGCGCCTGGTGTTGGTCAGGGCACACTGGCTTCGGAGCGAGGCGATGCCACTCGGCCCTGCTTGCAGCGACGCGGAACAATCCCGTGATTTTTCTTCCCCCAGGAACAAAATGACATGAGCCATTTATAATCGTTGCTTTAAATCGCGTTGGAGCTGGGGCTGTCTCGTAGGCAGGTTTTGAGAAATGAGTTTCTTTCGAAGGTGCTTGGGAAACTTGTGCGGGGACTCCCAAGTGGCGAGGCCTTTGTCCGCGAGGCAGGAGCCGGCCCCAGGGTTATCCATCAGCGTGCTGGAGCATCATTCACAGCTCGACTTCATCAAAGAGACGTTCCCAGCCACGTCTCGCTGGCCAGCCGAGGGGTCGTTCATTCGTGATGTATTGTTCGGCTGACGGCTGGCATGCAAGCCGGGGGGATTTATGGGGAGCACCTCGTGTGAGTGATGGCCTGGTGGGCAGCGCCCCTCCCCGGGACGGAGCCCCGGCCACTTTCCTGTGAGGCCGTGAAGTGCGTCGTGTGGGGCTTTATCTCGGGGAAGAAAGGTGTGTTAGACAAAGTATTTCATCTGCGATCCACGTGGATGAAGTACTTTGTCTGGCCATTTTATTTTCTTTTCTTTTTTTTCACTGGGCCCAAAGCCTGACTCTTTGGTACGCTCAAGGGCTGTGGTTTTAGAGTGGCCCTGTGTGGGTTTTCTGTTATTCCTTCCTTACTGTGACGGGTCAGCGGTTTGAGGGGAGCGTAGAAATAATAATTGTCGAGTCGAGCTTTATGTGACAACAGCTGTGTAGGGTATCACTTCAGTGGTTTTTTTCTGCGAGATGTGTGAAGTGGGCTGGAAAGCGAAGGTGTCGGTGTTTGGTGGGACGGGGAATTGCTTCACCTCCTGCCACAGTGCACCTACGGAAATCGAGGTGTGTTGGTAATTAAAGCTGTTGATATCTGAGGAAAAGTATTGCGATAGTATACGGCCTTGGAAAAATAGCGGGGTTACGTAAAGAAAGCAGAGGTGGCTGTTATGAAGAATGGCTGAATGCAGTGCTTTAAAAATCAGATTTTGGTTACAGGGAAAACAAACAAGCATGGAGTCTGAATTAGCTTCTGTCCTTTCATTTTCTGCTGCAAGTTTACAGAAAACAAACCTGTCACAATAGGAAGTGTTTTGACTGGCAGCCTTTTGTTATGTGAATATAAGCCGGCTTCCAATGTTTTTCTGCTTCAGGCTTTCCTAGAGCTGTAGAATTTATGACTGTTGTTTTATCTGTTAGCAGTCTTTCTTCCTGCTCAAAGTTAAGCCTGTAGGAAAATAGTTTAACGACATTGTCCCTGTAACCTATAACTTGAAGATCCTGCTGGAAGTTTTGATAGTCTGGCCTACAAATCTTCACCTTTATATAGCTGGAGAGTTCAGACTTCAGATATTAATAAAAATAAAAGATGATTACAAATACAAAGGGCCAGTGGATGCTGCAGGCTTGGTCTGCCACCGTACCCAACAGAGTGCCGTGGATGTACGGCAGCATCTACTGCAGCAAATGCTGTATGCCTGCAGCCTGTTATAACCCCTACAAGACGGGTTTTTGATGTTAAAGTCCAGTGGATAACTCGCAGCTGTGCTGGTCTGCTGTAAACACAGAAAACAAAACCAAAGGTAACCTGCTGGGAGCAAAGAGGAGGAACGAATGACCTGGCTTTACATTCAGATACTTCTCGTGAAGGAGACTTACCTCCTTCCAGATAACTGGAAAAGGATACTCAAAATACTATATCATATATATATGGTTATTGCCTGCCTTATATCACTCTGAGTTCTCAACACATCTGGACTGAGAGCAGTTCCAGTAACATTAAAGCGTACTATTTTGGTTGGCACACTGACGCTGTGGTATATGCCAATTAGTAATGGCTCTTGGAAACAGGCTGCTCTAAAACTCTCCCCAAACTATTCCCTAGAGAAATTATTCAATTAAGTACAACTAAAATTAATGTCCATGGGTTTTGTTCGAATAAAGCAAAATAAGCAGCTGGAAAAGGGAAAACTTCTCAGTGTGTGCTTTTAGAATAACAACTCTGGCTAATAACTGTGTTTGCTGGAATCAATACCGCTGTTTATTTTCTCAGCGCTGCTCTTTGCGAAAAATCCAGGGAGTGCTTCTGCAGCCCATGGCCTGGGACCGTTGCTGGTCGCTCAGATGTATTTTCAAATCACCACCTGCTTTCGAGAGGACGAAGGGCTGCGTTTTGCATGGGGGTATCGAAGTTGGACGCAGATACGTCCTTGCACACTTGGGGTTGGATGAGCTCGGCGGTGCCATCCGGTGCTGCCTGCAGGGTGGTGTTTGCTGGGAGCGGTGGTCCCGGGCACGTCCTCCGCTGGAGGCTGGACACTGGCCTGCTTTGGGAGAGCAGGGGGAGCTGCTGCTGGCTGTGCCAGGGCGGAGAGCGGTCCCACAGCCCCCGGCTGCCCTTGGCCAGCAGAGCCGTCGCTGGCCCGCGGCAGGGTAAGCAGCGGGAGGCAGCCTCCCCTCCTGCCTCCCAGTGGTGCGAGGCCGGCAGGGACACGCGGTTCGTCGTACGGCACGTCCTGCACGGGAGACCAGCAGGGTTCTCCTGGCCTGGCTGGCCCCAAGCACCATCAAAGCCCTGCGAATTAGCGGAGCCAAAGAGAACTGAAATATGAAGAGGAACAAGTTGGTTTGCCCCCCTCCTGGGAGAAGTTAGTATTTCGGGGTTTAATGCTTGTATGAAGTCCTGCCAAAGCAGAGAGTCAATGTCCTCAATTAAATTTGGGAAGGTGGGGGAAGGCATCTCGGTCTTTGCTTGGAATGCAGACCTTGTGGTGATACGAAGCGTCGGTGTCCTGGTGTACGGAGCAGCGCGGAGCTTGGACTGACGCGATCAGTGCTGGTATTTTGGGTGTCACCTTGGAGCTGAGCAGAAAAGCAGCCTGTGACCGTGCGGGGCTGCACACATCAGAGACTGCAAAGAGCAGGCACGGTTCGCAGAGATGGAGAGAAATTAAGATTCTTGGCTCCATGTTTTTCACTGTTTTTCTTTTTTCACTTGGCTCTGTGTTTTTCACTGTTTTTCTCTTTTCGCTCTGCCTTGCTGTTAGAGCTGGCACATTGTGTGAAGGTGCTTTAGGTTTCTGATGTACTTACATTAGTTGCAATCTTCACTTCATACCACTGGCATTTTGAACAGCACTTTCTTACTAACTTGTAATTATGGGGTTTGGACATATGAAGGTTGGCATTTGATCTATGATTCATTTCTTTGGTATCTAGCTCTTCTCCTGAGGCACCAGAGACCTGAAGGAGGGAGGGAAAGCCTGCTTGGCTTCACCACTGAATTCCAGCCTTATTGTAATTTTTTATTTTTTTTTTTTTTTTGCGTAGCATAAAATGTTATGGCTCTTGGTTCTCTATATGTTTTTCTTAAGGCTAACTGCAGTCTTCCGTGACTCACAGTGGGATACGCTGTGGAGATGCATTACTCATCGATAAATGCTATCGAGTGATCTGCGCATTGAAATCCACCAAAAATAAAAGCTTTTGGAAGGAAACGTTTGGTCACCACGCTGTTCTGCAAAGCTGAGACCAAAACTCCGTTTCCCTCTGCCTGTGCTGTGTTTCTTGTGGCTTTTGTCACTTGGCTTCTGGGTTTTGTACTCCACAGAAGCTAGCGTGACTTGAAGATGGAGGTGCCAAAACCAAACGAGACTTTTTACATGTTTTAATAAAACAGAAAATCAATTAGTGTAAAGTCATGTACAAAGGCAGAACTCTGGCCTCAAAAGAGCCTGCCTCGCCTTGGGGCAGGAGATGTTTGTCCTTCCTAGAGCCTCCGTGTGTGGGTAAGGATGATGGAAAAAAAATCCGGTGGTTCAGGAAGAGGGCGCGTGGCATGGGCAGTGACAGGGAGCCGGGCGCGATGCCGCGTCCTTGTCCTGCTGCTGGGTGGAGGAGGAGCAGGGCGGCTCCCGTGGTGTCACCCTGTGTCACCTCGTGGCTGTTGAGAGTCACACTGTCTCGTGAACGTGCAGCGTTCATGCGTGTGCCATAACGCCAGCGTCGCTCGCTGCCGCTCACTCCCTGCGGAGAAAGGCCCAAAATGAATTTTGTCTTTTGCGTGGCCTAGCGGCTGGGCGGGTTTGCCCTCTGCAAACGCTCGGCCTCCTCGTTTTGTTGCAAAACCCACGCATTTCATTTGCGAGATGAAAGCTGTTTACGCAGTACATATGTGTGGCACAGAAGCTGCCAGAAAGCAGGCAGCCGCCCCGAGGGCCCACGCGCGTGGCCCACCCTGCGCTGCCCTGTTGTTGTCATCTGCCCAGCCGTGCTCCGGCTGAACCCCTTCCTTGGGACGCTTCTGACCAGCTGTAGAAAGACTTGATGGCTAAGCTGACACAGAAGACGGGGCTGCCAGAGAAGTCAGGTTTCAGCCCCCTCGGAAGGTTTGCTAGAAGTGTCAGCAGAGAGGCCGGGATATGGGAAGGGCAGATGGCGGCGGTGGCGGAGGGCCTGCTGTCGGGTTACGCTGCCTGACAGGAGGGCAGGCGAGTCCGGGCCTGGAGCCTGCCGCCTTTCCGAGGAGGAGCAGAGGAGAAAAGCACACGGATCCTGTTGGACACAGACTGCTCCGGCACCTGGCGTGGGTTCAGCCCAGCGTTTGCTTTCGCATCCTGTGCGAGCCCGCAGCGCGAGAGAGCAGATGTAGCGTGATGTATATCCAGTTCCCTGCGAGATGACTTACGGCTGTAACGTGTGGGATTCCCGTCTCACGGGAGGCTCTGAAATTATCCATGCCCTGGCTGGAGAGAAGCAGAACCAGCTTTGCAGAGACAGCATCGATGTTTATGAATTAAAACACACTTCTGATTCTCATCGCAGCAGCAAATGCGTCAAAGAAAAAGAGATAAAGGAGCTTTTTTCTAGAAATATCTAGGATTACGTCTAGTTTCTTCTGCTCACTTTGTCATCTGTACTCCATAGTTGTCCTTTGCCTAAATCTGTATTTTCCTAGCTATTGGCAGATGTGATTTTAAAGGTGTATCTGAAGGTACCCTTTCATTCCGTGGAAGGTTTTTCCACTACACCAGTCCCTTTTATCACTATGCACATAGCTGGACCCCAGAAACCGGTAGCAGCAAAACGTGGTGCTAGTGTGTGTTGTAATGCAGGCATTGCATTCAGGGAGATTACAGAGATCAGCTTTCTCTCTCTTTAATTTGTCGCGTCTAATTGCAAAGCTGAGCATGATAAAACAAAGTGGAAAGAGCTTCAGATCAGCGTTCAGACCAGTTGCTTCACTTCGTTTTCCATTTCAATAAAACTTTGAAAAGAAAGATTCAAAACATATGTGCCTGCCACTCGGAATAGTCTTGCGTTGATTTGGATCAATCGGGTTTCTTGATCCTTTAGAACTTGACTTTTGGCTTTAATGGTGCTTGAACTCGCTGCGACCAGAGAAGCAATGCAGCGAGCAGATGGGAGAGGAATAAATTCATCTGCATCTTCATTTGTGGCTGCGGTGCGGTGACAATTCAGGTCTGATTACGTGACTTTTGTGTTTGTTTTTATGGGCAAAACTGTACTTCAAGTTTAATGCAAAATATTTTTTAAAATCTTCGGCTTTTTTTTTTTTTTAATTGTTAGTAGAATAAACTTCTACCTTTGCTCACGCTTTGTCCAGCAGCAGTGGGGCAGGGCCGCTGGTCCCCGTTTCCCCACCTCGCCCAACCTGGGTCCATGTTCCAGCCGGGCTGCCCTGCCTTGCTGCAAAGCGTGCATCGCCTACAATCCAAACCCTCTGCCGTGGCTTTTTAGCTGAAAAAGGCCAAAATTACAGCATGTGACCTACTCTTTTTTTTTTTTTTTTTTTTTTTTTGTCAGCTGCTTTCCTCGCAGTTTTCTCGCCGTGCGTGGCTTCGCTTGGTGCTGGGTCTGTGCCGTGGGGTTTGTCTTCATCTTTGGGGTCCTGTGCTGCTGAAGGACGACCTGGACTCCATTTGTGCGAATGGTTTACGTGTGGTTGGGAGGGCAGTGCTGCAGAAACGTCCTTTGTAAGGTCATTTGGGCATTCAGCCTGCCTTCCTGTGCCCTCGCAAAGGCAAGCCCCCTCTCTGCCTTTTTTGCTTTTCTGTCCATTTTTTCAGTTCTTTAGCAGCCAGGTAGGCGGGAGGCAATACAAGAATTTTCACCCCAAAGGTATTTGCCAGCTTGAACTGCACAGGGGGCTGGAGGTGGGTCGTGCCGGAGGAGGCGATGCTCAGGAGCCTGCTGGTAGCTGCGCAGGCTTTTCAGCGCCTGTCCAACACTGCTGGCTGCGGGGCTGTCTCCAGCAGCAGCTCTGCCTGCTTCAGAAATTCGTTACCACCTTTCAGCTCCTGCCTTACGCAGTGTGCTTTTTCCTCTGCTTTACGGTGGGGAGAAATTCTTTAATTCACCTGGTGGCTGCAGACAGCAAACCCCTGCTGCTGGGGGGTGTGCAGTGCCGAGGAGTGCCCCCACCGGCTGCCCCCGGCGTCAGAAACGTGCCGGCTGGATGGGGCAGGGGGCTGGAGGGAGAGGCTCCGGGCACAGGCCCCGCTGTAGTGCCTCGGGCGCTGGAGCGATGGCAGAAAATATTCCTGCGTGCGTTTGTTCTCCTTTAGCTACAGCTTGTTCACCAGGATGTTTTTCAAGGAGGGTCTGGTCAGTGTTGGCAAAGGAAAGTCTCTTATTTCCCAAGCGTGCTTATCACTTTGTCCTTGACAACGATGGGAACTTTCGGCACTTTTTTTTTTTCATTTAGAGGCAAACAGGAGAGAGCCTGCCTTTGCGGGCGGCATTGTGCTGGTTTTCCTGCGTGCTGAATCACACGGGACAGATAAAGTTTCCCCAGAATGTTGTTGTCCTTGCAGATGTTGGACTTGGGAAGGTTGGGTGGGAGGTGGAGGAGAATTAATATCTGAACTATGAACTGAATGAGTCTCATGCTTCAAATAAAATACCTCCAGTCATGGGGACACGCGTTTTTGTGCAGGGCGAACAACGAAATCCCGACTGGTAAGAACAGCTTCGCAAATCTGGAGAGTTTGCATCTGGAGCAGAGCAGGGCTGGTGTGGTGAGGTGGCTTCATCACAGAAATGGTTTAGATCTGCAGCATAAAGCTGAGGCTGCACGCAGCAGAGGTTGATGTTTGCCCTCTGCCCTCCTTCGTGTGAATACTTCGAATACTAGCTTAGGCTGAGGGGCATGAATCGGTAGCTCATATTTGGGAATGATGTCTTTTCAGAGTCTTAGATGGTGCTGTCATTTCATGCAGCGACTCACTGGAGGTGGTGCAGTGCTTGTGGAGCAGACTGGAAAAACTAGAAGGACGGTGCTCTTACCTCCCCACGAGGGTAAAACCTCCCTGCTGTGTGCCTGTGAAACTTGCCTCTGCCTTCAGAACTTTGATTTTTTTGTTTTGTTACCCTTGTGCGATCAAGTCTCCGTGTCTTCTCTCTGTATCTTGAGCAATACTTGTTACTTGGTAGGACTCGAGGATGCACCACGTGTAACTGAAACCATTTGCTGCAAGAAGATGAATTGCAGAGGCAGCGGCTCCCTTTCAAGCACTGCTACAGAACTGATGGCCGGAGCTGCCAGAGCTCATGCCCAACATCAGCACTGCGTTGTATTCGCCTCCCTTGCAGACACGAGTCAGCTCTGAGTGTTGCTGGCAGTTCTGGAAGTGCAAGGGATGTCCCCGTAAGTGTCACTGCCTTGCTCCTAGCAGAGACCTGGAAAATCTGGTTTGAAGGAACACAACTGAAACAATAAAGGCTAACACCCTGTCCTGCTGCTGGGACTTGGTGGCTTTACCTCTCCGCCAGCCCGTATGCAGGGTTATGACGCTTGAAAAAGATCAGACAATTAGTATACCTTGCTAATTGAATGTTAGGCACACTAACGTTTTGCTTACAGTCGGTTAAATCGGGAGGATTCGGCAGTGCTGCAGTGCTCGGGGCTGCTCCTGCACAGCCGAGCTGAGAGCTCGGCACCCGCCAGCTGGCAGGGCTCTTGTCCCAGACCTGATCTGAAAAGACAGACAAGATTTATGAAGACAGTGATCAATAGCGGGGAAAGTGCTAGGAGTGTAACCAGAGGAAGACATTTTGCAATAGCATTCGGGTTTTGGCTGCTGTCCTCCTCCTGATTTATCGTGCACAGAAAAATCATTCCTACCTGCGGAGTAGAAAGCAACTCAAACGTAGCGTATTCCTGCCCCGGCCGCATATTTCAAGAAAATTTAAGCGTAACAGTCAGCAAGAAGGAAATTTGGTGCCCAAATGTGGCCTTCAGTGTTAAGTGCTACAAAACCCCAGCCCGGTCTTGGTTCGAGCCTTTTACCTGGTCTGATTTCTGGGACAAAAGCAGCCGTTAGCTGCATGAGGCTGAGGGTGGGTTGGCTTGAAGTTTCCTTTTCTCCTCTATTAAAAATGGATGTAGGGGAAATTTTGCTCACTTTCCTTTTCCCTAAGGATCAGCCGGGCTGCAAGCAGCGCTGCCATTTGTACATCACAGTAATTGAAACAATGTGAGGCTTTCACCGTATCCTCCCATATCACTCCATCGGGTCCGTACCGAGTCCTCTCAAAAGCGTTTACAAAGGTAGTGATTCTGAATTTAATGACTGCAGAACAGCCAAGTAAGCTCTGAGTGTTGAGATGCTGTTTTCCAGGGCCTGAAATTTCGCATTTCCTATAGCACGTGCATTAGTTCTTACTTGGGCTATTGTTTTGTGGCTTCCGTCGCGCTGCGCTCAGTGCCTCCCTAGGCTGATGCTGCAGTTTGGGGCCGTTCCTTTTCTCCTTAGGGCACAGGAGCGCGCTGAATCCCAAGTCAGAGGCTCTTGGACCTTCCAGTGCCTTTCTCAGCGCTGTGGAGCACTGGTGTGTCTCGCTGGAAAGCAGCGGGGTGCAGCTGGTTTCCATTTCGGAGCCTCCGGCAGCAGCGTGCTTGCCGAGCAGCGATGCTGAGGGCCCGGAGATTAATGCTGTGTTTCTGTTTCCCCAGAGATCATCGACGACCTGACTAACCTGGTGGAAAACACAGACGACAAGCTTCGCAATCAAACGCGGCACGTGAAGATGGTGGACAAAAAGTCAACTTCCTGCGGTAGGAAATGAGTCCAAATCCTGCGCTGTTATTAAATGCCAGCAACTCGCCGAGCGCTCTGAGGCTGTGTGCACTGTGCCTCCCCCCAGCAAAGGCTTCTCCTGGAGGAAAAGCCCACCTCTCCGACCCTGCCTGTACTTCAGCCACGCTGCGGGCTCGACTTGCTGCGCTGGCTGTGTTGCCCTCCTTAAGCCCACGAATGTCCTTAAGCCATTTGACTGCAGCATTGCACAATACCCTGATTGGAAATTGTAGAGCTGTATGAAACGAGTGTGGTACATGTTAATTAGGTTTAAAAAACTTGCTAGCTACCAGCTCTCAAGAAACGGTCACAATGGGGAGTGGTGCCGCAGGGGCATTGCTGGCGGTGTCCTGCAGGAACGCGTTCCCAACCAAGTGGTTTTCAGAGCCTGCCAGACATGAAATCCTCGCTGGTGACGCTGAGCCGCGAGCTGGCGAAGCTGCGCTAGGCTGCTTTGCCTTCAGCCGAGGCAGGGCTGTACCTCCCTTGTACCCCACACCTTGTGTACGGGCTGCAGAGCTGGGGTTTGGTGCTGGGAGGATGCTGCGGGCGACGGCAGCAGATTTATGTTTGTCTCGGGGGCTGAGCGGTGCTGAGGAGTGGTGTGGGAGGATGGCAGCGCGAGGTGGTGTTAGTGAGACAGGTCTGGAAATCCCACGTCCCCCTCCAGTGTCCGTGGTTTGTTTCTGGTAAACGAGAGGGCTCATTACTGGAGTAATTTATGCTCTGTAGAAGTTTGACTCGTAGTCAGAAGTGAGAGAATTGTGGCTTACGCAGGGCAGTACAGAGGAGGCCGAGAGCCTCCCGTGTCTGGGTGAAGCGAAGGGGGCTGGTGGCAGCCGGTGGTCCCTGCAGGGTGACCTCGGGGCCGGCAGCGAAAGCCCCCGGCAGTGAGCTGTTTGTCCAGCACTGGGAGATATTTGAGGGATTTATTTGGTTCCCCACAAGTGGTAAGTTTTTGCAAGTTTGATGCGAATTGATGAAAATCTGTGGCCGTTTCTTGCAGCAGACTTGTCAGAGGCATTGGTCTCTGATTTCTCATGCACCAACTACAGGCAGAATCAAAGACGTGGCTGCAGCGTTCGTGACTGATGATTTTAGGTCTTTAACGCTGACACAAGCTCGATTTAATTTACAAATAATTGCACTCGAATTGTGTCGAGTGCCCCTGTGCAGCCCCTCAGATTCTGTGGCTTCACTTAGCACACAAGCGCCGGGGGCGCGAAGCGAAATGCCCGCGCGGGGCCGGCGCTGAAACCGATGTCCCACAAGAGGTTGTCGGCGGGGAACAGCTCCTCGCTTGTTAGGTATTTCTCCCCCTTTCTAGCTTCTTAATGCAAATGCAGAACCCAGACAATGCTGCTAGATAATGAGCCTGTCTCTTTAACTCTACAGCCGAGCTGGCCGCGCTGGGGAATTTGAGAGGAGGAGGAGGATGGGAGAGGCGAAGGCTGGGAGGATCCCAGGCTGGATGCCTTGGGGGTGACCTCTCTCACCCTTTCCACATTGAAAAACATTTTTCTTTAAGGGGTGGTGAGAAGCGCTGCCTCTTCGTGCCTTATTCCGTCTGCTCCAATAGGTCTTCCTGTGTTTGCATAACAATTTGGGTATATGTAAACACTGTATTGCCTCAGATAGCTATTTTGCTCTGCCTAATCATGAGTGTTAGAACAATAATGCTGGAAGAGACAGGCTTTAATGGCATTCTTCCCATCCCTTTTCCACCCTTACTCCTGGCACTGAAAATCGCTGGTACATGAAGGCCAGAAAACCCTCCGGTACGTACGGGCATTCCCTGAACAAAGCCGAGCAGCAGGAAACGGCACCTGCTGGGTGACTTCTGCAAGGGCTTTTTTTCCCCCACTCCAACATTTTGGTAAAATGGATCACACCTTCGGTAGCCGGGGGTCTGAAGCAGCGTGGGGTGCTCCGTGTCCCCCCGTGTCCCCCTCCTGTCCCCAGCCCCCTGGCCGCGGTGCCTGCGCCGCTGCCCGAGCTGAAGCCCCGACGAAGGCCTCGGTGTTCTCCATCTGGCCGCGGGTACCGGCAGAGCCCTCTGGCACGACGAGTGGAATAATCACCCTTTTACGAGCAAGAATGTAACACATTAATGGGTGGGTCTTTGTTAGCAGCCAGCACAATAATAAAATCAAAGTATTGCTGATGAAATCCAACTTTAATCAACGTTTCAACGTCTCGCTCTCATGCAAACGGCGTGTCGGGCTCTGGGGGCCCTGTGCAGCGACGGCAGGACTTCCCGCGGCCCCGGCTGCCTCTGCCCGGGAACAACCCGGTGCTGCCCCGGGCCCCGCGCACTTCTGGGGGACGTTTTCAGGTTGTTTCGGGTGTGTTGTTTCATTCGCAGCTTGTTTTCGGCGACATTTCTCTCGCTGCCTCGGAGCTGTTGACAGTGCCCCCCCTCGACTCCGCCGGTGGGAGCACATCTCCCTTGGTGGCCCCGGCAGCCCCGCGCCGATGGCAGTGCGAGCTCCCCCGGATTGCAGCGGAAGAACGGTCAGGGCATGGATTCAGCCGGCTGCGTTTATGAAATTATTGCTGAAAATCATCAGCCAGCTGCGGGCAAACGCTCGCACGCTGCCTCGCATCGTTTGGTTTCTTTTCAGCGTCTGGGGGGGGCGTTAGGACATCTCTGTTTATGCCACTTCAGAAACTCGCATTTAGCTTTCACCGAAATGTGCGCACGTACCACGAATCCAGCGTTAGGCTGCCTTTAGCACAGTTGCTACAGGAATGGCTGCGTGCGCAACCCGGCCTTCGCAGCTTCACCACGGGCTCTGGGGTTTGTGTCTGAGCGTCCCGCACTCTCCCAGTTTGCAGACCTTTAGGGTTTTTTTGTGCAGAACAGTGCTCGTTAATCATTTCTCACTAGCATTTTTATTAGCAACTAGCTCTCAGAGTGTACTCTTCAGAACCGAGTTTAAAAATAAACAAGTAGAAGTATAATAACAAATGAAAGTGTAATTGAAGTTAAGATGCTGGGGGAAAAACAAATTTGCCTCAAACAAACCCTGGATCCGACACAAGCTGATCATACAGCAGCTGCCACCTTACCTCCATGATGCAACGCTCCTGAGTGCTTCAGCCATTTGTTTTTGCTGGGTCGGGATAGCCTCAGGGTGATCTCACCCATTCTGCTTCCTAGGATGAAAAAAATTTCTCGAGGGGAAAATGACTGCCCTAAAACACGTGCTGCTGCGTCGCTGTCAGTGCTCCGCGTGGTTCGGGCTGCACAGCGCGGGTCCCGTCTGGTTTCTGAGCCTCCTGGGTGGGCTCCAGCATCAGCTTCCTGCCCTGGCATCCCTGGTGCGGGTCCTGCGAGCAGGTTTGGTGCCCAGCTGGACGTCTTCCTCCCTGCCGGTGGGCTGCAGGGGGCCTAAACGGGGAGAGAGAGGAAGGTTTAGACTAAAAGGTTTTAAGCTAAAAGAGGAGAGATTTAGATGAGGTATTAGGAAGAAATTCTTCACTCAGAGGGTGGTGAGGCCCTGGCACAGGCTGCCCCAGGAGCTGTGGGTGCCCCAACCCTGGCAGTGCCCAAGGCCAGGCTGGATGGGGCTGGGGGCAGCCGGGGCTGGGGGCAGGGGGCCCTGCCCATGGGCTTTAAGGTCCCTTCCAACCCAAATCACCCTCTGATTAATGAAGGTCTGTATTTGCGCAGAGCGGGGCCTCGGCTTTACCTGGCTGGTGCTTTGCGGTAGCTTTCCCCCATCCCGTCGATCTGGGCTATTTCTGCCGCTTCCCGATGTGCAGGGAGGCAGCTTCCTGCGGAGAGTTTGGCTGCAGGAGGCTCTGTGATGACAGCATCCTGCGCCCCGAGCGTTTGCCTCTGAACGAGGCAGGGAGATGTCGGTAGCAGGGAGCTGGGAGCGCCAGCACCAGCAGCACGCGGAGCCCAGCGCAGCCGAACCCCAGTGCCTGGAGCATCGCCCGGCCCTGCCAACATCCCCATCCGCCTTTGGATGTGGCCCGGACTCGTTCCGTTAGGTGTGACGGTGGTGGCACTCGAGTACGTGCCGAGGACCCAGGAACGTCCCTCGGGTGCTGCCAGCCCGTGCCAGGTGCTGGGTTGGGGGCCCGGTGTGCTCCGGCTCCGGGCCCTACCCTGGGCCGCGGGCTGGGGCAGGGCTGCTCCCCCGGGCACGCGGGGCGCTGGGGCTTCGTCGTGGGGAAGGCTGGAAACAAGCAAAAAGAAGGAAAACCTCTCGTTTTCAGCGCGAGGGGAGCAGAGCACAACTTTGCAGCTGCTGCTGCGTATCCCTGAAATGTTCTAGACAATGGGGAAAATGAGAAGCAGCCCCTGAGGGCGTCCTGCCGGGTCGCTCCGGTGTCCTGTCCTGTAAAATAATAACGGTCGCGAAGTGGCGGCTGAGCACTTGGTTTCGGTCTCTCGTTTCCTCCTGTTCCACAAGATGGCATTGCAATCTAATCGCCTCCTCAGACGCAGGTAGGTGCCCTGACCTCCCCGTCGCCTTCCCACCCGGGCTCTTGAGGATGCTGAAAGCGGGACTGAGACAGCCGCGGGGGCCGTCGCAGCGGTCGGGGTGGTTTTGTCTCAGCACATCACCGAAAGACCTGCCTGAAGCGGGTCGGAGTTTTCAGAAGGGCTCATTTGTTTCAAAACAGGGTAACTTGGATCCTACGAGGTTTCCTCTAGAAAAATAATGATTCATGCAGGCTGGGGCCGTTCCCTGCCAGATTCTGCTCGCGCTGTTCTAAGTTAGAGTTATTTGTGCCATGGACTTAATTTGCTTTATAAATTATGGATGGCAGTTACTCGGGTTTGTTCCTTTGACGTGCGTTGTGTGTTTAGATGAGCAAGTCCCCATCCTTTTTTTTTTTCTTTGTGGAGTGGAGAAGTCGGTGTAGTGTGACATTAAATCAGCCTTTCCTGCAATCCGACTCTGGGAGCAGTTACGCCGATATTCCTCCCGGCGCTGCTCCGGCGGCTGCACCGGTTCTGAGTCACCTGCCCGGGCTTGCGCCGGACGCCTTCTTGCCTTGCCAAGCTGTTTTTTTTTTTTCCTGGTTTATTTTTTCCCCCTTTCTTCAATTTCTTCCTTCTTCGGTTTCTTCCATATTAAGCAATTCCGTGTTGAAAAGTTTGTCCTGTTACCAGAGAGAAAACTCAGAGGCGACAGCTCTGCAGACGAAGGAAGCTGTTGCTTGGACCGGGCTGCGACCGCGGTGCCCGAGCGCGCCGGGTGCCCGTCCTCCCTCACCCCGGGGCTGCTGCCTGCGTGCCCGAGGCGTTTCCTTCCCCTCTCGCACCCGATTTTGCTCGGCTGAAAGCCAGGGAAGGGCGAGCAGCCCGCTCTCGGGAGGAGCCAGGGGCTTTGCAGCCTCGTGGTGCGAGTGCCGCCGCGCTCTTCCCTTCGCCTTGCCCCACTGACTTCTGAACCCGGCAGCTAATTGAAGCTGGAATTAGCGGGAGAGAGAGGTCACGAAGATAAGACGTTCCTACAAGTTCACTTGGCCATCTATCCTCATTAGCGGAGAGACCCAATTAAGGGTCCCAATGAGGGGGAGAACGCAGGGTGAGCTCGAGTCTCATTAGACACCAAGGAAACCTCAAAGCAGCTTAGCTCGGGGACATAGCAGGAAATGGGGCTCATTAATTATGTTAATAGAGCAGCTTTTTAAGGGGTCCAGCGGTTTCAGTACTTTGCTAATCAAAGCCTTCTGTTTGTTATCTTACCATCGTGTTTTCCCAAAATACTAAACGCTTTTCCGCTTCAGTAGCTCGGAGCCCCCGAGCAGCAGGTGAGGAGCGCGTGTGACACCGTGGTGTGGGCGCAGCACGTGTGGGGCTTTCTGCTTCAGGAAGAGTGCCGGGAAAAAAGGTCAGTCGTCGTGCCGAGACGTTGCCTTTGGCGGTGGCAGTGTGCCCAGCACCCTGTCCTCGCTCCCCTGGGTGCTGCTTCTGCCCCCCTCCTTCTTCCTGGCCTCTCCGTGCCACTTCCTCATGTGTTTTGTGTTACTGACTTAAGCATTTGGCTTAAAGTCGCTCATGTTGAGATGTTGCAGTGGATTCGGGCAGTGAAGATGCGGGACCTAATCATTCAGAAACAGCTTTAGATGAAGAACGTGCTTTGGAGCTGCTTTGTGTGCTGCTTCCCAGGTGAGGAGCTCGGCAGTCCCTGGTGGTGTCACGCTGCTCATTGAGCGCTAAGGGACGGGAGGAGCCTTCTGGGTCATGGAATCGCTTCAAGATAAATTTCCGAGAACAAGCTTGTTGTTTCCCCCCCATTACTCCCATTGGAAGGTTCTAATGGTCATAAACTTATCTCCATCCTAACCTTGTCAAGGATACTTCATTTTGTCCTTGTGCAACCCTTGTTCTGCTGTCTTGAATGGTTCTTTCCCCTTCTTTATTTTACACCCCCAAATGTGTGTCTAAGAGACCTCTGCCTTCCCTCCCAGCTTTTGTTTTGTGGCACTGAACAAGCGTCGTTACATTTTAATCTACTAAAACAATCCCTCTGATCTGACAAGCCCTTTTTTTGCACTTCTTCCTACTTAAACTCTTTTTTTCTTTTTTTACGCAAGGCTCGACTGCCGTGGTCCCGGTGCGCTCTCACGGTGCCGTGCCCTGCGGCACTTCCCCAGCGACCGGAGGCATTTCGCAGCTGCAGCGCGTTGGTGCCTCGGTCAGTTTGTTGTACAGTGTTTGCCGGGGCCTTTCTCATTCTTGGGAATTTTCTACCCGAGTTCATTTTCTTTCCAACCCATAGCAAAAACGATTGCTTGTCCCACCTTCGTGGCTTCCCCTTTTGTCCTGTTGATTTCAACCTTCTCCGTTAGTCCTCAAAGTTACCCATTTTTTCTGAATGCTGTCCCAGCTTGCCTCTGTGCTGGTGGTACTTTCCAACTTTGTGTCATCAGCAGATTTCATTAGCACACTTACTTTTTGTGCCAAGGTCATTAATAAAAATATTTAATAAGATCAGTCTCCTGACCGTTCCTTGAGGAGCTCCACCGGTGACCTCCATCCGTTCTGATCACTCTTTCAACGCGGCTTCGCCTTTCACCGGTTTCCTGGCCTTAGAGTTCTGCTAATCCCCGTCTTTTTCATTTAATAATTTCCCACATGGCACTGCATTGTACGCTTTGCTGAGGTCTGCATGGATGGGATCTATCGCACTGCCTTTGTCTAGAAAATTCATTATCTTACCGGGCTAACCTGATTAGCTCTGTTTGATCTGATTTCCCTTCAGAAAATTCCCATTGTTTTCCGCCCTGTTTACCATTTAGTTTCGTGCTCTAATTCGTCTTTCTTCAGTTTGCTCTGGAGCCTTGATCCTGCCGAGGTGACTCGGACAGCTTTGTAGCTGCTCACCCCACTCTTTCCCTGCCGCGGTGCAGAAATGCGGGTGCTGCTCTGCTGCTGGACAGGCAGCCGCAGCTCGGTGGCACGGCAGGAGCCAGCACCTTGCTCTGCTGCTCTGGTTTTGGGGTGCGTATCCCAGGTACGTTTGTAAAATGCTGGGTTTAAATGGAACGACCCGGAGCTCTGTGGGCACCGGTCCTCCTGGCTTCATCAGCCTGCTTGTTTGTGTAGTGGTTTGCCCTGTGGTGCTGAGACCCCGCAGAACGGTTGCAGCCTTCTCTGTCCTCCCACCACGCGCTGGATTCACGAATCAAGCAGCTCCGCGCGTGCCTGGGTCTCTGCACAGCCGTGGTCTCCTCCCTCGTGCCCGTTTCTGGCCGTGGTGGCTCCCAGAGCCTCTCCCCGAGCAGCGGCCGCAGACAGAGTGCAAGGAACGCTGCCCTGAGGCTGCACGGCAAGTGAGGGATGGGGGCAATCACAAACCGGTCACTGGGAGATGGGCTAGAGGAAAACGATTTCACTTTGATACGCTGAAAAGGGGCTTGCACTTCATATGGCAGCGTCCCGGCGGTGCTCGGACCCATGTGAGGCTGAAAACAATCAGCTGCTTCGTTCCTGAGCCCCGTTCTTAAAGATGCCGTGAGTGATGGCAGAGGGAGCTGGAGAGGGGCATGGCTGGGACGCGGTCCCAACACGTCGGTCGGGTTCAAGGCTGAAGCTGTGGAGTGGCAACCGCTTGGAATGCCCCCCTCCCCGAGAGGAAGCACCGAACGTGCCAGAGAGGGAGAGGAGGGGGGCACGGGGAGGAGAGCAAAAGGCAGTAGACGTTTTCTTAATTACATTTGCATATGCAGCTGTTCAAACAGACTGAACTTCATCAATGCTCGTTCGTACCTATCAGGAGATTAGAGCAGCTGCTGTCAGCCCGTGTAGCAATATTGTACCAGGCTGGTGGTAAAATAAGCCCCTGGGCAGCCTGCTCGCCCAAGCTGTCCATCACTCCAAAAGGCCAAGCAATTAGTTGTATGTGAATATTGAAAAAAAAAATGGAATTGTGCGAAATATCCAAGGGCGACTGCTTACAGCTTGGTTTCCAAGGATACATGTTGCAGAATTAAATCATAAATTTATATTTCTGAAAATGGTGCTGAAATGTGTTAATTTGTACATTACCAAAGAGGCTGAAACTCGCCTCCTTCTGCCTTTTCTTTCCTAACATGCTCAGTGACAAAATAATTGCTCTGCCCAATCTGGAGTTGAAATACAACCGTGTTCTGGCCTGGGGTTTTCGTGCCACGTTAAACTAAACCAGGGGGGAAATATCTGGGTTAACCGTTTGTATTAATTCTTCCAGCTTTGAAATTCTCCCTTAATCTTTGGCTCCGAAGTACCCAGCGGACAGGAAGGCCACGCAGCGCCCCGTGTTCTTGTCGAGCGAGCCGTCCCTCGCCTCCTTTGGCCTTTTTATTGCTGGTTGCTGTAAGCCAAGCGGACCGAGCACAATGCGGCTGCACACGAAGTGCCCGGGCAGGGAGAGGGTCCAGCATCTGGAATCCGGTTTTACAGCCCCCGGGCACTGGAGGGACAGGATTGTGGGACACAACAATACTCGGAGGATGTGGTCAATGGAGAAATGAGTTTGCTAGGGACCAAGTGGTTATGTGTCTCTTCAGGGCTTTCTGAGATGCATAGAGGATGTTGATCCCACCAGAAACTGGGTATATAAATCAACAGGGGCTGGGATCTCAAATCTTTGTTTTGTAAAAGTACGGGCGGCAGCAGGATTGCTGCGGCCTCGCTAACGGTGGCTTGAGGAGAATTGTCCTTGGGAAAATGGGAATAGCCCTTCAGAGGGGGGATCACCTTGGTGGGGATGTCCAAAGCCCCTAGTGTTACTTTAAAGAAAAGACAAAAAGGTAGTGTTAAGGTGAAACTCAAAGACGTTCATGCAGTGTTCGTCTTGAAGCATTCAAATGGCAGAAGGTAAGCTTCCAGCGGTAGTGTTAATTACACCACGTTGCACCTGGGGCTGGTGCTTTACCTTGGGAAAGGTAAACGTGGTGCTGGGACTGTGGGACGGGGCTGGCAAGAGCCCCACCGAGGATTTTGGTGGCATCAGCATGAGGCAGGCTTCAGCAAAGGTGTTTTTTGGATGGGCACCGCCACGGCATGGGGTGCTGCTGCTGGCATCACTGGGACAGGGCTGGGACAGGGACAGGGCTGGGCTGGGACATGGCTGGGACAGGGACAGGGCTCCGCTGCGTCCCTGGGAGCTGCTTGCGATACCACAGCATAGCAGCGGGTTACGTGGGACCGTTCCCTGTGCAGCGGGACATGCAATCGCAGCCTAATTTGCTTCCCCAAACCCACGAGCCTATGCAGCATGCTTCTAAGGCACGAGCTTAAGCTCGTTTGTCTGCAGAGCTGCCCAGCGGCGGCAGGAGCAGCGCCCTGGGCACAGACCAGCCGTTAGCCCGGCTGCCTCGGCGCGCTGCTGACCAACCCGGCTGCACCCCGAGCAACTTCTTGCTTTGGGGCCAGCAGGAGGGAAGGGGGTTGTTTGGCACAGGACGGCTGGCCTGCGCTTTGCCTTTGCTGTGGAGTCCTGTTGAGTTCTGTGACTTGCAGATCGGTTGCAGGTGTGAGGCCGTGCACCTCGGGGGATTTTAATGCGTTGTAGTTGTCTTGTGCTGCATCCCCGCTTGGGTCGTAATGCGCAGTGGCTGCTGTGTTACAGTTGTCTGTATAAAGAAAAGCACCAGATCGTGGCCTTCTTGGCAAGGAAGGCAATGCCACTAGCTCGGATTCAGTGGAAACTCCATTTTCCAAGCCATGCTTTCTGAAAGTGCCTGCTTATTGCATTTATCTCTGAGACGTGTTGGGAAATGTAAAACTGGCCTTCAATTCACTGCAGTAGCCTTTTGCAGGACATGCTTGTAAAACGGCCTTACTTGTCATCCCCTGGCAATTAACTGCCTAATAATTAAACTGCGTTTATCACTCGGGTTCCTGGAGATGAGCTAGGGAAGGAGCGGTGCGAGGTGTCCCACAGCAGTGCCCTTTGCGCTCTCCCTCACAGCCCTTCGTGGAAGGCTGCTCTGTAAACATTTTCCCCTTGATGCTTTCTTTTGTGAGGAGCCTGAAAGAATACGCTTATTTTAAACTTCTTTCTGCTTCCATAGATGGACAGTTTTATATGATGCAGACAGTGCCTGCTGTGATTTTTATGGCCTATAGTTTTCTGAGCAAATGGTTTTGCTCACAAGTTGGCTAGGCTAAAATGACCTTCTCTTGTTCATTAACTGTCTGTTTAAAAATACGCATGCGGTGTTAGTTATAGAGCATTGATTGGGGTTATTTTAGGTGGTGCAGGGAGGTCTGTGCCTTTCCTTCCCTCCTCATTATCAAGCAGAAGCGACTGCTTAGGGCCTGGTTTATTTACCTAATAAACTGCCTCTTGTATCGTCTAGGAAATGCTTACATTTTTCAGCCAAGAAATCCTAGTAACAGGCAAACAGAGGTCCAGCAGTCAGGTCTGGAGAAACAACAAAATGAAGGTCAGCTAATATCGCTGTTATTCTCTTTCCCGGTGGCCATGACAGCAGGGGTGGTTTATTTGAAGATCCCAGACTCGGAGTCATTGCTCGCATTGTTGGTCCCCCGAGCACGGGAGGCTGTGCCAACAGTTCAGGATATTAATGTATTCTACAGATCAGTGAATGAAGAATTCCTCCGCACTCCTTTCTTTTTAAAAAAAATCCTCTTCTCTCCCCTTCCCCCTTCTCCATGCACTTTGTTTGCAGTGGCTTTGTCTGCTGGATGTTGCTGGGCATTTCTAATGAGACAGCGAGGAATCGCAGCGGCTCTGGTGCGGTGGGGAGGTGGCATCCTTACCGCCTGCACCCCGTAAGGTGAAGTCTTTACGTGCTGCTCCAGTGCACGGCGATTCATGTGCTGGCGGGGTTTGGGAATGCACATGTACGTGGGGAGAAAAAAGCTCCTTTTCGACACGTGAAGCTCCCCAGTTTGCTTCTTGCAAGGAGAAAGAGCTGCGCCAGCACCCCCCGCGCAGGCCACGATGCCTCGGTGCTTCTTTAGTATTCATCCCAGCTTCGTTAGCGTGGCCATCTCCCAGCCCACCATGAGCAGCTGCTAAAGGGGCCAAAATTAAAGCAATTCCTGCTCCCGGTGACTTACTGCCAGGGAATAATTGGGTTCTGTTTGCAGGGAACATATCGCAACCCAGCCCAAAGATGGAAAAAGGCTGGGGGAGTGGGGTTTGGTGGGACGTATTTGTGGAGACTTTCACAGGATTTACAGAAAGGCGGTGCAGTGGAAATAAAAGCTGGGCCCATGAAGAGACAATTATCTAGTAATAATGCAACGGATCAGGGAAAGGCAGCCGGGCAGGTTTTTTTTATATATATATTACCGTTCCACGGCAGGAATTGTACTTAGATATTTTTAATATATTCTTTGATCCCTCATGGAAATGTTAATGAGACGAAAACTGCTAAAGAGCTCTCCAGACGCTGCCCTGCTTTGGAGAAGGGTGGACTGAAACGCAGACCCTCTGGAGGGCTTCTGACACACAAGAAGTCCCTTTGTTCCCGCCTCTATGAGCCAGAGACACGTCTAACGTCGCAGGGAGGATGAGAGGAGGCTGAAGAGGCCGGGCTGAAGGCACGGCATTCTGTACTTACAAGAGAAAAATTGTCACCCGGCTATTAGGGCCTTGATTTGACGGGCACTGCACTGGGGGCGTTTGAAGTCCAGACTGAAGGTACTCCGGAGATGTAAGTGGGGATGCTTTTAGGCTGTCTTTCACTCAGACTTCATTAAGAAACCGGCGGGCTTTGTCTCTCGGAGGCCCGTTACGTGTGAAGCTGCGGCCCCCCGTGAATGGGGCCCGGCCGGGCCGCTGCGTGCGTGCGCGCCGCTTTGTGCCGTGTTGCCAAACTGGAGCCAGCGGCAAGCGCGGGCTGGGCGCTGCCGGAGGCCGCCCCTTGTTGGTGCCGCGCGTCCCCGCGGGCGGACGGAGCGGCGGTGCCAGCAGGCCTTGGACAGGCCGGGTCACCAGCCTGCCCTCGGCGGTGAGCGGAAAACTGGGCTAGGAAGGGTTCTGTGAGGCGGCCTCAGCCTTAAGGGAGGGCCAGAGGCGAAGCCAAGAAGGGCAAACGCTGCTTCGCGAGCAGCCGATGCCTGGGTTTGTATTTACGCAGGGAGGAATATTAGCTTTAAATTTCCTGGGCTGTGCCTGGCTGATGAGCTGCTAGAGGAACTGTGGCAGGGAACTGTAACGGCCTTGAAAATCACCCCAAGGCATCCGACCTCGCCGAAGTGGTGGGCTTGCTGTAAAGTCTGTGGTGCCGAGACCGGGCCTGATGTTTCCATCAGCACCCTGCTTGCCCAGAGTGGTTGCAAATAAACTCCACAGCCCTTCGGTTTTATTCATGGTTTTCATACCTCTTGGTGGCGATGGGCAGCACTGGTTTGGTTTCCTTTCGGCTGGCACAGAGATTTCCCTGCAGGCACGGAGAGGAGCCCTGAGCAGGCTGGGCTCAGACTGGGGCCTGCAGACCTTCAGAGTCCAGCCACTGAGGTTCAAACGTGAGGAGCAAAATAAGCTTACCTGGGCCAGAAATTGCAGAACTAAAATTAATTACTTTTTTTTTTGGTAGTCTTTGTGTTTCTGTAGGACTTGACAAGTGTTTAGTAAGGCGTTTCTTCCTCTCCGGCTCAAGGTGTGCCTCCAGGCCTCGGGGCTAACTGGGGCTAGAGGCTCCTAGCCAGCAGCTCACGAAGATGTGACGTGGTCTCTGGTCACAGCCTGGGGGCCGAGCACTTCCCTGCGGCACAGCAGCTGAAGGTGGCCATGGGATGCAGCAGGAGGAGCCTTGTGTCTGTGGATCCGAGCCCAAACACTTCATCTTCATCGTGGTGCTCTGTGGCTTTGGTGGAAGACTGCACGTTCCAGGAGAAGCCTTGGTACCAAGTCAGGATGGGAGAGGGAGGAAACAAGCAGGCTGCCTGGAGATGTAGAGCCCAGACAGTAGTTGTGATGGATGTTGAGCCTAAGGAACGTTTTACATGTGCTGGAGAGCACCCAGCGCAGGCTGTCAGGGCTTGGCAGACACTGGGGATGAGAACTTGCCAGCTGTAATTTGGGGGTGGTTTATTAGGCAGAGTAGAATGGGGATAATGTTCACATATCAGTAACTTTTATAAACTTGTTTTAATTCCTCCGCTGAGCAATTCTAGAGTTGTGGCTAGAATTCAGCAGTGATGTAGATAATGTGAAAGGGTTCCGTGCATGGAGGTGCTAACTGCTCCCTCTTGCCCCCTCACCTGTGCTCCAGTGCCGGCAGGCAGGAGGGAGTTTGCGGTTATGCGGCTACGAGTGGTGCTTCGTCACTTGCTTCTGGTTGCCCATGAGAAAAGCCCCCCAGGTGAGGATTTTATGCAACACAATGCCATAGCACGAGGGTTCGATTTTTTAGCGTAATCCCGTTATATGCATGTTTGCATAATTCTCCCAAATCAGCAAGAACTACCCGGCTCAAGGAATCTGGAAAGTATAAACTCCAGAACCAAAGAGATTCCTGGCTGTTCTGCTTCTCCCCGAGCTCGGTGATTGTGTTAGCGCTGTAAGACTTCCAGCTCCTGCAGGGCTGGGTTTTTTTACTACTGCAGTGTTTATAATGTCTTTGGGGATCCCAGCAGACAGCGCTTTGTGTTTAGCTCTAGAGCGTTAGCAAGGCGACAGTACTGCTAAGAAGTTTTGGAAAAGCACCTTTTTAGAGCCAAAGTGACTCATTCCTGCTAAAGGAACAGCAACAGTTATTCTGGCATTTAAATAAAATGCAAAAATATTAATTTCCCACCTCGATACTGAGTTAAAGACTCAAAAGAGAGGGGAAAAAAGCCCTGTGTTCGGGCCTTCCCCAGAAACACTAGCAGTGCCAAATGATTCATAGCGAATAACTCAGGGCACGCTTTTAGGGGGAGCACGGCACTGTAAACAGAAACATTTCAGATTTCCCGGGATGAGGGTATTTGAGTGCTTCTTGTGAATTCTGCATTTTCGGGTGATCTTTGTGCTTTCGGATTCAGAACAACTTTATCGGGGGGGGGGGGGAGTGTTTTGACAAGACACTCCAGTAGCGTGGGAGCTGGATAAATGTTTAATTAAAGCTGATCTCCGGTCGTTGCCAGAGCGCGAGGTTCGGGTGTGCGTGGAGGCGGGGACGTGGATTTGCAGACTGGGCGGCCGCCTGCGTGCCCAGCCCCAGCTTCCCACGTCCCCGCGACCGCAGGCTCCTGCGCGAGGCCTCCCTTCGGGCTCTTGCCCGACGCGTGCGGGACTTCGCACCCGCTTCTCCCCTTTGCTTCGGGGCGTTGGGACGTGCGTGCCTTCCCTCCAACCTGCGCGCTTCTGCTTGCCGACGTGAGGTGAATCGCCCTGTTTTGGGGTTGACTGCTAATGACCAAACGTCAGCTGCTCCAAAGACCAACGTCCCCCTCCTGCTCTGCCTCTCCTGCGCCCGTTTTTGGCAGAAGAGAGCAGCATTTTGCAGGGAGAGCGAAGGGAGACCTGCCTCACGTTACACACTGCTGCCCGTGGCTTAGGATATCCCCCCAACAGCAGGTAGATTTGAGCTTAGAAAACCCCCACACAGTAATTGAACCCATCTTCTCTGACGCCTTCATGAATTCCTTTAGCATCTGAAACATTGTGCAAGAGGGACATGGTGGTTACTTCTCTGTCCCTCCCCTGTTGCATTTTACAAACCTCATTCTATTTTTCTTTCTTGCCCTGGAACTATTTGATGAATTTGACCTCGATTTGTAAATAGTTTTGGTGTGACTGGAAATGTTTTTTTCAGTGAATTTATTAAATGCTGAAAGCATTTCGCCTTGCTTTATTGAGAAGTCTATTTACTCTTCTGTACATCTCCATCATGCAGCATTATTCTTGGTTGCAGTTATTGTTTCATGGGCCACACACTTTGTTCTTTAATCTCTCTTAATTTCTGCACCTCTTTCCCAGTGTTACTATTTCTGCTCTACTGTTTACTTTGGTAATAACAGCATCATTAACATTTCCGCTTTGCACATGGCTATTTGCCATGTCCTCTGTTCCCCTTCCTAACAGAACGCGAACAGAATTGCTTTGTGTGCCATCACCTGTGGCACCTCAAAATGCTCTTGGTTCGGGTAGCTGTATGCAGTTCTGTGGATGAATGCAGAACACGTTGTTCTGCTGTGTGCTTGGCTGTTTGCATGTAGGCATTCGTGGCATATTTGTGCGTGCATATTAGCGGTCAGTGGTCTAGGAGAGAAACTTCCTCACAGAGGAGTATCTTGGGTTTAGATCAGCCAGCCTCGCCCACTGATGAAAAGCTGTTCCTGTGCTGGGATGCTCCCACCGAGACTGCCGTGCGCCTGGATTTGCTCCAGCCTGGATTCTGTCCTCTGAGCTGCTGTTGCAGGAGGAGAGTCGTGCTGTCGGCCCTTTGCTTGAAATAAATGGGGAGATGGGGAACTGGGAGTCTTGCAGGAGAGGCGACTGCTTTGGTTTGTGCTGTGTGAGCCATGAGAGAAGGAAAGTTGGATTCTGGTGACTGGTGATTGCTTGGAACGCAGGTTTTCCAGCTGGGAAGTCAGGTTGGCTGGCTTCCTTTTGAAAGATGCATTCTTTATTTTTGATTACCAGAGGAACCAAGTGCATCCAAGATCATTTTCTAAGGGAGGAAGAGTGTAGCAGAACTGATTTTCCTTTGCTAATGTGTGAGAAGGTCAAGGAGTGCTGGCAGCATTTTGGCAGTCATCTTTTGTCCTGATAATTAAGGCAAAAGAAGAATGCTTTGTTATCAGAGAGTTTGGAACCGGGGAGCATCTAGTTGTTAAATGGCGTTACAAACGGAGCGTGTCTGCAGGCTGCAGCTTGACTGATGTGGCAGCACCCAGAGAGGAGGCATTCGGCTGTTTATGACAGCGGCACATGTCCGTAGGTGGGCACTCAGGTATTTTTATGGGTTATGACTGAACAAGTTTTACAACGTACGAGCTCCAGTCGTCTGCTTCCTTGCTTAATTTGGCAGGGTTTGTAGGAGGACCGAGCGTGAGGTAAGGGGTAGTTTTGGCTCAGTTCTGCTCAGTGGCTGGTTTTAGCGGTGGTCTAGCTCACCTGAGACACCAAGTTGGCTCCGTCGTTCTGAGATAGTGGGGAGGACGCCCTTCTCCTTTTAAAGCCTTCATTCAGCATTAGTTGAGAAAGAAATGGGGTGTCAGGAGGGCAGGAGATGTGTTACTTCTAGGCAGGCTTCCCATCTTTGTGGCCGGTTGTGCTTTCCCTGTAGGGTTTGTGCTCTTCTGCCAAGGTTCTTGGAAGGTGAGAGCTAAAAAAACCTTGCGGCCACGAGGGATGAAGGAAGGAACTGGGAGTAACGGTGTCATGGTCACTGCAGGGAATCGCTCTGCTTTGCTGCCAGGCTCCATCCTGCAGGAGCCGACCTGTCTCAGTAGCTCCTCAATGTACCCACGCTCTCTGGAGCAGGGCCGTGCTGCTGTCCCCACCTGTGTTACCGTGGCTCGGCTGGGTCCAGCCGCGGCTCCCCCGTGCCTGCCTGGAGCACCGGCACTGCCAGCCTGCTCGGCACAGCTCGGTGCTGCACCTTACCAAGGTGCTGGAGGAGCCGGAGCTAAGCCAAGGATTTGGGGACACGGTGCAGAGTTTGCCGTGCTTTGGTCAGATGAGCTGGGAATTGCTTGGCAGCAGCGTGGTGCCTCTGTTCTTCCCAGGGGATGGTGAATGCTGCGTTACCGGCTGGCATTTACCCACAGGTGCGTGGATGTGGCTGATGCTCCTGAGAGCTTCCGTGCTTCGCAGAGGCCAGTCGTGGGCTCCCGGCCGTGCCGAGATGCCTTGAGCTGCCCACTGCAGCGATGGAGTAGGTCTCGTCTGGTGGTTTGGCAAAGCCAGTGTTTTTTGAGGTGGTTCCCAGGTGCCCCCAGCACTGCTGTTAGATCCCTGTGCTTCTCTTGCTTACGGCCACTGCACCTCTCGCAGCTTTCTGAGATGAGTCCCCTTCATCAGGTTGATCGTCTACTTCGCTGTGTTGTTTCCTCCATTTATATCTGCCTTCTCCGAGGTAGCAGGGCATGAAATAGTCCCTTATGGTGGAGTTTCCTTGGATCAAACTAGACTGCAGTTCAGCGGTCCTGAACTGCCTAACTTCTTGCATAAGAGACTTTCTCTGAGAGCTATTTTTAAAGACATGTCTTTGGTAAAAATACCCCAGGTGGGAGGGAGAACTCGCTGCAAACTCTCACCTTCTTGAGCTTGATGGGGTTACGCCCTTTGCTTTATATAGATCAAGAAAATAGGGAATTCGTAATTCTTAGATAATGGAGGGTTGCTGAATAATACTGTATAGAAGTCTTTTAAAAAGAAAATGAAGTGTGTTATAAAGCAAAGTCTGGAACATCTGTGGAGCAGCCTCTCCCGGAACCTGCCACTACCAGCAGTGCTCCTCGCAAAAAGCCATCGGTGGGGGAAAAAATGCTCGATGCCCCTTTATGCAGTGCTGCGGGCACCGAATTTCCCCAACTTTAGTCCAAGTACTCTCAGCGAAGTACAGAAATCACAGGCATCACCCATCTACCGTGGGGGCAAATGGACACTAAGTGGGGAACTTGTAACCGTAACTCATTCCTGCAGCTTCCTGTGTATCGCACGGGCTGTTTCCCATTGCTCTTGGAGCAGATGGCTTTCTTGCCGCAAATCTATTTTTTTTTTTTCTCTTTTGGATTGAAAAAGCTGCTCTGTAGGGCTCGATTTATTAAACACACATGACAGATAACTGCTGCTCTCTGTCTTATTTGCAAACACCCCTCTGAAGTCCCCGGGTTCTGTTGCTGGCAGAACTGCGCGCACACACCCACGGAGCAAGAACATTACTTTTTTAGCATTTGTGTTGATGGTGGTGCTGGTGGCATCATTGCTTCCAAAATGCTGGCCCATCTCTGAGAGAAAAAAAGGAAAAAAAAATGAAGTCAGCGCTAAATTGCTAAATGCTGCTGTGAGATATTTTTATGTAAAATTTTAAACATGATGTTCTTTTTGGGTAGCTAAATGAAAGTTCATTGGAAAAGGAATATTTCATGCTGCCAAGAAGGTTCTTGATTGCGGTTTATCCTGAAACTGGTAATGAATGTGCGCTATCAGGGCCTGGGGATTTGGCGTATGAATTTCCCAGGGTATAATCATCTCATAAGGCTGCTGAGTGTGACTCCTTCCCCAGTAATCTACTTAACTCAGTAATTTACCCCTCCTTCTGCCTTGCAAGGAGAATGAATCTCACAGGTTGTTTGCATGACAAGTAGCTTGGGATTGTCTGAGACTTTGAAGAAGATGCTGGGAGTTAATTGTAGCAGCTTGAGTTAATGGTTTCCCATGTTCACTGGCAAGCTGAGCGAGGAAGGGAGCTGAAAAATGGATTTTATGGGGAGTGCTATAGCTGCGCCATGTGTTTTGATAGCTAAAATGCTAAAAAAATGTTTTGCCTCACAAAGGATGTTCTTCCCCACCAAAAGTAATCTCGGGGGAAAACTATGTTTGGTAGTTCTAGGATTATTGGATTTGCAGATAGAATCTGCTGTGCTAATGTCAGCTACTGACTTATGACCAAGGCAGCTAAATGGGAGATGTTTCTTGGCAGTTGATCATTCTTAAAATCTCCTCTCAAAGTCCTTAAAACCCCAGTGAACAACATAAATAAATAAATAAATAAATATGATTGCTAGCAAGCAAACTAATTGCTGCATCCAAGCCTTCAGTTGAAAAGAAACTGATGTTCCATCGTAAATTTTATTAGGGTCATTTTAAACCAAAACTTTATTGTGCTAAAATATGAAATGATAAGCAGCCCTTCATTTCTGTTTTTAATTTGCCTCCTCCTAAAGCCATACATGGTGAGTAAAATTCCTGGTTCAGGATAGGCTCCACGGCATGTGCTCAGCTTTTGCTAGCTCACAGCGAGAACGGAGAAGAGAGAATGCGATGGGAACGAAGGGATAGGAAGCTCTGGATAAACTGTACAGGCTTTATTTTAATTACCGTCATGTTCTGTGCCTTGCTCGAGATCAAATGCTGCCAAGCATCTTACTGCAGCCCCAGTGGTTTGCACCTAATACGCATTGCATTAACCATCTGCAGACAGCCGTATTTCTAGTACAGCACGGTGTGTGCAGTCGGAAACTTTCTGAGTGATTGAGGCAGGGTTTGATGAAACCTTAAAAATAATAATAGTAAAAAAAATCTCTTGTTTTAGAAGTACCCACGTATGGCTCTACCAGGTGACCCTACACAGGAGTCAAGGTGTAGCTTTTCTCTTTGGGAGGTGAGGCCGTCAGATAACCTCACACCCCCGCGGGCACAGGAACGTGCACACTGCTGCTGACGCAGAGCAGTGCTTTTTGGTCCGTATCGGTTTCCTCAAGCCACGCTCTGACCTCAAACCCAGGGCTGCCGCAAAGCTCAGGGTAGATGTTGATGTTCATCCCTCTCTTAGCATTGAGCTAGCTTGAGCTTCCCAGCTCTGGCTGAAAAGTAGAAAGGAACCCGTGGTGCAGTCTGAGGTGTGCCTTTATAAAAATGCATTAGAAGGCCTATTTGTTCTCTGATTTGGATAGATATAGTCGGCTTAAAAGTGTAATTTTAGCACGATTGTACCACTTGGTTTAAGTTAAAGTTTAGCAGAAAGGAGAGTCCGCGGAGCAGCGCAGAGCGCGGGGCCTTCAGACCAGCGATCCTCCTGGCCACCCGTGCAGAGCCACGGGCCTCGCGTCCTCAGCCTGCAGCTCTGCGAGCTCACGCTTCCCGCTGCCCTGCAGAGGCAGCTGTGGGTCCTTTCAGGCCCACCTCTACCCGGCACCAGCCGCCGGGGATGGCAGACGCTGGCAGCGAGCGGAGCTTCCCCGTGAAGCCGGCTGCCTCGTGGCACCAGCGGGCCGGCCTCGTGGCACCAGCACACGGCCCCTTCTGTGGAGCCCGGCTGGGCTGATGGCAGACGCCCGTGCTGTGCCCCCCGTCGGCCCTCCCGGCCTTGAAGCAGCGGCATCGCGAGGCCTGGCTGCGGCTGACCCGTGCCAGAGGACGCCCGGGCCTGGCTAGGCCGCGACCCGTGCCAAAGGCTCTTTTGAGGCCTCTTTCTTCTCGCCCTTGCCTGGTTTCGTCCAAGGGTGAATGCCGCTGCAGCGGGGAACACGGGATGCTTTGCAGAACGCTGCCTTTATTCTGTCAACCAAGCGACTGCGACTTTCTTAATTGTGGATTCTTTTAGTTAATTAGAAATGTTTGGAAATGCCTCGCACCTCAGCAGGGTTCGGGTCTGCGGGGTGCCAAGTTCTTTGTTCTTCATCCAGCAGAGCACTTAAGCGTGCCTTTAAGAACACTTTACAGGCTCAAATAAGCTCATTGATTTCAGCAGGTTGAAGGACTGAGCCAATACCAAATTTCTTCCAATGATCCTGACTCAAATAGTAACATCCAGGGAAGTGTTTTGTGAATGTTAATGATACCTTAACGTGCAATATCTGAGGCTTCACAACAATTTTACGGAAATGTAGCAAAAGCTAAAACTGTCATGTTGGGGGTGGGGGAATTTCTTCTTTGGAAAGGAGTGAATGGAAGAAAATTCATGGTTAAAGGTGATTTTTTTTTTTTTTTATATTCCCCTTTTTACCCCCAGTTTTTAGTAGCAGAGGTCAGGTTTCGATGTGGTCATCTTCAGTGAGCTTTTCATAAATTAAGAGGAAAGTGAAACAGTTTGGAAAAGTATAGAATCAGCAAATACTCCAGAGAGAATTTTAGTGGCAACATGATTAATAAGGGACACTCCTGGTAATACTATCAAAACACTGCTATTGCAAAAGCATATGGAGTGTCCCTCTGTCGGGGCAGCAGCAGGGTTCAGACAAATGATCCCGGTTATTTATGTGCCTCTTTGCAGTGTGGATTTTTTCTCCCCCTAGAAGTGTGAGGGGAATCAACTCTATAGATTTAGAGGATTAGTCTTCAGGAAAAAAAAAAAAAAAAAAAGTTTAGTAAATCAGGCAAGATTTTGCTCTGGAGTATATTTATTCTTGTTGATTGTTTGGTAACAGGGATACATTCCTCACACAGACCTATTTTTCTTCATTTTTTTCTCTGTGTCAAACCCCATGTGTACCTAGCAATACCTTAAAGAGCTTGAAAAGAGAAACCTTCTCCAACAGAAGCAAATGGTGCAAGATATGTGAGAATAAAACCGTTGTGCCTTGTGCAGGTTCTCTTCTGGTCTTGCTGCCCGTCTCCACCATGAGCAAAAATCTCTGCCAGGCTGCCCTGCGGCAGCCCGTGGCACCCGCTGCACCGGGCACGGCTGTGTCAGCCCTGCATTGCTCACATCACAGTTTTTTCCCTCTGTCCGTTGTTCTGAGAGCAATTATTTCGTTATTTCCTTTGAAGACATATACTGTGCAGCTGCTGTGACAGCTTATAATTGTCATGTGGGAAGGCAAAGGAAGAGAACTGGAGCTAAGAGTTTATAAACTTAAGTTTTAGGAAGGTTCTGAGATGAAATGATATTGTGGTTTTCCCCCTTTTTTCTTTTTTTTCTTTTTTTCTCTTTAATTTTTCTTTTCTTTTGCAAAACGTGAGAGAACCTTTTGTCCTGCCCTTACATAGACTGTACAGATTTGTCTCTGCCCACGACAGAAATTAAAATATTAAATTTAAAAATTAGCCGTCCTGACACAGGAGACAATGCAGTCTTCCAAAACCAAAATAGTTTTATATCGTACGCTAGCATGCAGCAGTCACAGATCTGTGTGTGTGGGCTTTAAGAGATGCCTTTCCTTCTTTTTTTGGAGAAGGAACTTCTGTTAACATCTAAATGATTTCAAGAATTCAGCAAGGATTGAATTCCCTACTTCATCGGCATGAAACTTTCGCATTGCTACTGAACTATGTTATTTTATCGGCCTTCTGCTCTTCAGACTCCATTTACCAAAAACTTTTAGAAGTGATTATGCAAGTCAAATCTAATTTCTTATCACAGTCCTGTATTTATTGGCTCCGTTGTTTGCGAGGGATTGTTTCTCCCGGCCTGTTTCCCTTGGCATTTTTAGAAGGTTCTTATAGTTGTTAGCAGCTGTAAATTGTATTAATAAGAAGTATTTGGTTACTGGTTTCTGCAGTTTTGTGTGGTGATTAAGTTGGATTGCCAAAGGTTGAGCAAGTTTCTAAAAGAAGGCTTGTTCCTTGAATTGTTAAAACACTTTCCTCAACAAAAAACAGCTATATCTGTTTCAAAAAGTTTACACGCAGGCTGATTCACTTCTGCAGAAACTAGGGCAAAACACTTTATTTTTCCAAATTGCCATTGACTTTAAAATAATGCAGTCTCATCTAAGAATTTTCTTAAAAGCTGAAAGAGCCAGACTGAAAGAAGTCAAGGGTTTGGGGCCTTTTTTTTTTTTTCCAGCATTGCATTTGAGATGCATTTCAGCACTGCCTTTTTGCGTTGTCTCTACTGTGCCGTTCTTCCTGAAGCACTTTTAGTGGTTCGGTGAGCAACTTTTCTGAGTAGCACAGGTTGTGTGTGGAAATGAGCACATCTGGTTTGGCTTCATCCAGAGAGAATCCAGCGTGCATCCTCCGAGGTTTTCAGGCCTCACGTTGACAGAGCCCTGAGCAGCCTGCCCTGAGCCTGGTGCTGACCCTGCTTTGAGCAACGGGGTTGCTCTGGAAACCCGTGGTCCTTTTCAGCCTGATGGTTGTATGATTTATGACTCGTTTTCTTCTCTTTGGTGTCGGAAGAGCATCTCCTTGCTGTGGTTACCAGATCTTGCTGATTGAGAACTAAATTCACCCAGCTCAAATTCATGAAACGTGTCAACAGAAAATAGGTGTGGTTTCTTTATGCAGACACTCGTGTTTGTGACACAGTGCAGATGGGGAAGGGCTCAGTGAGGTCAGGTTTGTCCAAGAAGAAGAAGCTGATGCTAAGCAAACCTGCTGCTGACTGTATCGTGTGGAGCAGAGAGCTTACCATCCCTGTGACAGCAGCAGGCAGGTAGTGAGACTGTCCCGCCACAAGCATGATCAAAAAACTAGTTTGCTAGCAAAACTGGTTTATTTCCCTCTGGGACTCCAAAAGGAGAAAGATAAGCATTTTCTACCTTAATTAGACTTGTGTTCAGGTGAAAGCTGCAGCATGTGTTCGTTCCAATCCACAGGGCGCCAGCTACTGTGCTGCGCGGAGTGCGCGGAGTGAGCCGAGGGCAGTTGCTGTAGCAGTTACGATGTGGCCAAGGCCTTTCGGTGAGGTCAGGTTTCCCGGCAGAGTCACGTAACGCAGAAAGAAGTCCTCGTGCTGGGGCTGATGAGGACTGACACGGCTGGGCTGGCTTGGGAACCACTCGATAACCTTGCCCAGCCAAACCTCCCAGACGCTCAGGAAACCTTTTTCATCATCCACCGCTGAATTGTGTGTGGAGCCTGCGTTAGCATTCTGAATTATGTCTCTTCTGGCTCTTGACTACTTACAGACTTTGATGTTGAAGACTTAGGACGGCTGGTTACGTCCTGCACTTAGCTGGTCTCGCTTCTTGCATGTCATTGCACAACCGCTTTTACTGGAGAAGCTCCTTGCCTCAGCCAAGAGCATTAATGATAAAACGGCGCTTATGCAGCAGTCATCTTGTCATGTACCTGAAATTATCTGCTTGAGCTCTTCTCCAAGGTCTGTAGCAGATGGAGAGAGATGGAGTGAAGCAGTTCAGACTTTAAGTCAATATAGAAGGAAAAAAAGGAGTGTTAGACGTGTGTAACCAGTTCAGACATAGTATGTAATTAATCTTCATCTGTGGCTTTTTAAATAAGCAACAGCCAGAGTATCCCAGATCTGAAACCTGTATTTGTTCAGATGTAATGGATGTGGAGATATTTTTTTCTGAACTTCACCCCCCAAAACATCATTTTTCCAGGTAGGTTTGCATCAAATGAATTGACCGGAGCTGCATGGTGCGGGTTTGTTAACCATTGCAACAGTCCTGTGCTGTAGGGTCATCTCAGTAGGTTCATGCTTAAAGCTGTCAGTCATTTCATTCTTGACTGTTTTGTACACTTTTTCAAGTTTTTTTAACAAAAAACTCCATGCTGCCTTTGAGCTGGAGTTTCTCATACTTAAGTCTGTGTAAAGATGATTTATGGAGCTAGTAGGGGCTCCACTGGAAATGCAAGATCTATTATGAAGTGGGATTGAACAGACCATGCTGAAATGTTTATTGCCGTCTTCAAAATAGAATACATCAGGGTTGATGGTGCCTGTCCAGGAAAGAGAGAGAGCGGAGGGGAGTGGGGCTAGTGGGGTATTTTTAGTATTCCAATAAAAGACAGGGCTTTTAAAGGAAATCACTTATTGCCATTTTGCAATCAAGAATGCAGGAGTGTTCCAGGGACTGCAAGAAATATGCTTCAAGAATGCCGGACCCATAAGGAACTAATCATTAAATATTCTCTCGTTTCCACCCCCGTTTTTCGCTCTGAGGAAGCCATTTAGAAGCTTTGCAATTTGTATGTAAATCGCAACCCTTCTGACCACGCAGCTAAGTATCCAAGTGACTTAGGAGCCGGCCTCCCATTTTCAAAAGTTCTTACAATTCCTGTGCAAGTAGGGCACTCGTTTAAATAAAAGACACATGGACCAGACTTCAAGAACACTTAATCTGACCTTAAATGACTTGGTATGAACAGTATATGATGTTTTTTGTGCTATGACTTACTGTCCGTGGTCAGCGTCTTACTAGTGAAGTTCTCTTGCAGGTTGGGATAGACCCGTAAAGCTGCGGTTTTGTTTCTGCAGCTCGTTCCACTCATTCGACTGACCTGAGCTGTGATTTTTTTTTTATTTTACTGTTTGCTATGTGTTTCTTTTTCACGTGTAGTTCTAGCTGTTGATGCGTTAAACATTTCAGAAGCGTTCTGGCACTGCGATACATCCATCTCACTGGTGACTGCGTAGTCCCAGCATTTGTTTGAGTGAAAAACAAAAGAAGAGGCAAAAGATAATACATTCTCAAGTGATCTCAGAGCCTAATGGGGTGATTTACTGATGCGTCTAAGCAGATCTGGTGGTTACCTGCTCCCTCTCCCCACGTTCCCATCTTTTTCCTTGTCCCGGCACCGGTGTCCTGGTGAGCCGCTTCAGGGAGCTACAATGCTGGAAAAGCGACCCTACCAAAAACAAAGCCCAGGGTGTCAGGATGATGGCAGATGGACACGGGCAGATGTCCCCTTCTGTGCCAGGCCAGCAGAGCAGGCCTTTCATTTTATTTATTTATTTATTTCCATTTGTTTTTACTGGAGAAAGTAGTGGGGGAACAAGAGCCCCCCGCTGGGATCATCTGTCACGTCTCCTGCCGTCCCGCTTGCTCCAGGTAGCGGCTGCGGGGTGGGCGGCTGCCTGGCAGAATTCCTTTCAGGAAAAGCCCCCCGAGCCTGCCAGCTGGGCTGCGGCCCCTCGCCGGGTGGGAGCTGCCATGAGGCCGCACGGCCGCGGGGCTGCGAGCAGGAGCGCGAGCGATGGGGGCACCGCAGGAGGCAGCGAGCGCCGCGTCTCCAGGATTTAATTCATCCCAGCCCCGCTGGCCTCGCAGGTTGGTGAATCTCCAGAGCTTTCTAAGCCTCGAATGCGAGGCAGCTGGTCCGAACCTCAGACCCATGCTGCCGAAGGGCCACCCGATAGCAGGTAGCCTTTGGGTTTCGGTGGGTCCTTGCCTTGCTGCCTGGAAAGCCTGACCTGGCGGCCCCGCAGCGCCGGCGGTTCGCACCTCCACGGTTTGTGAAGCTGGGGTCCGTGCCAAACGCTGCTTCTGCTCCTCTCTGCCCTCAGGGGCAGGGGGAGAGTAACTGCTGGTGAACCTGGGGAAGGGGATGTTCCACTTAAAGCCGCCCTTCCTCACCCTTCCCCGCTGACTTTTGCACAGCTTAAAGGCAAGAGTTGAGGTGACACCTGCGGCTTGGTCGGGCTCGCTTGGGCGAACCTGGTCTGAAACACAGGGGTTTGTGGGACCTCTGTGGGCCTGTCTGGGCTCGTTTTGTTTCCTTTCTTCTGGGAAAACTTAGTGCACGCTGGCGTTTTTCAAAGTTTCACAAGTGCCGTTCCACGTTGTAACACACTTGTCCAGAAACACAGCACAGCGCTTGACTGAGCTTGTTTTTGGCGTTGCTTGTGTAAGGGAAAGGATGCTAGAGAGTTTGGAGAAGGGAAAATTTGAAAGTGTGCGTGCTTATTTAATTAAAAAGAAAGGAAGAAAAATAAGCCACATGCAAAAAAATGCAGTAACCATCTCTGCCGATGACCTTTGGGGTTGGAAATAGTTTGATAATAGCAGTGTGGGGACAAGCAAGGAAAGTCTGTGAAGTCACTCGAGGAAGAACAAAAGGAAAAAACGTGAGCATGTTTCCAGCCTCTTCCTCTCCGGGATCCGGGCGATCCGTACGGAGCCGAATGCTTGCCTCCGATGCTTCCCCTCGCACTCCATCAGCAAAAGGCGTCGGGCAGGGCTGGGCAGGGGCTGCCGGGTGTGCCGGGGGGTACCGTAGGCGCTGTGCGGGAGAACACCACGTGCGAGGCCGGCGCGGGACCGCAGGCCCTAAAGCGTCCGCGTTGGCTGGGCGAAGGCGCAAGGCCTGGCGCTCGTTTCCCCCAGAAGGCAGCCTGCGCCCCGGGGGCCTGGCGCTGAGCGTTGCCAACCAGTTGAGAGAGGAGTCGCCGCGGTCGCTATTGCTGGCTGAATGCATCCCGTCTTTTGTTTGCCACGGCAGCGAGTGCGAAGGGTAGGGCGGTGCTGGTGTGGGGGAAGGCGTGTGACTCCCTCGTGGTGGGTTTCCGTTTGTGCAGCGATGGGTCCCCTGAATATTTTTATTGCTCATCTTCGGGACGGTTTGCAGAAAGGTGTTACGGAGGCAAGTGTTACCTGTTCCAGTGCTCTCTGGTTCAGTAATTCGGTATCAAAAGTACCTTGGGCTGTTTCTCCTCGGTTGTCCTGTGTGAGCTAACGTTTGCTGCTTAAATGCAGATACAAATCTAGCTCAGTGTTTCCTTGCCAGCAAATTTCCCTGGAAATTACAGATTATTGCAGTTCTTGCCGTGCTGTCGACTTGTCTTCAAATCCAAACAAATCCCTTACCTCTCTGAGCTTCGGTTCTTGTGTCTCGGGAGGTAACGTCCCTGTGCTTCTTAACTCCTTCAGGACACCTCCCTCCATTCCCCCCCCCTGCTTTTGTCTGGTTCTCAGATTAACGCAAGAGGTTAATAAATTGCATATCTTAAGTAGACTTAGAGGTGTGCCGTCAAATTTATATTTATGTGGCATCTTAAACCCTTGGATCGAAGCCGCCGAACTGCTGCCAAAAGCGGATTTCGTTAGCACAGCCGAATATTGGCCGTGCTGGAGACGTGAGCGGTGGCGGGAGGCCGCGGGAGTCCGTTCGAGCTGTTCCTCCAACCAGCGCAGTTCATTTGAGGTTGGGATTTTACAAAATACAGCGTTTTCTTGAAAGAATACGGGATTGCATCGCAACTGCACTTGGAACTCGTCCAACACGCTATCTGGCATGCGTTTGTAATTTGAAAAATAGATTAAAAAGAGAAGCAAATTGAGGTACAACAATAATGGATTAAGAGAAACACTTATCTCACTTCCTTTCGTTCCGTGGGGCTGCGCATGTGGTTTGAGACCTGAACTCCAGGGATTATTTGATCACTGCAGCAATAAACGTTTTGGATTTAAGCTCACATCGTGTTGCTTCTGGGACCACGTTTGACGTTTGTTTCCCGACCGTGGTTTTTATCTCACCGTTGTTTACCCTCGCCACGTTTGCCGACAGGTATTGCTGTCGGTAACGTCGGGTGTGTTCGGCCCTGACCAGAGGCTCGTGGTAACTGCAACAAACGGGCTGCGTGCGGCGGGACAAGCACAGCTCCAACCTGACGTGGCAGGAAGCACAAAAATGCAGGTTTTTTCCTACGTGAGCTGAAGCGGCCCGAGGAGTCAGCGCGCAGACAAAGCCTGTGCATCTCACTCCGTGGCTCGTTCCTTCAGGTTGACCTCTTGCTGCACCAACAGCTCCAAACTTGAGTTTTCCTCCTCCCCAGGAGTGACCCGGGCCTGCCTTTCTTCCAAATCAGGAATTAATAACGCAGTCGTCGTTGTTTCCAAAGAGCCCGGCCTCTTTGAGAAGTGTCTTTTTTTCCCGTAGGCCCAAGGAAACACATGGGCGTTTGGAGCCTTTAATAACCGTTCTCAGAGCCTGGTCTTGATTTGTCTGAGAATTGCCGATGATTTCGATGTCAGAGCTGAGAGGCACAATTGCAGTGTTAAATTCCTCGAGTCAGACCGGTTGAAAAGGGAGGTCAAAAGCAATAAGGGCCGGGTTCCGTTGGGTGGACGGGGGCGTAGGATCCCGTGCGGGTGCGGCGCTTTGCGCAGACGTGTCGCCCAAGAAGGAGCTTGGCTGTCACAGAAGTAATAAAGAACAGGCCTCCAGAGAGGTGCTTGCGGTGGTGCAGGTGTAGGAATCGGGGAGTGTATTTACATACAAGCCAGCTTAATAGCGTGGGATTTATGCTAAAGTGGTTCTTAATGCAATACAAATTGAATGCCCCGGCTCGCTTTAGACGAGGAGAACGTTAGAGGGAAAGATTTTTATAGCTTTTGGGGGGAGAAAGTGTTTGGCTTTTTTTAGGGAACGTAGAGGACAGCAGGATGGATTTCTTCGGGCGCTTGCCATGTGGAAGTAGTGCTTTAGGTATGTGCATCGGGCTCTGCGTCAGCCTTCCAAGTTGGTTCTCTGTTGCCTTGAAAATCAAGGCTTTGAACAGATTTGGGCAGGGTTTCTGCCATGTATCTGGCAACGCGAGCTTAAAATGAACTTACTGAAAAAGCAGATAAAGTTTTGTTGTTTTTTTTTTAAACGGTGACATTAAAAAAAAGAAGAAAAAAAGCAAGCAGCCCTGCCTCTGCAGCCTCTTGTTGAAACTCCATCCTCTCCCCGCTTCTCCCCTGCCCTGTAAACCAACGGCGATGTGTTTATACGTTAGCGCTCCGGGTCGCTTATAAAAGAAGACTTATTCATAAACTTCTGCAGAGACAGTTCTGTGGGAATATAACTTTCTTGGCATAACGCAAGCAGCTTTTTCCAGATAATGTAATGCTATAGCAGGCTCTTTAAAGTCACGGCATGCTATGTATTATTTTCTTTAGAATCTATAAAAGACGCCACCGCTGAGCGTGGCGCTGCTGAGAATGACACTGCACCCCAATCAGCGGAAATGATGTGGAAAATCCCAAGCAAAATCCCATTCCCACGGACAGCTACCAGCAGGCGAAGGAGCAGGTCTTAGGGGATGCTCCAGAGTCGTCGGTGGGCAGATGGCCGGCTCGGGGTGGCCTTCCCCTCTTTTTCCCCCTTTTCCCCTCTTTTTCCCCCTTTTCCCCTCTTTTTCCCCCATTTCCCCTCTTTTTCCCCCTTTTCCCCTCTTTTTGCCCTTTTCCCCTCTTTTTGCCCTTTTCCCCTCTGCAGGCAGTGAGCACGGGGAGGTCTCCGACAGGCACGCCTCGCTTTTGCTGGGGTTTGCCAGCTGCACCCTAACGTTCCTGAACCAGACCCGGATGAAACCTTTCAGCTTTTGAAGTCAGGGCAGTCGACTTGGACACACACACTTTAGAATGTTTTTTAATGGGCTGAAATCGGTTTTGGTTTCACCGTCCAGATGCCAACCGAGGCGCGTTTGCGTTCCCCTTCTGGACGTGCTCAGTACGCAGGGGGGGCCCTGAGCCCCCGGACCCGTCCAGCTCGCCGAAAGCTCAGCGGCTCACCCGGCCTCAGGGGTCCTGGGGGATTGGGGCTGACAGAGGCAGGGGTCGTGTTGGCCACGTCCTTGTCCGGGTGCCTGCTCCCTGCCTGGGGGGAGGAGAAGTGCCTTGCTGCCAGAGCGCTTTGGTTCGGACTTGGAGGAGAAACCCTGGCCGTGGACCCCCACGGAAAGGAGAAACCAGCACCCCCCAGCATATGCTCGTATTTACTTCTCCTATTTATAAGGACCACGCGACGCTCGCTGCACTAATTATGGCAGCGGGGGCTGGAAGAGATTTCCTTGCTCACGGAGCCTCAGCTATCGGAGGCAGGCTGGCTGTGTGCTCTCTGTCACAGCTCTCGCAGCGTTGCCTCCAACGTTCAGGACCTGCCCCCGAGCGCCTGCCTGCTCCCACGCTGCCTGTTCCCACCTGGGGGCTGGTTCCCGAGGCAGCACCGTGCCAGCATCCTGGGGCCGATGCCTCGCGCCCGCTGCCGCCTTCTTCGGGCCGGGGTCCGGGACACCGGGGCTGGGGGCCCCTCGGGCCCTCCGACGGCCCCGCGACGCCTGCGCCCTCCCCAGCCGCAGTCGGCAGGGCTGAGCCCCGCTCCCCAGAGCAGGGCAGAGCAGGGCGAGCTTCTGGAAGCGAAGCCTCAGCCCTGCAGCCCCTCGCCGGGGGCTGTGGCGCGGCGCGGCCGGCAGGAACCCGCCTGCTCCAACGGGAAGCTCCGCCGGTGCGCCGGGGCCGTGCGCCGCCGCCTTACGGTGCGTCGATAGCCTGGTAGAGGCAGCCCAGAGATCTTTTGACACGTATTCAAGGGGGAGTTGTCAAAACAAGATGTATTTATGACCGAGTTCCTGCCTGCCTTTGCAAAGGCGCTTGAATCCCTGCCAGATCCTAAACGCGCTCAGATTCCCAGGAGTTATATTCAGCACAATGAGTGGATATTTCACAGCAAATATTGCCTTGTCACAAAGCTGGCGCGAGCGGCGAGCTGCCGAGCGACAATTGGCAGCTTTGTGTGGGTGCTGCCAGGGCTCCTCGCCTCGCCGGTGCTCCTGGGCAGGAATTTCTGCCGGGCTCCAGCCGTCGTTAGCAGGGGGAACGAGAAACGCCCTAACGAACCTGCGGGTCGGCCAGGCTTCCCTCTGAAGGGGCAGCAGGAGGGCTGGGGGTGCTCGCGGGGCGATGGCGAGCACGCGCCCCGGTGCCCCTTGCCCTGCACGCCGCGGGTGCCCGGCGCTGGAGGCAGGGACGTGCTCTGTGCCCCGCGGCTGTGGGCAGGCAGGGGTGGGAGGGAGGAAATGAGGTGACTTAGGGGGCCGCTGTCTGTGGTCCCTGAGCACAGCTGGCAGCGCACCGGGGGGCCCGGGCTGTGAGCGTGGCCCCGTTTCCAGTGGGACTTTGGCACCCCGACGTTCCCTGGGCCCAGCCGGAGCCTGGTGCTGGGCCGCTGACTGCATCTGCGCCCGTCGTTAACCCCTGAAATCACGGCGCGAGCTGGGGCTGGAAAATCATCCCCTGTGTGCCCAAACCCCCGCGGCATCGCGGGAAGGGGCTCGGGCGCTCAGCTTTGGAGGCAGCGAGGAAAGGGCAGGGGAAGGGGAACTTGGCGTAGCCTGCGGAGGCGTCCTGCATTTGGGCTGCTCCTCTGCTCCGAAACAGCAGCACGGCCTCGAGCAGCACACGGAGCTTCGAGAGCTTCCTCCAACCTGCCCCAGCCCCTGGCTGCGCCCAGGCTCCTGCGCTGCTGCTCACCTTCCCCTGCAGCACGTTTCCAGCCTTTGTCACCGCTCGCTTCTTTGTGCAGGGGTCTGGGTCTCGCTGCTGCCGCTGCCCGACTCCCGTTGGCTTTGTTGGTGGCTTTGATTCGTGAACGTCCCTTTGAGGAGCTCCTGTCGAGGGGACTGTTTGCGTTTCACGGGACTTGAGCACAGAAAGGCAAAGCAGGCAGGGCATCCGGAGTGCATAATTGCTGTCAGCTCCGATCGTGGGGCAGGAAAGCGCGTTGTGCGCCGTGAAACACCCGAGCTTAAAGCCTCAGATCCTTCTAATCTGTTACTCTGTCGTACAGGAAAAATACAATGTGCGTAACATCTGGTCTCTATCATGCGAGAGGTGCTTTGAAATTTGTATGCTCTTGCCAGTTTACGTTGTCCTGTTCTTGTGCACGCTGCGGGGATCAGATGAGCCGTTAGTGCTGGCTGCTGGCTGACCTGTGCCGCGCTGCCGCGTGCCATCGCTGCTCCGTCCCTCACACGCGGAGCGCGTCCTTGACCACTGCTCTTGGAAGCAGAGAAGTGGCCCCGGGTTTTTAACACCAGTCTCTTTCCAGGATTAAAAGGAAGTTTCTTTCGTTGCCTGTCCTGCTGTTGTTGCCCTACCCGTTCTCTCGAGTTTCCCGCTCCTTCTGCCCCTGCCCATCAGCCGGACTTCGTTGGTCCCCCACCCTCGCTGGTGATAATTCTGGTTTGTGCGGGGTTTTCCTTGGGAGTTGTCAAAGAATAATCACGCCCCATTAACCGCGCTTCGGACCGTTCCTAATTCACACCTACGGAGTGTTTTCCAAGAATCCGATCTCGGTTGTCTCTTAATCGCTGGCGTCCGTAAGCTGTTACCCTGACACTGCGTGAAGGATTTGCACCCTCTAAAACTTTTCCCTCCAGCACAAAACACAACAGGGGATGTGAATGCGGAGCTTAATCAGGTCTTGCTTCCTCCTTTGTCAAGCAGGCTGTTTGCCTCCAGCCTCGCTGAGTGCCCCAGGACCTACAGTAAGGTGTAAAAGCAGAGACCGGGAGCGCAGTGAAAGCAGAGATCGTGTTTGCAACGTGTTAACTCGGCACGCGGTGCCGATGGCTGAGCTGCAGGTGGGTGGGCTACGCCGGAGCTAAATGCCGCTGTCTCAGCCCTGGCGGGGGTGTGAGCAGCTCACCCGGCCGTGGTGCGGCACCCGGCTGGCTCCCGCCTGGGTCACGCTGAAGGACGGGGGCAGAAAGCAGCAGCAACAGCAGGCATCGTCCGGAGCCCCTTCCCTGGTAACTGCGATTAACGCGGGTTTATCCCGGTGCTTTGTACAGCCCGTGCTGTAGCATCAGCTGTGCCCAAGCACCGTGTCCCCAAGGCTGCGGCAGGGGACGTGGTCCCGGCCGGCCCGCGGGCTGTCCCCGCCAGCCGTGCCGTGGCCGTGCCGCGCTCGCCGCCCTCCCACAGCCGCCTTGGGCCGGGCAGAAGAGGAGTCCTGGTGGTGGCAACTCCGCTGCACTGGGAAAAATTCACGGCCCCCTGGCACAGAAAGCGTTTCTGCACAGAAAACATGACACTGTTTACAAAAAGCGATGTCTAATATCCTTTTCCAGCTTGGAAAGAGGAGTTTATTTTAATACATCCTTTTTTAATTGCCATGAGCTGGACTTGTAAATACTGTAAGCGGTTGAGTAGCAGTCATCTGCTAGCGGACCAAGCGGAGGGACGTTTTTTCCGCTCCTGGAGCCCTCAGATATTCCCACAGCTCCGGCCAGGACAGCGCCGAGCAGACAGCAGCACAAAAGGCGGATGGCTGGGAGGTGGCACAGTCCTTTCGCCAGTGGGATGGCGGAGAGGGATTCTAGAAAAGCTTCGCCGTTCTCGCAGCGCGTTGAAGCCGCCCCTTCGTTTTTGCAAGACAGATGTCGAGGGAGGAAGGCGCTCCGCAGGCACCGCCAAAGCTGAATTCGGAGGGTCGGGTAGGGAAGGAGCTGCCCCGCCAGGCTCCTGCCTCCGGGCCGCGGTGCAGGTGGTGGGCGTGCGAGGGCCTGGCGGGGCCGTGAGGAAGGGCTCTCAGCGGAGAGCGTGGGGGAAAATCCCTCGGGAGGAGGAGCAGGACTCGGAGGAAGAGTTTAATTGCAAAAGACCAATCGTAAAAGATGAAGGCAGCAACCTTAACGTGTTGTTTCATCTTTTCCAGGAATGCTGGTGGTAATCGTGTTGCTGCTGATCGCAATTGCTGTGGTTGCTGTCTGGCCAACAAAATAAGGCGAATGTGGGCCCCATTCGAGCTGCGGCTCCCCAGCTGAGCACGGACGACTCCGCAGAAGAGACCGACTTTGTGCAAAGCCCTTACGTGTTTCCAATAAACTCCGCAGTGTTAGAATGAAGCTGTGTCCGGCAGACATCCGTTCCTTCGTTCGGGGCACAGCTGAAGAGTGCTGCCTGGTTTGGCGGGTCCGGACTTGACAAGGACTCTCTCCCTACCTTGATTTCACGTTCTGGGAGGATGCGGCCGGCTGTGCTGCAGATGCGCTTCCCGTGCCTCCACGTCTAAGCGGGCGGTGGTGCTGGCACGCTCCCGGCCCGGCCGTCCGGTGCTCTGCTGGGGGCTTTGTCCCGGGGGCTTTGCCGTGCTGCCAGCTGTGAAGGCGAGGTTGGGGAGGACACCGGTGGCTCCCGTGCTTTCTGATCCCTTTCTCCAGACTGCAAACTCTTACTGTTTTTCAAGGCGTACGTGTTTTAGGGGATGCATGCGTGTAGCTCGCAGCGGGATGGGGAGCGTGAGGGCAGGCGTAGCCCCGCGGGGAAGCGCTGCTCCCGAGCGCAGGAACCCCGATGAGCTGCTCCGAAATGGCCACGAGTGAGTCAGCCTTTGGCCGCTGGGGGAGAGTTATCGGCGTCGATCTCTGCAGATAGAAATGTAAACAGCGGCGGGGCTGTAACACGACCAGGTGCGTAAGCGTGGAAAACCTTGCCCAAAATGCGCTCATGGGGAAGGGGCGCTCGCCACGTGCTCTGCCTTGCTCGGGGCAGCCTCCGCCTGACCACAGGAGATGCGCTGGCATTAACGCACTAATTTCAGCAGCTGAGATCTGCCTCTTTCTTTTATAACTTGACACACGCTGTTAATACTGAAGGGGAGGATTGCTTATTAAAAACTAATGAAAAAGAAGTATCGAATGCTCACTTCTGGCCAAAAAAATCATTATTTTGTTACATGCGCCAATTTGATTTCAGAATTGATAGAGCGAGCAATAACTGTTGAATAAAAGCTGATCCATTTATATACAATTCATCTGCCTGGCGTTTTAACGTTTCCTGTCACCTCGTGTTAACGGGCGAGTGATTTCACTCACACTTCCAGCACCTCAGAGCCGGTTCTGAGAAGGAAAGAAGAGGCTCTGTGTATGTCGACGCACACATCCTGCGGCTCTGTAATGGTTGCCAGCCCCGTGTCCTCACCCGTGGCGGTGGGAGACGCGCTCTGGGGGCTCTGAGCTGCCCCTGCCACCCTCCCCTCTGCACCGAGGTGCCCGCGGGTGCAGCGCTGCGCTGGGAGGGGGATGTGGGGCTGGTGCCACGCAGCCCCCCAGGACATGAAGCCGTTCCCCTCTTCCAAGCTCTCGGCTTCCCCATCCTTTGGCTGGGACTTGGAATGTGACCCCTTGGGAGGTGCGTGCAGATCTGCAGGTCTGAGTGCGGAACTGCTCGCGTCCCAGGTTCTCCTTGGAGCTCCAGGATCCGACCTGGCAAGGACAGCGGGCGATGGTTCTGCTGGAAGCAGGCAGAGGATTCACAGGGCTGCCGAGTACCCAGCAACTGCCGCTAACGGGTAGGAACTGTCCGTGGGGCTGAGAAGCCCCAGCCCTTCGCCCTTTCCTGCCTGTGCTCCGAGGACCGGCACGGCGCAGGTGGAGCTCGGAGCTCTGCGGGGAGCAGCCCGGGAGCTGCAGCTGTGCCGCCTGGCACGGGCAGGGGGCTTCGAAAATCCCCTCCTGAATGAGGGGCTGCTGGGGACACCCGCACCCCCGGAGGGATTCCCAGTCCTGGGCAAGGCAGCGTGTGCTCTGCTGGCTCCTGTGCTCTGCACACGGGTGGAAATCTGGGCTTGGGCTTCGTGGCGGATAACGGCGGGTAAGGTGTCCTGCCTGCTAAGTGCAATTTCGAAGTGGTGCCTGTTAGTGTGAAGGAGCAGAGTCCCTCACACATCTCCACGTGCTTTGCTGGAGAAAATCCTTTAAATCCTTCAGAAGTCCAGTGCAGGTTGTTCTGTTTTGCTTGTTTTCCCTTGCAAAGATGCTTCATATTACAACCTTCAAAGGAGGGATGGAAAAAAAATTAGTTCTACTTTCTTGTGGTTTTCAAAAGGACACAACAGGTTTTCGATTAGTTTATTGCTTGATCTCAGTAGAAACGGAGCTTTAAGCAAGGCTGCCCCAGCTGGAAAGGAACAGCCGGGAGCTTTGGAGACGTCTCCAGCACCCGTGCGCTCCCGCGGCGCTGGCGAGGAGGGAGCCGGGTGCCAGACCTGCCCCGCTGGGCTCCGCTGGCACTGGCACAGAGCTCGGTTCGCCAGGACGAGCCTGCGGACTGGGCTGTCCGATTAAAACTGCACTTTACAGAGGGAATTGAGGCTTTGTTTAAACTCCCAGGACGGGCAGAATGGATGCATAATTCATCCTGATCAATGGGACAGTGACTTTGGGCCGATAGAGGCCTTAAAAAAAGATGTTTTCTGGTCCGTTGTGTCCTCAAACACATTTTTCTGTTGGTGCATGGGAAAGGTGGGAACGCGAGGATCGCTCTGCTGAAGCGTCTAACAAAGGGGTTCTGAGGGTTGCCCTTTAGGTAACATTTAACGTGTCATGTGGCTGAGGCTCATTAAAAAGAAGTGGATTTGGCAGCGCTCTGCTGTGCACCGAGCACTTTTCTGTCTCCCGGCTCCACAAAAGAAGGAAGGTTCTAACATGGGAGCAGCTCGCGGTGGCCCCGGAGCCAGCGGGGTTGCGAAGCCGGGGCGCTGGGGCTCTGTCGCGTTGTCACTGCCCCCCCGTCACCCCCCCAGCCCTGGGGTCCCGGCACGGGGCGGGCGGCGCTCGGGGCTGCCCCGTGCCCGTGGGTGCTGCGGTCGCGCCCCGGAGCTTTTCGGGTGCCCTCGTTTCTGGAGCCGCGCCGAGCGCCCCGCTGCAGATGCCGCGAGCGCGTCGCTCGCCGGGGCTCAGGCTGAACCCTGGGGATCGCCGGCCGGGGCTGGGAAATCCATTTGCTCCTCTGCAAAGCCGCCGAGAGCCCCGGGGCGGAGGTGGGGGCACTGCTGACCCATTTGTCCCTGCAATAAAGATCTGAGATTTCTGACCTCAGCGATGTTTTCGAATTAATAAATTATCGGAGACACTGAGAGCGTGGGTCACGCGGGCTGACCCCTCTGCCGTTTGCAGCACCTTTTGCCCGTGTTTTTCTCTCTGGAAGCATTTTGCTGCCTCGCTCCCTCCGCGCCCTCCCTCTGCCAGCACTCCGCCTGCTGGGGCTCGAAATCCCTTTGCTGGGGGAACAAAAGGGGGGCCTGAGACTGGCCCTCGGCTGAGCACCCCCCCCATAGCCCAGTCCATGGATCCCCACACGTGGCCCTCGATCCTGCTCCTGGTGCTGGACGGGGGTCCCGCAGGTGTCAGCACCCAGAGGCACCCCAGGGTCCCAGCCCCACGTGCCCGGTGAGCCCCCAGCGCCGCTGCTGACCCCGGGGGTGCCGGGGGGCTGCCAGCAGCCCCTGCGGGAGCGGGGCCCCTCGGGGCGGGAGGAAGCAGAGGAGCGCGGAGATCGGTACGGTTTACAAGAGTTTATTCAACTGGTTCTGACTTTAGTTCTACCGCGTGGGTGCTGAACAGTTACAAGCTCTTTCGGGTTCAATTACAGCCAATCTAACGAAACAGACAAAGAAAAAAAAAAAAAAAGGAAATAATTCAGAAAAACAATAAGAAAATCCACAACTTTTTCACGTGTCATTAAATATATTCATATATAATAACCATAATATATTAGTATGCATTGTAAAGAAACATCGCCCAAAGCCGTATGCAATGGTCATAACTAAACAACATTTACAATTCAAGATATTAACAGAAATAACCAAAAAAAAAAACAAAACCAAAACCAAAAAAAAACAAAAACAAACATCGAACACAGGTTTTGTGACAGGTCTGTGTGACCGGAGAGGAGCGGGTGTGCGGGGGGGACGGACACGACGAGACGAACAAAAACGAGACGAAACGACTCCTGTCGGGTGCTACCGTCGAGTGATGATTGTTTTGGCATCTCAGCTGCTTTCCGATCTCGCGCTGAAGGCGCCGCAGCCCCTTTGCCACGTCCCAGCCCCTGCTCGTGGCCCCCCGGCTCTTTGTCACCTCCTGGGCCGTGGGACGGGGGCGGTTCGCGGGGGCCGAGGCGTGGGGCGCGCAGGGCAGGCAGTGGGTGGGCGCCGTGGTTCCTGCGGGTTATGAGGGGGTTTCCTCGCTGCCCGCCCTGACGGCTGCTCCCCGGCCGTGGCGGTGATGCTTGGGGGGGGGAGATCTGGTCCCCGCTGGGTGACAACCAGAGGTCCCCCCCCCAGGATGTGTCCTGGAGCGGGGTGGCTGCGGGGAGCAGCTGCGTCCCCAGAGGTCCCCAAATTGGGGTGTCCTGAGGGGACGCGCACCAGCTGCACCAGCTGCTCCTGCAGGTCGGGCTTACCGGGAGCACGGCTGGAACATCTCTGCTCCTGTTGGCGATCGCAGAACTCCTGCAGGAGCGGGTTGGCAGTGGGACGGGGATGGGGCATGGGGGTCCCCAAGCTGCTCTTGCCCTGGGCAAGCCCCACTCCAGAGCTGCTGGGCTCGGTGGGTGGCGGGCGGGCGGCATTACCCTGCTGCCTCCCGAACACCAGCATCAGCCAAAGGGCCGGGGCTTGTCCCCAGGGGGCTGCTGGGGGCACCCGGCACTCACTGGGCTGGGGAAGGGGCGGAGGGAGCGTGGGGTGTGCGGCACGGGCAGCCCCGAGTGCCCTGGCCTCACCTTCCCATTGTGCGGGTGAAGAAGAGATTTGGGGCTGGATCCGGCTGCTTTGGGGCTGTTGGGAGCAACGGGGTCAGCTGCGGCTCATCCTGGCTAAAGGGGGACCAGGCTGCCCCAGGCATCCCCCGATGCCGGCTGGAGGAGAGCATCTGGCCCCGCTTTGGGGCTTTAGGCCTCCATTTGGACACCGAAGCTCAGATTTTGTCTTTCTTGGTGGCTTGGGTTCCCTTGGCTGCAAATCTGCTGCCTGTCCTTGAGCCCTGAAGTGAAGAAGACCGAGTCTGCCCGGAGTAAGGGGGGGCAGCTGCGGCTTGGTGGGGGGGGGTCGCTTGGTGCCCCTGAATTTCTTGGTACCCCAGCTCGTTTCTGTGGGGCCGTGTGGCTGGGGGGGCTCTGCGGAGCTCGCATCCTCCCTGCCGTGGCTCCAGCACGTGGCGCTGGCCGGGGCTTCCCTGGGAGCCCTCCCCTTTACACCTATTTACATGGCTGCCTCGCTTTATGGTAGTTTATGTCATTATATAAATATTGTCAATTGCTATAAAACAAGGCAAAACCACTGGAAAATGTCATAAAATGGATGTTTCCAAGTTTCCTAAAAGGAAAAATATCAGGGAGGTTTTGCTTTTCGGAGCAACTTCAATGTTTGCTTCTCCTCCAGGTACCTGGCCTGCCCTCCCCGCCTTTCCACCCCGGCTCTTGCTGCCACAGGGGCTCCGGCTGGGTGCTGAGCCGCTCAGCACCCCATCTGCCCCCACCCTGCCCCAGGACAGGTGCCCTGGAGGTGGGAGACGGAGACGATGCGGCCACTGCCCGGCCTCAGATATTAGAGGTTAGGTTGGGAACACCGTTCCCTCTGGGCTGCTCGGCTCCTCTCACCCCAGTGAAGGGGAAGAGCAACCCAGGGAGCTGTGGCGGGACAGACCTTGCCCCTGGCCCCGCAGGGCAGGCAAAGCCGTGGCACCCTGTCCTGCCTCCCTGCCTCCCCGGGGGGCACCTGCCCGGGGCAGCCGAGGAAGCGGGGGCAGCGCTGCGGTGCTTTCGGGGGGTGGCTGAGGCTGGAGCCTCCCAGCGTGAGCCTGAGGGCGGCAGCAGGAAGGGCTGAGCCCAGGAAGGTATCGGGGTGGCCATGGCTGGAGACCGCGGTTACACTGGGGTGAGGGCTTTCAGAGCACCTATGGGACGATAATTTTTCTTTTTTTTTTCTGGGTGTTTCCTTGGGTTATGAACTCTTTGAGTGGGAACCTGTGGCCAGGAGGGGACCAGGGCACGCGAGTGGCAGTTGCTTCCTCAGGTGGTGCTCGCTTGGTGCCCACGGGTGGTGACCTGGTGCTGTGGGATCAGCACGCGGAGACCTCGTCCTGCCCCAGGCCGCGCACTGCGGGGAGTGTCGTGGCTGAGGAGCCCCGGCACAACCCGCACGTCCGGGCCTCAGCGCTGAGCCTCCACTTAGGTTCTTCTTCTTATGTTCATTCTAAGTGGCCGTGTGTATTTTGGGGAGGGGGGCTCATTTCTAGCATCACTGTTGATTGATTTGGTTTTTGCAGCCTCGGTGTTCCCAGCCTGGGCTTTGGCCGCAGATGGTGTCAGCAGCCGAAGCAGTTCGGTGTCTCCGGATCCTCCAGCCAAGGGGCAGCATCAGCAGCGCTGCACACCCACGTCTCTCCTCCTCTCGCAGTGTTGTTAAATTGCCACGTCTGTGATTTTGCCGTTGGTAGTTTGTTGTGTGTTTTTTTTCCTTTTTTATCCTGGGATGTGAGGTGCCCGCCTGGCACGGCCGTGCCCCCCGCCGCACGCACAGCGCCGCAGCTTTCCCCCGCGCCGGCCCTGCCCGCCCCAGCCCTACACAAAGCAGCATGCACACTCAGACTCTCACTCTCGCGCGCTCCATCGCCTTCTCCTCCTTTAGGCTTTCTTACACTTGCCCTTCTTCTCCCGCTGCTGGAACTTCCTGAGCCGCCGGGCCCACGTATCCCGCCACTGGATCACCAGGCTGGTTTTGTCCGCAATGATGCCGCTCTGGTCGGGAGAGTCCTCGTTGTTGCCCAGCAGCAGGTACTTCTTCATGGGCTTGATTTTAGGGCACTTGCAGGCTATGTCCTTGGAGTGGATCCACAGGGTCTGGTCTCCGCGCCGTATCCGGTTGCTGCCTTGTTTGTAGACGGAGATGATGTTGACCGTGAACTTCCACCAGTCGGCATTTTTTTCCGCTTTCAGGATGTGGATCTGGACAGCTGGAGGAAAAAAGGTGGGAGGAGAGAGGAAAAGATGTTACAGCTCGTGCCGGTGGGAAGAGAGTGAATTCAGAGCCTTTCCTAACGGCGTGTGAGAGGAAAGGGAGCGCCCAGCGGGGTGGCTGCGTGAAGACAACCTCTGGCCTTGGAGGTTCACCAAGGGCAGCAGCAGCTGGTGCTGGTGGCAGAGGGGCCACAGGCACCAGGAGCAAAGCCCCCAGGTGCCCCCGGACAGGCACACGACTGCCCTACTGAAACATGGGATTACTATAAGGAGGATGGAGAGGGGAGGCCGGGAGCTGCCCTACCCACGGCAGGGGCCTCTTTCTCCGGCTCATGTCCTAGAGAGGTGCCAGGGGCCTGCAGGACATGGCCACAAAGCGCACACGCATGGAGCAGTTTCCCCGGGGCCGCTCATGCAGCGATGCCACCACCACCTGCAACGTCTTTAAGCCGTCAAAGAACTCTTTCCGAATGAGGTGTATTCATGTTTGCCTCTGCCTCTTCCCTTGAAGCAACAAGCACGGAAAAAGGGACGAGCACCAACCCCGGGGATAGCTCCAGGCTGGAGCAGACCCAGGCCGGTCCTCACCTGGCCACAGGTTTCAGTACGACCTCTCCAGCCCCTCCGCTCCCCTTCCCAGCCACAGGGCAACTCGATGCGTCTGCCCCAGGCCCCCAAGGCAGCCCCTGCTTTTAGGAGCGGATGAGCCAAGACCCGGAGCAGTGCATGGGGACTGGCCCCTGTCTCCAAGCATTCGGCGAAGGGAGGCAGGAGCGAGTTTTCAGCCCCTCTCCGCTCCCTGCCTTGCTCCTTCCCGAGGCACACCCCGTGTTACAGCATCCCTCGGGCCACCGGCATCCCCACGGGACCCAGCACGCCGAGGGGACAACATCCCGACCAAGGCAGGAGGCTCCGTAGGGATCCACCACGGTGCTGCGGAGCTGGGTTGGCGGTGGGCGCTGCCTGCTGCTCGCACAGAGCTGAGAGCGAAGCGCTTGAGGGTGCGGATCGGGGCTCATTTCAGAAGCCCCCAGAGCCAGTGCGGTTTTGTCCCATGGGGCAGTCCCAGGCTGCAGCCCTGGTGGCCCAGTGCAAGCTGGGGTGACCTCTGCCAGCCTTCCTCCTCCTCCTCTTCCTCCTCCATCCCTGCTGGCCGTGTCCATGCCTCCCACGTGCCTGCAGCCTCGCTGCCACCCATAAACATGCAGGTTTTGCAGACTGGGGTCCCAGCTGCAGGGAAGGACGGGGACGTGTGTCCCCACGAGGCCAGCGGAGCGCCTGGCCCGGTGAGGAAGAGGAGGCGCAGGGCCGGAGGCAGCTCCCGGCGCGCAGCCTCCTGCAGCTGCCCACAAACCTCCGGCCGCTGCCTCCGGCGGGGTTAAACGCTCATCTCCTCGCTCAGCGGCGGCTTCCAGGAAAATGGCATCATCACCGGGCAGCTGCACAGCCCTCGCGTTTCTTCGCTCATCGTGAGGCGAGGGGGACCGCGAGCAGCGGGGACAGAGGGGACGCCGCCGGCCGAGGCTCCAGCGGTGGCCGGGAGCCGGGGAGAGGTGGCACCGCTGGGGCTGCTGCGTGCGGGAGGCGCAGCCCTGCTGCGTCTTCTCTTTTCCTCTCCAGTCCAACCACAAAACGCTTTTTGACCGAACCTTTGAGCCTTTCTTCTTTTTTCCGCCTCCCTTCCGCCCCCGGCACCGTCTCACCCCCTCTGCCCACCTCTCCCAGAAGCTGAGCCCAGCCCAGGTGGGTGCAGTCCCGGGGGCAAAAAATTTGCCCTGGGGGAAACAAGCTCAGCAAAACAGAAAAAAAAGAAGAAGAAGAAGAAAAAGAAAAAGACAAAAAGAGGCAAAAATCTGAGATTTGCCTTAGAGACATGTTAATTTTACCCCCACTGATCAGCTGCAGGTCAGTGTCCCCCTTGCTGTAAAGCCGCAGCGCGCAGACTGATTTCCAGCTAGGAAAGGCAGGGGGGCTGCAGAGCTGCGCAGCCCAGCAATGCTTCTTAACACATTGCAGAATATATGTGTTTTTTTTCTTTTTTTTTTTTT
>CM021782.1:2218557-2245743 GCA_011076525.1 Nettapus auritus | reverse complement strand
GAATATATGTGTTTTTTTTCTTTTTTTTTTTTTCTTCCAGAGCATGTCATGGACGCCAGATGCTTTCATTAAAAAAAAAAAAAAAAAAAAAAAAAAGGGAAGAAATTAAACAACCCTGAGCTCTGACCATGTATTTCCCAGTCTGGTGTGAAGGTAACAAAATGCGAAGATTAGCCAATTTTTATTTTTTGGAAACAAATCTTTCCAAAAAAGCTTAAACCTTTGACCTGCCTGGGTCCACACTGACAAAATGGAGAAAATGAATGAAAAGGAACCGGAGAGAGGTGGTTACAGGAAACTCCGCTCTAACATACACAGTCTGTGTTTTTTTGATGTCAGGGCCCCGTCTTTTTTTTTTTCCCTTTATTAATGAAGTGGAAGGAGTGAAAGCTTAGGTGAAGGCTTGGCTGGCACCGCCGCAGCTGCGTTCCCTGACAGCAAGTTTTATGCCCTCAAACTCTGCGTCTAGGACACGCGGCTTGCCCGGAGCCCTGGAGCTGCTGCCTGCAGCACGGCTGAGCTCTGCAGGGCCGGGAGCTGCAGCCCGGGTGGGTTTGGGTCCGACCCTGTGCGCTCAGGGCTTTGCAGCACCCCTGGAGAAGCCTCGGTGGTCTCCGAGCTGAAGCTCGGGGTGAATTGCCCCGGGGGTTTTGGAGGATGGGGACTCCATCATCTCCCAAGGGATGTTGGGGATGCCAGGAGGAGGTTTGGCAGCTCCTAGGCCGGCTCCATACTTCCCCCTGGAAAATCCCATGGGATTTAGGCATCTGGGGGCTCACTGCCTCCAGGCTGGCTTCAGCCCGTGGGGTTGTCCTTCTCCTGATGCCTCCCTCCTATGCCATGCTCTCCGCTCGCTTGGCTTTGCCCACATCACGCTGCGGCAGGCGAACAGCCGTGCTTCTTTTCTAAGAGAAGGCCCCTGAGGTTGCTGGAGCTGCAGGAAGGGCAGGAGGGTCCCAGTGCCACGGGGCAGTGCCACGGGGCAGTGCCACCAGCACGGCTCAGCCCCAGCCCCGGTGCTGCCCAGCGGCTCCAAGCCTTGGACGAGAGCCGCCGACCACAAGAAAGCGCCAGGGACCGGCTGCCACCGATGGAAGCAGGGGGAGGAGGATGCGATGATTTAGGAAACTGACCCCAAACTGTCGAAACTGCACGTCTGAGGACAGCCACATAAAGGCTGAAAGAAAAGCAGCACCCCCAGAGCGTTTGGAGACCATGAGTCAGGGGACCAAAATTATGAGATTGCAGAATAATAGTGAAGCTACAAGATTTTTTTTTTTCTCCTTATTTTACTTTTAGGGTTTATCTTAAACTTCCTTGTTTCAGGCTTGGCCCTGCCTAAGCAGACCAGGGACTGGGCTATGTGGACAAACCCAAAGCATCCTCTGTGTAGGCACAGGGCACCCTACACACAGGAAGAGCATCCTACACGCAGACCCGGAGCATCCCGAGCACAGCCCCAGCAGCTGGAGCTTGGCAGAGCCGCTGGTGACCGGGAGCGCTGCTGAGCCAGGGCAGAGCCTGGGGGAGTGCAGGGATGGCAGTTTGGGGATGGAAAGCACTGGGTCCTCCCCCACTGGAGCAAAGTGCTATTTTTTTATATTTTTTTAATTTATTTGGCACGCGGCACTGCGCTTTGCCTGCTCCGGTTGCCAGTTTCCTACTGGTTTAATATCGGAGATTTATGGCCCTTAATCCCAGCCGGGCGTGACCCGGCCGGGCGCGCTCCCCTCCCGTGGGGCTGTGGCCGAGCCCAAGGATGCAGCTTCGGGCTGGGATGTCCCAGCCCTTCACCGCCACACCAGGGTCGGGGGATCCATCCCTTCCCGTGCTGCAAGCTGGGGGCAGCCGGCACCGCACATCCCCCGCCGTGGGGTTTTTACACGCACTCGGGTTTCCCCCCATGTTTCATTTCGGAGCTGCCTTTTGAAAACACATTCTGCTTTTTTCCACCGGCCCCTGCCAAGCTGCCTCTCGACAAAGGGGGTGACTAAGTGGAGACTCCGTGAAAGGAAGGATTTTTTTCCAAGAAAGGGCGAAGCGAGCGGATGAGCTCACCTTTCAGCCCAGGATGTGCGCCCACCACCCCCGGGCAGGGAGCCGCTGCCCAGCGAAATGCCCGACATCGATGGTGCGGGATCGGGCCCCACAGAAAAATAGGACCTGGGGATCGGGCTGGGGGGAGATTGGGATTAAAAAGGGCTGGGTTTGCTTACTGCAGCCTCTCACCTGGCTGGGATTAACCACAGTGCCCGGGCAGGGGGAAAGCCCCAGACGGGTTGGAAGCAGAGGCACTGAGAGAGCAAGGGATGCTCAGGACGGACACCCGGCAGCGGAGGGGCTGCAGGCAGAAGCGCCAATCACCTTTTCCAATAACGATATTCCCCTTTCCAGAGCAGAAATAAAAGTGCTTTGGGGTCATGGGGGACATCTCTATCCTCCTGCAGTAAAGCTGTGCTGCAGCCGGGCACAGCCATGGTGCAGAGCGATGCTCCTCGCTCCCCCAGCTCTCTGCTGGGCTGATTTTTACTGCCCAGAGCAGCACCCCCTGTCCCCAGCTCCCTGGGAGCTGAGTGACCCCTGTGCTCTGCCAGGCAGCCCAAATAAACCCAGACAGGGATTTTCTGTTTCTGCTGTTGTCTGACCCCCCCTCCTCGAAATCTCCCAGCCTGCCCTCTCCATGCACTGTTTTACTCCAAATATTTGCACCGAATTGATCTTGCGGGAAAGAGCCCAATTTAAAAACAGAAAAAGAAAAAAAGAAAAACGCTACAATACCAACAACAAACAGATAAGAAAAATAAATAAGGGAAAATATCCCCTTTGAATCTCTGAATGAACGAGGGAGCTAAAAAGCCCCATTGAGGAGCGCGGGGCGGATGATAGCTTCCCGATTGAGCCTGCGGGAGAAGTAACTCTGTTCAAGCTAATTAGGGCCTTTTAGGACATTCAGCGTGGCGATGCTGGCGTAACGGTGAGGAAAAGAGCCTCCTAATTGGCTTCCTGCTGGGGTGTCAGTCAGAAAGTCTTTATTATCCCCCCTTGTGCACCTTTTCAACCCTTTCTTCCCTCCTGGCTCTGCCGAAGGCATGGGCTACAGGCACAGCACAGGGGCTGTGCCGCAGCATCACTTATCCCAGAGCATCAGTCATCCCATAGCATTGCATACCCTGAAGCACTGCTTATCCCATAGCATCACTTATCCTACAGCATCGATTATCGCATAGCACCACTTATCCCATGGCATCACTTAGCCCATAGCATCTCTTATCCCATGGCATTGCCTACCCTGCGGCATTGCTTATCCTGTAGCGTCTCTTATCCCATAGCATCAATCATCCCATAGCATTGCCTAACCTGCAGCATTGCTTATCCCATACCATTGTTTATCCCATGGCATCACTTATCCTGCAGCATCACTTATCCTGTGGCATCGCCTACCGCGCAGCATCACACATCCCCTCTCTGGCCAGGCTGCAGCTCGGCTCTCTGCCCTGGAAAAAGTGAATCTGCTGTGGCCATCTCCTGTCTGGGACCACCCCAGTGTCCCCGCCTTGCACTTACTCCCCCAGGCAGGTGGCTTTGGCCACTTTTCCTTCTGAATCAGCATTGCTGCTTGATAACAGACACCAGAAAGGCTCTTCCCAGCATTCTGCTTCCTATGCACTGCTCTGTGGGTTTTCTTGTATCCCCTATAGGCTCCTGAGATGCCTTCCTCTTACCAGGTCTCAAGGGGCTGCTGAAGCCCAGAGCCCACCTTACAGTCACAAACCAAACCAAGCACAAGACTTCACCCAAGCACAACCAACCAACGAGAACTAACACAGCTTGGCTGGAAAATGTGGCTCCGTTTGGATGCATTTACCTCTTTTCCTCATCCAAATACCCGTGGCTGATCTGAATCAGCCTACCAAAGACAGACTCAATCCCTGCAAATGTCCTCCAGCCACATGGCTGCAAATGCACCAGTGTGAGCTCAACCCCTACAGGACACTGGAGAAGCCAGGTGAGGAAATAAAATAGTGCCGGTGCCACATGTGGGAAATGTGGTTGTGCCTATCAGCCAGTGGAGAATCCACCTGTGAGCAACCCAATGCCTGTAACAGGGTGGTGCTGAGCATCACTCCTGGCACAAGGTTCAGATATTTGCCTCCAAGCCCAGTGTCTTGCCCCAGCTCTTGGGGAGCCCCTGGGACATCCCTGCGGGCATCTCATCCCTGCAGGCATCCCATCCCTGCGGGCATTCCAGCTGGCGGGGCCATCCCTGTGGGCAGGGGCTCGCCTGAGGAAGGCACGTGGAGGATGATGAATGGGAATTTGTTCTGCGGGCACCACCACTTCCCCAGCACGCCGAGCTGCTGCCGTGAGCGTGCCTGGAGAAAGAGGAGGAACCTGCACTGCAGGGCTGTGTGATGCAGATGGGATGCCATTTTCTGCATTGTAGCCTGGGGGGAAAATTATCCGTAGGGATAGATGCACACACATATGGATATTCACACATATATACATACATAGCATATATTCCTCTGCTCCAATTTTTCCAGGTGAGTCCCATTCCCAGTGCTGGGGAAGGGAAGGGGCACCTGCCCGGGGCCTTCCTGACCACCTCCTCCATGGAGCCACCAGTGAGCACTTGGGTGCCAACCCTGCTGGCGATGAGCCGGGAGAACAGGGCTGGGCATCGCCGTAGCCCTGCAGACACCTGGGGGCGAAGACACCTGGCCCGTGGCTTGGGGCTATCCCAGCACCTGCATGGGGCTGAGCACTCCCAGCCAGGGCTTCCTCTCCAGACCTAACCAGAGGCAAACCCCGAGGTGCTGGCGGCACAGGAAGGGGCTGGGATGGGTGCGCAAGTGCTCGGCGGGCAACTCACCGTAGTCTTTCTTGCAGTACTTCTTCATGTTGATCTTCAGCTTCCCCTTGGAGGCTTTGCAGTATGAGTCACAGTCTGCAGGAGAGAGGGGGAGGGCAAGAAAACATTAACAAAACAAATTAGCCTTAAAATGAAGAAAAGGCTGGGGGGAGAGAAGGGGGGGCGGCTCAAATCTGCAGCCTGCAGTGAATGCGCAGCGTGCCTGTGATATCCATCTGCCAGGCCCCCGTTGGGTCGTCTAAGGGGGCTTTGAGAAAACCCTTCCTTTCTAAAGAAAGCTGCTCACAAAGGCAGCGTCCTCCGCGCCTCCCCCAGCCCGGCTTCCCCGGCCGCCTCTGTCTTCCTGGGAGACCCTGGGGCCTCCCTTATTGTGCCACCCAGGGCTTTTGAGAGCCACACAAATTCCCCCTGTTCTCCAGCTCCGTGCTGGAGCCTGCCTGGAGCCCACAGAGGCCCCATTGTCACCCCTAACCCGGGCCGGTGTCAGCCTTTGGCATTCATTGCCGAGAGATTCGGGCTGGGGTCACCCTCCGACAATGCAGGTCAGAGAGGAAATTAGCAGCCCATGAAGCATTAGCAAGGCCTTTTGGTGTCCACTCCAGTGAAGTGTGCAAATAAAATGCCCCAGTAGGAACGCTCTGCTCCCAATGGGCCCCACCGCTGTGACACGATGGCTGCACGCGGACAGCCCGGCGGGAGCTGGCACCGTGGCCTGGAGCCGGGCCATGAGGCTGTGGGGGCACCGGGACCCCCGGGGCACTGCTTGGCACAGGGTGAGGTTGGGCAACATCACCGTGGTGACCCAGTGGCACCATGGCCTGGCGACGCAGTAGGCCCCAGCATCATGGCTGTCAGGTGGATGTGCTGTCCATGCACAGCCCGTGGCTCCTGGCCACCCATGGGTGCTGCAGGCAGGCCCCCAGCACCAGGGCAAACTCTGTGGTCAGGGGAAAAATGGGACACATTGGCCCAGTGGGACAGCAATAGTAGTCAGGCGCCGACCTCTCCTGACTGCATGTGGCTTCTCCACAGCCTTGGGACCAGACACGGGACCCTGCTGAGATGCCACCAAGCAGCCCCAGGGCTCAGTGAGCAGGACAGGTGCTCTCAGCGGGGCAAGGCTGGCACCCCACAGCCAGCGGGTGTGTGACAACCCCACCGTGCCCCATGCCGCATTGGCAGTGCCAGAACCAGACCCTCACTCACCTATACAACGCCCCGAGCTCCCCAAGGCTGTCCTCCAGCAGGCTGCAACCCACAACCCCAGGGAGGAGCTGTGCAGTGTCCCCCCCATGTGTCCCCTACTACATGGCTGTGTCACACCAGGATGCACGCACCCAGGCCAGCAGAGCTCAGGGCCCCGTTCCTCCTGTCCTCCAGAAGCATAAGCAAGAGGCAGGTCCAAGAGCTGACATGAAGTGGGCTTGGAGGGGAAACTGAGGCACGGAGCAGGAGGAGGCTGCACGACTGTAGCAGCTGTAGCATTTCTCAGTGATATATATGGATATTGGCTATTCCATAAAATATGGAATGGGTATTTCATCAAAACTGTAGCTGAGGGATTTGCTAACAAGGCCCCAACCATACCTGCCCATCTGGATGCTGCCGTGGGTCATGGCTGCCTGGTATCACCAAACCCAGGGAACAGAATTGCCCCTGACCCAGCTCACTGGCAAGCTGCCCCCAGCAGCTTGCATAACATAAACATAAAATGAAAAGACAATAAAGGAAATAAACGTGAGTACCGTGGCCTAGCAGCCTGGGGATCCTTTCCCTTGCTGGCTGAGTGGGGACTGATGGGTGACCGGCCACAGGGTGCCTTCGCGGGGCAGCCAGCGCTGTGAGAGATTTGTGGCTGCAGTAACCATAAGGACAAGAGCCTGATTCCCCTCAGGCACAGAAATGGTGTGGCTCTATAAACATTCATCCCTCCTGCTGCATCACAGAAGGGAACAGTGCCCTACAGCTCTACAGAGAGAGGGACCAGGGCAGGGCCAGTGGCCAGGACCCAAACAATCCCAAATCTCTTCAGCTCCTCTTCCCACGGAGGCATCCCCAGCCGCACCTGAGCTCCTGCATCTCTCTGCTCCCACCACTATATTCACACTCTGCCCAAGGCTGCAGACCCACACAACCACTCCCCAAAGTGGGTGAAGCCACCCAGTGCCAGCAGAGCCCTGACCGTGCTCTTGCTGGCACCAGCTCTGCTCTGCCTTTCTCCTTCCCTTCACCCAACCGCACAGGCAGTGCCAGAACCTCAGCTGCTTTAAATCTGTGGCCAGAGCCAGCTGGTATAGATCAGCGTGACTTGCCGGGGTGGGGGATCTGCCCTGCTTCATTGCCTCCCCGTGGGGGCTGCTCCTGCCTCCTGAGCCATGTGCAGCTCCCCACGGCCTCTCTGGGACCAACCTGAACATCTAAGTGAAGCCCCCAGCTTGTGTCCCCAGCAGTGCTGCAGGGCGGGGGGGGGTGATGCTGTGTGCTCACCACTTGCTCAGGGCAAGTGCACAGAGGGGTGCCGCAGGTCATCGCGTCACAGCCCCTGGCCAAGACCTGCTGCTGCCATCAGGGGACATCTCGGCAGCTGGGGACCTGCTGGTGGAGTGGCCAGCCCCCTGATGGCAGGGGACAGCAGAGGCTGGGGCAGGGGGGAGGAGAGGCTTGATGTGCCCATGGCTCGAGGACTCCATGCGCTCCTGTGCCAACTCATGCACCTGTATGTGGGATGCACTTGTTACATGCGATTCCTCTAGGACTTGTCCCCAAATCCTTCCCTGCTTTAAGCCTACAGAGTCCCAGGGCTTTTCTGGGACCCCAATGCCTCTTCAAGTCCCCCCTAGCCTGTGTCTAGGGAACCAGGGCAGCCCCAACACCGCGGTGTGGGAACACTGGCACACTGTGATCCAGGCACCCTCCTGCTCCTGGCCCTCTCCTCCCTGCACAGCACAAGTACTTCCGTGCAAGATCCTGTTTTAGCGATGCAAACCCAAAGCACAGCCAGATGTAAATGCTTGGATGTTTTTTGGGAACCAAAGCATTTTTCTTCTACATTTAATCCTTGATTATATATTTTTTTCAAAAACTGAAGATTGTCACTTGGCTTTCCTATTCCAGCTCCAAATTTTTGCAACCAAACTCAGAGAGACCCAGAGGCTCAGCAGAGGAGGACACAGCCGTCCCACGCCCTGCAGTGTTTCTCCCTCTGAGTGATTCTTTTCCTGCACTGCCGAGTGATGCTACCACTCCCAAAGCACCACAAACCTCAGGGGCCACATCCTGCACCGCCTCGCCAGGTCCCCAGGGCTGGGAGCAACCAGGCACCTCCCGGCGAGGAAGCCCAAACTTTCTGAGATTCCCAGATAAATGGCAAGAGGGGAAAGCGGCCGCAGGCTGCTCGCGAGGGCCGGGAGCAGGTGGTGGGCGGCTGTTTCGTGTCCGTGGCAGCTTAGTAAAACGTGTCAGCAGAGCGTTCAGCAGCTTTGCAGCTCAGCCCATCCCCTTGATATAACTAATTCTCTGGCTGAGCAAAGAGTTTTCACAGCTAAACACCTTCATTTTGCTTAATTCTTTTTTTTTTTTTTTTTTTTTTTTTTTTTCTTTTTTAAGTTGCATTTATTTATTTATTTATTCAATTTTCTTCATTTTGAGGGGGTTGCTTTAGCTGTGCATGGCTGGGGTTGTCTGCACGAGACCGAAAGCTGTGGAAGAGCCCAGCACCAGGGTCCTGCTTACCCCCTGCTATCGCACACCCCCTGCTTGGGACTGGGCCCGCTGGCTGCCCCTGGGGCTGGGTGGGACGAAGGCGCCGGGGCTCGGTGCTGCCTGCCCCGGGAGCAGCCGCGCGGGGCTGCAACTTGCTGCGCTTGCAGTTCCCAACCGATTGCTAAGCCTCTGCGAAAGCCACATGTCGGGAACGGAAATGAAAGGCCCCTTGGTTCTGACATGATAGAGCGATTAAAGCCACATTTCTTGGCCCGGGTACCTAACTCGAAACGCAGATATAAGGCTTCGATCCCCTGGGGGATTTGGATTTCTAATCCCAATTTATACAGCTAAATTCCGATTGATTTCCCCCAGGTAGGGCCCTAAATACCTTTGCGGGCTGACGTCCAGCGTGGAGGTGTCGCGGCTCAGAAAGGAATCCCCGGCCTTGACAGCCTAGCTGTGACACTTCCGCGGCTGAGGAGGTACACTTGTCCCCCTTCTGCATGCTCCCGAGGGGCTGTGGGTCTTACTGGGGCTCTGGGGTGGGCTCGCGGTGTCCCCGTGTCCTCTTTGCACCAGGTGGGATGGGAGAGCGTGCTGTGATCTAGCTTCAAAATGATGCTGTGTATCCAAATGTCAAATCCTAAATCTGTGAACATACCATGGGACAGAGCAGGGCTGGGAAATTTGGAGACCAGCAGAAATTGGCCAGAAATCTTCTGCTGGGTGATGCTGGGGCACTGCAGCACCCCTGCAAGGACCAGTGCCTGAGCTGCCCCTTGCACTGGGGCTGCTGGGGGCAGTGACTGTGGGGAACGTGACTGCATCCTGGTCTTCGCTTCCTCCAGGACAGCACATGTTTGGAAAGGCCAGCTCCGGTGCAGAATTAAAATTCCCCTCCACAGACACTCCAGACCTGTGGCCCAGCACTTGCACTGCTGCTTCCTCCTCTTTTCGACCAGCCCTTGAGGCTGGGGGGGCTCTGCCCACACTTGAGGGATGCGGCTGTCATCTCCGCACTCAAATCCACGCCCAGGGATGGACGTAAAACCCTCCCTGCCCAGGGGATGAAGGCGGATGGCTTGCTGCCACGGCTCTGTGGGCTCTGGCAGCTGAAGATGCACCCCGGGGGGTTGGGGAACCCCGGCACTCAGATGCGGTCCATGCCCAGAGTCAACGATGACCTCGAGCAAAGCCTTGCTACAGCTGCTGTCTGCATCAAGAGGTTTCCTGAGCCCATCCAGCACCCACAAAACTCTTCAGGTGCTCTGTCCTCTGCTCCCATGGGACGTTTGGCCACTCGGCAGGTCTGCAGGGCTTTGCACTACCATCACCAAGGGCTCCCCCCAGCTCCTCGGCCTGCAGAAATAAATCTCCAGCCCTGCTTGCAGGCAGCAGCTTCATCTGGAAGATGAGCTTGCTGAGAGGCAGCGTGTGAGGGGGGAGCCTCTAGGCAGGGGCAGAGGCATTGTCCCTGCTCCTTGGCTGGGTGTGTGCTCCGGGGGGTGCTTGGTGTGACCGAAGGGAGGGAAACATTTCTAGAAGCCATCCCACAGCATCCCCAAGGCTGGTGGAAGCTGGGCTGTAGGAACTCCGGAGCTCCCAGGTGATGAAGTGCAATCCAAGACCAGCCAGCAGCAGGACAGGAGATGGTGATGCTGTGCTGGGGCTGGTGCTGAGTGTTTTCAGTGCCTTTGGCTCCTGAACTCCTGGACATTTCCCTGGATGACCATGAAATCCTGGTTTGCTTCCTCCAGCTTTGAAGCTGCCCGTTGCTTCCATCCCAAATAATTATTTTAACATCTCCTCCATCAGTCTCGGTGAGCGGCTGTTAGAGTCGTTTTGGAGAGTGCCAGTTCTGCCGGCCAAACACGCTGGCTCCGGACCAGCTTTGAGCTCCTGGCCTTTGACCACGCGTCCTGACGCAGGGGAGGCTCTGGAGGAGCCCTCTCCTTGCAGAGGAGCACCTGTGGGATCTTCCCTGTGCAGGGGGTTCCCTGAGTGGACCCCACGGTCAGTAACTGGGATGGATGCTGTAATTTAATGTGGGCCAGACTCCACTTGGAGTCTTTGTCTCAGAGCTGCCTTCTTGAAAGTAAAAGCAAACTTCAGGCATAGAGCCCCTCCTGGGTGCTTCAGCACAGGGATCGCCTCTCCTGTGCTCTGCTGCTGTCCTGGTGTGGCCATGGACCGAAGCAGGGGACTCTTGTCACCAAGGTGGCTCTTTGTCCCCCACTTGGCAATGACCCTGCCAAGGATGCCCGTTGTGAATGCAGCATGCCAGCTGCTGTTCTTCATTTTTGAGCCCTAGCAGCTCCCAGCAGTTTGCAAACCTTGGATGAGCTGGGACTGGGCTGCTCACATCACACACATTGTTTGGCCTGGGGAGAGGTCCCCAGAATCCTAAATCCCCCTCAGCCTGTGTGTGGGGATCCCGAGGGCCCGAGCCTGCATGAAGGGTCTGCACGAAGCGTGCCTCAGGCACTGGGTTGTGTTTAACCCCGCAGCTCTGCTGGCAGCAGGGGCTGGAGGGCACCAAGGGGGGTGGCTGGGGGGGCTTGGGCTGAAGGTGGGGGCTTGGGGGGGTCTGTGACCAGTCTGCTCTGCAGACAAGGGCAGAGACACCTGTGTGGGCACAGCAGCAACTCCTGGTCCGCAGAGTGATCTCAGGAGTGCTTTGCACCATCACACTTGTGCGGGGTGCTGGGGCCATCCCTGCCCCATAATGAGCACAGCACCATGGCAGGGAGCTGCGCCAGCCCCATACAGGCAGAAAAAATGTGCTGAGCTGTCCAGGATAGCCACATTTTTCTTTCCCTGCACCCTCCTGAAACTTCTGGCAACAGATGTGCAAAGTCTACACTACAGCAGAGCCCCAGGACAACTTGGGACCAACTGGCAGGAGTGACCCAAACCCTGCCCCACATCCCTGCCTGCCCAGTGCTGCACACTCCAACCAGGGCCACCAGCCTGTGAAGGACCAGGCTGTGAAGGAGCCATCCCCACAAAACAGCCTCTTTTTATGAGCCAGGCTGCTCCGTAGCTGGGCTGGGGATGTGCCGCACCGTGCCGGGGCAGCCCCGCACAGGGGGAGGGGGATGCGCGGCCCGCAGGCGCTCCCGGCAAGGATAACTGCCCAGCCTCTCCCTTGGAACAAGAAGGTGCAAATGAGCCCACAGAAGCCTCCTTTCTTCTGGCTGAACAAGATTGATTGGAAAACAAATTGGCGCAAATAAAGCATGTAATTAGATTAAAGCCTCTCGCCTGCAGCAGCCAGGAGGGAAAGCGGGCACCGGGAGCTTTGCAGCGCCCACGGCCCTGTTCCCAGCTCTGCCACGGGTCTGGTGCCCATGGGTCCACGCGTGGTCCTGCCCCAGGACCCCCTCCATGGGCTGGGGACGGTTTGCTCCCTGCTGCTTCAGCTACCTGCCTCCCATTTGGGGATGGGAAGGAATGGTCCTGAGCCTTTTTGGGGCATTTTGAGATGGCTGCACATAGCAGCCTGGCTGTATGAGCATCCCCATCTTTCCCAGCCCTGCAGGGAGCAGGTGGGCAACCTGAGGCTGCAGTGACACACCGAGGACAGCCCAGCTGTGCCAGAAAATAAACCCCTGGAAGGCAGCACAGGGACATGGAGCTTCACAGCACACCTGCCCCTGCATCCTCCTCTCCTGCAAGCAGCCGCAGCCGGGACTGGCAGCACCCCAGAGCAAACGAGTGCCAGCCCCAGGCCATGCAGGGGATGCTCTGTCCCTGCTGCAGACTTGTTCCCTGCCTCCACCACTGACAAACTCCATCGTCACCACCCCACAGACACAGCCCCACCGAGAGCTGCCACCGAGATGATTGAAGGCATTGATAGGAAACCATCTGTCCTCGGCAGCATCAGCCACCCTATAAATTCCCAGCCTAACGGCAACTTACAGGTGGGTGCTGTGCAGGACAGGGTGTCACCATGTCACCAGAGCTGGGACAGTGCAGGCTTTGCTCTGGGGGACACGTGGCAATGAGGAGCCAGAGCTGGAGACACTTTGCCTCACCAAGGGGGAGCTTCTTGAAATGTCTCAGGAAGGGGAGAGACACAGTTCATTTCACTTCCAAAATATTATTAATTTAGATGTGTTTCACGCTGAGCTTGCAAGTCCCTGCTCTGAAGCTCGTGGCTTGGCCAGAATGCCTAGCCCTTGTGGGCACCCAGGTCCTGCCATGGGTCAGTAGGAGGTCCCCGAGGTGGCAGGGTCCCAGAGCTGGGGATGTGGGGGTGCAGGGATGTGGGGAAGGAAGGATGAGGGGATAGAGAGATGGCGGGATGCAAGGATGTTGGGATGCAGGATGTTGGCATGCAGGGATACAGGGAAGCAGGAAGCCTTGCAGTGGAACTGTAGGAGTACCACACAGTTGTGCACAAAGCTTCTCTGCATTTCAGCAGTTGCTTTTCTTTTCAGACATTCAGAAATATTTTGAAGTGACCAGAAGTTTCTTCCCTGGAAGCCCCTCGCCCCTCATTGTGCTCATGGCCATTCACTGCGGATCTCCATGAGAAACCTCTTTTCAGCAGCATGCTGAATGCTGCAGCCGATCCAGCAGTCAATCAATCACACAGTCAATCCATCACCTTGCTTACAGCCCAAGACAAGCAAGAGAATACCCACGCAGGGCTGAATTAATTACTCATTTGGACTGCCACAAAGCTGGAGCCCCCCAGACTGAGGCCAGATTTACAGCGGGGCAACCAAAATGAGCATTTTGTCTCCTGAGCCCCGTGCCCTGCTCCGGCTGGTCCCTTGCTCTGCTGATCTCCTCCAGATGTGCGAGCCCATCAATCTTCAGCCAGACCCTTTCACACTACATTTGCAAGGCGCTGCGTTAGGGTGGTTTTGTTTTCCTTCTGTTTGCCTCCGATAAAGGAGACCTGCCAAGGGCCAGCCTCTGGCAGGAGCCTGCGCTCCTGCTCCCTGCCCAGAGCCCCCCTCCTGGCTCCGTGCAGGGTCCGTGGCAGCCTGGCTGCCCTGACGGGGTCGCACCTGCTGGGCCAGGCACCCAACAGGTCCCCAAGGAGGGGAGGGGACGTGGAGGGGACATGGCCACGTGCTGGGGCTTGTGGTGGACACTGGGACCTGCAGAGAGCAAGGAGCTGGGTGCTGGCTGACTACTCCTATGGCACCCGCTGTGTGTGGCCCTGAGGGTCCTGCACCAGGAGAGCTTTACCAGCTTCTCATGGGGCTGGGGCCAGTTCTGCCATGGGGACAAGTGCTGGGGAAGGGGCCAGGAGCAGCGCCTTGGCCCTGTGCCCTGTCCCACCCAGGGGCTTTGCATGATGCCCGCGGTGCGGCTACATGCTGGCCTGTCCCGAGCACCCCTTGCAGATGTAGTGGAGGCAGCTGGCAGCTCACGGGGCCTTGACTCCTTCTTTCCAGCTGCTGCAGCTCATTAAAAGGAGCTGTGGTACATTTAATCCTTTCCTAATATCACTTTTCCCCTGAAGCTGTTGCCGCAGGGATGATGGCAGTGTTTATGTGACCATGAACAGGGGTCAGAGGTCCACAGCCTCCGCTTGGGATGGAGATGTTGGACCAAAAGGACCACGTTCCCACGGGGACGGACGGGTACAAACTGACCGGGAGGCTGGAAACGAGGTGGCTCCCAGCAGCCAGACCCCTGAAAGTCAAATCCACAGCAAATGGCGTGACTCAGCCCCAGGGAGCACCTGGTGGAGATTTGCTGCGGTGATGAGACTGCTGGTGGCAGCCAGACTGGATAAAATTTGGGGATTTCACCCCAAAGCCCAAGTTTGTAAGTAGGGAAAAGCCATGGGAAGGGGTCAGAGGCACCTGGGATGCTCCCAAAACTGGGACATAGTGTGGCTGCTGGCAGGTCCCAGCCATGCGAGGCACACAGCGAGTTCCCCTGGGGAACAAATGCTTTCAAGTCAATGTTTTCTACTATTTCCTATAAAGTTTCTATTTTCCCGGCCTGAAGCCATAACCTTTGCATGTGTTTTTTCCAAGAGAGCCAGAGAAGCGGGAACAGCCTTGAAAGGCTCGGACAGCTGGCGGGATTTGTTGGTGGGTTTTTCTTCTATTTTTTTTTTGTTTTGTTTTGTCATTGTTCAGACTATTTCAGCTTGTTCCAGAGCTGGCACCCGGCTGCCCACCTCCCTTCTGCACGAGCATCCCACCCTGGCCCCACCAGCCACGAATGCCAGTGCCCAGACACCACCTGGAGCCCCGACCCCTTTTGGAAAGTCCAGCTCTGGTTTCGAAACTGCGGAGGCCGATTTCCAGGGGAAAGCTGTGCAGAGCTGCATCGATCCAATCACCTGGTTTTATTTAAACTCCCTCGCTGAAATCATCCACCTAAGGTAATCATTTCCAAGCCAATCTGGATTAGATTCAGATAAGACAGCGACTGACTGGCAGGTTTGTAAACCTTCCCCCCCGTTATTTTTTCACCCTTTCTGCATCTCGGAGTGGGACCGGCAGCGGAGGGCAGGGAGGAAGATCTTCCCGCAGCAGCCCCTCCTCATCCTCCGCGCCCCAGCACGGCAGAGCATGGCTGCGTTTCATCTAAACAAGGCCCTTTTGGACCGTTTCCCCAAACTGATTGGGACCCCTCGGGGCTAAGCGGAACCAGGCAGGACAACCCCAGAAAAAAAGTCAACTCTTCCACCCCTGTGCCCCAGCCAGCTTTCATCCGTGCTCTTTTAAAACTCCCCCTCCATTGCCTCAGATCAGTGGGATGCTGCCTTGGTCCCAGCGGGGATGAAACATCCCATCGCGCTCCCCTACCAGCAGGGGAAACAAGTGGGCTGCACCCAGAGCCTCCCTCTGCATCCTCCCTGCATGTCCACCTTTTGCTCAAACACCACAGATTAGTGGAGGCTCCACCAGGGGTTTGGGCAGGATGCTGGGACCTGGGTGATGCCGAAAGTGTCCACATTCGGAGCCTGAAATTCATCATGTACTGCCTGGTCCTGCTCGAGGGCACTGAGAATGCAGGCTCCTCGTGTTCGCCCTGCTCACGATCACAGCTGGGGAAGGCACAAGAGGACGTGGGGATAGGGAAAAGACCAAGGAACCCCTCTGAAAGCCCCTGGGTAGGACCATGCCCGGATGACCGTGCTCCCACCAGGAGCAAACAGAAGCTGAGGATCTCTGTGGCCAGCTCGAGCTCGGGGATGCTGCACAAGCGTCTCCTCATGGCACCAGCCCCGAGGCTGGCAGGGACCCAAGGGAGCACTGCCACCGTGATGATGGGGCTGGCTCTGCTCCTGGCTGCGTGGCTCTGTGCGCTCAGGGACTCACCCCAGCAGCCTCTGTCCCCACAGGAGGGGCTGCGAGAAGCCCTCGCTGCCTCTTCTGGGCTGCCCAATGCCTGTGTTTGTTGGCAGATCCTACAGCAAAGCGATGGTGCTGGGGTCTGAGGGGGATGCCCCACCACCCCTGTGGCTGGCTGGGAGCTGAGCGGGTCTGGGAGGCTGTGGGGGGATGAACAGGCGGCTCCTGGAGTGGGGAACAAAATCTCTGTGTTCCCAGACCAGGATAAGGAACATTCAGTTGGCAATCTCTGCTAGGCAGTGAGAAAGGCAGCATTTCATCGGATGAGCTTTAGTTTTTAAGCATTGCTTGGATTTAATGTGCTGCCCAGCAGGACGACAGGGGCTGCGGACTGCCTGGCTCCTTTCTCAACAACTTTGGGTTGGAAATGGTGATGCCACTTTCCATCCCCCAGGGTGGGGAGGTGAATCGGGCAGGAGAGGCTCAGCTGAAGGTGACGACATGATGGAGCAGAGCTCGCCCTGGCAGGACCAAGCAAACCCTTCAGGGCCTGCTCTGCTCCCACCCTCCTGGTGCTATGGGTGGGACCGGTTGGGATTGGGTCTCTCCTGCAGCATGCACACAGCAGTGTGATGGGCATGATCCTCTGGGGGGTCCTGCTGATCCTCAAACCAGCACCTGATGTGCTCTGCCCATCTGTGAATCCCTGCCTGTAAAATGGGTCTGGGGGAGGAGCTCACTGGGGCTGGAAGATGGTGAGCTGCTCTGTGGCTTGTAATGAAGCTCCTGAGGAGTTGAGGAAGGTGACTGATGTTGGTAGAAGAGGGTAACTTTGGCTGGTGTTGTGAGATGGTGCTTTAAGGAAGACCCAACGCTGCTTGAATTTGGTAAGATGGGACAGCTCCTATTGCTAATAGCCCAACACTAGGCTGTGATGGACTCGCCAAACCTCACATTGCATGTTGGCACCTAATTAATAAGCAGAGCAGCAAAGAGGCTCATCACCAGACCCCGAGCTCGAAGCATGCTCCCTTGGCAGAGTTCTGGTGTGCGCCCTCATGCTCTGCTCAGCACTGCAGGAAGCACACACAAAGCAAAAGGCACAAACTCGATGCCAGGAGATAATTCTTGCTCATACCCACCTAAGAGAAGATACTGTAATTGCTGCTATTGTGATCACAGCCCCAGAGTTTGGCTATAAATCAGCAGTACAGAAAAACCCAGGGTTCCCCTTCCCTTGGCACTGGGGTCTGAAGACCTTGTCCCTGTGCTGCCTGGTTTCCCGTGCTGGGCACTGCTCCTGAGCACGCTGCCAGCACAGCTGGGGGAAAAGCCCAGCCACAGGGCTTGGAGTTCAGTTCCAGGTGACATCCATCACTTTTAGTGCAAAAGCTTTAATTTATGAAGCCTCCTGCACTGGTGAGGCAAAAGTAAGCAGCCTTCTCTCCCTGCGTCCTTTGCCATCGTGGCACTGTCCAAACACCCCAGGAATCTGTGGGCTGTGGGACAGGAGGAGCTGCTGCACTCCTGCTGTCATTGCCTGCTCAGGCAGGTCCATCAAGGGGACCAGGGACAGGAAAGTCCCTCGGGGACACGAGGAGGCAGGTGTCTGTCCCTCCAGGGTGTGTACCAGGAGGGGAGGGTGCTGGGAACCAGTGCTGTGGTGCTGGTGGAGGTGGAGTGCATGAAATGATGGCACTGCGCAGGGCGACTGTGGGGCAAGGACAGGGGAGGAGAGATGGGAAGATGTGCACCAGGAGGTGCCAAAACGTCTCCAGGGTGCCCCTGTACTGACCTCAGCCCTGTCCCACCCCGAGAAGCTGCGATGCTGGTGGTGACACACGGGGCTGCAACACATTGACCACACCTGCCCCTCAGATTGCTTAGTGCAAGAAAACACAGATCTGGATAGAAAAAGGAAAGGCTCACATGGAACTGTAAGCAACACTTAGGTTTTCTGTTACCTTTTGGTTCTCCAGCCCTCCTTCCCAAGAAAACCTCAGCTGAGATTTCTATTGCCCTCTTTAGGGCTCTGGTACTTGTGCAGCCGCTACGTACATCAGCCAGCGGTGCTCTCCAGCCCTTCCCTGGTTCCCGTCGAGGGCCGGTCCCATGCAGTAGCCCCCATTTGCTCAGCGATCCTCCCCCCGGGAACACCTTCTGCAACTTCCCCACACTTCCGCTTGCTCCCAGAAGCTCCCATCTCGGGGTGCTGCATGCGCGTTTTCAGAACTCAGATATTTGGGGCATAAAAGGTATCCGCTTGTCCCAGTACAGAATTTATCCCTTAATTTTATGCATTTTCAAGACCTTTACCCTGGAGGCAGAGAGAAGAGGCTTTAGGAGAGGAGGCAACGTACCTGCAGGCTCCTCCGTGCTGCTGGCGGCGGTGGTGGGGGGAGCGGCGGGGATCTCTGCGCCCGGCGGGGAGGAGCAGGCGGGAGAGGAGAGGGGACAGAAGAAAGCAGCGTTAGTCCCGATCCCGAGGAGCTGAGCCCTGCCCAGCCCTGCCCAGCAGCGCGAGGTGCCTGCAGCCCCCCTGAGGCCACAGGTAAAGCGTTGCATCCCCTCGCTGGGACGCTAGCCTCATCTCACACTTTCAGAGGAAATGCAAACGGATCTGGTGCCAGCGCGGTGCTCCCTGTTTTTGATTTGGGCTTTGTATGCATAGCTGAAACCACATAATGTTCCGGGTCTTCATGCCCAAGCCTGACTGTGTTTGTTGATGTTGAGGAGGCTGGGCTGCAGATGGAGCACATTATATGGTCCCAGCTTTGGCAAGACAAGCTCTTTTCCCCAGCGCGCATACGCGGCTCTCGTTAGTGACATGTTTTGCGCATTTAGGGCGCAGCAATTCCTGAGCATCCCTGGGAATCCTGCTGGGGGAACACCCTGCTGTCCCGATCCCTCGTCTGGGTCTGAGAGCGGAACTTACGCAGGAGAGGCGCGGAGCTTGGCCACCGGGGTCTGTCTGCACTGCAGCCCCATTAGCGTCAGACAGCTTTTGGAGTCGTTCACCCCCATGCAGCTCAGCGCAGGCACACGCCCCATGAAACACGTGGCACACATGTGGGTGGCGCACGAGCAGCCAGCACGGCCGTGCCGAGCGGGGACGACGGATGCTCGCCTTGCGTGGGCTGCAGTGCAGACAGACCCTGCCTGGCGCCTTGCTCATTCCCATGGCACGATTTTTGTGTGGATACAAGTTTTTGGGACAGGGAAAACACAGTCAGCGGTAAATCAGAGAGTAAGTGTGCTCTTGCAGGCAGGGTGGCCAGACCCTCACTTGGTGCAGTGACCAGGAGAGAGCTGGGTGGGTGGGGATGGAGAGCTGGTGCCCTGCACTGTGCATGTATAAAACCTGTGGAGTACCTCCCCAAACAATGGATTCACTCACTGACTTTTTGGGGATGAAAATGTGCTGCTGTTTTGTTGTTGTTGTTGTTGTTGTTTTTAATTATTATTATTTTATTTTTTAGCATAGGAGAATTGTGAGATGCTCCTACACTCATTCTAATTGCTTTGGCCTCGTACAAGCTGATCAAACACCCAACAACTGCACAACGATTTTACGGCCAGGCCAAAGCTTTGCTTGAAATGCATCTGGACCAAGCTTCGCAGCCCCCTGGGAGGATGCTCTGCAGTGTCCCAGAAGCAAGCAGCTGTCACGGGGCCCGGAGGGTGGCAGGGTGGCAGGGCAGGGGCAGCCGTGAGCTCGCTGCTTCGGCAGCTGGCGTGAACACAGCCCGGCTGCGATCGTGTTGAAATTCTGCGTCTGTCTTCATTTAGTGCTGCAAATCCCAGGGGAGGTGATGCAAGGAACAATTTACCCTCTGATTTACCATGGCCCTGGGGAATGATGGATGATAAACCTTTGCGCATACTTGCTGCAAAGCATACCGGAGCCATGACTGTAGCATCTTGGGGAAACAAGCATCTGGTTTGAGCTCTTGCCGTCCCATTGCGACATGCGGAAGAATGAGCCTCAAGTGACCAAAAACCACCCTGGAATGTGTGTTTTCTTCCACAGGAGAAGGTGGAGAAAGGGTGCCTGCCCCATAATTTGGCAAGGGCAGGCGCTGGGAGTGGGCAGCAGACTGTGGGATCCGACAAAGACTTGATTCTTTCAAACCTCACCTTTCTTTTCCCATTTTCCCCCAATTTTTAGCAGCAGGGAGGCAGCCTCGAGGGGAGCAGCCCTCCTCCCCAGCCTGTCCCAGGCACTGTCATTTTGGTGCCTGATGTTAGGGCAGGTGGGGAGGTCTCTGGCAAGGTGTGCGAGCACCAAATGATCCAACAGCAGCAAACCCAGGAGGCTCCGTAGATAAGTGTGGGGTGAAACCACACCTTGTCCAGGCATCGGTCAAAAGGGATCGAGTGGGGACGTGGCTCTTGGCAGAGCAAACACTGCAGTGCCTTTGGGAGCCGTACCTGGAGCTTGCTGCTGTTAAGAGCAGAGGATGAGGGCACCCTTGGGAAGGCAAACCAAAAAGCAGACCCAAGGGACCATGCGGTGAGCCAGTCCAGGTTTCTGTGCGCATTGTGTGAGTTGATGGTCGCCTTTAGCAATCCAGGTGCTAAAATCCAGCAGCACAATCAGGCTGTGCTGCTCTGATGGCAGCTCCATCGCACCAGCAGCTCTTTTGATTTGAGCTCTGTGCCAGCACAGCCTGGAGTTTGGAGAGAAAAATCCGCATGTAGCGATTTGCCTGAGCACCCAAACCCCATGCTGTACCCCGAGGCAGAATCACAGCTTGAAGAAATCGGGCTGGAGCTGCACTCACACAACACAACTCCCTGACATGAGGGGTTTGTTTTCAGCAACGTGCCCCATAGCAGGTGATGTGTGGGGGCACCGGCAGCTCCATCCCCCAGCCCCAGCCGTCAGCACGTATGCAGGGGGGTTAGTGGCTGCCTCGGCCGAGCTCGCACGTGTTGTGCTAAGGGTTAATCTCTCTAATCTACAGACATCGAAAGCGCGATCCACCTACTTATGCAGGGGGCAATGGGAGAGCGGCTTTGCTGGTAGCCCTTGGCGCATCGGTTGCACGTGATGCCGGTGACGCCGTCCTTACAGGGACATTGGCCCGTGGTTTGGTTACAGGTTTGGCCGGCAGCGCCCACGGGATGGCAATCACACTCTGCGGGGGGAACACACAAGAGGAGGGTGAAGGCGTGAGCAGAGCGGAGGTGGCGAGGCGGCGCGGCTCCACCGGCAGCGTTTGGGTGTCCTGCGAGCGTCTCGTCCAGCCGGGGACCGCACCGACCTGAAACAGAGGTGGTGTTTGGCACAGAAGCAGCGGGGACCGGGGGGGATGTCTCACATATGCTATGGGCCCCTTTGTGCTCCGCGGAGCTGGGGAGCAGCGCGGGGTGCCTGAGGTCCTGCTTGGGGCACCCACCCGTGGGTGCTGCGCTGCCTGGGTGCTGCGACGGAGGAAGGGCTGCAGGGCTCGAGGAGGAGACACAGGGCAGCATCACTGGAGCAGACACTAACCCTAACCCTAACCTCCCCGGCTCCCTGGAGCACTGTCAGGGCTGTAGGGAAGGGGCACAGAACCAAGAAGCATTTCATCACCCCTTCAGCACACGAGTTCTTGGGTGGAAGTTACTAGTTTCAATGACTTTGGGAATTCATTTCACGTGCAATGTAAAATAATAATAATAATTTAAAAAAAAAAAAAAAAAAACACACACACACAAAAAACTCCTTTCAGCACTTTTGCTTGAGCCCTTCCCCACTGAGCAGCATCCCCAGCAGCTGGCACGGCGGGCGCAGGAAGGAAATGCCCTTGTGGGTGCAGGCAGCCTGAGGACCTGCTGTTCCCGGCCAGATGGATGGAGGCTTGACGGCAGAGCTGGGCAGATGTGAAGGGTTTGGCAGGGGATGTAAATACTGCACTTGAAATCATTCACCAGCTCATTTCCCACAGTGGGACTTACCGGCGCAGCTGTTGGTTAAAAAAAAAAAGCCAAAAAAAAAAAAAAAAGAGAGAGAAAAGCATCGGGGCTTGTTATCATCACTGCTCCAAAAGGATTATGGCCTCGCACATTTGTTAACAGCCCTGGTTTCTAAGAGCTGCGAGCGCCGTGCCAGACTGCGGTCTGCCCCTGCTGAGCCGTGGCAGGCAGAGGCAGGAAAGCTTCCTTCTCTCATGCACATCCTCAGGACGGAGCCAGCCAAAGCCCTGCCTGGGGAGCACGGGTCCTGCCCGCCTTGGGCCCCTCAGGGAGCTGCCTGCCAAAAAGGGGGCTTGGGGGAAAGACCCTGCCCCGCTGCTCCAAACCTGGACGGAGCGGCTCTGGGCAATGGGAACCAGCCCGGGTGCCGCCAGAGGCTGGGCTTTGCTTTCAAACACCCCCCGATCCCCCAGACCGAGGCTGTCACTACCATGAGGGATGCTGCGATGCTTCCTGCTGTGTTCTGCCACCTCCTGGCTCTGAGGCACCCCAAATCTGTGTCCCCACATTGTTTGGGGACATCCCACATCCGTTTGGGCTAGGTTTGCAGGTTCCCCTGCCTCTCCCTCCCCCCAGGCTGGAGCTTCCCCCACCCCAGCTCCAGTTTGCCCCAGTTCAACCTCTGGGGTTTGGGCGCTGCCTTGAGCTCTCTGCCCGGGATGTCCCCTTGTTCCTGCACAGGACAGAAAGAGACTAAGTCTTGCCAAAATAGGATGATTTTTCAAGGGGAGAAAAAAAAAAAAAAAAAAGGCAAAGTTTTTATTTCTTTTTCCCTTTCCCTACCACTTCTGACTTGGGGATTTTGGCTAGAAGTCCTGCCCTGCCCCCGGACCTCTGGGAGGGAGCTGCTTGCAGACCTGCCTGGAGCAAAAAAATAATAATAATAAAAAAAAAGTCATTTTCTATCAAATCCGGTTTGGATTGGAAATATTTTAACAGCTCTGTTTTAAGGTTACATCAGCGAGGCTGGTGATGAGCACAGAGACCTTTAGGGGGGAACCTGCTCTCGGCAGCCACGTGGGATGGCTCCAGCACTGCCAGGGCACACAGAATAAAAATACGTCGAGGATGTGCACAAAGGAGCAGGGTGGAAAAGCGTGAAAGTGAAGCAGAGAGGCAGGAGTTAACATGAAAATAAGCAAATCAGGCAAGGGTTACACAAGAAGAGGCAAAGGGCAGGAGGAGCGGGAGGAACATGCCTCATGTTTCAGGCGTCCCCGCTGGGGCTGCGTGTGCTGCTTTCAGCAGCGCCTGCAAACCCCCATCCTGTGAGTAATCCTCCCCCGTGCGAGCGGATCCTGCGGGTTTCGGTGGGACCGCTTGGATGAGAGAGGGGAAAAAGGGAAAAAAGGGAAAACAATTACAAAGGGAATAAAAAGGAAAAGGGAAAAAAAGGAACAGGGAAAGAAAGGTAAAGGGAAAATAAGGAAAAGAGAAAATAAGGAAAAAATAAAAGAAAAAAAAAAAAGGAAAAAAGAAGGAAAAGGAAAAAAAAGAGAAAAGGAAAAAGCCCTTGTGATGAGTAAGATTTGCAGAATGGGGTGTGTGGAGGACAGGCTGCAGAGCGTGGGGAGCTGCTTGGGTCCCTCGGACCCCGTGGCGATGCTGTTCCCCCATACCCACTGCTCCTGGGGCTGCCAGCCCCTGCGCCTCCTGGGGCTCTGAGGTGGCCGTGTCCCCACGGGACGGCAACGTGGAATGACCGAGGGGACGAGTGAGCGGAGGCTGCCTGCCTCTGCTGCTCCTCCTGGTCCAGGGGTGGATCAGCCTCAGGCATCGCCCTGGAGCAGAGAGGTGGGAAGGGGCCCAAGCAGCATCCCCAGATGTGAGTTCCCTGTCCCCCAGGAACAGAGCCAGTGCCAGCAATTAGGAGCAATTAAAGGCAATTTGCAGTTCCCTGGTCAGTGCAAACACTGCAGCCAGCAGTTGCAGGCTCTTCTTCCCGGTGTGGCTGGGCCGCTGGCAGCTGACACTGGCTTGTCCGGTGCAGCTCAGATTCCTCCGGGTCATAGCCCCAAAGTGAGGAAAGACTGCATGAGAATCACGAGGGGATGTGATTAGGGCAAGCATCCTTCTGGCTTCCTCACCGCCTTCCTGTCATCAGCCTTTTGGGTCATGAAGCACATTTTCATGCCCGGACTCCCCAGTGTGCAGGCATCCATCGATTGCCCACCAACGTCAGCAGTCCCCAGTGCTGAGCGGAGCTGAGAGCAGGAGGCACCGAAGCAGGGACAACCTCACTAACAATTGCAGGAAGGTGCCTGGATATCATTAGGGATGGCAAGTGGGGCAACAGCCGGCTTCTGCCCTCTGAGCTGGTGCCGTGCCTGGAGAATCACCACAACAGGGGAGCGGAGCCGCTGGGAGGGGAGCGCCCTTGGTGGCTGCGCCCCAGGTCCAGCAGCATGGAGAAGGATGGTGACTGTCACAGTTTAGTTACTCTTTCAGGAATTCTTTGAGAAAAAGCTTTGGCAAGCATCTGTGGCAGAGCTGACTGGGAATTACCAGTGAGAAATGAATTTCTTCCATGCTCAAGGCTGTGGCACAGACAAGGAGCAGATGGCGAGGCTTAAAGGGGGAATGAGGGAGCAGTGGGGGTGCCTCTGCCCACAAAAGCTGGTTTCTTTTATACGATAGCCCTGGCCCGGAAAGCAAGGAGCTAACTCCACCTCTATGTGACCATCTTCTGCTCGGCTAGCCCAGAGGTGAGCAGACCACACAGGGCTTGTGTGAGACCTGCCCAAAGTGCCCCGACAGGTGTGGGGGCAGCGGATAAACCCCAGCGTGCGGAAGGATGCACAAGGGGAAGGAGCTCTGAAGGGTCCTGATCAGCTGTAACCACTCCAGGAACAGACCCAGGAGTCAATGAAACATCTGGCTGATTGCAGCGGAGCTCGGAAGAGCAACAAGATAGCAGGTTGTGTTCTGAAAGGGGGAGAGAGCGACACTGAATATCGTATCATGACACTACAGAAATCAATAGCAGGCCCTCAGCTGGGAGCCCGCGGTGAAAGGCAGGGAGAAGCACCCATCGGAGGGCGACGGAGAAGATTAGCGAAGCCCTGCCAAGAGACGGTGGAGGGGTGCCAAGGAACGCGCCGTGCCGAGGAGGTCAGACAGGTGCTCCTCTCCTCTGCTCCTCCAGCCCCGGGAACAAAGGGGCATTCAGCGCGCTCAAAAGGCAACCTTTTTCAGCGATAAAAGGAAATGCTTCTTTGCACCGCACGTAATTAACTCGTAGGACTCGTGCTACGAGACACCATGGCAAAGACCCAACAGGATTAGATGGGCCCGTGAATGAGAACATCTGTAGTTACATTAGCTGGGATTAATATATATACGGATATAAGCACTCCGAGCCAGCTACTAACTGCCTGCAGTTAGGAAGAGATTTCCCCTGGGGGCATGCTGTTGCAAAACTGCCTGTTGTAGAGGTTTGTATCTTTGTCTGAGGCTTCCAAGACAAGCCACTATTACTTGCATGAAGCTGCAGAGACAGACCATCGTCTGTTGGAGCACAGGCAACAGTACGATTTGGGGTTTTTGCTGCTCTGGGGCTAAGAAAATCGGCAGAAAAAACTTAGGACTGTGCATGAAAGGATGCAAACTGCCCTGGAAAAGTGTTTGGACTTGCTGGGGTGTCTCCGGCCCACCAAAGGTGGGCAAGTAGCATGACAAAAATGCAAATATTTTTCCACCCCTGAATTTTGGTCAGAGGCATTCCCAGGTGCTAATCTTCCCCCACACACGTGCATCAAAAGGTAAACAGAGGCACAAATCTCCGGGCTTAGCTCTCCTCAGGTGTGACCGTTTGTGAGAAGGTACCTGAAAGGACCTGCATTTTTGGAGAATTAGCATCTTCCTGTTTTCGAGGAAGCCCTGGCCTTGGGAGGTTTTCAGAATGACGAAAATCCCATTTGACTGAAGAACAGAGAAAGGCGTGATTTCGGGGATTGTCCAGCTTTCCCCTCCTCACGCTGTATCTGCAATGATCACATACCTCGCAGGGTTTCCAGATTTCAAAGCCCCAAATGTGGCTGCTTCGCACTGCGCTGTGCAAGGAGCAGTAAAGCAGCAAATGAATTAACTGGAAAAATCCTCCTTCCTCCTACTAGCCATCAGCTGGGGCTCCGGTTCACGGAACGAGCCTTCTTCAGGGAATCACGCTCAGGTTTAAGTATGAATCGAAGCCCCATGTAGCCAATGTGCCTCAGGTACACGTTTATATTTAAACATGCTTTTAAGCGCTTTTCCAGAATCATGGCCAAAATTGCCTCCCCTTGGTTGCTTTCCGTCTTCCCTCCAAAGACTCTGACTAGAATAAAAAAAAATGTGGCTAGAGAAATTTTCTGCTGGAAAAAAAATAAAGCACCAAAGTGAAGATTCGCGTGTGGATGCTTTGACTCCAACAATATTTTAAACAGCAAAACAGCAACTTATATTTGCCTGTTGCTTCAAGAACACAGCCTGTGCCCCCCGATGCAGCCAATGTATTTCTCTTCGCCTGCTGTTTTAGCACTTAGAGGTAGGGCTCAGGCAGTGCTGCACAAGCAAGCTGTAGTGTAGGCACATCCTTTGCTAACGAGAAGCAGAGGTTGAAACATGCCTGTGTTAACTCTGAACCCTAATGATGGCTTTAAATATTAACTGTTAACTGCTTTGCAATGAGATCATTGGCTTGCCTGCGGTATTGTGAACTGGATTTAGCTCTCCAAGGGATCATGTTCATGCAGCGTGTCCCTCAGCACATTCTCTAGGAGATTTAAAGGTTTTCTCGCCAGCAGAAAATGAATTCCCCCTTTTATCAGGCAAAGACAAATAATCTCTTGGCATTTCACAGCGCCCGTCCTCCTGCACCGCTTCTCAGGGCTCTCCCATTTCCTCCTTCTGAGCTGGCACTCAGGGAAGCCAAGGGAACCGGCACCCTGCAGTTTGGGCCAAATTTCACAGATTAGACCTGGTCTTTGTCCCCTCTGCACCAAGGAACAGGAGGGCCCCCAGTGCCTCTGCTGAGAGTCACCACGGATCTGGGGTGGGGGGCTCTGAATGGCAGCAATAAATCCACTTTTGGGGCAGGCATTAGTGATACAGACAGTGATTATCACAGCACTTCCCAAAATGCTGGAAAATCCTCTAGTTAAGACCTGTTAGAGATTCCCTTCTCATCTTTGAGCTCTGCCATTCGGGTGCATTTCGAAGTGATTGCAGAGGAGCTCTTGGGGACACTGAGACCTCCAGGAACCTCCAGGAACCTCCAGGAACCGCTAGGGACCTCCAGGGACCAAGCATCGCTGCCTCCTTTGCTGACAAAGCCTGTTCTTCTTTCTTTCTTTCTTTCTTTCTTTCTTTCTTTCTTTCTTTCTTTCTTTC
>CM021782.1:2169176-2218547 GCA_011076525.1 Nettapus auritus | reverse complement strand
TTCTTTCTTTCTTTCTTTCTTTCTTTCTTTCTTTCTTTCTTTCTTTCCTTTTTTTTTTTTTTTTTCTATGCAGGTGTGGACAGGCAGAGAGCAGCTGAGCAGGCACAAAGACCTGTCCTTGCGGCTCTAAAGCAACATAAGGCTCAGCCCATTCTGAGGGGAGAAATTGCTTCTTGCACAGATCCGGGGTTGCTTGCAGGAAAAAGAGCGGATTGGAAAATACTTTCATTGAGGGGGGAAAAAAAGTCAAGCATTTTCTCCTCCTGATGCGTTTTTAGGCTGGCTCCTGAGGAAATGAGGTTCCTGCAGGCGTATTCTCCCACTAATAATATTTCAATCAAATCTGGCAGCACAGCCAGTCTCGGGGCTGATGAGCTTGCCACAAGCCTGATGAAATGAGGCAGGAGGGAGCAGGGAGCCCGGGGAGCAGCTCCGCACAGGAGGGACCTGGACAGACCCTGAACCCAACGGGGGAGCAAAGGATCGCAACGAGAGCTCCTGGGGAGCAGCTGGCTTGTGACACCCCAAGAGGTGCAGGTTTAACTGGGCAATATCTTCTTCTAATGAGGAAAAGGCTTCTAGCTTTGGCATGGTTCAAGTCAGAACAGGGCATGTTAAGGGAACTGGGCTGAGCTTTCTTTTGACATCAGTCTGGAGGATTTTGCACTCTCTAGAACTGACCTGCAGCAGGAAATCAAATATTTGAAAATATTTATGGGGAAGGCAAATTATTGCTTTTTTTATCCCCTGTCTCAGAGATATGCAAAGGTCTAGCTGTGCAAATGAAATTAGCAACTTAGGCTCTTCTAGTCCTCCAAGTCTCTTGCAGGGACCTGGGACCCAGCCCCAAGCTCTGAGTCCTCCAAAGACTGGGGCAGGGAGGTCTTTGGGCTTCCCTGGGGGACTCGAGGTGGCTTGGGGGGGAGGCTTGAGGCTGCTCTGGGGGCCCCTGGCCAAACTCCCCAGCTCCCAGCACCAGCAGAGCGTCCTGCACCACCTCTGCCAGCCCAGCTGGTGCTGGTGGCTTCTGCTGTGGCTTTTGCCCTTTCTGGGGGCTCTTTGCTGGCTCTTCCACCTCACCCACAGAGAAGGGGCCCAGGCACCTCCCTGGAGGTGTCATGGGGCTGGGGCATGCTGCAGGGGCTGGGATGGGAGCGGTATGTGCAGCTCTTGGCTCCCCTGCAGCCTGAAGTCAGCTGCAAAGCAAGGGAACTTTTGGCATAGAGGTGCTTTTGCTCTGCTGTTGTCACCAGGCATGGACAAACCTCCCTCTTTCTTCTATTCCTCTCTCTTTTTTTGCTCACTAGGTTCCTAGGGCAATCTCTGGAGGCCACAGCAAGAGAGGCGATACCCTATGGTGTCTCCAGACCCTGGAGAGGGGTCCCCCACTGGCCCCCTGCACTCGTTGCTCCCAGCATCCACGTTTCAGTCTCTGACTACTTAAAACACATCCTGCTGAAAGCAAATGTCTGTCTAGATACTGCTGTAAGCCAGGGGGTCTCCCTGGCTCATGAAAGTCTGCAGTGAAGATGCTGGAAAGAGCCGAGAGAAGGATTTTATCCCTGTCCCAGTTAACTTGCAGGGAAAAGCAAAATGAGCCCCGGTATGAGTGGTCTCGCCAGTGGCTGCACGCCTGGCACAGGAACGGGACCCTTGTGGTCCCCAGAGGTGCACCCCAGTGCACGGCTCCATCCCCGTGGTGGTGGAGCTGCCCTGTGCTGGGAAGGGGCTGTGTGCGTTCCTCATGATGCCCTCATAGGTCGGAGTTAATTAGAAAGTCCTTGAGAAGAGGAAGAGCGGGGCTGAAGGCGCCGGGTGGAGCCCACCTGGCTTGGAACAACTCGGAGGTGACTCCATCGCCACCTGGAGCAGCAGGAACAGTCGCTGCTGCCCCACGGCAAGTGCTGCTCCCTCAGAAGTGGCTGCTTAATTTGGTATAGCTGCTTGCACGTCGTTACAGTCCTGCGGGTTTAATAGCTGGCTTGGCCAGGAAGAGGTGTGGCGTTGGGCATCAACTTCTTTGAAAAAGAGAACCCCTCCTTTCCATGTTTTCACTCTACTATCTCAAAGTAATTTCAGAATTTCTGTAATAACCACGTCCCTTCTGCAGTCTGGGGCCAAGTGAAGTGGGTGAATGGTCCCCACGTGCCGTGGCCGGGGTGGCACTTGTGGGCGGTGGCACTCAGGGCTCCTGGAGTGCTCCGGGACACCTCCACACTAGTGCCTGAGATGGCTTAAACAGCATTTTTGTACACTTCCTCTGAGTGGTTTGTGTCTGCCTGGGGCTGCTGATGACAAGTTGTAGATGCAGGAAGCACAAACCAGAGCTCAGCACTTGGAATAGGATCAGCATGAGGAACCACGGGGCCTCTGGGAAGAGGGCGTCAGGCAGAGCCGCTAAGGAGCGCCGTGTAGGCTCACAGCTAGAAGGCTGCTCATTCAGCCTGAGCACAGCTTGCCTCATGGAGGAATCAGAGGCTGTGTTTGGCAGATCAGTGCCATGGAATCTCTGGCTTTCTCCAGGGATGCAATTTCTCAGAGGTGACCAAGCCCCGGAGCAAGAACTCGATCCAAGCCCTGCCAGCACCAGGCACATCTCCCATCTCTCTGGTGGCTCTAGCCGGTTTTCAGGAAGGAAGAAAATGAGAAGAGGAAGGGAAGGAAGCTGGATAACTGAAGAGAACTCCCTGGGAGGGATTCACAGAAAGTCTCGCCTTGGGCTTGTGCTCAGGAAACCACGAACAAGGAGGGATCAATGAGAGGCTGCCTGTGGGGAGGGAAGAACCTCTCATAGATGCACCCCCCATCCTGAGGTGGACACCAAGGAGGTGATGGGGGAGCCTGAGGGACCTGTCCAGCAAAGGGGACTCGCTGTGGATGAGGAAGGGCTGGGGACAGGAGCACTGCAAGGAGCCCCCACCGATGGCCTCGGGCATCCCATTGCCTCTGGGAGGTGCCAGCTGTGAGATGTCCAACCCCAGCTCTGCGGGTCGGCCGCCGTGGTGTCAGGGGACATCTCCAAGGCCAGAGGGTCCTCTTGGCCACCAGAACCTTCAGAGATGCAGCACAAGCACGGCATTGCAAGGAAGGGAAGCACGGGCTGCTCCTCCTGACCTGCAGTGGGCCATGGCCGCGGGGACACCAGCACGGCTCTGGCAGCGAGTCCACCCCCAGCCCCTGCCCTCCCCGGGCTTTGCCCCAGCTGCCTCCCGCACCCCAACATCTCGCTGGGGCTCGGCAGAAGGCTCATCTCCCCTGGCTTTGGCCACGCAGAGATGAGCTCCGTGCTCTAAGCTGGTCACGCAGCTCCCTCTATAGTCGGTGGAGAGAGATGGGGGACCCGTCCCTCGGTCCCTGTCACCGGGGGCTCTGCCCTCCCCTCCCGTGGCACAGGAGCCAGAGAGGTTTATCTGGGCCAGAGCCCCCAGATGCCAGCTGGGAACACAACCTGCGCCTGCACACCTAGGGCCAGAGGCTGAGCCCGTGGGAGCAGCGATCGCTGCCCCTCTGCTCGCCCCCAGACCACCTCCAAAAAGCAAACCCCGAATCCTCGAGCAGCGGGCTGGGAGCACGCACCCGCGGATGCCGAGGCAGATGGACAGCGCTGGCAGGCCGATGGCAGGAGGGCTCCAGGTGCCAAACCCGGCCCCTCCACCCGGCTGTATGCTGGCAGCCTCGGCACAATGCTCGTAACGCCCCTCGTTTGTCATCTTTTCCTCAAAAAGCGTGCAAATCCTTTCCCAGGGCGCAGGGCTGTTTTATGCCGGGCTATAAAACCCTGAGGAATCTCTGTTCCGATAGAGTGACATTAATGCCAATAACCTGGCTAATATCAGGAGTGAATTTAATGACCAGAGCTGACACCGGGGCACTGGTCTGCAGCAGCCCGTGATGGAGAGGAGCGGGCGGAGGCTTGCAGGGGCCAGATGTGGGGTTTCACTTGCGGCATCGTTTGGAGCAGAGGAAAGCTCAAGAAACGGGAAGCGCAGGTTGGGCGCTCTGGGAGCTGTTCAAGCTCTTGTAAAAATCATCGAGAAAGGAGGGAAAATTCACACTTGTTCAGAGCTTTGAAAAGATGAGTATTTGAGATTTCTTACATGTGGGTTTTTGTTGCTAAAAGGGCAGTGTGGCAGGGTTTTGCTTCGTGCACTATGCCTGCTCCAGCTGTCATCGACTCCTTCCCATGTGGTTTGCAGGCTTCATGCCATGATCTGCCTGTTGCATGGCTCTGGGACATGGCATCTCCGATCACCGCAACTTGGCTTTTTTTTTTTTTTTTTTTTTTCCCAGAAAGTAACTGGAAGCTAGCACGCAGGCGAGAAACGTAGCATAGCTGCACAGCTCTGCGGTTAGCTACTGTTGGGTTAGAAATCATCCCTAGAGGCAAACTCTTATGCTTTTACCTGTGCTGGTAGAGCAGCTTCAGATCTTTAAAATATCTTTTGAACAAGTGAGGACAAAGGTGTTACATGTTTGGCTGTTGGAAAAGATGCCAGCACTCAGCCTGGGCACTGCCCAGCCTTGCTTTCTGCTCACATTTCATTTCATTGCCACATCCCGCAAGACGTGCAAAAACCGGTGGCATTTTCTTTTTATCCAAGTTAAAACAAACAAACAAGAAAAAACAAAAAACAGACATCATGCAAACATTTCTGCAACATGATATTTTTCACAAATACACCACCGGAACCAGGCACTGAAAACACCATTAAAATAACACAACTTTTCCTCTACGTTTCCTGACGTGTGACATGAGATGCGTTACGGATGGAGGTATAGAACCTAGCGCACAGGATGGGGTGAGAGATGAGACGCACAGGGCAGAGGAAGGCGGGCTGCATGTGTCTGTTAGGCTGAATGAATGAGGCAGAATTAACACAAACCGTCTCCAGCAGCTGGTTTGTGGAACATTTGCTGAGAGTTTGCCCGAGCTCACGCACACTCACAGGGTGGTTAAACGTGCTGCATGCTCCCCCCGGCGGGTCCCTGCCCGCTATATGCAGTGCTTTAAATGTGTTACACGTGAAACATGAACGGAGCGATGCGATGGTTGAAAGAATCAAGTCTTATGGAGAAAACATGATGTGCTGCGTGAGATGCAGTGGCAGGCAGGGAGATGGCAGATGCTGCAGGACAGTTAATTCCTTAATTCTAAACACATTGGGTCAAGAGGAGGCTCTGGGAGAGCTTTGCCCATCGGCAGATGGCTTGGTGAGATGATAAATTAATATTGTTATTGATGGAGAAATGGCTGAAGTTGTTAGATGACATTTTTGTTTTGTTTGTTTGTTTTAAATGCTCATTTTTACCAATTATTTCAGAACATTCCCTGAATCAGAGACACAAAACAGGGGGAACATAAAACACACTGTGCCATAAACAGGGCTCAGGAAAAGCCGGCGTTCAAAGGAATGCCTTTGCTGTAGGAAACTTCATTTCGCCTGCTTTTGTATAGGACGGTGGATTATGCCAACAATAAACCATTCCAACTGCTGTGAAATTGTGCTAATAGCCTGCGAGTCGGGGAGCTGCTCATGCACCAGCATATTTATTACAAACCTTTGTATCTGGTAGCTCCAATAGCCACATTTTTGTTATAACCTGTGGGGGGTTTGGAGAAGCATTTAAATGTGGCGATCTCAAGTTTCAAGAGCAGGAGCAGTTGAGAAGGCAGGGGAAGGGGAGAAGAACAATTGCAGAGGGTGTTCAAGGAGCAGATGAACCCGCGTCTGGGAAGCATGGGCTTAAAGCAGGCAAAGCGCCTGGAGGAGGCTGGCGGGGCTCTGCCCGGCTGCCTGGGGAAACTGAGGCAGGTGTGGGTTGGTGGGAGCTGGAGAATGGGAAGTGCCAGAGCGAGGAAAGCCCGGGGAGACACGGGTGAGAGACAGGGAGGTGGCTGCCACTGTGGGGCTGCCTTGTGATGGGATACACGGGGAAGGCAGGGATGGGGAGGGGAAGGGGTGGAGGCAGCTGGGGTGAGCTGGGATAAATGGAGCCCTGGAAGGGTGCTCGTCTTGTACCATGGTGCATGGGGCGAGCAGAGAGGGGCTGCACCCCAAAAGCAGGCTCAGGGGGAGCACGGGGCACTGGAGCCCAGCACCCCAAATTCCCCCCAGTGCACATCGTGTCTCCTTAGTGGCCATATAATGGGGCAGCTTGGAAATCTGTCGTTGGAAAAGTTTTTACAAGGTGAAAAAAAAAAGAGAGGAGGGCTGTCTGAAGAACTGATTGCTTTTTCTGCTTTGGCCAAGCATGTCTTTTAAGTGGAAAAGAAAAATGAAGAAGCGTTTTCATTAAAAAACTGAAAATGTTAAAGACCTGAAGCTTTCCAGCCAAAAATACCCAGCAAGGCCAAAAAGCTTTCAATTTCTTGTTGAAATTAGTGCTTTGAGAGAAAAGAGCTGAAGCTTTCTTGCAGGAAAGCCTAGCATCTCCTGCTCCGGGTTTGCTCGAGCCCTTCAGCAGAGCCACAGGTTTGGGATTTACGCCTCATCCAGCTGAGGGTTAAAAAAGTGTGCTTGCAGGACTTGATCCTGTGCAAAGCATCAGAGCTTGGGTAAGAGGGGGGCTGCCGGGAGCACCCACCCTGGCCCCCGAGGGATTCAGGTGTAGGTGAGAGCTGACTTGCAGACCCCACGTCTGCCCCACACCTGGGGCTCTGCACGAGTCTGCCCTGATGCACAGGAGCAAGAAAACAGCCCTTGTAACCTGGAAACATCTCAAATCTCATCCTCAGCATGGAGGACTTTTCTTATCTTGGAGACTTTATCCTCACTGGGAGGCTGGGGAGACCGGGGGGGGTGAGGGGAAGGGAGAAGAGGAGGTAGGAAAATTCATTTTGGTGGCTTGGCTGGGAGAGGAGCAGGAGGAGGTGGGCATAGCAGGAGTGGTGAAAGCAGAAGAGGCAGGAGGAGAAGGGGCCGTGCTGTCCCAGCCGTCCCACCCCCCCCAAAAAAAGTACCTTTGCAGGCCTTGCGGTGGGAGATGGGCTTGCTGAGGTCACGGTAGAAGCCTTCCTTGCAGTAGTGGCAGTGCCGGCCGGCCGTGTTGTGCCGGCAGTTGAGGCAGACGCCGCCGCTCTTGCGCCCCGACAGCTTGTACAGCTCCATGTTGAAGCGGCAGCGCCGCGCGTGCAGGTTGCAGTTGCAGGCTGCGGAGGGCACAGAGCGCAGCCCGTCAGCACCCCGGGACCCCCAGACACAGGGGGTCCCCTGGGGGTGCCCACCCCGATGCCAGCCCACGCCTCTCCCCGACTGCCACTTTTTGGTGAACCCGGCTTTTGGGAGGGGAAGCCGAGGTCAGCGAGACTTTGTGCTTCACCACCGTGACTTACAGTGTGCCTTCTGCCCCTCCCCGCTCCTCGTGTGAATTAAAAGCCGGGTGTGGACAGGGAGCTGGCACGCGTGGCTGGGACATGGCCATGCACAGCTTTGCTGCCGGAGCTCTGCCCCTTGTGAGCCCTTCTCTGCTCCCTCCCTTTGGCTCCTGGCACCGCAGGGCTTTGAGCCCCAGCACCCCCCAATCCCAATCCCTCTGCCCCAGTGTATTCCAGCACCCCTGGACCACCCTTCCTGGTATTCCAACTCACATCCACCCCGACACGCACACAATTGAGCTTTACACATAATTTCAAAGTCTTCCTCATTATCATACTTCCTGGCTCTCCTTGCCATGTTTGTACACGGAACACAAGGCTCCATGGTGTGTCTGCAGCCTAAAACATGTCCACAAGACCTCACCTGCATGCCTCCCATCCCATCCCAACTCATCCCATCCCATCCCATCCCATCCCATCCCATCCCATCCCATCCCATCCCGTCCCGTCCCGTCCCATCCCATCCCATCCCGTCCCATCCCGTCCCGTCCCATCCCACCCACAACCCAGCTGCTCAAACACCACTCCATCTGGCCAAGCCTGCCGGGAGATGTCCCATGTCCCCCCCCGTGCACCCTAAAGTCAACACGGGCGCTGCTTTCACAAGGAGCCTTTGCAAAAGGCAACTCGAGGACTTCAAAAGCGTGACCCCTCTCCTGCCGCTCCCTGGGGCTGTCACGGGGCCATCAAGAGGTGGTTGCTGGGGCTGTGCGCTTTGCTGAGGGTTTTATAGCTTGTTTTCTTTTCCCTTTGCTTTTATTTGCTCTTCACCCCTGAACAATGCAGCTGTGCAATGCCAGCACGCAGCTGGGCCCCCTGCTCGGCGCGAAGGTGTCACGGCCCTGGGCTTGTCACCTTCCTTTCCAGCAGAGACATCTTAATCCTTCATTCCTTCCTGTTTACCTTATGGTGCTTGCACAAGACAAAGGCATGCTGTATTTGTTTAATTATCAAATTTCAGACCCCCAAAATTACAGTGCAGTTCCGGATTATTTATTGGGAACAATCCCCAGCTAACTCACGATGCAAAACCATAGCGGAGAGCACAACCCTCCGGCCACGTCCGCCCAGCAGGGCGCAGAACCGTTTCCCTGCTTTTCCCTATGTAATCCAAACTCCTGTAGCTGCTGTGCCAGGGCCCGGCCTCACTTCCCCACCAGACCCAAATGCCTGCAGAGCCGGAGAAGCAGTCGGATGGCATGAGCGTGGCCCCAGGACGCTTTGTCAGCCGTGAGACAGCGCGATTCCCAGCGCCACGACTTCAGACTGTGGTTTGCATCCTCGTACGTGAGCCCCCAGCCTGCAGGGACATTTGCCATCTCCCAGGGCAGGAGAGGAGCATCGGGGTGAGTGGCCCCACAGCTCCTGCGTGCCGAGGGACTCATGGATTTGGAGACCCAGCTCAGCCCCAGTTTGCGGATGCAGTGAGCACGGGTAACTGGGCTGCTTGCATCAGAAAGTGTGGGGGCATGCGCCCTTCCTGCTTAACCTCAGCGCTGGACACGTGGGACTGGGGGCTCTGCCCTGCAGCGCACAGCAACGGAGCCATTGGGAAGTAGTGGTGGAGTTCATAAAACACCAACCCTTGATTTGCAGCGGGGAGGAGCTGAGATTAAACCCTTCCTGTGGGGTGTGCAGGGGCAGATGGTGGGGTGAGACCGAGGGCTGGTCCTGCTCCGGCAGCAGAAGACTGGCCGAGATGGGGACAGGAGCTGTGACACAAAGGCACAGCATGGGCGTCCCCCAGGCTGTGGCTATCCACCAAGGCACATTACCAGCACTAGCCACATTGCTTGGCTTGGGCAGAGAAGAAGAGATTCAGGTCCCTCCATCTGTCCCCTCTGCCGCAGGCTAGGAATGTACAGGCACATCTCTGCCACTGAAAGCCTTGAGACTTGCCAGCGACTCTCTCTTTGGTGCTACGAACAGCAAGATTTACACCCAGCTGACCAACACGGGCAAGTATTTCTCCAAGGGGTGGCATGGAGAAGACCTCCTTTTTCCTCAAAGCCAGCAGAAATTCATGTTTTCCAAAGAGTGTGCAAGCTCACCTCCTGAAACGGGTGCTTGAGGAAAACTGGCACTGGTACTCCAGTATTTTGCAAGACTGCATTGGTGAATCCTTTTCTAAAACCCAAGGCTGAGCCCACCCAGAGTGAGTGAAAATCTTTGCATTTCTTTGGGTACGATAAATAGAGATGTGTTTGCAAAGCCAGGACGTGGAGCTCCTAGGGTTTTCTCAAGGTCTGTGCAAATATTTCGGCCGGTCCCGCCGGGCAGAGCTGCGAGGGCAAGTGGAGGAGTGAGCAGGGTGCACAGAGCTGCTCACAGCCTGGGATCAATTTCAGGCTTCCAGGGATGAAAAAATCCTATGTGTGGAGGAGGGAAGAATCTGAACTTCACATGAGGCTGCAGGGGCCACCTCTCTGATACAATTTCTCTGTGAATTTTGGCTCCAGCAGCATGGTCTGGGCTGTCCCCTCTTTCTATCTGCCCTCCCAGGGCACTGAGGACATTTGCTGGGCACTGGGCACCTCCTAATCCCATGATTTGCCATCATCCCCACCTTGGGATGCACCTGCTTGTACAGACAACATGGCTAAACCTCCCAAAGAGACTACATTTTTTGGAAATAATTGTCCCTGTGCTATCCCAGAGCAGACGGCGCTGTGCTGGGAGCTCCATCTGTACCCTGATGTGCTCAGAGAGGCCCAATGGGAGAGGCTTAGACAGAAGAACCCTCCTTTCTTTTTCCCTGACAATAGCACATAAGGATGGAGGAATTAGGGCAATGCAACAAATGGTCCATGCAGGCGTGAGAAAGTCCCTGCTGAGGATGGTGGTGGGATCCATCACGTTGGTGCCACAGGCTCGGGGCAAACTGGTGAAGGGGGCACAGAGATGCCGAGCTAGGATGGAGGCACTCAGGAAGGGAGGCTCCCGCCCAGCCTCCCCTTGCTGAGGGTCTGTCACCCGCTGTGCTGAAGCCTCTTGCCTGGTTTTGAACACGCGTTGGCCTGGCTTTAATTTCCAGCCAGTGCTCCTCGGTTCAAATTTCCCTGCTGCAACAAGCGGCTCTTTAGCAACCCATCCTTTCTATGAACATCTTCGCCGGCTGCAATAGCAAATCACCTCCCAGCGTCAGCACCACCTCTGCTCCTCGTGCTTTGCTTTTCACCCGGTGGAGGAGATGCTCCAGCTGAAGACCCTGGAGCAAAGCACATGCCAGGTGCTGCGAGCTCCCCGATGAAGGTTTCAGTTCCAGTTGCTCAGCGAAGCTCAGCGCTGCTGCCTCCTGATCCTTTCTTTCTCTTACTTTGCCAAGGACCTCCCCAGCCTTTTGTTCACTGACTTTATTGGGCACAGATGTACACAGCTTCATCAAAGGGCCTCTACCTGGGCTGCCAGGCTCCAACACCAACAATCAGACGTCCCTGAAACGCAGATGTTCAGAAACCTGGAGGAGCTCGGAGCAGAAAAGGGGAAAGTTGTGGTTTGGGTCCAGTCAAATAAACTACAATGGCAGCAGCATCCCCTCCTTAAATACAGCATCTTGGTAGAAAAGCTCTGTCGAAGAAGGTCAAGGCAGGCAGGATTTTCCATTTGGGGGAATGAAAGGAGATATCCGGGTCGGAGGCGCAGGCTGGTTGCGGTCCTTTGTGCTGCCACCGCGTCCCCAGGCCCCGTGTCCCTGCGCCCGGCATCTCCCTGGACGCATTCCTCGCTGCGGTTTTCATTCAGCAATGACAATGCTGCCCTTTCAAAACACCCCACCCTTTCCAAACTTATATTTTGGCAATTTTCAAAATGAAAATTGCTTTTTAAACAAACGAACCCCCCAAAACATTTTGTTTTAATTTTTGCGAACAATAATTCAAGGGAAGGGGGGAAGGGACGGGGGAAGAAAGAAGAAGCCAGGGGCTGAAATTAATCTCTAAATTTGACTTGAATTTATGAATAGCCTCAGTCTCCTTAAAATTGTCCCTTTTCCAGATACGTTTTTTTTTTCTTTCTTTTTTTCTTTTTTTCCCCCCAAAAAACTGCTAGCTCAGCCCAAGCCATTATTTGTCTCTTGCAGGACTGAACCTCACGTGCCTCATGCTGCAAGGGCCACTCTGCCTGTGCCTGGACCCCAAACCCCTGGAGACATCGTTGGGGATACTTTTTGGGGGGTCCATATGGATAGAAGAATATATATCCCTTAACTCCAGGGGAAGGGATATCGGAGATGGAGCAATCCGAGCTGATGGAGACCTGTCTGCTTGCTGAACCACAAGGTGAGGAGAAAGCCCTATGGATGGAGCCTTCCAGCATCTCATACCTTCAAGCCTGCTGCTTGGTTTGAGGTTTTGGAGCAGCTGGGGATGAACCTGGAGATGCTGGCGGAGCTCCTGCACCATGGTGTGGGCCTGCACCTGGGGAACGAGCCCCAGTGGTGTCCCCAGATGTCCCTTGGGGCCCAGATACTGTCCCCACTGGGACAGGGATTTTCCTTCAGTCTTGTTGCATGAAAATAGTAAAGTGTGGAAGGACCCAGTTGTGGTGGCAGTGAAGTCCTCCAGAGTGTGTGGCCCAGGAGCTCAGAGCCATCAGGACACATTGCCTAAGCCAGCTCTACTGGCAGGGCAGGTGGCCCTGTGTCTCCTGCATGGACCCATGCCCCGTGCCACATCGAGCCAAACCCTTTGTCTGGGAAAAATCCATTTGTGTGCACTACGCCTGAGGGAGGAAGAGGATAGGAACTTGGTTTGGTTTGCTGAAGATAATCCAGCAAAGGAGAAACCCAGGGGAGGCTGTGGCTGTGAGGGAGATGCAGGGTCTGTGCCAGGCCCTAGGTTTTCTGACATTTGGCACAAAGAGATGGAGGAAAATGTGTGTACTTGCCACAGAAAATGCATGTACGGCTGGCCTCACCCACAAAACCAGAGCCACAAACCCAGCTTGCAGCACAGGCAGGGGAAGAGGGGGCGAAGCCCTGTCCCTGCTGACGTACCCCAGAGAGAATGGGACTGGGGAACAGAAGACATCTCTATGTGTGGAAAACCTGAGGAATGGCAATTCTAGGGAAAAAAGCTCTGGAAAACACTGCATCAGAGCGAACGAGGAACCCCCAGGAAGCTGCACATCCCAGGGGCCCTCTGTTCCCGCTGCCCAAATCCCCACGTGCCCGGGGACCAGGAGGTCCTGGAGCTGTTCCCACCCAGCATGGGTTCTGCAGGGTGCAGCCCCAGCCCGTCACAGCAGCAGGTTTCCTGCCCGAGATTTCCAGTGATAAGGCCCCTGCTTTCTTTTAAGTTAAAAACACCAACCTCGCTGTTTGGGCTTAAATGTTTGAGACCGGGTGTCTGACTCAGGCTGAATGTTTCTGGACAAGTTCCTGCTAAAATGATTCAGTTGCTAATGAGAAACGAGGCTAGTGAAAAATCCAGTGTTTTGCCAATGGCAACAAATTTGGGGATTTCTTTCCTTAAAGAAAGTCTATTGCCCTTATATTTGAAGCCAAGGCTTAAAAAGAAAAACATTGCTCCCTGGTAGGGATGGGTCTTTTGCTGTCTCTGAGAAGAACTGCTCTAAGACAAACTGCTCTAGCTCGCTTGAATTTGTCGTAAGTTACTGAAATTTGAGTAAGTCAAATTTGAATTTGAATAAGTCACTGAAAAAATGGGGGACAAGTTTGGTCAAAGTTGGAAGAGATTTGCAGCTAAATTCATGAAGAGCTTGTTTCCAGTGGCCAAACCAAGCTCAAGGAGCAGGAGAAGCAAACACTGAACATAGAGCCTGATGGATTCCGCCCAGGGGTGTTTGGGGATTTGCCCTCAGCCAAGCAGAGGATAGGAGTGAACCAGGCGCGTGCTGCTGCCCATCAGCACCCGTAGCCAGCTCGGATATTGGCTCTCAAAGTGAGCAGCAGATGGCTTGGCAAAGCCCAGAGCCCAGAACTAACGTCTGAAATGGCCGTGGTCACTGGCGTGTGGGGTTTTGGGAACAAATAGAGAACGCCTGGAGCTGAACACAGACCAAACCCAAAAGGCAGGAAGAACAAGTCCCATCAGATCCACTACAGAAGGTCACTTTGGCGACACTCGCCACCACCACCCTTTCTCCAGTGCTGTGGGAGCCAAGCTCTGCCCTACAACCGACGTCCCTCTGGAAGCACTGCTGCCAATGGGGCACGGTGCCTGCCCATCCCCACAGCATAGGATCCAGTCCCAGCACTGACAGACACCGCTCGTGACTTAACCTGCAGCGTGAGCCTGCCCGACTGATGCATGATGTTATTAATTTCAGGGAGGGAGATGTTTTCATAACTGTTTCCACATTTATTCCTCCCAGACCGGACTGAAGCACCAGGATCTCTGTAGGTATTTCCGGGCTGTCCACGTGGCCCCTCAAGGAGCACCAGGAGGAAGAGCAAGACTTCTCCCTGGGAGATTTACGGCTCTGAGACATTCACATTATGAGCCAGATTTTATCAGCCTCTGAGCAGTCGAGGTCTCCCCATTGCTCGCCACCACACGTGGCAAGCAGCTGCTTGCATCCAGCGAGGTCCCACTGATTTGTGTATTCCTGCCCTGAATCCTCAGGGACATCTCCAGTGACCTACAATAGCTCCTTCAAAGCAACCGGGCAGCTGACGCTCTATCAACAGGCAAAGTGGATGGATGAGAAACCTGTGGGCTTGTTGTGTTGCATTGAAATGTTGAGACTTCTGGCAGCTTCTCACCCAAGGCATTTTAGCCCAAGACAAAAGCACTCTTACTCAACACAGGATACAAAGCACAAAGCCGAGCCCTGGTGCAGCACACAGGCTTGTACTCCAAGTGCTTGGAAATGTGCTGCAGTTTGCCCTCGCTTCCTCCAGTGAGCATTCTGCCACTGGCTGCCCCAACAGAGACACTTGAGTGGGGTTTTCATCCACCTAAAGCCCTGTGAAAGCTGTCTGGAGATGAAGGCTTGAGCCTTGTAGCCCAGATCCTGGATAAGAATTGGAGGAGGCACCCCAAGGGTTTGGAAGAGACCAGCAAGTGGTCCTTGCCTGGAGCCAGTGGGTGCCAGGGGGTGTCCTATCCTGCACTGGGAGATGATGCGAGGCTGCCATCAGTGTTTTTATTTAATTGCACCATTCAAACCTTGCCTCCCAAGGTTGCGATACTTTGAAATGAGCAGTTTGCATCCCATAACTCACCCAGCTGCCATTTGAGCAGATGGGGACCTCAACTGAGGCCCTGGGGGCACCCAGGGGCAGCAGAGAGCTGCTGGCCATGGGCTGCATACCGGCTGAGCCCCCAGGTGCCCCGTAAGTGTCCAGTACAGGGGAATCCGAGTGGGGACAAGTTCTGCACTTAGGCTCTGCCCATGTGGTTTCCCTCTTATCTGGTGCTGATCTCGGCAGCTTTCCTCCCACTGCTGCGGGGCTGTGGTGCAGCAGGGGAAGGCCTTGTGGTGCTCACCTGTCTGGCTGGCGTGGACCGTGGGGGACTTAGTGAGTGGTTTTCAAGGTGCTAACGTCAGCATCCCTGTCCCAAAGCACTTGGTCTCACCAATATTGTTGTATTTCTGTCAAAATCAGAGCCCCAGAGCTCACAAGGAGGGGATGTGCTGGATCTGAGTGCTGGTGCTCCAGACCAGAGCCAGGGGCAGGATGCAGCACACCCATCACACCGGAGCATTGCTTTCCCTGCACAGAACAAGACATTTTCCTGAAGGTTTTCGCACACTCCCAGTAAGACACATGCCACTTGAGAGTTAAAGTCACAGCAGAAAATGATATTGAAAGAATTTGCACATACAGAGCAAAGGTTATTGAAATGCAAAAGGCACAATAATGCAACCAACTCAGCAAGGAGGGAAAAGATTTAAATATCTGTATTAAGTCCTCTCAGCCTACAGTGCTGCAAACAGCCTCAGCTCCACTCCAGCACTGCCCTGGGAAATGGGGAGACTTGGAACTGGCAGCAGGGGGGTGGCAGCGATGCCAAGCAAGGTGACAGTGATGCCAAACAGGGTGAAAGCGATGCTGAGTGGTTTTAAACTTGCAGGAGCTGTGATGCCTCCACAGCAGCCCTGGCCTGAAATCCTGTCCCCGCTGCTCTGCTTGTGCTCACCCAGCTGCCCGTGAGGTTGGGCTGTGCAGAGCTAGGGCTGAAAAGCAAACACAGTGTGTGCAGGAACGTGTTGTGTTGTTTTAACCCTAGATCATTTCCCAATCTTGTCTGTATCAGGGCCATGGGAGCTGTTAAACTGTCCCCAGCCAGACCCGTGACCTAAGCTGTGGCTCTGCTCCCATGCACACTGCATGGCTGGTGGTCATCTCCAAACCCAGAGGTGTCTCCTCTGATGTGACACGGAGCTGGTGGCACCCAGGCAGCCTCTGTCACCGTGTCACTGCAGGACAAGGCAGCTGCAGTCCCTGACCACTTCTAGCTGGTCAGCTCACCTGCAACCAGCCCCGAAAAGGGCCCGAGCCCCTGGAAATCTGCAGAGCGCTCCACAGAGGCAGGCATGCACATGGGAACATCATTCTGAGGTTGTTTCCTTTGTGCACCCATCACGTCCCTGTTATGTTAATAAACTGTGTTAGATTGGTGCAAATTAATTAAAGTTCCATCGGTCCTGTGGCTAGGACAGTGAGGACCATCCGCCCCCGTGTGTGACAGGGAAGGTGGCAGCCCACCACTGGCACAGGCTGTGTTTGTTCTCATTGCTCTGTCCTTGTTCCTGCTCTGTGAATGCCCCAAAATTCAGCAGCAGTCCTGATACCGGGGCACCCAGCAGCGGGCAGGACCGGCAGCCCACTCGTGCCTCTCCAAAGGCACGTTTGGGTGACGCCTGGGCTCCCCTGGGCCACCACCACTAGTGACAAATGAGCTGCACTGTCCCCTCCCTGCGCTCCTGTGCACCCACAAACTGCAGGTGCAGAGAGGATCCTGCCTTGGCTTTGCTGCTGATCCCAGTGTGAGCCTGGCCAAGTTGCCCATCACAACTGTGTCTCAGTTTCCCATCCTGGCAGACTCAGAGAGACCTGGTTACAGGAAGACCTTTTTCCTTTCTTCCTCCTCTTTTTTTTAACACCTCTCAAGGGTTGACCTGGACCCTGTATCAGCCCTGTGCTGGCTTTCAAGACCCCGTGCAGGTGTGAAGGGCTGGGGATGCCTATGTTTGCTCAGAGATATTCACACCTTCAGGGCTATGCACAAAGCTCTCCTTTGTGGTGTGCCTGAGCCTGGGTAAACAGAGCTAGCTTATCTCCAGCAAGGTTATCAGGGATCTAAGACAGAAGGAAAACTCTGTCTCATGTGCCTGACCTCCCCAGCAGTGTTATCACCGGCGTGGACATGGGTGTATTTCGAGGAGGTGCTGGGCTTTCTGCTCCCATAGCCCAGGCGAGTGCCGGGACTCCCCTGCAACACTCTGCTGTGTTTGGTTTTCTTGGAGACTGGGGTTTTATCGGAGCAGACAGGCTTATCCCTCTTATCAGTGCTACTGTTAATGGATTGCTTTCGGCTGCCGCACAGCAGACCAGTGGTGGTTTGCTGGAAGCTCACCCAGAGCCGGTGCTGCCGGGAGTGATGTGCTACAGCCCCGTCCTTCTGCAGCCCCAGCACTCCTTGAGTGCCAGCATCATGGTCTGTGTGTGCTTATCCACACCTGCAGCTGCTGTCCACTTAAAAAGGTTTTGGTATGGGATCCTAGAGGTGGTAGGCTCCTTAGAGAGAGAATGGAGGAGCTGGAGACACAAGCATTTTGGGGGTTGTGGTACCTATGGAATGCACAGCAATGCGAGACAGGGGCCATTTCCCCCATGGTCATAGCCCAGCAGTACCAGGGGACATCCCTGAAGGATGCTCGGTCCAGCCCCGAGGTGGGATGGGGCTGGGAGCTCTGCCCCCGGTCCCAGCCCAGCCTCTACAGCATTATCAAGAATGAAGCAGGCAGACATCTGCCCGATCCTGAAGCAAAGCCACCAAATCTGGACCTACAGAGCCCTCAGACAAGAACAATGTTCCTGGAAATGCCAACGTCACATCACCCACACCCCCCCAGCTCTCTGCTAGCTGTAGGGGTGCCACTGCGAAGCTCCACCAGCACTCAGCACCCATCTCCATAACCCTACGGCCGCTGTCAGAAACCAGCAGGGACTGAGCAATGACAACAAGAGCGGCCAGGCCCAAGCAGAGGCATTGACAAGCCCTCCATGAGGAGGTGGGGGTCCCGCCGAGCCCAGGGGTCCCAGCCGCCGCCTTCTCCCCCGCTCTCGAGGATGCTGCAGCTGCTGCACGCTCCTGTGCCTGCAAGGCAGATTTTATCAGATGCCTTTAATTAGCTTATCATGGGCAATTAGCTCCACTGCTCAGACTGCCCCAGGCACAGTCTGCAGACCTGGATGGTTTCAAACCCATTCAGAATGCTCTGAGATGGGCTCAGGACACTCCATCCCAGGGATGGGCCACTTTGGTCCCAAAATCACCAATCCCAGCGTGAGGATTCAGTCTCTCCTGGGCCTGAGCCTGGTTATGGGTCCCCAGCTACCCCTGTGCTGACAGCAAGGAGGGAATCCCAGAAGGGTTTGAGTTGGAAGGGACCTTAAAGTCCATTAACTCCAACCCCTGCCATGGGCAGGGCCCCCTGCCCCCATACCCGGCTGCCCCCAGCCCCATCCAGCCTGGCCTTGGGCACTGCCAGGGATGGGGCACCCACAGCTCCTGGGGCAGCCTGCGCCAGGGCCTCACCACCCTCGGAGTGAAGAATTTCTTCCTCATATCTAATCTAAACCTCCCCTCTTTTAGTTTAAAGCCCTTCACACCTGTCCTATCCCCACACCTCCTGACACAGAGCCCCTCTCCAGCTTTCCTGCAGCCCCCTTCAGGCACGGGCAGGCCGCTATGAGGTCTCCCTGGGGCCTTCTCCTCTCCAGGCTGAACACCCCCAGCTCCCTCAGCCTCTCTTCATGGAAGGGGTGAAGAGCACGCAGTGAGAGCACCACGGGGTACCCACATGGACCTGGGGCAGCCTGAGCGTGGCCAGGAATTGAGCCACAACCCCATAAACCCAGAAGCACTCACGATCATATCCCCATCCCCAAATACCCCGACATTGTGCCTACAGCTTGAACTCAACCTTACCAGGAGACTTCCAAGCTCCTTCCCAAACCGCCCCCCCTCCTGGCTGCTCCCCACCCCGAGTGCCCACGGAAGGGCCCTGTAGGGATGCCCAGGGAAGGCTGGTGAGGGCAGGGGGCCGGGCAGGGACCACACAGCACTGGCGAGCGGGTGGCCATGGCGCGACGGTGCCGCGTGATGCGGCTGCAGCTGGGGTCACGTCTCCCCCTGGGATGGGGTTGGGAAAGCCACTTGCCCTGGGCCGGAGGATTAATGATGTGAAGGGCAGGGTGACAGGTCTAATTTGTTCATTCTGGGTTTCTTTTCCTTTTTTTTTTTTTTTTTTTTTGAAGTGATCCCCACTTTTCTGCAGTCCCAGATGTGGCGTGAAGCTTACACCGAGCCCGTCTCGGTGGGAGACCTGCTCTGGGCTTCAGCTGAAGTTCATGAATTTTTGCCCAAGTGTTGCAGAAAGGAGATTGCATTTCTTCTAAGGAAACTGCATTTCCTCCAGTTCCAGCACCCGGCTGGGAGCAAGGACTCCTGTATTTCAATCTGGCCTCTGCTTTTGCGTCTTGGACGCTGCTCTGAGCCAAACCTCTGATCCTGCTGTGGTTCATTTTCAGGCGCGTGTGCCCCAGAAACTTTTTTTCTAAATTAATTTTTCATACAGAATTCTTTTGCTTGATGGATGCAGTGAGAAACTATTTCCCAAACAGGAAAGAGGACCTCCCTCCCCCCTCCTCTCTCTCGCGTGGATGTTTTTAATAACAACATCAATTGTCTGCAAAAGACTTATTCCTTTCTGACCTCAAAACAACTCCTGGTTAGTGCATTCCAGCATGGCCACAAAACGAGCCTGGATGACTTCACAGAGCCGGGAGAGAGGCTTCCCACAACCCAACACAGCCAGTGAGGGGCCCGATCCTGGCAGACGGGAACTTGGCTTCGCTGGGGGCTGAGGATGCTGAGCACCTCGGGAGTGGGCTCGGGTACCCAGGGCAGTGATTTCTCCAGCGTTTCTATCTTCAGCTCCCCAGCCCTGCCTGTTTCTCCTGAAACCCCTCTTGCAGGGACATCCCCATTTGTCCTTCATCCCCCAACCCTCGAGTTCCTTACGATGCCAGCTCCACACAGCATGGGCAAGAGGGGCCACATGATGCTGGAGGTTAGGGACATTAATGCAGACCAGCATCTGCACTGCGGTCTTGCATTCACAGCCCTAAGAGCCCAATTTGCAAATTTGCAGTCCTGCATGGTTGGACCTCAGTGATGGTCACAGGACCCAGACCCCAAACCTGTGGCATCCCACTTCAGCCGAGGGGTATTTTCCAGCCAATTATCAATTGATTACAGCAGCCTGGAACCAGCTGGAGCTGCCTGCAAAGTCCTAGGGACCAAGCTGTAAAGAAAAGCTAGTTTTCCTGTTAGCTCATTGGAAATACCCATCTGGGCATTTTGGAAATACAGCATTTTGGTTTTCCACTGCAAAAGGGCACTGGGAAGCCAAGGCCACCTCAAGGCAGGCGGAGGAGGGAAATCAAGCCTCAAACAATCCAACTAAATAAGTGTTTTGGGGGCATAAGATAAAACATTTCTATGGTCTGAACTACCGGCGGGCTGGGGGAAGGGAAGTGTGCAGGACAGCAGATGCTTTGGCAGAAGAAGGGAAACAAGCTGCAGCTCAAGCCTACCTCCGGATAGAAAAGCTTTTGCAGTTCCCAGCTTGGCTGGAGCTGCCGGCGCTCACCCACTCCCCACGACGGGAGCCCCATGAGCACCAAAACCCACCCGTCCCACCAGGACCCGGAGAGTCGGAGCAGCCCCAAGCAACCCCCGCCTCTCGCCCCAGAGCAAGCTTGGAGCTGTCGGGCAGACCCAGAAGCGCATTAGCTCCAAAACGGCTGACCGCATTGCAGGCTGACGTGTAAAATACCTCCCATGGAGGATTTTTGGCTGGGTTTCTGGGCCAGCTGCTCCCTGGACCACCAGCCCTGGCGAAGCCCAGCTGTGTCCCCTTGGGTGATGGCAAGCACTGTCTCGCCTGGCCAGGTGTCACCCGCTGCAGCCGAGCGGGACGAGCATCCCCACGCCTGGCCTGGGGGAACTCCTGGGCACTGCCTCGCAGTTGTCTTCCTTTGGGCAAGCGCTTTCCTGAGCCAAACCTCTGAAGTGTCTGTGGTTTGCCCATTGCTGCACACAAGGCTTTTAAGTGCTTGTTTGCCACGGTTTGCATCTCTGGCACAAAGCTTGCCGCAGCCCTGGAAATAACCCTGAGCTGAAGCCTGATCCCCACGGCAGGAAATAAACATAATTTTATAAGCGTTAACAGACAGCAGAGCACCGGCAGGAATATGCGGCATTTCCTAGGAACCCAGATGTTTGCAAACCAAAGGGCTGCTCCAGCGCGCCGCGCTCGCGCGGGTGTCAGGGTACGCTCAGGGCCTCAAGGGATGTTCCTACATTAGGAAACAATGTCCTTGAAAACCACAAAAACAGGGACTCTGGGGACGAGGTGAGGAAAATGAGCCCACGGCACCCACCAAAGCTGGTGATGCCACTGTGCCACCAGGGCTGGGGGAGCAGGAGGCATTGCGCACACAGGCAGTCCGTAAGGACAGTAAAGCAAGGTGAGGTGGGTAACAGCCGAGATGTAAGGGGGACTCAGCTCTCAGCGGTGTGTTGGCAGCTCTTTTAGGTTCTTACAGGCTTAAAGGTGGCCCCAAGTGCTTTCTGGCTGCCATGCAGGGCACTGGACTGGGGTCCTGCTGCTCAACGGTGGGCTGGTTGCTGACTCCTCAGCCTTTGCACCTAAAGGAACTGGGAACCTCCAGTCTCAAGCAAAGAACCAAACATATCTTCACCAGGGCAAATATCATTTCTCCCTTTCAAAGCAAACTTGGACAATCAGCCCCAAACACTTTCTGATGTCCCCTCCAGGAGCTGAAATCTTCACCTTTGGCCAAGCACGTTTCCCAGATGGAGAAAACTCTTTTTCTCCCTCTGAAAGCAAGCAAAGCAGATTTTTTCCAGCTGCATCATTTCGGGGAGTGCAAGTGAGAGGGGGTTATTTATTGCTTTTGTTGACAAGCTAAACTAAACTGACACTTGTAATCTGGAATCGGAGTATCTGCTGCAGCCTCGCGCAGAGACATCTGCGGGTGAGAGCTGAACCGGGGCCATCAGCAGGGGGCTGGCCTGGGTACGGCTGGCTCAGTGCCGATGCTTTGGGCAGAGGGGCAGCCCCATGGCACACAGGGGTCCTGCCCATGCCCCTTGTACCCCCCAGGTCATGGGGGGGGGGGATTCGCATCCCTTGGTGTTGGAGGATGAAGGGGATTTCTCCAGCAGCAGCACGTACACAGAAAGGCCCACAGCCACCCTCCATCATCACCCATCACCACCAGACTCCAGCAAGAGATGGTGCCAAAATGGGCCATTTCCTATGGCCTGAAAGGATCCAGGACTCAGGAGCTTCACCCCGGGGAGGTGATGCTGCTTGCCCTGCTTCCCACTTCACCTGCCCTTGGCAGCAGAGCAGGAAAATTGCAAGCGTATCGCCCTAAGGACATGGGACGAACATTTCTAGTGAGGCTTCATCAACAATAAGCCCTTGAGAACAGCCTTCATATACACTGTCACTCAGCTCATATGTTTAATAAACCAAAACGCCTATTCTTTCAGGCAATAGAGCCCCAAATCAATATTAATCAGGCCAAAGCCCAGGGAGCCCACCTGGATGGAAAAAACATTGGTTTCACAGCCGTTGGAGGTGAGAAGCAAGGACATGGGTCTGGGATGCTCAGCAGCTCCATGAGAGAGGGGGCTTCAATTTTCCACCCCACCATGGCCCCTTGGGGTGTTCTCCATCTGCCCCAGTGACACTGGGAACATCTCCTGCTCCCCACACCCCGAGCTGCATCCTGCACGTAGGACACATAGACACTGTGAGCATACTCCTTATGCAACTTCCCTCTTTTCCTTCAAAAAAATCAAGAGATGGATTCCTTCAGAGGGGTTTTCACCTCACTTTCATGCCCCCGTCCCGCACTGAGCTGCCTTGCTAACAGAGCCGAGCAGTGCTGGCTGCGGCCCCGTGCACCCACCACATCCCCTGCTCTGGGCAATTGCTCAGCCTGGATCCCGCCCAGCTCATTTTTAACCTTCCACAACTTTGGCTCTGGCAGAACGGAGGCTGCTCCATGGGTAGCCTATTGGAAGCAGCACTCTCTTGTATGTGCCTCTCCAGGTGGTAACAGGCTGAAAAACACCAGTAATCCCTCTGAATAAACCACACAGCACAGAAACAAAGTCAAACACCATTGCATTGTGCTCTTCTCCTTTTACCACAGGCTGGTTCAGCCACCCAAGATAAAGCAGGCGAGGATCTCACAGCTGGGACCCAAGAGGAAGAGGGAGGAGATGTCCACCAGACCCCCCCTCCCCAGCCCTTGGGGGACTGCCTGCAAGTTTTCCACATCTTATTTCAGCTGCGCCAAGGAAAAAAAGCCTCCTGTCCCATCCCCTCCCACCACTGGTGCCTTTCACCATGTTTTTGGCAAAACTCCATCTGATTTATTTGCTCCAGCCATTGCTACATTCCCCTTGTAACTCCAATCGCTCCCAGGATGTGTCCTCACAGGCTTCACCTGGAGGGCATCCGTCTGTATCAGCACGCTGCTCTGAGCTCAGCCGTGTCTCTGTAATTTCAACATAAAAACTCTTTTTGATGAGTTTTCAGCCTTCCGAAGTAGTTCAAACAACTCAGCAGCATGTGCAATATATTCCCTATGTCAAACACCACGTTTCTGCCTTGTTTCTTCAGCGCAGGTTGTCTACACAGTTTTTGGGCAGCCGGCTCTCCGTAATGTCTTGCTGGTTGATCCAGCCTGGGGATCGGTCGGCTGCGCCCACCAGGACTGAATGCTCCTGGCAGACGAGGCCGGAAGGCTGCAGAAGCAGAGGAGGCAGGGCTGAGCCTGGCTCAGGAGCTGGTGTGGGGCTGTGGACGGCTCTGCCCTGCCCTCTGCTTCGCTCCCCTTCCCCTGCTGCCCCACGGACCGACCGCAGCTTCACCCCCCTGATCTGGGGCTGCTCAGGCCAAAATGAACAAGACCTCACTGAAGAAGAAGCCATGAGCTGTGCTCCGTGCATAGTTCTGTGCAAGTGAAAACAATTGCCCCATGCCAGGTTAAATACAATTCCCCTTTTCTTACTTACATAACATGGTAACCTTCTTTCAACAAATTCACTTTATTCCTGGCCCAACAAAGCATTACGGAGCCCTTATGTTTCTTGGCCATAATGGCCACGACCCTCTGAGAAAACCAAAGCAGCGCGGAGTCAGCGCGGGTACACCTCGCTGGTACATGTCAAGGCGGACGTGAAACACTCAGAGCATTAAGGGCTGCGTGTTTGCTAAGGGCAGGGGAGGCTGGCAGGATGCACAGGCTTTCTTCTGGCAGCTCTCTGCCTTGTGTCACGGTGGAGCTGGGTCCAAGAGGAGAAATGACAGCACGGCTCAGGCTGCTCAGCATCTCCTGAGCTGGTCTGCCCTTTGTCCAGTGCTTTTTGGGTGGTCCCAGGCACGTCCTTGCCCTGGCCTGGGATCATCCCTGGCTCCCTCTTTCTCCAGCTGCAGGAGGACCCTGGATTCCAGCAGGGAAGGGAAGAATCAGATTTCAGATTTGGGTCTCCACCACATTAAAATGGGACCTGCACCGCAGGGACCTTCACCAGAGGTCAGGTTTGGCTGAGAAGGAAACCAGAAGAAAAGGGTTAGTGTGAAGTAGACCTCCCTAGCACCCAACCAAGGTGATGCTGAGGTAAGGGAATGACACGAGGTCCTCAGAGATCTGCCTCGCTCCTGTTTGCTGCGGGTCGGCGCCTGCTGATCCAGTGGCCGGCCGGTCCGTTAGGTCAGCAGTTGTTTTGGAAAGGCGTCTCGTTAGCCCCGTGTTTTCCAAGAACATCAGAGCTTTGGCAGGGGCCAAGCAGCAGGCTGAGGTTAACAAAACAACTCGGTGCAGACAGGCACTCTGATGCATCCGAGAAATCTCCAGTCAGCAGCTCGGTACGTGCTGCGGGGATGCGTGCAGACGCCAGGGATGTCCATTCCTCCTCTTCCCGAGCCCTTCCGGAGGCTGGGAACAGCCTGCGTCCGCAGGAGGACACTCCGTGAGATGCATCTGGAGAACAAAGTCTCCTAGGCTTGCCCGAGAGACAGAGACCGCCTGGCTCCTGCAGGCATTTCTCCACTACAAATGAATGCTGCAGCCAAGAGCAACCTTTCCGACGTCCAACACGCTGTCTCCTTCGGCGGTACTCGGCCTGCAATAGCAGCAGGCCTCTCATGGGACAAGCCCGGCTGGAAATGTCATTAGCATGTGTCACCTCTGCCTGCTTGGAAGGATTAATCAGAACAAGGAGCTCACTTTTTAATGAGCCTTTTCATGGCGCGTTACTGGGGGAGAAAAAAAAATAACCCCCCTCAAGCGAAACAGATTTTCCAATAAAATTTATAGAGCATGAAAAGGGCTTCTGGCGCTGGGGTTCAGAGGTGGCTGGCCTTGTGTGTGCCGAGCACCACCCTCCTCCTCCTCAGAGGGTAGAAACAAAACAAACAAGCAGAAAAACCCAGGGAGCAGATAAGTGAAGGAACGGCCTTTGCTGGAAGGAGTGAGTTGCCTTTGTTGGCAAGTGACCCTTGGACGGATAAACCGAGTCCTGTGTGGCATCTTCTGTCCTCTCTGTGCCCACCAGCACAGCCCCCGGGGCTCAGCTCCGCCAGCAGCCCCGTGGTGTCCCCATGCCCCAGAGCAGACCCTCGGGCTTTCCTGGCATTGAGGTAGCCCCTGGGAACCTCAGCCTGAGTGGGTCTGGAGTGCTTGAGGCTCTGGGTGTGTATTAAGAAGATGTTCATGGGGAGCTTGCAGATGAAACGTGCTAAGTGGGTAAACAAGCTGTGGATGGGGTGAAAGCCGGGTCCACGTGGTCTCGGTAGCTATGTGAGGATGTCGTGTGGGTTACATCTGTGCTAGGCACACCAAAATGCCTTTAAAGTCACAGGGAGAAGCAGCCCCCTCACCCTGGGCAGGTGTCTGAGGCTGCAATGTGCAGAGGCCACTCTCTGATGTGCCGGGGGAGACGCTCGGACTCGGTATCTCCCTTTCAGCCCTGGGCAAAGTGTCCCCAGCAGGTCAGACCTGGGGCAGGCAGCAGGGGGTCAGGGGGCTCCCTTGTATAATCGGACATTTCCCACCCCCTCTGCCCAGCCAGCAGCAGCCAGGACGGACCCACCTGGGGAGCCAGCATCCCCTAGTGGGTGAGGGACGGGGCCAGGGGAGCGGGCTTTCCATGCCCTGTCAAGAGAACAAATTATTCTTGCGTAGTCCACCCTTCCCTGCAGTAGCGAGTAATCCTTGCAACCATGACAGCCACTTCTCTTTGCCCCGGAGAACGGTATAAATCAGAGCGGAACAAAAGTCCTCTGCTGGGAGCTGGGCATGTGCACTGCCTTTCAAAGGGTAGGCACATTTCTCTATAGATCCGCATTCTCCGGGGACTGCAGCTCTGACAGCAGAGAGATTAAGCAAAACAACCCACTCAACCTACCCTTCTCCAGGATCTCTCCATGGGTGGAACAAACCCATCACAGTCAAACCACAGGGCAGAGCCATAATTCACACTTGTTACTTTGCTTCTTTAGTTGTTTAATGGCCTATTTTTCCTACTTAATGTTTTCAAAGTTTTGAGTAATAATTACATAGAATACAGGCTCCTTTGGCATTAAAGCTGGAAAACTTAGAAATAATGAGGAAAAGCAAACCAAATGTACCAATTATTAGAATCCTTAGGGAACCTGCAGAGCTCCAGTGAGCTGCATCCAGGCATCAGAGCAGCCTTTCAAAGTGCTCCTCGCTGGACTGGCAAACACGCGCACGAACCCTCACCCACGCACCCCGAGTGAAAGGCTTGAAATCACCCCAGTGATAGCAGGCAAACTTTCTGCAGTTAAAGTAACCACAGCTTGTCTTGCTATGAGCACTAGCAGCACCACAGCCCTCCTGCAGGGCAGCACTGCTCACGGTGCCCATCACACCAGGATGGCCAGAGCAGGGTAATGAGGGAGCGAGCACTGATTTCCTCTTGTGCCCTTGCAAAGCAAGATGTGCTTTCCTGCAACTTTATTAAGCACTCAGGGCAGCAAATTCACTTCTTTCCCCATTGTATTTGCACCAGCAGAAAGCTGGGTTCAAGCCAGCTGAGGCACTGAAAATGAGAGTCAAGGGGAGCTTAAGCCCTTCTGCTACCAGGGCTTTCTTAGGAACAGGACATTTTTCTGTGAGCTCCCAGTTACACAGCTATTTGCTTGGATGAGTGTTGGCTTCTGGGTTTTTCTTCCCTGTGCCTTCTTCTATGCTTGGGTATTGGGGAGGGGTGGGTGGTGACCTCAGTCACTGCCCAAGGCTGGCAGAGCTCTCTCTGCAGCCTGTTGCCCCATCCCTGGTTGCCCCACATCTCCTGCAGAAGATCCTCCTGGAGCTGGAGACCATTCCGCACCTCACTGGAGAGGAGATGAGCACCTCTTAGGTGGCAGCGCTCTCCCAAGGGGACATGCCACTGTGGGTGAGGGGCCCTCCAAGGTCCCTTTGAGCCACCTTTGAGCCACTCCGTCACCCTCCATCCCCAGCAGGAGTTCTGCTCTCCAGATACTCTCCCTCCATCTCAGATGAATGTAACTGAAAACCTGGCCTGGAAATGTCTTTAAGGGAAAAGGAAGTATTAAAGAGCAATGAAAGAGCAACAACCGCATGTGAATATCATTACTCATACAAAGAAGTGCCATCCCCCAAATCCGTGCCAAGAAACCTACTGCCATGAAGGTCCTCTGCATAGGAAACAACAAGCAGTTGTGCAATTGCGGTTGTTGTCAGATCCTGAGAGCAGAGCTAGGAAGTTAAACTGTGGCTTTTGCCAACCTCCCTGGGTGTTAAACCTAAACCTGATTGCATGGTATATGTGCCTCAGACGGAAATCACGGGAGTGACCCTTTTCTTGGAGACTCTTGAGGAAGCATTTTCGTTTTCCAATGAAAAACATTGAAATGTAGTAGAAACATTTTTGGTTTTATTTCAGATTGAAATGGTTTCATTTGGGGTTTTGAAAGCCAAGCCAAGCCAAAAGTTTGGATTTAAAACAAAAAAGGGAAATATTTCTGTCCTGTTTTGAATTGCCTTCCATCAGATAATCAAAAACTTCATGGAAAGGGAAGAGTTTTCTCCAAGCATTCACATCCAATTTGAAACAGTGAATTAAAAGAATTTGAATGTTTTCAACCAGCTCCCTTATTAGCAGCAATGTAAATTCCTTTGCACCGGCATCAGGACACAACCTGCCCTGCTTTGCCTGCCTCCATCCCTCTAGGGGGTACGCTAGTTTTCGGGTGCCTGGTTTGAAGCCGAATTGTTTCCACAGGGCTTTGGGGGGTGAACAAACCCTTGCCTGCCCACCCTTCCCTCAGCATCACTGGGTTGGGGGCACCCAGATGGGTTTTTGCCTTTTCTCTCTATCTCACAGTTGCATCCAATGGCTTTAGGATCACCCCAGAATTTGGGTATATGTGTCAAGAGCAAAAAAAAAAAAAAAAAAAAAAAAGCTGTTCCAAAGAGCCTCCAGCCTGCAAAATGGGACTAAATAATATTTACTCTTTGCAAGCTCTGAGTGTAAAATGATAAAATGAGGCTAAATCTCTGCTTTCTATTTTTTTCCCTCTCTTTAATGTAGGGAAGGTAAGACTCCTGAGCCCTGGGGATTGCCTTTATTTTCTCTTTTATGATATTTACTAAAGACTTAAAGATGGGAAGAGGCAGAAGCCTATGCAGTGTATGGGCTGAGATGAAAAGGTCCCGGATCCCCAGCGGGATAGGAAGGCTTCCAACAGGAGGCACAAGCTGCTCGCCTTTGTTTCTCAATTCAAACATGGTGCCATGCACAAAAGGAGGCGAATAATATCGCTCTCCCAGGCGGCAAGCCCACGCCTCGCTGCTGGCCATAATAGTAATAATTCCAAACAAAAAAAAAGGGATGCCAGCGAGAAAAATGATTTGGGATTAAGGGTTCCTGTGTCCCACCTGCTGGCTAGGGGCATTCTTCTGCTGAATAGACCTTCAGCTCCCCCAGACCTCAGGCACCCCAGGACGGAGCCTGTCCCTTTCCGGGCCACCATTGACAAGCTGTGGGATCAAAATGCCTATGGAAAGGTTCCCGGGGAGCAAATGGTGTGGATAAAGGGGCGACCTGTCAACGGCTCCATGCCGGCACTATGAGGTATGGGGAAGAGCAGCTCAGGTTTCCTGCAGCAGAGGCTGGGGGAACCAGCAGCACAAAGAGGGCTCAATGCCACCCCAGGAACTCCCTGTAATCTGCCATTATATCCCCCCTCAAGAGGGCTTTCTTCTGCTTAGAGATCCTCGAAGGGCTTTGCTCACAAGCAAGAAGGCCAAGCTGACTGGCCCTTTCCCCAGTCCCAAGGTGGGAGGACAATGCTCAATTTTCTCCTAACAGCACAAATACAATGAGAGCCCTAAATGTCATTAGAGCAGTTCTATGATCCACTCTTATTCTATCTCATGCTAAAACCTATCCCTTTTCCCCTGCTGCCCCCCCTGAGGCCGCATAAACCTGTCATCCCTGCACTGGAGGACGAGGAGCTCCACAGCTTGCCCACTGTGCTGAAGGAATGATCTTCTTTCCTTTGACTTGGATTGAGATCCACTCGTCCCCTCCTGCATGGAGCCCCACTACACAGAGCATTCTGCCCCACCAACATCCCCATGTCCTGCTCGGAGAGGTGGCAGGAGCGGTGGCTCGGGGGGGAAAGGTGCCTCGGGGACACCATTGTCACCCTTCTCTGTTCCTTCTAGTGAGGATGGGATCAACGCATCAACTGTACTTTTTGTTGGGGGTTTTGCTGTCTTGCTCTAATAAAAGGACACAGGGAGACCATGAAGCTGAATTTTTCTTAAAATTGGTGTGGCTTTCACACACACAATAAAAAATCGAGTAGGAGATGCCACAATGTCCATGCCAGAGGAAATAAGAGCAACCTCCTTCCTAGAAAAGTTCTCTTGAGCCTCGTGGCCTCTCCATGCTCCATCCACCACACAGATCAGGCTTTGCTGAGCAGGATAAGGGGCTGTGAAACCTCCCCAGGCTCAAATCCTGCTGCAGAGGTAGGACGAGCTCCCCAGCCACAGTCAGAGCCACTGGAGGAGCTCCGCTGCCCGGCCTGGCCAGGCTGGAGGAGCGCTGCCGCCTGCCTTGGCCGTGCTGGGGGAACCTTGGCAGGCTCCGCGTGAAGGCCTCTGTGGGCCCAGCCATGCCAGGAGGTCAGCGGTGCGGAGGAGGCGCCATGGCAGTGTGGAGAGTAAAAGTTCAAAAGTGAAGCTGGAGGGGCCTGAGCTCTGACTAGGGCTTCCTTGGAATATAAAACGTCTCTGTCATGTCTCCTGGCCAGCTTGGAAGCCTCCGTGGGCCACCTGGAGAGCCGTACCCTTTGCGGTCTGTGCGCAGGCCTTGCTTGGGCCCGGCGCTGTTTAAAATTGGCACGGGAGGCAGAGGAGCCCTCTCCAGGGCTCAGGTAGCTGCGTGCTGGCATTTTCCACCCGTGGCTCTGCCCTGTGGCTCCCACTGTGATCAATGGGGATGCTTCAATTAACTCCGGAGAAGAGACTGCCACCAGCCCTCCCGTCAGCTTGGAGCAAGCCCGCAGAAGCCCATAAATAAATAATGGGATTTTTATATTATTTCTTATCAAAGCTGGTAGATTTTTTAACTCATTAACATCTGGTTCACCATGTCCTTTGTTTGCCCAGCATATTTCATGGGTATTGAGCAATGACAAACAGGCCTTATCCCTCCCCCCCCACACACACACCCCTTTCAGCTAAATCAGTTCTCCCACAGGTTCCCACCGTGAGACGCTGCTTCTGTCGGGGAAAGCTGCAGATGACACCCATGATGTGTCACCTGGCTTTGGATAAAGCACTGCTTGCAGGAAGCTTCAGTCCTGTACAGGGTTTAGGGACACTTTTAGGAAAAATTCACTCTGAGGTAGCTTCCAAGTGTATTTTGGCCCCTATTGCATGTTCTTGGTGTTCAGGATGCACCATCCCAGACAGCTCTGGGTTCCATGCTTTGGTTTGCTTGGAAGGATGCGGCCATAGGGGTCCCTGGTCCAGAGAGGAGTGGGAAACAGCCACAGACGTCACCCTGTTATGGACTGACAGAAATGATGCTGATGAGATTGCCTTCTCCTGCCCTGAATACCATTACTTTTTTCCAACTCCAGTACAAACTTTTACCTTTTCTCATAAACAAACAATGCTAACCAAGCCAACCTCACAAAACACAAACCAATGTTTTCCTCTGTCCATTTCTAGACCAAGATATTTGATTCTTCTGTCACTGCTTCAGGGTGACTGCTTGAGCCCTAGGGTTGTCTTTAGACATCTCGGTGTGGTAACACCGAGATACTGGTCTTGTGGCCAAAACTTCTGAACCAGATATTGAAATGCAGAATCAGAGAGTGCACCACAGAATCTCATCCTATGTACCCACAAGGGCCTCAGTTTAAATGCTTTGTATGAAGGAGAATCAACCTCAACACTAGAGACACTTCTAACTATTTGCAAAGACTTTCCTGGTCACCATGACATAGGGGAAAGGGCAGGGTCTACGACACATCCTTGAAGAGGTACCTCAAAAGGCATTGCTGAAGAAGACAATCTGGGGGCATTACAGTCACAATACACCATTGCAACATTCATCAATTTTGTATCAAAGCCCAGCTGAAATGCAGCATTCAGTATGAGACCTCAATGAAGTGATAATCCTCCCATGTCTATGACAATGTTCTGTGCTGCATTTATCTCATTGAGAACTGGGAGCCTCTAGTAATTTTGCTTAATCTCATACAAGGATTTGAATTTACAAGAAATTCAGTCTGGGTATCTGGCCAGAAAGAGAACCCTGGCATCTTTTGTGCCCTTCCATTCTGCACTGTTGTGACAATCTCTACAGCATCCCCTTGGTGTGGTAATTTCAATGCTCAAAAGGGTGTTGAATTTGGAGTTGTCCAAGAGGTTTCTGTTCTCCATCGCTCATTACTCCCTCCTGCAGAGTTGTGAATTGCTGTGAATTTTATTTTGTTTTGAAAGAGGGCAGTTCTTGACTCCTGTTTGCTTCAGCGTCCAGCTGCTTCACTAATGGCTTACAACACACGACTTCTTTGGGCTTGTGGCACCAGACATTGGACCTGCTGAAGCCTGACCATGCTTGGTTGTTGCAATCCACAACCTGCCCAAATCCAGCCTTGAAAGGAGATACACGGACTGGAGCAGGGGAAGGGGCAGGGTGGCCTCTCTCAGTGCACTCCCTGTTCCTGCTCTCCCAGTGTTTCTCCTCTAATAGGACATTGCACTTGAGGTTCTGCACTTCATCTCGTTCATAAAACTGACGCTAGGCAGAATACTTGGCTCAGCTTGAGCATGACCCATAGCTATAAATCTGCACTGCTCCCCCTACTTACACCCCCACGGAGATGCTGTCACTGCCCATTCTGAGTTGAAAAACCAAACATGACATTTCCCAGGTGCAGATGTGTTTGTCTCCCCTCCCTTCCAGACTTCCTTGGCTTCTCTTTCTTTTTGAAGAGAGAGATTTAGCAGGCTCTCATCCTGGATGGAAATGGTGAGGCAATGGCCGGCCAGCCTGAGGAGTGGGGCTAGAGGTCTCGCCCTGTCCCAGGAGGACTCAAGAGGAAGCAAGTTGTCCCTGTCCCAGCACCAAGCATGGCAGGGAGGTCGAGGAAGGTTTTCTGGTGCTCACTGGCTGTAAGAAGAGCTTCAGGAGCAGAGACACGGGTTGTGAGAGGGAGGGCAGGAGGACAGAAGATGAGACATGGTGCAAAACTGGTCTTGTGGCAAGACATCAGGATGAGTGCCAGTGCCTCTGCCCTTCCTGCATGCACCCCATACAAGCAGTCTCTGCTGCACAGCACCGAGCTTGGTGGCCAGCAGTGCTTTTCAGGGAGGTCATGTGCTGGGCCCATAGCATAAATGGGTCCTGGGGGACTTAGAACCTTCTGATCTGAATGAACAGGTAGGCAAGGCACAGCACAACTTGGAAGTTTCCCTTGGAAGGGAAGAAGGATTTCCAAGAAGGGAATTTCATGGAGAAATTATGTTCTCTTGGTTTACCTCTGGAAGAATCTGCTTCTCCCACAGGACACATTGCAAAGAGATGATTCAAACTGCTGCTGTGTTGGGCTTCTTCCCACTTCCATAGTTTGGACTGGAGACCTCTGAAGTCCTTCCCAACCAATGTGTCCATGACTCTGCAACCACATCATAAGGAGCAAAGATGTCAGCAGTCATTTAAGGAGGGGTTACAGGGAGTTGGTAGGCCTGGACAACACACCACTACGAGCTTTCCAGGAGAACATAAAGAGCCCGCAGCTGCAGCAAAGGATTGCAGGCTGTTGGGTGAAGGCAGCAGCACCAAGCAGCCATGTCATGTAGTAATGTCCATCCAACACACTTTGGATGGCCATGTGCCCTCCTGATCAGCTCACGGGGACAGCCGTGTTCCCAAGCCTTGCTCCTGCGGCAGGCCCATGTGATTTTTACAGCTTACTGTCTGTTCAAGAGCCAGCCGCCCTTCTGTCTCTTAGTGCTGTGTGGAGGTGGGTCTTATTTCTGCAGCTGGTGCCAGAAGCCTCCTCTTCAGATTGCACAGTGATAAGAGGTGACTGGGGCTCTTTATGACATTGCTTAACGAGCTGATGACATTTTTACGAATGAAGAAAGCCCTGAGATGATTACACTTGTTGATTCTTCAGAGATGCCAAGACGCTTTCCTAACTAACAAACCCTGATCACATTCTTCTTGTTAGATGCAATCTTTGCAGTGCACTTCCTCTTCCTGCCATCCAGCAAATTGTCCTCTGCTGACCAGACTGAAGCCAGAGGTGGGAATAAGCCCCCCATCCTGCTGGGATCCTCGGGCCTCTCTGGCGTTGGAGGGGACAGAGGTGTCCATGGCACTGTGGGTGCCATGGGATGGGCAAGCAGGATAGTCCCAGGCTGGGATGGGCAAGCAGATCTGGGTTTTGGCTGATCTTGTCTTCTGTTCTGGAGAGTGATGCAGGATGAGATGTGCACAAAGGCACTGCTGAGTATGGCTCTGCAAGAGCCAATCCTGCCTCCTGAGCGGATGACACGGTTTTGAAAGAACGAGTTAAGTGTGCCAGGGTATATGGAGACTTTGTGAAGGGCTTTTCTAAAATCCCACACAAGAGGCTGTTAAGGAAACCTGGTAACCAGAGGACAGGAGGCAAATTCCCATCTTAAAACTAGACTCGGGTAGCAGAGACAAAGAGTTCGAACCCTGGCATGCGGGGAGGTGAACAGCGCCTGGGGCACCATCATAATTAAAAATAATAACAGTGAGCACTTTCAAAGCACTTGGTAAACATGATTAACTAATTAGTCAACTCTTTACTAATTAACCAGTCACAGGACCGGTGTCGCTCAATATGTTTAATGATCCGGAGAACGGTTGAATGGCTGGGGGCAACGTCTGCGGAGGGCGCGGGAGCTGCGCAGGGGAATAATGGGGAAGCTGCGATGAGCTCGGGAGAGGAGGGGATGCTCGGAATGTGCTGAGGACAGGGCTGTCCCCTCCCCACCTCCCCCTTAGATGCCCGTGGCTGATGTTTATAACTATTTAGGTGCATTAAGATGCAGACAAAGGGTTTTAGACATACCTGAAACCAGCCCAGTCTGGGATCTGGTGGAGCAAATTGCGCATCCCCCAAAGCCTGCACCCCAGCCTTTGGGTTAATGGTAACCAGCAGAGAAACAGGGACGATGAGCTCCCTCCCTCTTCCCTGCCTGTAATGCCAGCGCAGGAGCAGGAAAAGAAGAGAGAAGCAGGACTGGGGAGCCTCTCTGGTTGTCACTGCACTACCAATTGCTTAGTCCTCCCCTCCTTGTGCCTCAGTTTCCCTAGGGCAGGTGCTGCAAGTGTGGTGCAGACCAGATGTCATGCTCAGATACTCTAGAATCTGTGTGCTTCTCAATTAGGACTGCAGCTGGAAATTCCCCAAAAGACACAAGGGGCTGGTTTTAACCCTGCTGCTCATGATCACCACAGGTTTCTCCCCCTGTGCCATCCCCTGCCTTCTTGTGCCTGCAAGCACAAACCCCAGCAGGTTTTTCTCAAAGTTGTTTCTGGTGGGCCCAGGCTGTCTCTGTGACCAGTGACGGGTAGCACACCGACAGCTAGCAGCAAACCAGCAGCACACCTACAGGTAGCACTCCCACAGGATGCACAACCAAGGGAAAGCTGCTCCTGCTCCTGGCTGGCAGTTCCAGAACCCCCCAGGGCCCTGCAGGCACCTCTCCAGCCCTGCCATGTCCCTGCCCATCAACGTCACCTTTTGGGGCTGACTTTAGGTATCACCTGGCTGCATTTTGGGCACATACTTTCCAGGAGGCTCACGTAATGGCACCTTGCATTGCACAGCATCACAGGTGCATCCAGAAGAGATGGGTGCAGCTGTGCCCACAGCTGTTACTTCAACACCTAGTCGCGCAGAGCCTTCATCCCACCACCAAAAGGAGTTGTTCTGGACGGGCTTTTTCTTCAGATAGCCCCAGCAAGTCAGGGAAGGCACCGGGACAGCACCTGGTGGTTCTGTAGGATGTGATGGCACCGGGGGGCTCTGCACATGGTGATGGAACATCCCACCATCCTGGAGTTGCCACGCCTGAAAAAACCATCCTCTCCACTTTCTCTTAGCTGGCTCCTGGGCTTTGAGAATGAAGTCCTGCCACTGGGCAAGCGGCTCCCTGCTGAATGACCGCCTTGCCACTGGGGTAGCCAAAGGGTCTGACAGCAAACACTTGATTCTGCAGTTACCAAGAGAGAAAGAAAGAAAATTCTCCCATGCAGAACAGTTTTCTGAGGTCAATAGAGAAAACCCTGTGGCCTGAATACCCAGTCTGGGGAGGCTGGGGAGGCTGGCTGGAAGGCTTGGGGTCTGGGTGTCTGCGCTGTCACACTTGTAGCCAGGTTACCATGGCTCATCCGCAGTGCATCCACACCCCGGGGGGCTGCTTCGCGCCCGCATTCAGCCTTTCAGCGGCCCCCGCTCCTCAGCATTGAGGAGGACAGTTGATTTGCAGAAGAAAAGCCAGTCCTTAGTGGTCCTGTCATGTCATCGCCCCGGGGGGTTCACAAAGGACTGGGGGTGCAGCCCAGAAGGGAGCTGCCCTGGGCATGGTGCCCACTCCCCTCCTGGGCTGAGACACCCGGCGGGTCCCTGCACGTCCCACCGAGGGACCTGAAGCACGGCAGCAAGCTGTGGCCATGCTGCCTTCAATCCGTGGTCTCCATGAGCATCACCCATGAGCACAGCAGCTTCTGGGTGCCCGGGCACAAGTAACACTGGGCACATGGTGCTTCCAGAGCCGCCAGGCAGGAGGGACAACGGCATCCTGATTTTGGGGGTTCTCTTCCTGAATGGAGCTGAGCCCCAGAGCAGGGTGCCCAGCAGGGATGCTTGGGCCACGGACAGCACCCCACTGCTCTCTTGGGGCTCCCCCCACTCAGCTGGGACATGGCGGTGGCAGGGCTGCTGCTGGGGGAGGGGACCTGGGCGCCCACCCCCCCTCCTCCCAGGGGAGGCAAGCGGAAAGAAAAGCTGCATTTCTTTAGAAAGCAGGGCCTGACTATGGGAAGGGTCCCCGTATCCATGCAGCTCTCCCGGCCTCCCGGTCCCCTTTTAGTAATCTCACTTCTGGGCCTGAATTCATTCAGACATTGTGGAGGATTAGCTGACCTTTCTTTCAGCGGCTGGTAAGCTGGCGATGTTAAAGCTTCCCAAAAATTAAGCTCTCAGGGGGCTGTCTCCGAGGAGGGAGCCTGCAGGGCTGCTCAGCCACAGCGGCTGCGTCCCTGGCAGGGACAGACCTTGGGCTGTCCTTCTGTCCCAAAACCAGAGGTTTAGGGAGGCTGGGAAAAGCTGTCAGAATGAGCGACACTGTCACAGCTAACGGGTGGCACGAGCTAGCAGGGACAAGCTGCTTTGGCATAGCGAAGGAGCGTTCACTCTGAAACCTAACAACGACTGGTGGCTTGGCTAGCGTTTTGCGGCAGAAAGGCCTCAAGCTGGGTCTGAGCATGAGGATTTATGTTAAGCTCCCGAGCTCAGACGTGACGGAGTGACACACAAAGTGCTTCCCGCAGAGGGGGGAATGTGCACACGGCGGGGCCGCGCTCCCCTGGCCAAGAGAATCTGATGCTCAGAGCGGCTGCTTGCGAATTCACCAGCGCGAGCAAAGCTTGTGCGCGGCCAAGCCCGACCTTCTGCCCAAACCCGGACGGGGAGAACAAATTGCACAGAGGGAGAGCAGGGCTTCATCCAAAGCCCGTGGAAACCAGCAGTGGAACTGGTAATTATTTCTCCTCCTCCCACATGCTTTCGCTCTCTATCTAATTTGAACCGAGGCGTTTGGGATGCAGAAATAAACAAACAAACCCAAATGTCACAGCAGAAACCTCCAAGCCTGACTCAAGCAAAGCTGTTGCTGTTCCTCTGCTCCATCCAGCTAAGCTCAGTTATTTTACAGAAGCTGCGATGGGGTCGGGGCGGGGGGATGCCGTTGTTATCCGGTTAAATTGCTCCTTTAAATGGGCAGCCGGCTTCTAACAGGGCTAATTTTATAGGCACCATAACCCGCCGCGAGAAGTTGCTTTTACGACTCTCAACTCCCCCTGTCTCAGGCAGGAACACGGCTGCGTCCCTCCCGTGGCACGGGGCCGCCGCTCGCGCACAGCCCACGGCGTCGCTAATTCAGAAAAATAAAACTGTCTTCTGAGATATAAATTAGATTATTGCTCGGGAGACGAGCTGCTCTGCTCACCCACGGGGCTGCGGCCGTCGGAGAGCATCTGTTGCAATTACAGGTTCCTCCAGCCCCGCGTGGCACAAATGACCTCCCGAATATTTCGGCGGCAGCTGGAGCTCGCACAAGCCCTCCGTGTGCTGCGTGTGGCTGAGCAGCGAGCGCCTGCCCCGCGGCCAGCCCCGGGCTGGGGCCCCCTCGCCCGAGGATGCCGGGGGGACCCGAGCCCCTCCGAGGGGAGCAGGACCCAGGCCGGCACCTTGCAGCGGGCGCCGGAGGCTGAGGCTCTCCCTGTGGGTTTACACGGTGCGAAGTGCACCTCTGGCACTAGAGCAGTGATATTAATTGCCCGTGAGAGGAAGCGTATAATCAGCCTTCAATGCTGTATAATTACACAGAAATTACCAGAAGAAATTAATTCCAAAAGGTGAACATATGGGCTGCAACGCCGGCACTGCGTTCTGCCTCTGGTTACTGCCACTCATAACTGAGGGCAGAATCTAGGCCAAAAGTGTGTTTCCTTGTTCATGATTTATTGTACCAAAATGTAGCTGGTAATGAAAACCGCGCTCCACTTAGCACACATGCGACTTCCAGCAGAAATGCCAGCAGGAACTCCTCCTCCTCCTCCCCTTGCAGCTGCCCGTGCAGCAGGGATCCCCGGGCTCGGTGCGGTGACACGGAGCTGTCCCCAGGCCCGGTGGCCGTGCCACCCACACCCCGCTCGGCCCCCCCCAGCCCCAGCCTCTCCTCCTGCCCCACCGCAGCGGGGCTGAGCCCTCGTGCCTCCTAGATTTGGGATTATTTCAGCAAGAAAATACAAATCCAGCTCCATGACTGCCCTACTCTGCAGCACCCACGCAGGGTCCAGCCCAAGCTCCGTGTGTGCTGAGCACCCAGAGCTGATGGGAGCCATGCGGGTGAGCACTTCGCTCCTTCCTGGTCCAACCTGCTGCTTCTCAGACTTAAAAATGCCCTTTTTCTTTTATTTTTTCTTTCTTTCTTTCTTTCTTTCTTTCTTTCTTTTTTTTTTTTTTTGTGTGTGTGTGTGCATGCAACTGCCGTGCAGCAAGCAGCGGGACTCTGCTGAGCTGAGCAGGTGCAGAACGTCCTGGGGAGGCCCCGTGGTGCCAAAGGGACCCTGCAGCCCTCCCGACCCCCCCTTGCCAACACGGGGCAACCTGTGGGAAAGCAATGGGAGATGGCTGAGTGCCACGGCTGAGCCCCTCCGCCACAAACGGGAATTCATTTGCATGCCAGCGCTGTAGCTGGGCGCTTTGGGACACGGTGGGAGCATATCAATGGGTCTGGGGCTTCCGTATCGCTGGCAGCGCGCTGCCCGTGGAGAACCCCCCCGGGAGGTAACGCAGCGGGTGCCCAAGTGAAGCCCCAGATCCTGAGGGTGGCAAAAGGACGGCAGGCTGCTGCACGAGGAATTCAGGCATGCGGCGCACCCGTGGGCAGCCGGGGCTGTGGCCTCTCCTCTGCTCTTGGAGCTCCCCGGTGGGTCCCAGGTGACCGCGACCGAGGTGGAGATGCACCCCCGGTTTGTGTGGCCGGCCGGCACTTCCCACTTCTCTTTCAGTTCATGGACACCCACACATTTTCCAGGGACCCTGCAGGCACCTGGCGCTGCAGTACAGGGGAATTTTGATAAGCAATTAGCAGCACATGTGAGCCCACAGGACCTGCCTAGTGCCCAGGAGCTGAGCACAAACCACATCACCCCTGGTCAAAGCAAGCTCGCCCAATTATTGGTAATAAATACATTTATTCCAAACGTATACCCACTTTGCATCTCTTTATATCACACAGCTGCTCTGAAGGGCTGCTGGAATAAAGGAAAAATAAAGTCTGTGAGCCTTCATGCCTCCCTGCTTCTCTGAGCGAGGCTGGCTGAATCGCCGTTGCTATTACTGATGTTGTGATTGTTGTTGTTATTATTATTGTTATGATTATATGCATTTCATTCTCTTTTGGGCTATGAATAATTTATGACTCTGTCTCCAGCCCCTTTCAATGGATTCACTATCCAGGGAGACTTGCTGAATAATTTGGATCATTCGTTTTCAAGTACACGGGCTGCCGACAAATTGTTCGCTTTTCATTCCTGGGGACATTCATTGGTCACCCAAACCAGGGGATTTCTTTGGTCACCCTGAGCACGTGATGGGCCGTCTGGGGTTTTGTCGGGATGGTTTTTTTTATTGATTGGGTGAAACTTGGTGAAGTGGAGAGTACCAAATAGCTCGTTTGGGGGGCTGGATTTCTGGAGAAATCACTTTGCCACATTTTTGTGAACATTTGGTGGCTTCAGGGAGGCTTGTGAAAAGTAAATGCTATCGAGTAGATTAAGCGCTGTTTAATGTTTGAAAGGCGTTGCTATTTGCTGTTTGGTTTGTTCAAAATGGTGATATGGAGGATTGTTAAGCTTTTGCTTCCTCATTGTTAACTAGAGAAATATTGAGATGTAAGACATGACTACCTCTTTGCCTAAAATCTCAGGAACAAGTGGATTTTTGAAAGGCTTGCATCTGAGCATATTTTGGCATTAACAATCCAGTGAGTGTCGAGTGCCCCTGTTAAGCTGGCTCTGCCTGCTGGGGTTGGTTTCGGGACCCGGTGGCAGAGGCATGCCTGGGGTGCTGTGAGGATGAGCCCTGCACCTCGCCCTGCTGCCGGGGCACGGGATGCAGATGTCACCGCCGGTACCCACAGCTTGGGCTGTCCCCACCTGTACGTCCCGCAGATTTTACCTCCAGCACCCAGAGCTCCATGAAAATCATTAGGATACACCACACTCAGACGCAGAATGAACGGACAGCAAAGCTGGCTTGGTCCACAGACTTTTACCCCCATTCCTCCAGCCCAAATGATGCTCCGTGCCCCCAAAAGCCACAGCTTGAATCCGAGCACAGGTTCACCTGGGAATTAGAAGCCACCCCAGCACAGCCTGTGGCATGGGGTGACTGCGACCCTGCAGAGCATCCCACTGCCCGCCCCACGACGGTGCAGGATAACCTCGTGGTGCCGGGGCCCCGAGCCAGGGGGGCTCATCGGCTCCCAGCCCCGCACCGCCCGCTGCCTGCTTAGCCCCGATTTACGAGCAGCGTGTGAAGGACAGACACTGGGCCGCTGGGCTGAACAATGCGGGAATATTAGCCGAGTTACAAAAACAAACAAACCAAACCCCGCCGGGAGCCCGTTTCATTTATCTTCTTTTGTCCAGTTTTGCTTCAGCGTGAAAGTCGCCCTTTCAAGTCCAGCAGTTGTGTTCCAGCCCCGGCGGGTAGCTGATCCAAAGCGTTACACTGAGAGCTTCCCAATGGCATGTTTGCACAGTTCAATTCATTTCTAAATATTCAGTGGAGTTTCCCTCCCTCCTACCCTCCCAGGACTTTTTGCCCAAGAGCCGAGGGTGTAAAGTACAGGGCCGGGGATACTGGTGCACAGAGCCTTTGTGTGCAAACACAAGCTGCTGTTTGTATTTGCCTTCACACTGTCAGAGCTCAATTGTGTGCAGAGCAATGCTGGCTACCAGTCTGCTTTCAATATCCGCTCGGCCATCCCCGCTGCCAGAGAGACGCTCCCCCTCCCCGTCCGCTTTGAAGCAAAGTGATTTAATTTCATGAGACTTTCGGTAATCACGTTACGATCTCCAACATTAACCAGAACTGACTCCCTATTGCAAAAGGGCGGGCGAACGACCGAGTAAACAGCCCGGCTGGGGACAGCCTGCAAGGCGAGGGGAAGGCGGAACCCACCGGCTGCACGCCTGGTCCCGCGCCGCGGCTCGGATGAGGCCGCGAGCAGCAGCCCCCGGCCAGTGCTGCGAGGGAGAAGCCAGCCTCAGCATCCCGACGGTGCTCTGCGGCGGCTCTCTTATTCCTCCTGCACCACCATGGCTGGTTTTCAGAACCACATTTCCTCCCCTCTGTAACTCTCCCTGTCTTTTATCGTCTTCTTCCCCGTTTCAGTTACAGAAACCTCTGCCACACCCCAGGACTGGATTTGGTCCTGTGACAGGCTCCCTCCGGGTGAGGAACACCACGGTGCCCAGTGCCCGGCAGAGCTAGGGCCTCGTGGGATGGGGACAGGGGTCTGGGGCAGGTCTACAATAAAGAAGAGGAGGCAGAGAACTGGGGACCCTCCGGTCTGGCCCGCTGGTGGTGCCTCTCCCCCAGCCCTTCCACCTCACTGCACGCATGGTGAGAAGAACATCTCCTGACCGACCCCAGATCATCCACTGGTCCCCAAATGAAAGCATTTCTGGGGCTGCAAGAGCAAACCAAGGTGCTGCATGGGGCTGCTGGGCGATCCCTGGTGAGTGTAAAAAACATCCCTTTTCCTCATCAACTGCATTGTCCATGCTCTCTGCATCCTCTACAGCTTGACTGCCAAAGACTGGACCCTCAATATCCAGATGGCTGACAGTAAGGGACATTAATTTGCCCCGTGGAGCTGCCATGAAAATAAAGCCATACTCAGTTAAAATGAAGTGGGGATCTCAAGATTCACGCGGTGCTGCAGAACGCAGCCTCGTAGGGATCTGGCTGATGGATGTCTCAGAAACAGTAGGGGGAAGATGTCACGGGCTCCTCATCCATCTTTCCATCCCAATCCATGAACTTGGCATACAAAGGCAGGTGTGGAACCAGTGATGGGGTCAGAGTGGCTGGGCAGAGCCCAGCCACACAGCCCGGGGAGAAGCTCTCCTCTGCTGCTTCTCCCTCTCTGATTCCCACCTGGAAGCACTGTCAGAGATAAGAGAGCGCTCTTTTTGCTCCGTCCCACACCGTTACTGAACCCATCCCAGTAGTTCTCCACAGCAGGTCAAAAAGGATGAATGTGCTGTAAAACAGACCTGCAGAGCCTGGCTGCTTGCAGCCTGCCTCGGTGCCCCAGCTGCTCCTGCTCCTCACATCATTTGGGCCCTTTCCAGGTGAAACTGGGGGTGCTGGGTGTGGGCTGCTGGGTGTCCTTCACCCTCTTCCCTGATGGGTGAGATGCAGCAGCTGTGACCCTCAAGCAGGGAAAATGTTTGTCTCTGAGACACCCAGAGGCTGCTCGCCCCAGGAATCCCGCTTGTGCTGATGTTCCCACGTGCTGGCTGCACAACCTCCTGCTCGCTGCTCATTTCTGGCCCAGGACAGCAAAGATCCCCCAGGCTCATCTGTTGTGCATCACAACAGCTGCTGAGGAGCGGGGCTGGGGCTGCTCTGCCCTGTGCTGCGCTCTCCAGGTGTGCCACGACCTGGTGGCAACGACCAGTGGGCAAAGCAAAAGGTCCCTTCCACCCCTTTGCTTACTGCCTACTTTGGGATGACCCCATGCTACAAGATGAGGGTAAATTTTTTTATTTTTTTATTTTTATTATTTTAATCCCAGCCTATCCAGGTGGGATATACAGATATACTTTTCAATCCTCTCATCATTTACGAGATGCTTTGAAAAAGTTTGAAACTAAAACTCCCACCTGCATCCTCCTCGCTTTCGGAGCTGTGTGTGGGACATGGAGTCGGGCTCCTTCCCGACCCTCTGCTTTCCTGCTCGCTGCGCTCCCAGCGATGCAGCTCCCGAGCAGAGGGAAGGTCACTCTGCACAGGACGGGCACGCTGTGCACAGCAGCAATTTTGTGCTAGCTTTGTGCCTTTGATGAAACGGGATTGCCTTTGCCAGGGGGAACCTCGGGTGCTCAGCACCATCCCTGGGATGGAGGCGATGGAGCAGTCTCTCTGGCTGTAGCACCCCATTAATTTTTAAGCTCTGGCCCCACTAACATAAATCCCCAAATCCAATTCCCAGCTGAACTGCATGCTTCTTCCATCCCCAACCCATGCCAACATGGGAGCCCATGCTGTCCCACGTTTCTTTAGTAACTATCCGCAAAAAGCGCCATTTTTCCTCCCCCTGCTCACCTCCTGCATTCTGGTGGGCACAGCACAAAATCCAAGCTCAGCACAGACCGCGAGCCGCAGCAGTGGGAGCCGAGGCGTCCTCAGCCCCATCGTGCGCTGATCCCTGCTGCAAATGCTCTGCCGAGTGCCCGCTCCGCTCCCCAGCCCATCTCCTGCCGGCTCCTGACTGCTCAGCTCGAGTAGGAAAAGCCTCTCCGTCTCGTTATCAGTCCCCAGGGCATCCTAATCCCCCTATAAATGAAAGCTATTATACAGATATCTTTTTAAAAGCCTGCCTGTCACTTCCCCATCAGGGGATTTTTTTTGGAGTGCATTCGCGGGGGTGAAGCACCGTCACCGGGCACAGCCTGGTTTGCACCGGGTGAGGATCTGACCCCTTTTCCTTACACGATGCACATGGGAACCTGGTTTTAGGCTGAGCCCAGGCTGAGCACGGCGGCCGGGAGCTGCCTGGCTCCACAAGGGAGGTCGGGTTGTGCAAAGGAAATGTCACCCGCTGATTGCAGCAGCTAAGGCCAAACGGCAGCCACCGCTCCGGAGACACCCTGGGGACAGAGCAGATGTGGCTGACTGAGTGTCCCCGCGTGTCCCTCGCTGCTCCTCACACCTCGTGCGCGATGGGAAGCCCGTCTGAAGCCATGCCGTGCTGCCTCAGCATCCCTGCTGCATGGGGGGAGGCAGGCAGTGCAGCAGAAAGCCCCTGGCAGCGGAGCTGGGCTCGGTTTGGGGGTGTTCTTGGTGGCATTGCTCCCCTCAAACACGTCCCCAGACCCAGCAAGGTCCCTGCGACCAGGAGGGTGAGGACTGCCTGGGGCTGGGACCTGCCTCTGTCACGGCTGCTCGTCTGTCCCTGCCGAGCCCTTTCCCCGTGTCCAAGCCACCCACGTGGGCTGATCGCAGCTGCAAACCTTCTCCCAGCCCTGCTGCTGCCTGAAATTCTGCGGAGATGCTGCCTGGTGCAATTAGGAAGATGCCTCAGATAAACGGTGTGGATGGGGTTGAGTCCGAGGGCTGCAGTCCCTCTATGAGGCCGGGGCTCAGCCCCGCAGGGACGAGAGCTGCTGAGTCCTGTACTGCAGGCAGACCCATCAGTGCTTTCTAGGGAAGGGTGACCGTGGTATTTGGTGGGTCCTGAGGTTGTCTTGGGTTTGTTTCTGCCGTATGACAGCAACACAAGGCTAAATGTTTGGTGCAGCCCTCTGCAGTACTCTGTAGGTAGCTAGCTGGCCTCCAATCCTCAACACCTCCTTCACCCTGCATGTCCCACAGGCAAAGCTGGCTGCGGAAGAAACTCATCACAGCACCCCAAATCCTCCCAAAGGTCCCCAGGAAAGCCCCTCCATTTGCACAGCTCAACCCCAACACAAACCGCTCCGTAAAAATCATGGGAGCTTCCAGAAACTCTGCACCAAAAAGCTGGGTTTGCCCCTAGGAAAAAGACGGAAGCAGCCCCCGAGGCCAGAACACCGTCTCCCATCCCCAAGGTAAGGGGGCATACATTTAGAATAGAAAGAAGGGTTCACACATCCCAGCCTCCCCACGTCCCAGCCCAGGTACGAAGGCACGAACACCAGGGGAGATTTTACAAGCAGAGCCCTGCAGGCAGCGGCCACTCGCGAGCCCTCGCGTGCTTTTTGCTCCGTCCTGGGCAGGAGCACGTCCCCCCGCGCGGGCACAGGGAGTTTGCCGAGGCGAGGACAGCGCTGGATGAATAAGGATGACATGCTTTGGCCCAGAAAGAGGAGGGCAGAGATTAGCCGTGGACAAGCTCAAGGGAAGGCAAGTGTCCAACCCCAAGTGCCAAGCCTGGTTTTGTTTTAGCCTTAACTGCGCTTTTTTGTTTGTTTGTTTGTTGGTGTAAAAACCTTTCTGTTGGAAATCAGTTTAACTTTAAGCTTCCTGAGAATAAAAGCCTGTGAGAAAGCTCTGCCCATGCAAGGCCCGCTTGGGAGGCTACAATGGGAGCCTCAGCAGCTTATGGGCCCATATTTCTATGGCTACAGCACCCATCTGCTCAGCAATACTGTGTTACCCACATCCCGTGCAGTTCCCCATGCAGAATACCCCGCCGGGAGCAAAACCGGGACTGGGGGTGCAGCGGATCTGCTGCTCCATGGACAGCACATGGCAACGTGAGGGGTGCAGCCCGGGCAGGCTTTGGTCCAGCCGCTGGTGAAGGTGTGACAGCCGCAGGGTTTGCCTGGGCACCGGGATGCTGTGCTGCTGCTCCTGAACACCTTTCCTGCCCCAAGTCCAAAGCAGTCTGCACAGACACGCTTTGGTCTCTATGCAAGAGGAAACTGAGGCACGGGGGGACAAGACAAGCCCGGATGTAAGAAATGATGTGTATCCCGCATATCCTCTGTAGGTACTGGGTGGTTTGGGCACCCAGCAGCTCCAAAATCCACTGGGCAGCCTTGCCTGGCTGCCTCAAGATGGGCACATTGTCGGGCTGTGCGGTCCCAGCTGGGTGCAGGGGACAACCTGGGCACCCCGGGGACCCTGCACAGGCACCCTGGGGATCTCTATGGGGACCATGGGGATCCTGCAGGGGCACCTTGGAAATCCTGCTCAGAGCTTTTTTGTTCAACTAGGAAAAGTCGCTGCTTTACAAGGAGAGAAGGGATGCTCGCAACCTGCCCTCTGGAAGAGCCGCGGCGATACATGGTGTAAATGCTGGGGCAGCTCTGCCCCAGCTGATGGGGGCATTTATGGAGCTGCCTCCCGAGCTGGTCTCTGCCAGCCACACTGCTCTGGCCCCAGCTCTGCACCTGAGCCCCTACAGGAGGGGGGAAGGTGGCAGGAGGACATCTCCCACCAGCCCAGCCCTTCCCGCTTGGTGGGTCTGAGCCACCATGAGCCGTGATGATTAAGGTGGGGTAAAGAAAAGGGGTCGCTGAGGTTTCATAAGGGACACCAGGAATGCCCTGAGAGGAAACCCTACAGACCCTAGATCCCTCTGCAGGACCGGAGTGAGACGAGCACGCTGCTGTGGCGCGGCTGGGGCAGCATGCTGCGGACACGGGAGGATTTGATTTCCCCGGTTGTGATGAGGATGGAGGGGAGCCCAACAGCTGCTACAGTCAGCACTGCCCCGCAAATATCTCCCTGAACTGCCACGGAGATGATAAAGGTCCAGCCCCAGGTTTGTCTGGGAGGAAGTTTTTCATTGGGAATGTCTGGCAGCCTGGTCTCTAGTAATTCCTGGACCCCTCCGCCTCGGAGATGAAGTTTCCTCTCAGCTGGAGGAGAGGCTGGCTCGCAAATTGCTCTGACAAGAGATGTATCGCAGCCTGGGAACCCCACCGCAGCGCTCGCCGTGGAGCAGAGCCTGTCTAACACCAGGCTTCGCGCGTCTTGTGCCAAATCCCCTATCTGAAAACACAATATGTTTCCTTTTTCTCACTGCAATCGCACTTGTTATTGTTAAACGCTCTCTAGGCATAACAGAAGGCCAAAATCCGAGAGGCGCCCGGCACCTGCAAACGCCACTGACGTCAGAGAAATGTGCAGGTGCCGGGCGCATCTCCTGTCCCTGCGGGGAAAACGCCGCGGAGCGCCCGAGGCGGCACTGGGAACGGCGTCTGGAGGTTGTTCCCAAAGCGCCTGCAGCCCGCGCTTGTCTGGCAGAGCTTTCTCCGGCCAAGGCAAGTGCAGTGGTATTTTCTGCAAGTGAAAGTGAGATTTCAGAAGTGTTTCAAGGTTTTTGTGTCTGCATTCATTTCCAGCACTCAAAATAACACCGCGGTCCATGAGAAATTGTGGGGTGGTGGTGACTGAATTTACTGATGTTCCTAAACCTGGTTGAAGCTGGGTCCCTGTCTGTTTCGTGCATCCACACAAGCTCACCAGCAGCAGAGCTCTGAAGGCGTTTCAGTTCAGCCTTTTCCAGCTGCATCCTCCTCTCACGGGGGAGCTGGAAGATTCATCGGGACAACATGGGCTGGACAAAAAGCGGGGCTTGGGCTGGCCGGACATTGAGCTGGCTCGCCGGTGCTGAGCGGTGCTGGGGAGACGGAGGATGGAGAGCAGACCTCCCTGACTGGCTAAGTGATTGCAACAGCTTCCCTCCAAGCTGTGTCCTCCCTGGAGCATGCTAGCTCCTAGGCGCCTGGCCAAAGCCAGACTGTAAGGCCAAGCTCTACGTGGAGGAGTTATTTGCCAGGTAAAGTCGATGGGAACCTGAACCAGAGGGAAGTTCTGCTGGCCGAGCTCCTTCTCCAGGAGCAGGTCCCTGGAGAACATCTCCTGGGGCCATGTCCTGTCCTCTCTCTGCATGGTGCCCGGGCTCTTGTAGGCAGCAAGAATTGATAAAGAAAAATTAGATCTGGCTGGTGAAAAACGTTCCCGTGGGAAATTTTGACTTTTTGTCAGAAACTCCAGCGCGTTTCTTTTTCAGCCCCAAATAAGCATGAATAGGAACAAAGATTCGGTTTTGGCAAGGGGAATGGGCTTACCAAAGAAAACACCCAAATTTTCAGGCAGAGCAGACACATTCTGTCATTTTTCTCTTTGGTTGAAAACCCAACTTTCCCGAAAAGGAGCAAATTCAATGAAAAAGTCAGAACCTCTTCTCACATCTCTGGCTGGGGCAAATTCAGCAAATCTGGCTAATTCACCTGCCCCCTTACCACTGCCGCTCATTCACCTCCTTCTCAACTTTTCCAAGAGGTTGAAGATCCCTCCAGAGCATGGCCAACGGCATCACCACCACCACCATCCGCAGACTTCCTCACCGCCCGTCCCCGGCCTCTGCCCGGTGAAGGCTGGCACCCCCAGCATCCGAGTGAGCGCAAAGGCTGACTTTATCTCTGGGTTTGGGAGAGAAATCAGGGTGGGCTGATGGTCATGAGCAAGTGGGTGGCAGCTGAATGGGGTTATTGTGATCTTTATCTAGGGGGATTATTCCGGGCCGTGTGGGCTTGGCAGGGCAATGCAGTTGTTTGGCCGTGGATGGTGTTGCAGACTGATAGGTATGGCCCCGGGGAATCTGCAGGAGAAACAGACTCAGGAAAATAGTTTTACAGTAGCTTTACCGTTGCAAAACATTCATTTCCCAGCATACTCTGAGGAAGAGGAAAAACCCTCGGAGATTTTCGTTTGCAGAAGTCTGACACGGCTAGAACTGTGCATGCTCTGAAATGCAGAGCCTGGCACGAAGACACACATTTTACTGGAAACTGAGAACTTTATTGGAAGTAAATTGGAAGTAAGAAAGATGGAAGGCACACAGGGCCAGCACAATGAACGGGAGCACTTCAGGGCGCTGCAGAGTAGACAAGGATCTGGCAGTGACCCTGGGGCACCCCGAAATTTGTGGCACTGCTGACCGAGAGAACTTTCTGTGTGCAGGGAACCTGACTCTGGCTGTGAGACGGGGCAGAGGCTTGGGGGGAGCTGAGCCCCTCCCGCTGCTGGCGGGGATGCTCACCCCGGGGTGCCGCTGGGATCTGTCCCTGCCCGGTGGCCGGGGCGCGGAGCCCCTTCCGCAGGCGCAAAGCGCTGCCGGAGAGAGAAACCCCGCAGGGACAGAAGGAAAACCGGAGATAAATCACGGCTCTGCGCTGTTCGCACGTCCGAGCGGCTCTCCCCGCCCGCCTCCCCCCGGGGCCCGGCCTCTCCGGAGCCGCCCCGACGCGAGCCGCAGCCCGGCGGGGAGCGGAGCCTCGGCCCGGCCCGGCCCCTCCGGCTCTCCCCCGGGGCTGAGCAGCACCGCGGCACCAGGGGCACCGCCGGCACCCCCCGGACTCCCCCGGACCCCCCTCGGCCCGCACCTTCCCGGCGGCGGCACCTGGAGCTCCCCGCGGCCGTCTCCGGCCGGGCCCCGGAGCCCCCGGCCCCCCGCAGCCCCCTGCCCGAGCCCGGTAACCCCCGGCCGCTGCCCGGCTTGGCCGTGCCTCGGTGCTGAAGGCGCCGGCGAAGAAATTGTGCTCTCTGCAAGGGACACATCTGATTGTGATTTGGGAAAAAAAAAAAAAAAAAAAAAAAAAAAAAAAAAAAAAAAC
>CM021782.1:2151264-2169076 GCA_011076525.1 Nettapus auritus | reverse complement strand
TTTTTCCTATCGTCGGAGCTGCAAATGTTTTGGAAGACGGGGCCGTGTTTTCCGTGTAAACAAGGCGGCTGCGGGTGGCGGAGTGCCGGAGTCGCGCTCCGGCGCGGAGGGGGGAGCCCTGCCAAGCCGAGCCGAGCCGAGCCGAGCCCAGACTCCGGGCTAGCTCGCCCCGAGCCCCCGTCCCACTCAGGACCTGACACGGCTCCGTAAACCGGGCCGAGAAGGGGACCGGCAGCGTAAGGGGAGGCGTCGGCGGGGTGCACAGAGATGCAGGGGAACTGCCCCCCAAAACCTCACCCCGTGCCAGGGACGCCCCCGTCTCCCCTCGGGGTAGCCCCGGAGCTGGGCCTCGCTTTCAGCCCGGACGACGCGGGTTTCTCGCCAGGCACGGAGCGAACCGGCCCGGCCCGGAGCGCTGCTGCCGCCGCCGTTTGCTCTCGGGGCCCGTCCCCGTTTCCGTCCCCTTCCCCACCGCCTCCCGCTGCCCGCCCAGGGCCGACCCCACCTCGGGGCAGGATGGGGACCAGGACTTGGCCGAGCCGCCCCGCGCCCGGCCGCCTTCTCCCCAGGGCCAGGACCGGAGCCGTTCCCGGCCCCAGCCGGGGCTCCCTGCGAGCGCCGGCCGCCGGCACGGAGCCCCGGACCCCAGCCCGGGACAAGGGACCCTGCCCCGCCCGCGCCTCTCCGGCCGGCGTCGCTCACAAACGGGGTTTTGCCGTTGTGTTCCGTGTCCCCTCTCCCCGCGCTGATTTCCCCCTTGTCCCCTGTCCTGTCCTTCCGAATCCCCCGCTGTCCCCGACCCTCCGGATGCCTCCCCTGCCCTGCACTCTCGGGTCGCTCGGTGCCCCGTGACCCCCTCCCTGTCGCAGACCCCTCGCCGTCCCCTGCCCGGCGGTCCCGGGTCCCCCGGGGTCCCCGCTCTGCGCCTCGGGGTCCCCCGGGCTCCTCACCGCTGCGCTCCCGGCCGCTGCTGTGTCCCCTGCCTTGAGCTGCCGGATGCCTCGGTATCCCCTGCTCCGCGTTTCTGTGTCCCTGGGAGTCCCCCGGGTGTCGCCTCCTTTGCCCCGCAGTTCCGGCTACTCCCGCGTCCTCTCCGCGTCCCGCTCCCCGTGTCCCCGCGTGTCCCCGCGCCGCTCCCCGTGTCCCGGGATGGCCCCGGCTGCCCCCGCGCCTCTCGCTCCCTGTCCCCGCAGGTCCCCGCCGCGGGTTTGGGTGCCCGCGGCCGTCCCCTCCCTCGCCTCGCCCTTTCGGGGGGACCCCAGCGCCCTCGCCCCGGGGTCCCGGCGGTGCCCGCGCCGTGCGCTCCCACGCGGGGACTCACCCACGCACTCGTTGGCCTCCCGGGCCGTGGCTCTCTGCCAGGGCCGGTCGTAGTGGAAGGGCTTGCAGCGGTCGCACTCGGGGCCGGCCGTGTTGTGCTTGCAGTCGCAAACCAGGTTGTCGTCGCGGTCGCGCACGCAGCGGGACGCGTGGCCGTTGCACTTGCAGCGCCCGCCGACCTGCAGGTCGGACACGGCGTAGAAGTAGGAGTCGCGGGCGAGCTCGGAGTCGTCCTCGTTCTCGTCGCCGAAGGTGTGGAGGCGGCTGAAGGTCACCTTGATGTCGGTGGCCGTCACCCAGTCCTGCAGCACGGGCGAGTTGTCGAAGTCGTGGGCCGTGGGGCGGCCGTCCAGGGTGCTGAAGGCGATGAGGCCGCCGGAGAGGGGCCGCACGTCGGTGTGCGAGTCGGTGCAGATGGCCTCCTGCTCGTTCTGCTTGGTGATGGTGGCGCGGCTGGGCTTGTTGTACATCTTGCGGCACTGCGTGGAGTAGAACTGGAAGGGCACCCAGGTCTTGCCGTAGTCCATGGACTTGTAGATGGCCATGGACTCGGGGCGCGGCGAGCAGAACTGCAGGCTCACGTAGGTCACCTCGAACTTCTTGCCGAGGGAGAGGGTGAGGGTGACGTTGTGCGGGTACTGCACGTAGCTGTCGGACTGCCAGCACGTCAGGTTGTGCGGGTTGTTGAGGTCGGTGAGGAAGGAGGGCGGGTGGGCGCGCTTGGGGTCGGAGGCGTTGCAGAGGTGGCAGGAGCGGACCTGCTCCTCGCCCTTCTCCGTGACCACGCAGTACCGCGACGGCGGCTTCCCGCAGGTGCTCGACACCTTCACCTCCTTGCCGAAGGCCGAGTTGACGAAGTCGGGGATGCAGCGGCGGGGCAGCCCGTGCTCGTCGTAGCAGGGGTCGGGCTGCGCCGTCTGCACGGCGAACATGCTCAGCCCGTGGTAGCCACCGCGCAGCGGCTGCGCCAGCCACGCCGCGGCCAGCAGCAGGGCGAGCGGCGCCTCCGCGCCCCTCCGCGGCATCCTGCGGCCGCCGACCTGCGCGCAGCAGCAGCGAGGGACCCGCCGGGCACCCGCGGGGCCGCGCCGGGCTCTTGCGCGCAGCTCCGCGGGGCGACGCGGCCGAGGGCGGCGGGACGCGGGGGGCGGCTCACGGAGCCCGGAGCATCGCCCGCCCCGCGGCCAGCCCCGCGGAGGAAAGGGGGACGGCGGCGGCGGCGGCACCACAAAAGTGCCGCTGGCGGCGGGGCTGGGTCCCGCCTGCCTCCCGCCCCGGCTCTCGCACGGAGAATGACTGGCGGTCCCAGCCCCCGCCGCGTTTGAGGTCATGCTAAAGGAGTGACATTGCGCTCAAGGAACAGAACAACGACATCCACTGGCGGCTCAGCCAGAGACACGCACAGGCGTCGGGGGGGGAGAGGGGGGAGGGATGGGAGCGGGCCCGCCGAGCCCGGGGTGTGTGGGGGGGTCCCGCCACGACGCCGCGGCTACGGGCGCCCCGAGGAGCCGGGGAAGGGCCCGGCTCTGGCCGCCCCCTCCCACCGCCGCGCCGTGGGTCCCCCCGACCTCGGTTCTTCCCGGCCACCGCCGTGCCCCGACGGGGCCGGGAGAGCCCAAAGCCGCCGAGGCTCCGTGCGCACCGGGCGAGGAGAGACCGGGGGGGTCGCGCACACCCGCGAGGATGCCGAGAGAGCCGGGGTCGGGCCTCCTCCCGGCCTCTCCCTGCCGGCATCGCCCCCTCTCCCCGTCCCCGAGTCAGGTCGGGCCTGACCCCTCCGCACGGTGGGGGCTGCCCCGAACAGACGGAGCGGTGCCGGGGGCGGCGGGGGGATCCGGGACAGAGACCGAGAGCAGGTGCCCGGAGGTGTGGGGGCTCGTCCGTGCCCGGCCCGGTCCCGGGAGGCTCCCGGCCCGCCGCGTTCCAGTCCGGAGCCTCTCGCCGAGAAGAGAAAACCGGGTGCTGGGAAGGTTACGCTCGGGAAAGTCTCGAGTCCTCGGACACGACTCGGTAGCCCAGGGGCCGGCAGAGCCCGGTAGGTTATTGCAGAGGCCTTGCACAGCCCGGCCTCTCACCTCTCCCCCTCGGTTCACACCCTGTGGCTCCGTCCGCCCGCGGGAGAAAGGGGTTGGAGGGCAGCACTTGTCCCGCACCGGGCCGTGCCCAGGCCCGGGCTCCCCTCCCCGGCCTCCCCAGCCCCGTGCCCCCTGACGGCCGCCTCCCCTCGGGGCGCTGAGCCCCCCGCTGCCCCGACGTGCCGGTGCTGAGATCCCGGGAGTGGCAGAGCCTCCTGGAGAGCGGCCTCCCTGCCGGCCTCCCTGCCTCCTTCAGCCGCTCCCCATGATTAAAAGGGCACTTTTATTTTTCCAACCGACGTGCCCTTTCTCGGAGCGCTGCCCACGCCGTGTCACTCAAGCGGCCAGGCTCTGGCACGGCGGCGCGACCCCCTCCGCTGCCAGCCCCGACGGGGCGGCCCGAGGGGACGGGGGTGCCCGGGCAGCGGCGAGCCCCGCGCCGGCCTCCGCCCCCTCCCCTCCGCCCGCCCCTCTCCCCGCTTTGAATTCCTTGCCACCGAGCTGAATAAAAGTGGTTGTTGTAAATTGAATTAGTGCCTGATTAATCTGCTCCCGGGCCTGCTAGCCCAGCGGGGCGTCTTTGGCAATGCAACCGCCTTCCCTGCAGGGCAGCGGGGCTCCGCAGCCTCCCTGCCCCCATCGCTCCCCCCGACCCCCCCCCCGGCAACCCCGCGGCTGCCGGGATTTGTTAACTCTTCCCCGGGAAGCAGCCCCTCCGCCCTGCTCCCGACGCTCTTGCTGCTCTGGCTGCTCGGCCTCGGCCAGAGGGAGACGCGTGTGGGAAGGATGCGATCGGCTCGGGGGGGGTCCCGCTCCTGCCGATCCCACCCGAGCCGTCCAGGAACGTGGTTGCAGCCCCCGCCGGGGCACACACGCATCCCGGTGTAAGCCAGCCCCTCTGCGCTCCCCAGCCTCCCCCCGACTGCCCCACACCGTGCAGGGGGGCAGGTCCGCGCTGCGCCCCTCCAGGTGACCGAGCCGTCGGCTCAGCAGCACCTTGCCCAGCCGGGCACCCCAAATCCGGGACAAGGGACCTCCCCAAGGGTGGCTGCTATCAGCATGCCCCCTCGTCGTGTCCAAGCTCCGTCTCTGTCTTCCCGGCCCTTCTCCTCCGGCCACGCGTGTCCGAGACCAGCCCTTTCCCACGGGGGCCCCGTCCAGGCCCTGTAGCCGTGTGCGGGGCTCCTCTGCCCGGGGCGGTCCGTCCGGAGCAGGTGTCTGTCTAGGCCTGTCGTTCTCTCCAGGGTTTTTTTTTTTTTTTTTGGCTCCGGCTGCCCCAGAGCCCACGGCCCCCTCCCCGTCCCGCGCTGCCCGTCCGGACGGGCAGAGGGGGGATTTTCGGAGGTTTCTTAAAGACCCACGACCGATCCCAAAAGCGGCTTCTGCGGGCGGGATCGTGGTGCCCGCAGCCCCGACGCCGCGCCCTGGACACCTCTCGGCCCCTCCAACCCAGCCTGGACCAAGACTTCATCACCTCGGGGTAAAGAGGGATGAAATAATACTAAGAAAAAAAAAAAAAAAAAAAAAAAAAAAAAGGACGGTCGTCGTTGAACTCCCCTGCAGCCCCGAGGTGCAGTTCAGTCCCCTCCCCGGGTGTTAATTTAACAACCAGCCGGCGTTGCCCTCTCGCCTCCGTGCCGCCCGTCCTGCAGGCTTCGCTCGGCGTTTCCCAACCCTCGGCGTTCGCAATGGCTCTTGCGGTCATTAACGTGATTTACTGAGGCTTTCCTCTAATTACCTCTCCCTCGAGCTATTAAACGCGTGGAAGCAGCTCGGCGGGGACCGAAGCGCAGCTCCCCGCGGCCGGTTCCGAGGCTGCCGCCTGCCCCCCCTCGGGGCAGGGGCCGGGGGATGCTCGGGGGGAGGGCAGGCCTTGCCCCCCGGCTCAGTGTGGGTCTGTTTTTCCCGCATTAAGCACCAGGCAGTCCCGCTCTGCTCCCGGGCATCCCCGGGAGCGGGATCCAGCGCCCCGACGGCGAGCCCCGACGGGCCGGGGCAGGGCCCAGCGGCCCCGTTCTGGGGGGCGAGTAGGAGAGGCGAGGGGTTTTATTTCGGCCCCGCGGTGGGCAGAGGGAAAACGCGGCCCCGGCACTCAGAGCCTGTTTTAAAAGTCAAATCGCTTCGGGTCCCCGCAGCTCGTCCACTCCTCGGGAACAATGCGCTCCCCCTGCCATAGCCCGGCCTTGGATTTTGGGGAAGGGAGGGGGAAACCCAACCAGATCTTCCCCTCCTCAAATATCTGGGGGCCGTCCCCCCGGCGGGGACCGGGAGCGGCTGGAAAAGCAGAGAAGACCCGGGTTGAAATAATCAGGAGCGATTTATTCCCCTGGAGTGACAGTTCTTTTGAGCAGTTGCCGAATGGCAGTTTCTGTCTTTCTGAAAGCTTTTCTTCCAGATTCTGTTCAGATTAGGCTGGGGAGATGAATGAGGCCATTATCCAGCCCAGTAGCTATTCTGAAATGCCAAATTAATTACCAAGGGCTAAATCAAGGCGATGGGGGCTGGAGAGGAGGGGGGGGCGGCGGTTCGAGGTGTGAAAATATCTCCGCGGGTTTTAAACCCGGGCACGGGGGCGGCTCCGGGACACCCCCCCCCCCCAAAAAAAAAAAAAAAGGAAAAAAAAACTCCTCACGCTGCAGGTGCGGGGACAGCGACCCCGGGGAGCTCCGCCGCTGTCCCCCCCGTCCCCTCGGCGGGTCCCCGGGCAGGGCAGAGCCCGAGCCGCGGCCGCTCGCCCTCTCCCCGATGCTCCCGCTGCGAGCGGAGCCCGGGGCTGTCCCCCCGGGGCCGGGGCTCCCCGCTGCTCACACGGGTTGCACATTTGCAGGAGCGTGTGGAAATGCGGCTGCAGCGCTGGCAGACAGCAGAATCTGGGAATCTGCCGAGATGTGCCAAGGGAATTAGGCAAGAAGGCACCGCTGGCTCTTCCCGGACTGCTGCCCCTGCCAGCGCAGATCACGACATTTGCACATGACATTTAGTTCCCCCCCAAAAGCTCTTTGGCTCCCGGCAGGCAGTTATTGTTATCATTATTACTCTAATACTTATGGTTCTCTCCCAAGCAAATATCATTGCACATAAGCCTCTGATCATTTAGCAGATCCCCAGCCCGTAATCCGGTTTTCTCTCCAGTTCCCGGGAGAGCACCCCTCTACCTCTTCTCATTTACACAAAACCTGCTCCGTTTAGCGATCACTAGGTAGACCCTGACTATCAATTTCAGCACGGGGAGAGCTGGCCATGTGGCCGACGCTAAATCTTCCTCAGCAAGCGCACACGGAGGCGACATCCCGCCTCAGCCTGCTGAGACCCCGGGCAGCAGCGCTGGCAGCAGAAAGAGCACAGCTAGGCAAGGCTTTCCCCTAAACTAGACAGTCCTTGCAAACGAAGAATAAGCAACAGGGAGGTTTCCCATGGGCTGAGAAGTGGGCTGTAGAAGGAATCAAGCCTTTAATGTAAATTGGCCGTGGCTGGCAGAGACACTGAACACTGGGCTATTCAGCATCTCTGTGAACCTCTAATGATCAACTTGGATTTCAATTATTCACCCAGAATTGCCACCAAGTGAGATAAGCCCCTGGAATACTATATTTTCTCCTGCAAAATGTTTGCTTTAGGGCAGGCAGGCTAGAAAGCTCTGTGTGCGATACGCGGCTTGCCCTGAGCAGAGCAGGCTGCCCCACAGCAGCTCCCCTCCACACCGAGCGGGGCCGGTGGGTCCAGCCTCCACCAGGACCTGAGCAGCGCAGGTACAAAACCACCCAAACACCCAAGGCACTGCTCCACGGCAAACCTGTTACATGCCATGATTTAGTTGTGTGCTTCTTGGCAGAAAGAATGGCTTAATTTGGATGGGTGCAAATGGAGCAGAACAAAAAATAATTCCGATTAGCCCGGAAAATGTGTTCATATTCTGGACTTCAGACGTGTTGTCAAAGTGTCATCGGGGTGAAAAAGTGGATGTTACATGGCATAGCTACAAAATATGCATGGGCACTCCTGGCTTCATTTGCTCCTGTATCCCAAAGAAAGCTACCCTGCATTATTAAGCTATTTCCACAGGAAAATGACTTTTCTGAGCACTGCATCACAGGGAGCAGGACGAGAGGAACACAGTGACCTTGCAGCAATGTTCTGATCTCAATGTGCAAAACCACCAGAGGTGAAATGGGAGCTCGGTCTGCTGGGAACGTCCCAGCACAGCTGAAGAAATCTCGCTGGGGCTGGCAGGAACCAATGGCACCAATGGAACAGGCAAACATGGTGCATTTTGGGGCACTGGTGGCATTATCCTGATTTCACGGAGCTGGAAGATGTGGGGTACAGAAAGCGGGTTTTGGCTCTGGGGAGGAAAATTCCTGTTCAAAGTTTGCAGAGGAGCAAACACAAGGGATGAGGGACACAAGGGGTAGAGGCATCTGACTCATTCAGTAAAATATTTTGTCCAGGAAGACTTGTGCCGAGGCTGTGGGGCTCTGGGAAGGCACAGTGCAGTAGCTGTAGGACAGACAGCAGCACTGTTTGACCTGCAGAGCTGTAGTGGTGCAGAAGCAACCATTCCCCAAATCCGACCAAAGGATCCTGGATCTCAGGGGACCTGGGGGTAAGTCTACCCTTTATAAAGGACTTGCTGCTGCTTTTAGGGCTAGCTTCTTCCCATGAAGGTTGTGGCCCTGGTATATGGATGGACACAGGGAACTCACTACCACCCACTGGCCAGCTCTGAGCTGCTGTCCCTGGGCTCTGGGGACAGACCTGCCCCAGGACCCCCAGCTCTGTGCCCACCCAAGAAACCTCCCCTCAGGGCTGAGCCAAGGATCTGGGCAGCCTGTGAAGCTGTCTGGGAGCCACAATAAGCAAATCTGTCCCCACGTACCGAGCTCTGATCTTTAGCACTGATCTCTCCCCTGCAGCTGCCCTTCTGTTCCCCTTGGATGGAGGCTTTGGGTGTGCCGACCTCCCCTCCCCTCTTGCTGCCTGCCCACGATGCAGACTCGGTGGGCACCAGCGGCTGTTGGTACCCATGGCAGGCACTGGGAGCTGCTGGACATTATTTCAGCAGGAAAACTGAGCTGATTGAGAAGTGTCTGCCTCCAGGTCCCATCTGGGGAAAAACACAGAGAAGCTTCTTCCTCTTGAGTCTAGGCCAATCTAAGCCAATACTACTCAAATTAAAAAAAAAAAAAAAAAAAACCACCTTTTTTCTTGCTTTGTTAACAAAATTGGAGCAGCAAATAAAACACAAGGTTTCTGGAACCCCCATGGAGAGGGAAACCAGTCGGTGTTATGACAGTGGCTAAACGCTGCCCAGAGCAAAGGGTGAGCAATGTGCAGCCAGCAATGTTCCTTGAAAACAACAAGTGTGCCTTTGAAATAGCAAACTGGAGCGAAGGCAGCTCCTCACCTATGTTACAGAAGTGTCCTTTGGGCACAATGGATGCAGCTGACACCAGCCTGGTGTGGGATTTTCTTTGGGTCTGGCACCAGAAAGTGGCCCCACAGAGGTTTCGTACCTCAACGGAGTCTGCCCAGGACAGCCTGAGGCCTTCGTTTCATACGGACCTGTGAAAGGCCGGGGAGCTGAAGCGCTGAGCTTCTTGTTGGGAATTTTCCTCCCCGCTGAGTCAGAATAGAGTCGTGAAAAGGAATTTGATCTTCTTAAGCTGATGTTAGGCAAAGATCGGACCTGGGCAGAGAGGGCGGGGAGGAAGGGCACATGGCTGCGTGGGGCTGGGGCAGGCAGAAACGGGCGTACCGCAGCTGCCTTGGGAGCAGGGTTCTTCAAATGCATGTCCCCAGGGCTTCTGAGCCACCCTTGGCTAAATAATTTACTCATCTCCAGCATTTGCTTTGCAGGGATGAGGGGGCTCTTGGGGCTTGGCTCCATTTGCAATGGTGGCAGTCCCGGGCAGGCTGTTTCAGCAGTGCAGGTGATGGGGCTGCTGCCTGTCTTTGTATGCTTAAAAATAATAAAGAAATAAAGGTTCCAGAAAGCACCTTGCTCCCTTAGGCACAGTCACAGCGTGGCGGGGATCTGCAGGACTGAGCCAGTAGGGTCTGTCCGTGGAGCTGAGCAGAGGGTGTCATGCAAATGGCCATGGGGACTGTGAGCACAAGCCTTCCTGAAGCAGAACGCCCTCTCGTCACACGAGGGGGCACGCCGGGTGCCGGGGGACTCCCCAGACCCCAACCCACCTCTGCATGGAGAGGCTGCTGAGAGCAGCGGAGTCCCCAGGCGGGGGGCTCGGTGCGGCGAGGGCACATCACCCACAGGACAGCAGGACACGGCTTTTTGCTGAGCCCTACCCGGAACGCTTCGCAGCGTTCGCTCTGTTTTTGGCAGCCATCCTAACCCAATTATAATTAAGTATGTATTAAGCTGGATGAAGTGGCCTTCGAGTGGCTATAACCTTTTAATAGGGGAACCTGCAGAAAGGCAGTGGGAGTGCACTTTGGCCGGGCTGCGAGGCACGAGGTCAGCCCCAGGCGCGGGGGCTGGGGAGGAGGCTCTGAGCAGTCTTTGCCCGCCTGCATCGGCCTCTGGGGAGGCAGAGCCTCTCTCCATGGGCCCACAGACTCCCAAACCCACCAAAGGCAGGTGGGTGGCTGTGTTCTGGCCTCAATTTCCCCAGGTGCTCAGCATCCCTGCTCCCAGATGCCTTAGTAACAAGGGGTGGGAAGAGAGAAAAATTCATTTTTCTGACCCATCCCTACCCTCTTTGGCATTAATATTTTTTTTAAATAATATTTTTGAAAATATTTCTATAAAATTATTTTCCAGTGTTCATCGTGTGCTAGAGAAAAGCAAACCCATCCTCCCAGCACACTGCCTGGTTTTGATTCAGCTGGAGAACAACCCTATATCCGGCGTCCTGCCTGTCCCCGTCCTCACCCCATGGGTGGCCTGAAGGATGCACACATCCCTCGGAGGACAAATTCCAGCCGTCACCAGCTCACTGCTTCCAGACACTGCCCCAGGGTCTCACTGCTCCCTCCTGTCCCTGACACTAGTCTCCTGGTCACTTGGAGGTATCCTCAGGTGTGCAGACACAAATATTACTTCTGTGAGATTTGATACACGGCGTCGGCTGTTCCCATGCTGCCCCAGAATGCGCAGACGAAGGCGCACATCTCTGCACCACCTGAGACACAGAGAGCACAAAGAGTCACGCAGCCACCCCTGCTGGCCTCCCACTGACTGCTAGGCTTGGATTTACAATCATGTTAAAAAAAACACAAATCCACAAATCCAAGCCGAGAAATGCCGATGGATTTCCCGAGCACGGAACAGCTTTAAAATAAATGAGAATTAGAGCACCAGGGTGAAACCCACCCCTGGGGGAAGTGGAGTTAATTGAAGTTTAAGGATTTATGCAGGGCAGAGAGGCCGGGAGGGTCTTCTGCCCATGGAAGGGGGGGCTGCACTTGGTCCTCACCCAGGGCTGCCCCCTGCCCCCTGCACCTCCCTTTGCCCGGCCCCTCCTGCCCCGTCCTCCCTGGGGGGTGGCCCAGGGGCTGCTCCGGGGCTTTGCCGGGTTGCCTGCACCAGCCCTAGGCAGAGATAATTTACTGGTATAAAAAGCCCCCAAATGCTATGTGTTGCCTTGAAATGCCTGTTTTTTTTTTTTTTTTTTTTTTTTTTTTTTTTTTTTTCAGCCTGGGAGAAATGTTGAATAGCGTTTCCTCCAGCTGACAAACAGGTCTTTTGTTCCTTCTCAGTCTGGGGGACAAAAGGCTGCTCATGTTGCACCTTCCCCACCCTCCTGACTTGCTTTGCACCTGCCCCTGGGGCCTGAAAGGGAAAGGTCTGACATCCCGACAAACCTCCTAGGAGAGGAGGTCTTGCAGTGACACCTTCTTGGCTGCGCACATCTGCCTTTCCCCATCTCGGACCCTGGGCACTGCCACCTTCAGGGGCTGTGCTGGCTGCCTGCCCTGTCCCCGGCCCCATCCCCATCCCCATGCCCTGCCTTTCCCCATTTCCCTCCCTGGAGTTTTTGCAACCTGGGGCTAGTGAAGGGGAGCAGCCTTTGGTGGGTACCTCCGAAAGGCCAGGGAGGTGCCATCGCACTTTGCTTTCCCCCAGCACCCTTTCATCCACAAAACGCCAAGCATTCAATACACGGCCGAGGCATGTTCAGGTGAGCGAGGTTTCAGCAGCAGTTTCATCTGGAGGGGAGCTGGAAGGGCTCGCTGCCCGCAGGTTTCCCCAGGACGTGCTCAGGACACTGACACCAGCAGTCCCCTGCCTGCTCCCAGCCGCTCAGGTCGGGCCCTCCCCAAACCTTTGCAGAAATCCCCTCCGGCTGGTGCTGGCAGCAGGGCTTTGTCCTTCCGGGCGGAGCGGGATGGCCCCAAAACCTTTCCCATCCCAGGCAGCAGCGACCTCAGACGCCACGGTGCGGCGCGTCCCCCCGCAGCCCGGCTGGGACCCCGCAGCCCCCGGCCCGGTGCCACCGCTGTCACCCTGCTGCCACCTGCCGGGCACCCGGCGCCCAGCCCGGGGAGCGGGACGGCCGGGGAGCCCCGGGAGCCCCGTCCCCAAAGGCTGGGCTGGCAGAAAGGCTTTGTCACCGGCTGTGGGGAGGGGCAGGAGCCACCCGCGGTTCCTGCCCGCTGCTCGGATTTTCCGGCTTCGGATGCCTCGCTCGTCCATCACGAAACGCGGCCTGAAAATGTGCCTCGCCCGTTAGGGTGGCGGAGAGGACAGCAGCACCCCGAAGCTGTCCCCGGCCGCTGCGCAGGGAGGGGGGCACGGCTGGGTGGCACCGTCTGGGGACCTGGCGGCTCCGGGGGGCTGCAGGGCTCCTGGCACAGCGTGCTCGGGGCTCAGGGCTGCCCTCGCCTGCTGCCACCTCCACGTCCCAGCCGGGGGCTGCCGGGGGCTCCCCCCGGCTCCCCCCAGCCCCGGAGCGGCACACTGCCGATGGAGCACCCGCTGCGGTGCGCTCCCGGCTGGGTGCCGTCCGGGGGCACAGGGCGCACCCCGGGTGCTGCTCAGCACCCAGCGCTGCAGTTCTGCAGCAGGACGCGGGGTGGAAGCCTCAGCCCGTGCAAAGCCAGCCTGCTGCCAGCCCCCGGCCTCCTCTGGGCTCAGCCCCTTTCCCCTGCCCGCCTCCCAGGGGCCAGAAACAGCCCCGCTGCAAAGCCCTGGGGAAGCGGGCATGGGAGGAAGCTCCGAAAAGTCAGGAATAGGGGGTTCCAGCTTCGGGAGAGAGTTTTGGGCTCAGGCAAGGCTGGGATAAGGCCGGTCTTAGAGCAGCATCTTTCCCCAAGGGGTCATGGAGTGAATCCTGGAAGCAGCAGCTTAGCAGGCACAGCCCGGTGTCAGAGCAGCTGAGCATCTTTACCTGCAAAACGGCAAATATCCACCGAAGTGACTGGTCAGGAATGGAAGGAAAGGATTGTGTGAAGCAACCCTCTGCTCAACTCCACACCACGGTCCCTCGAGGTCCAGCTGTCCAGCTAGGTTTCTATGTCAGCCCTGATTTCTACACCTCTTTGTAGGAAAAGAGGACACTATCCTGTTCCACACCTCTGTCATTCGGGGCCAGCTGCAAACCCGGTCCTATAAAGAGCATGGGCCACTTGCATAGCAGTGCACAGCTCACCTGCAAACCCCCGCCACGCTGTGATGTGGCTGTGGGAGCAGCAGGGGTGTGTGTGTGTGTGTGTGTGTGTTCCTTCATTCACAATCACCCCTACAATTGCTAATATCACAGTGGGGAAGATGTTTGATTTCCTGCATCAGACTCTTACCCAGAAGCTTCCCCCTGGTTTTCCTTCTCCCCGTGACAAGCACGGAGGGCTTCCAGCAAGCACCCAGGTGGCTCTGGGTGTGCTAAAGCCAGAGACTGGAATGGAAATGGTCCCAAGGGCTGCAGGAGGGCCAGGATCAGGCCTTCTCTGTGGAAGAAGGGACTGGAGGTGGAAGGTAGCCAGGGTTTAGCAGGGGGTTGCTCCAGGCACCCCGCACCCTGACTTAGCAAGCTAAATCCACCTGCACAGGGCAGGAGAGTGCAGGTCAAAGTGTGAGTGGGAAGTGTGGATGCTGAGGGTTGCTCTGGAGACCTCCACCCCCAGCCCCAAACCTTCAGCTCTTCTCAGGATCAGGTCATTTAAGGTCATGTTTTCACCTCCTGCACGGAAGGCAGAAGGGGAAGGTCTGGGGTCAGGTCTGCCACCACCGAAGCCTATGGCCCATTTTCGTTTCTCAAGGGTCAGATTCAGGTGGTGTTGAGCAATCTTTCAGTATCCTTTAAATTGCACCAGAGAAATGAAAAACACAAGTCGTGGGAGGAACCAACAAGAAAAAGCAGGTTCCCTTTTTGCTGGATCCTGCTTCCCCTTCCCTCTGAAGCTGTGCAAGCAGCAGGCAAAGGCCTGGGGTGCTGAGCTGGGGCTGTGGGGCTCCATCATTGTGGGAACAGGTAGAGAAGGAAACAACGAGCTCACCGAGAGCCTCTGTAGCCATGGCAGGGCAGCACCAGGTGCATCTTTGTGAGATGTGAATGCATCCTGAAGAGACGTGAGCACATCCCTGGGAGACGAGAACACAACTCTAGGAGATATGAACATGTCCTAAAGAGATGTGGACACAGCCTCGGGAGCTGTGCTGGCTGCAGTTTGCAGCCGTTGGGCCATGTCTGGAGCTGACGGCTTCGGGCCTTTTTTGGAGATAAATTTTTGCATTTCCATCGTGTGCCTGAATCCATCAAGGACACCTCAGCACCTCTCTGGCTGTGGGGACATCCCATCCCATAGTCAGCTTTGCTCCCTGTCCTGGTCATTCCCTGGCTAACGTTCAGCTGAGTCCTGCCCTGCTGCAGCCCAGGAGCTGCCACCAGGCTCCAGCGTGGTTTCTGTGCTGGTGTGACCCATGCATGGACGATGTGCCAGTGCCTCCTGCACTGGGCTGGGGTGGATTTGGAGTAGGGGAGAGGCTTCCTGACAGATTTGAGCCAGCACGGGGGAATTTGAGGTGGCGAAGGGAGAGCACAGCTTGCGCAGGGAGAGTTTCTGTCTGTGGAGGTGCTGTCCGGGGCGAGGGGACATTCCACCGGGCTTCCTGCAAAGGGTCAGCGGGGCCAGGGACACAGGCGTGCAAAAACCCAGTGGAAAGCTGCTGCAGGAAGGGGGAATTCTGTGGGCAATTCCCAGTTCCTGAGCCTGCTGCTCCCCTCTTGCAGAGACACAGAAACCCCTCAGCTGGAACGTGGATGAGCTGGGCGAGGAATCCATGTGATGGGGGGCAAATCCCTGGGGAGATGGGGGCTGTGGAAGGAGATTCCTCCCCTCTGCCTGCTGCGGCACCAGCTCAAGCCACCCGCAGCTGTCACCGCACCCACAGCGCTCCCTGTCCCTGAGGTCCCCGTGTTGGCATCTGCTGGGCAGATGGGAACCACTGCTGTGGGGTGGAGGGGAAACAGGGGTACGCGGGCACAAGAAAAAATCATATTTGAAAAGAGGCATTTATAGAGAGTGTCATTAATTGCTTGGTTTGTAGCTTCGTGTTGAAACCTCTCCTGGTCTTGCTGCAGAAGTGGAGATGGAGAGCAGTTGGTCAGTGCCCCAACAAAAAGCTCTGTGAGGAGTCTTTCCCCACAAGCCCCTTTTCCACCTAGATTTGAAGCATTTTTATCAATAGGACATTCCCAAGTGAACTAACTAATCTGACTGGCAGCCATCAAGAATAAATATGCTTCGATGTGGCCTGTAACGACAGTATTCTAAGCAGAGACTGCTACTGCAATATATGAGACAGAAAAATTGCCTTCCAGGAATTTCTCACACTGGTCTGGAAATGCTCCACGCAGCTCAGCCTGACCCAGCAGCGTGTGCTCGATTCAGGGAAGCACGTATGTGCCTGCTAGAAGTGTGTCGGGCAGGGAGGGGTGGGACGATGAGCCAAATTTCCAAGCACCCCTGCCAGCTAGGGGGGAGCCCATTCTGAGCGGGTGGGTGGTGTCTCAGGGCTGGTTTGGAGGACGAGGGATGAAACTAGAAGCTGGGAAAAGGAGATTTGGGTTTGTGAATTCATGTTGCTGGAAATGAGAAAGGATTTGATGGGAGCAGACTGACCGGGGACTCTCGTGGGGAGTGTTTACAGCCTGCCATCCCTCACACACCCCAGTCCCTTTGCATGCATCAGAAACCTGATTTGCTTAGAAGTGTTCGGTATGGAAATCACTTTCCATCACCAAAGGGGTTTTGTGCGGCAATTGCTCTGATGAAGGACGTGTCCTGTTCCAGCCAGGAGTTTCCATGAGTTGCTTTGGAGTCACTTGTGGAAAGTGTAAGCCTAAACACTTTTATCTTTGAGTCCTGTATCTGCTCTTGAGCATCCTTTGGAGCAGGGGTGGTGTCCTGTGGACGTCTGGAAGTGGAGAGGTGGCCGGGTCCCCAGGCAGCACCCAGGCAGCAGTGCAATGGTGGCAAACCTCCACCTGGAGTCACGGGTGTGAACACCAGATCTCTGCTCCACAAATCAATTTGCATGGGTGGGGGCTTTTCTGGTGCCTTCGCTGGAACTCAGTGTGGTACCGAGAACCCACATCTCTGGGTGTTGGTGTAGTCGGAGCGCGGCCTCAGCCTCCCCCTCCTGAGCTGGGTCTCTGGAGCAGTGGGCAGCTCGAGGGCAGGGGAACAGAGCTGTGGGGCTGGGTGACAGCGGCTGAGATGCGCCCAGCCGGTGGCACTGTGCTGGTGGCACCAGTGTGCTCTGGAGCTTTGGCATTGCTGCTGCCAGTGCGACCGCAGCCACCCTGAGTGCAACCCCGCTGTGGACCCACCTGGGGAGAGGCTTGGGGCTGCCTCCCCTGCTTCCTGTGAGGACCTGAAAAGCCACCTGGGATCACCCCGTAGCATGGCACAGGTGTCCCCAGGGTCTCCGGAACTCAGATTAGAAAAACTCAGTGATAAGGAGGAGCTCAGCGCTCTGGTCCCTTGGAGGCATCTCTACTCTGGGGCCCCTTCCCCAGGGTGGCTGCTCCAGCACGGTGGCCACCACGCTGCTGTTTGTCATCCTTGTCACTGCGCACCGCAGCAGGGGCAGAGCACGGCACCTCCCTGCGCTGCTCCGCTTCCTTCCTCCTGGCACGAGCCCCCTGAGTCACCCGTGTTGGTAACTTCCTCCTGCCGCGTGCCCCAAGGTGCAAAACAAGCCGATGACGGCAGCACAGTGCATGGATTAGGATCTGGAGGGACGGGGGTATGTGTGGCAGCTCTAACAGCCTGAGCAGAGTGACCTCTGCTGATCTAGCCTTCGGACATCCCGATTCCTCTGGCTTGGCGATAAGCATGAAGGGCTGGGGATGAAATGTGGAGGTGGGATTGGAGCAGAAGGGATGCCAGAGGTCAGATTGGCATCCCCAAAACCAAAGCCGGGCTGGTGCCCAGCAGCCTTTCCCCACCCCACTGCCGCCCTTCCCAGCCCTGGCCTCGCAGAGGCAGCAGTGCAGGGCGCTGTGCTGCTCCCACCTCTGCCTGCTCCACCTGGGTGCTGTGCTTTGTGAGGCAGGTGGCACTGTTACAGGCACCAGACTTTCCCCTCTCTGTTATTTTTGCTGAATTTCTTCTGAATCGTCAGGCCGGCTCAGCTGGAGAAGGCCGAGCTCTGTCCCCTCACCGCAGGGTTTCACCCGGTGCGAGCCCCATGGTGCTGCAGGGCACGGGTGGCTTCGGGGGCTCAGCACGGCGTCCCACGCAATGTGTGCCATGGGCAGTTGTACCGGGGATCAGCACTTACGGGGGATTTTGGCTCTGACTCTGGTTGCTTTTTTTAAAATTCACTGGAATCTCACTGCGAAACCCACATCTATTTCAGCGCCCGAGCGGTTTTCAAGTCTCAGAGCATCCGTAGCAGCGGTCACTCTCTTCTGAAAAACGAAAACCCGCAAAGAAACCCAGAGCTGGATCCTTGCTGCTGCCAGCAACATCAGCTGGGCTGGATCCAGCCCTGTGCAGCAGATGCACCGTTGGAAAGACATCGGGGGAGAGCATTGCCTGGGGTCGATGCTGGCACGGGCCCTTTCTTTGGAACTCCCTTGAGGCACCAAGGAAAGGCCATTTTCAGGTGCCACCAGAGCAGGAAGCATCAGCGTGTCCCCAGCCTGGTGTCACCCAGCGCAGCCATGGGTCGCTTCACACTGCTGGGGAGGTGCCAAGGGCTTCTCCAGAAGGAAAAAGGGGATGAGCAGGGAGGGAAGGAGAGCGGGGTCACATAGGGTGGAGGAGTGGAGGGGGGGAGGGATGGGGCAGCAGAGAGGTGGGTGGAGGGATGGCTGTAGGGAGGGATGGAGGGAAGGATGGAGAGATGGAGGGAGGGATGGAGGGAAGGATGGATAGCGAGGGATGGAGAAGTGGATGACTGGAGGGAGAGAAAGGGACTGAGGGAGGCAAGGGGAGATGGATGAATG
>CM021782.1:2042730-2150864 GCA_011076525.1 Nettapus auritus | reverse complement strand
TCCCTGTAACGGGGGTGTCCGTGTAACCGACGGGCCGGTGGGCACTGGGAGGGGGGGCGTGTGATATGGGGGGGCGAGGGGGCTTCTAAGTGGGGTGGCCCAATAACTGCGTGGGGGCAATGATCCCCCGTGGAACTGGAGACCCCCCTTCAGCTGGGAGGGGCGTGCGTGCCCTGGGGCTGCCCCCGTGGCTGGCTCTGCAGGGGGGTTCCCTGGGGTCCCTGCAACCCCAGGGAGGACGCTGCACCCATTGGTGGGGGTCACCCTATGGCCCCAGGGTGGGGGGGTCCCCTTGCAGCCTGGAAAGGGCGCAGCCCCCACCCTGTCTCCATCTGGCTCCCTTGGGGGGGGGGGGTCCGTGGCCAGGAGCAGCTTGTTGTGCCCGCTGGTGGGGACGGGGCCCTACTGCCATGACTCATTTCTGGACTGCGTGCTCTTGTTTTTCTCCTGCTGCCCCACAGAGCTGCTGCCTGGGGCCCAGGTGTGGAGCTCGGCCCCCAGGGACCACCCCACAGCGCATGGGTCCCCGGGAAATCCCGGGGGCTCTCCGGCACCCGGCTGGAGTTTTGGCAGAGTCTCTGGCGGGGGTGGCAGTGAGTCACCGCTATCACCGGGAGCTCCCCCCGCCAGGCTGGAGGGACCCAGGGCCCTCGGGTCACTTGCTGCTCCTTGCACCCTCGGGACCCCAGCATCCCCACAGCCCAGCAGGGAAACGATGTGACCCTGGCAGGGCTTTGCTGGGGCAACAGGATGTGGTTTGGGATGTGACAAGCACAGCGGCATGTCATCCCTCCAGCACTGGTGTCCAGACACGCGCCAGCCCTGAGATATCCTCGTGCTGCTTTGCACACCAGCCTGTGCCGATGCTCGTGCCCAGGAAGGAGCATTTTGGTCGGGTGTTTCCGGGGCCTTGCAGTGGCCAGCACTGACCAGGGGTCGCACGGATCCAGCCTGGCCTCCTGCTCTGCTCACTTCTGCAGCAACCTCCACAAAAAGATGTTTAGCTGCTTTGGATGGTGTAAGCCCTAGGGGAGGAAAAGGCCAGGCTGACTCAAATCACTATCGAAAGCGGGAGAAAAGAGATTTCAGACCTTTGTTTTCATGTTTATTAAAATCTCACTGTTACCCCAGCACCCGTTAGCTTTGCTAGTAGCTTGTTTTCGGTGCTGATGTTGCTACTCTGAATGCAGCAAAAACATGCTCAGGCAGCTGCAGGCTGGTGCTGCTTATCCTGTTATTGAAGGGGCTGAGGTTAAGCAGCTGCAATTTATTTAGGTTTTCGAGGTGTACTAATTTTCTAAATCTTGGTTAGATGCAGAGGCTGCAGACTCCAGGGATGTGCAGGATGTCAGTGCTTTCGTTTTTGTGTGTGCGTGCTGGGGATGGGTCTGTTTGGCTGTTTCATGCTCATAACAAAAAAAATTGGATGGAGTTGCAAATTGTTTCCACAACACAATTGCAAAGTGTTTTGGAACTGCGGGTGTTGCTCAGATTAGAGCATAAACCTAGAAAGATGAGAGGGTAAAGGGCAAGAGCCTAGCAGCAGCGGTTGCAGTTGTTGCATCCCTCGGTTACAGCAACTGCAGAAGTTTGGAGGGCGATGGCCAGGGCGCATCCTCTGGAGCTGGGCTGGAGGATGCCCTGCAGGTGCCTGGGCAGAGCAAAGCATGGTTTGCAGCACTGCGAGCTGGAGGCGTGTGTGGTCCAGGGCCAGCTTAGCCTCGTGCAGTGGTCATGACGACTGGCAACGGGGATGCTCGCTGCTCCACGCCAGCACTCTCCTGCAGCTCCACAGCCCGATAGGGGCAGGAGGAAAGGGGACGGCTGAAGTGCTGGAGGTGATTTACAGAGGGAGAAGCTGTCATGGCAGGGTGGATGGGTTTGGGGTAGGGGCTCTTCACCAGTGCTGCAGGCTCTGGTGCTGTAGGATGCTGCAGCTGGCCAGACCCTTCACCCCTCCCTGCAGATCAGGGCACCCCAGTTTGGGGAAAAGCAAACCAAAACTGTCACCTTGTGCCTTTTGTTGAACGTGAAAATCAAGATGAGTGTTTTGTACTGAGAAAGAAGAACTGAATCCAGATAAGAGCATCACAGAGAAGTGCTGTACACTGCCCCAGCAGATCATGCTGCCCGCGCCGCAGTGGCCCTCGGGGCTGAGGGATTCGGCGGTGGCTTTGCCGTCAGCACGATGCTCCAGCCGTGATGGGGACTGGGCTGTGACACCCGTGTAATGATGCAGGGACTGCTGCAGGCTTGTCATGCCATAGCTCACCTGGGGCAGTTTCAACTTCTCTTTTTGGGTGACCGCTGAGCTGTTCCTGGTTCAGGACTGCTTGTTTTTGCATTATTATATTGCAAGTGGAAAATATGCATGAATTTGCTGGGGAAGAGCTGCTCAGGTGAGTGCGCAAAGATGTTTTTGAGTGAGGACAGTCTCCTGCTGCTTCTAAACTCCTCTCTTGTCTCTGCTTTGAACTTGTACTGGGCAGTAAGTAAGGGCAAGTTCCCTATGGAAACTGTGCCCCATAGGCATTGCATCACAGCCCAACACTTCTTCCCTTGCTGCAGCTTTGCAGCCATGCTAACCTGACGGGGAGGTGTTTGGGGCTGGAAATGGCGCTCCTGACTGCAGAGGAGGAAGATGCGACCTGTGAATGTGACCCAGGTTCTGCCGCTCATCCTCTTTCTCTCCTCTTCTGCTTCCCTAAGAGGCTCAGTATTGCAGGGCTCCTGACATGGCTGGAGGTGGTGTGGGGTCACCTTTGTCCCCTCTCCATTGCCAGCCCTTTCATTGCAAGGCATCCACCCGCCCAAAGCCATCTCTGGAGGTCTCCAGAAACCACCCAGGACTGTGTCCATCCCATGTTGTGTGCATCCAAGTGGGACTGTTTGCTCTCCTGAAAGCACAGCCGGTCATGGAGCCAACATGCCATGGGCACGATGCACATGAGGGTGCAGGCAGGACCCTCCACCAGCACCCACGCTGGCACCGAGCCCTCTCCACCCGCCTGGGTGGGAGCCTGTGGAGAAGCTCAGCGCCTTTCTCAGCATGGGGACTGAAACCCCCCGAAAACCAGTGTTCCCTTCCTTATGATCTCGTCTTTGGCCACCAATTAACACAACGTGAGAACTTGTCTCCCCAGTGACACGTCTGTATGACTCCTCAGATGCGTTAATTGCAGGGTTTTCAGCAGCCGGAGCGCGATGAAATGGTAATTGTTGTGATTGTGCGCCGTGCAGTAACGAAAAGACGTGGCTCTTTGGTGAAGCTTAATTAGGAAATAGGGACACTGTCAGGAATGGCTCTGAGATGCGATTTTCCTAATGAAAGCTACTGAATAGGCAGCCTTGTAATGAAGAACAGGCTCATGAGGGGTACTGCCAATTGCTCTTCTCTAGTGTTAATTTTGTATTTCCTCCCCATTGTTTCTAATACCCTCTTGGAAAAGCTTGTAGATAAAATGCTTTATTTTCTTATGGCTCGTATCCTGTTTGGCAAGCCGTGCTTATAGTGTGTGCATCTGGAATACATGAGTGGACAGGCGTGAGCTCCTTCAGACTCGTTCATCTCTGATTTCAAGCCCTGCCATTGAAGGAAAAGGGAAAAAAAGCCACCTCTGATTGCGGTCGGGCGATCTGCTCCCTCGCTGCGGCCCGGCCGTGCTGCAGGAGGCAGAGATGCTCGGCTGCCCTGCAGAAGGCAGCAGGAGAGCTGGCTCCGAGGGGCACGAAGGCAGTGTGAAGGCAGTGTGACCCTGAGGGCATTTGGCGGGGTTTCATGTCCGAGGCTTGCCTGTTTTCAGCTCAGATGAGCTCCCCTCTCAAGTGTGATTGCTGTATTTAACCTGCCCCATCTGAGAGTTCACCCAGGTTCCAGTCTCCTGCTGGTAAGAAAGAGCCCAGTGGCCAGATCCTGCCCGGGACAGCTGCGTGGTTCAGCGCCCCCACCTGCGCTGTGCCCTTCCCGTAATGGGGCCGGGCAAGCCCCGGATGCTGGAGCAGGCTCCAGCGCTGCCTCCCAGCTGTGCCGGGCAGTGAAAAGTGCTGCAGATGGTTTTGGCCGACAGATGTGAGCACAACCCCACTGCTGAGTTAAAAGCGGAATTAGAAAATGCTACCTGGCTGGGTGATGGTGTCCCGTGGGGCTGTGACAATTCTTAATGAATTCTTAATACTGCTGGGAACCGTACCCTGCTTGATGGGAATGGGGCTTGGTTTTCCCTCAAATACTTCATTTCTTTGCTTAAAATTCCTGTAGTGCTTGGGGTGAGAGCAGCTCCTAAAATGCTGCTGGTCCTCGTTTTGGGTGGTTGTAAGCAGAAGTGAGCAGCTCATGTGATGAGGGCGCCTGGGAATGCAGGGCGTGCTGGAGCATTGTCCCCCCGCGGTCATGATGTCAGCTTTGAGCCTGATCTTGTGACTGTCCTTAGCAGTGCTGCGATAGGGAATCTGTCTCCCTTTTTATCTTGTGTTGGAGGGTTTTAGGCTGTAACTTCAAGGCATTTAAAATATTCATCCTAAAGCCATGTTAATGTTCAAATGCAGCACATGGGTGTACGTCTGCTGTGTACATGTTTAGGAAGGATTGGAGTTGTCTTGAATTTGCAAAAGTGTTTGTCATCCCTTCCACAAAGGGCTATTCTTTTTTTTTTTTTTTTTTGGTCTCAAATTAGGATGAAGTGCTTCCCCTTTCAGCTGCTTCCCCCAGTGCTGTGTCTATTTAAACTCTCGGCTCAGAGACTTCTCTGCAAACAAGCTCTCGTCCTTTCAGGTGGCATTTCCCTTTTCTCATTGTTTCTGGCAATCTGTACATGTGAAACTTCACAAATGTTTCTTCATTCTTGGTGACTTTGTGTTGATAAACCTTGCAAATCGGTGCACGCACGTGGCTGTGCATATGCACTGGTTACGGTGGTGCTCGGGTGCGGGTGCTTGGTGTGTGACTGAGCAGTTTCCAGCCCTGCAGACCCAGCCCTGGGTGACCTCGCTGCTGCTCCTTGGCCATGGCTGTGAGCCCTGCTCATCTCAGGGGGCTTCTGCTTGAGGTTTGCCTCCCTGGATCAATTAGCTGGATTGCAATCCATCCCACCAAGCCTGAAGTCCCCAAAGGACTGCTCTTTAAATGCAAATTACTCTTGGGCTGATCTGGTCTGAGTGCTGGGGGGTGTTTGATCCTTTAGAGAACTTGGGCAGGGTCAAGAAGTGTCCGTGTGGGTCTAAGTCCATGTTTGCTGGGCACACTGCGCACCTGGAGCCTGGGGACCTTACTCATGGTGGCCCCTGAGCTGTTGGCTCACAGCACTGGGCACTGGCGGGTGTTCGACAGCCTTCCACCGGGCGTCTCCAACCAGGACACCATCACCAGCTGTAGGACAATGCTGTGGGGTGAGGGGGGAAGCCTTTGGCTCTGTGGAAACTGCGCTTAGGAGTCTCCATGAGGCCACTTCCCAGGATCTCGGCTCCTTGTGAAGAGCTGGTATGAGGGCCCTGTGACGCCACCACCCATCCTGGGAGGAACCAATGACTGGAAAGCGTTCAGGATGCATGTGCCGCACAAGCTCGTGCACCCTTTGCTCGTGTGGCATGTCACTGGGAGGATTTGGTGACGTGTCCTGCACATGGGAGCTGGTCAGGGCTCTGCCTACCTGGCTGGAGGTGATTTGGGGATGGATGGGGTGCTCTGTGCCTCTTGTGATGGCATGTCACCTTCCAATGCAGTCAGTGAGCTAGGGAGAAGGGATACAGAGTGGTGGATAAGGCCTTCATGTGGAGAAGAGGATGCCTCTTGACTTGTCTTCTCCAAGGCTTTTTGGGCTGGTGAAGATGTTGCTCTGGTGGCCATACTAGGCCAGACCAAAGGATGGTCCAGCTCGGGGTTCTGCCCTCAGCGAGGGAGAGCTCAGGGGCTTGGACCTCACCCACCACTACAGGGCTGTCCCAAGCGCTCTGGTCCCAGTGCCTTCCCTTTGTGCAGCCCTTCCTTCTCCAGACCTTCAGGGTTTGGTACATCTGGGGTGCTGTGGTGCCTTCCAGCATAGCTTGGGCCTGCTTCTTCACAGAGGCTAACAAGGCTTGGAAAGGCTTCGTGGGCTCATCACTTCCCTCTACAATGGCAAATGCCAAAGCTGCTGTGGTATTTCAGTGCTCTGAGGTGCTTGAAGATGCTCGGGGCTGAACAGCATGGTGAGGCTTGCATCCTGCTGTCAGCTGGACACCCAGCCCTCTGTGGTCTATCTTCTCACCTGGAGATTCCCTTCCTTCTCATGACTGTGATGGTGCTGCAGTTGTACCGGTGGTTCCTCTGGTCAAAGTGGGGCTCAGACCTCTCTGTGAGCTTTGGAAGCGGGTGTCAGTCACTGCCTCATTGCCCCAGGGTGACGGGGAACGGCCGAAGCTGTCCTCGCCTTCATCTGTCTTTTGTGGAGCTGCAGCCAGCGGTGCTGGAAGCAAATCTGAAGTTTTTGGGCAACCAAGCCAGGGACTGAAAAGTCTCCTGGGTTCCCAGCAGGGCCTCCACAATGGCAGGAAGTAACTTCTAAAGCTTCCTTTGGATACACAGGGCCTTGGGGGAAAGATTTACTTACTTGTTTGTGCTGTAAGTTAATCTATTTAGTGGGCTTGGCATTAAAGCTCACAAAAAGCCCTCTGAAATGGTCACGCTGCTTGTGTGTAGTGCTTTGTCTCTCACTTGCTTTGTTTCACAGCTGGAGTAGTTAAGCAGAGAGGGAGCCAATTGAAATCTCATGTGTAAACTTGTTTTTCCAAATAGGCTGAAGAAATCAGCATCAGCTTTCTCGCTGTGGCACAGGGGGAAGGCAGCGAGGGGCAGAGGTTGGGGTCTCCACCGTGGGGGACTCCTGTTTGTGTGGACTCTGTGCTGCCTTGCTCATCTGGGGAATGGGGACGGTCCTGGGCCCGGCTGGGGATAAAGATGCTTTTGGAATGTTAAAAAGTACGCAAAAGGAAACCCTCAGAAATACTGAGCCAGTGTAGCAGAGTAATGTGACTTTTTTGGGGGGTGGACAAGAAGTCTTAGGAAGAGTTTGGAGAGGCAGAAGAAAGTGCCAAGTCAGTGGAACAATGAATAGCTGATGGTGATTTTTTGTGATAAGGCGGTAACACTGTTTCCACTTGTTTGATGCTATTCTAAATGCGACAGTGCACCCACAGTAAAAGTGTTTGTTTTCACCAGGGGTCATGCCTGAAGAAGCCCCACGTGCCCAGCGGCGGCCCAAGGCAGCCGATGGGACGCCTGGGGTTGAGGCTCATGCTCAGAGGTAGCTGGCACCAGGCTCCCTCCCAGGCTGGAGACGTGGTTGCGTGTTTTTGGGAGGGTATCTTTGCTAGGCATGGGAGCACCTGGAGTCTTGTCCCTTCTGCCCCACGTGAGTGGCCACCAGAACCCTCCCAAAGGGACCTGTTGTGTTGTCCCACTGGCTTGCAGCCACACCAGCGAGCGTCAGGAGGAACCACTTGATGCTCTCAGTCATCATGTCCTTCCCTTCCTTCTTGGCAAGGGCTGCTTGGGCCACCACCTTTTTTTTTTTTTTTTTTAGCACCTTTTTCCTTTACATTCTGCGTTTGCTGAATTTTTCCTTCCCCCAGTTGTCTCCTGTGACACACAGACATGGCTCTCCCACCTTCCATGTTCCCCACAGAGTAGCCCCGGCGCTCCCGAGGCGCACATTGCTGGCGCTCAGTGCCCGCCCAGGCTGTGCCAAAGACCGTCGCTGTCTCCAGCCTCAGTCTTCCTGGGGCTTTGCTTGGTACTGAGCTTGTAATCGGCTGCGGTGTTGGGTGAAACTTCAGCCTTCACTCTCGGGATAAGGGGTGATAGGAACTAAAATTAACTCTTGCATCATGTGGTGAGGGGTTTTCATAATCGATGCCAGGAACAAGCACGTTTCCTCTCTGAGGAGTGAGTATGTCTAACTGGCTTTTTCTTACTCAGATCAGATGTGTGTCATTTCTGCTGATTTTTAATAATAAGAAGAGGCTTCTCTTGCCCCAGCCGAGTTTTGCCAAGCCCACGCAGTCCTTTGAGTGGTCGTGGATGGGGCTGGGGTTGCTGATGCCCTGTGCCAGCCATCTGTGCCCGGCAGAAGGCTGGCTGTTCAGGTGCCAGAGAGGTGCAGGTGCTGCGGGTGGCAGAGCTGCTATTGCCAACACGTGCAAGAAGGGAGGTCAGCTTGGCCTCTGAGAGAGAAGCTTGAGGTGCTGACACCCGCTGGCCTTAGTCTGGTGTTTTGGAAGGTGAGGAAAGCATTGACAGAAGAGATAAAAGGAAGCATAGGGTAAGGCTGGATGTTTTTTTTATATATATATTTTTTTGGAAGTTACTTTTTGGTGTCGAGATGTACTTTACAATGGTGAAATCCAAGAAATTCCACAGATTTCTGGGTCCTCACCTGCCTAGAAGCAGGAGGATTGAAAAGACGATGGGGATGGAAGTTGGACTTGATGATCCTTATGGGTCCCTTCCAACTCTGGATATTCTCTGGAAGGCTGCAGGACTGGCAGGGCTACTGGTGGTCTCTCCCTGGCCTCAGGCAGGGACCACTCCGCTCATGTCACTTGATTCAAGTCTGTTGCTACTTTTTCTACCCTTCAGGGCACGGGCACAGATAATTCTCCTCCCCTTTACAGCAGCCTTTTTTGTGATTGCATTTATCCCATTTTCCGCTCCCAGCAGGGTGTTTTCTTCCTGTCCTGCAGTTTGAAGCTTGTCTTTCAGCATCTACAGGAGCGGGACTTTTGCAGTTTCCTTCAGAAATCACTGCAAGAAGTAATAGACCTAATTCAAAGAACATCAGTGAGACACATTGCTCCCCATGCCTCTCACTTCCCAAAAGCTTGAGACTCAAGCAGTTCAAGAGCACTCTTACAGAGCTGAAAATAATGGAATATGGAGATGAAGGGTGCAACCCATGGTTCGAGCTGGAGGTGAAGGCAGCATCTTGCCAGTGGTAAGAACATTTCTGATTGAAAGGACCTATGGTGAGTCACTGAGGTTGCATAAAAAGAAATGTCTTTTAGGAGAAAGGGGGAAGGCACCATCACAGCTATTCTTCTCGGTGATGGCTTGGTGGGACTAATTTAGAGATTCTTATTTTTCGGCATCAAAATACATCATGCCTTCAAAGGGGTAACAAGTGGAATTCCCCCGTTATCTCTTTGTCAAGAACGCACGAGATCCTGTCTTGAAAAATGGTAATTGCAAAAAAGAACATTTTAAAAATATGCCAAGAGGAAGTCTCGGTTTGCAGAATCGTTGGTAGGGAGATCTGCAGGCAATTCTGCACTGGACACTGTCTCACTTTTGTGGTTTCAGTTTCCCGTCAGCATTACTGCTGGAGTCAGGCCCTGATGAGCCTCTGGTCTCCATGCCCTGTTTGCATAGCTAACTTCGCAGCGAGGGAATTGCTTGCTTACAGAAAGTCCCAGGATGATTTGTGAGTGTCTTCAGTGTGTACTAGTCTGCCACACATCTCAGGCTATTTCTGTTTCTGAAGGAAATGCATAGTTGCTCTCAAGTGCAGGCCTGAACATGGAAGCAAAAAACCTCCAAATGACTGGTCTGAGCCCTGGTCAAGATGCAAATTTGGTGTGAAATGCTGCAATCCTCCCTCAATTACTGTTGAATTCTGTCTCTGGGAGCTCCCTTGGCTTCCTAAAAGCTACTGCTGGTCTGCTCGGTGTCCAGTGTTAAGGAGGTTGGCTGCTGTGCCCCCACTGCAAACTGAAGATGCCCAGAGGGCAGAAACCAGCACCCACATCTGTGGCTGCTGTTTTTGTGCCTCCCATCAGTTCCTCCGAGACCCCAGGGCTGGAAAAGTCCTCTCCTTTATTTCTACCCCATGTCTTCGCTTGCTGCCAGCACTGGTGATGGGGAAGGTGGTAGTGATGCTGTGAAACCAGCTTGCACTTGCTTCTGTGATCATCTACTCCTAACTAGCTGAGAATTGCCTAGAAGCTGCTGGCAGTGCCTCCAGCCCTGCCACCTCTGAGGCTGTTAGTCTACATTCAGGTTTTGGGTGTCTGCTGTGACTTTCTCACTACCAGTGTGTTCCTCTGGGTGTGTCCTGCCTGCGAACTCAGCCCACATCCAGCTCTTGCACCATGTTCTGCAGTATGCTATACCTTGGTATTTCTGGTAAGTCTTAGGAGGAGACAGCTTTTTCTGCTCCGTGAAGTGGAAATAAACTCTTGGTGCAGTTCTATGGATCTGGAGTCTAGTCAGTTACACTGTGATGAGAAACTCATCACCAGGAGACATGGTGGTTTCACTCTGAAATCACTAAAATTTTGCTGTGGTTCCATTTTGTACACTTCCAGGGTAGCCCCACCATTTATTTATTTATTTATTTTTAACTCAAAAATTGACTGAACTACTCTCTTGAGAATAGGAGTGAGACTTGTGCGGTGACAGCCCCGCAAGGCAGAGCTCCCTGGTGAGCCCCGTGTGGTGGCTGGGTGCTGGAGCCTTCCTCGCTCCTTTGCCGTGGGTCCAGACCCTGCTGTTGTCAGTCAGCCTGGGAGGTCAGGGAACAGACTGCATCCACCTCTCTGGGAGAGGTGGGTGGGAGCTTGGCTGCAGCACAGCTGAGATCTCTTAAACAGCCCCAGGGAGGGCCCCGACTGGCCCTGCCACAGCTGATGGGCCTTCTGCTACTGACTTCAGCAGCATCTTGTGGTTCTGTCTGAAAGCTAATGCGTCCTTGGGTGGAAACCACACCTTTGCTGCCTTGTGCCATGCATGCAGCCTCTTGGTGTCTGTGACTATCTGTTGCTAGCCTTCATGTGCTCCAAATAATTATGCATTTATTTGTTCTTATTTTTCTGTGTTTTCTGGATGATCAGTATTCTAATGCTGTTCATCGGTGAACTGGCTCCATTAAATGGACTGCAAGCAGCTTTAAAGCACAAGGGCCGTCTTTCAAGGTGGAAATAAAAGTCTCTGCTGTAAAAGCAGAAAATTAAGTGGACAGAAAGTAATGCTTGTAAAGTTTTCTTGGGTCAGTAATTTATTGAGAGCTACTCCGTCTAGCCTCTGGCACTCTTCCTCAGAGTTTACACCTGGCTGCCCAGTGGTGGAAGTCTGGGGAGGAGGCCTGGAGGTCTGCAGCAGACAAAGTCACTTGCAGAAACATTGGCTTCTGCTTTTATTTGTTATGAATCAAGTTTGGGGATGAAAGAAGTGAAAGCTAAACTGAGTGACTCTACTGCAATTTCCATGTTCCCATTATTGCGTACAGGCTCTGAAACATTTGGTCATGCAACTGCTGGGTGAGGAAGGAAGTGTGGTTATTCCTGCTTTGCATGTGGGAAGCAGCTTTGGAGAAAAAGGATGGGAGTCATCTTGCATAAGGATGCCTGCCTAAAAATGTGGTCCTCTAATGTACCTTAGTCTGCTGGCTGTCCATTGAGGTGTTCAAGCTGAATGGGATGAGCTAACATCTACATCAGGTGCTCTTGCTGTCTGTAGATGTTGGTCTACTTAGAAATACACCTTATTTTTGTATAGGTGAAGTTGGAGGAGATGAATGCTACCCCTGGGGTGCACCTAGTGTCACTTCAGAGCTTTATGATAGAGCAAATATTAGATGTGGATTCTCCAGAGTCACCAGATTGTTCTTTTTTTTTATCTCAGATATCTTACTTCGTGCCTTGGATTCCATTGTTTTTTGACTGGATGGTAATCCTGAAGTCATCAGCCTTAAATACCTTGATGGAAGAAACAAGATACTGCGAGTTTTTGCTGGTCTTCCTTGCCTTGATATGTTGGGTGTGCAGCAGGTTCATAAAGGTATTATTCTTGGCTTTCTTCGTTCACTGTGTGCTTCAGTGTTGGTAAGATCCTTTATGGGGCTGCCAGCTGGGCTTCTGGTGTTCAGAGAAGGTGGAAGTCACTCTGGCAGAAAGGGGGTCTAACTGAGCAGCTGTGCATAGGAATAAACCACTTCTGGACTTGACCTAGCCATCAGCCAGATCTAGATGGCTTAATTTCATTTGAATCCTTGTCAAGGTCAAGCATTTTATGAACAAATAATGGCACAGTTTTCTGTTTTGATGGTGGTGAGTATTGACTCGGTCAGTCTTGCATCCCACAGCAGTTCTCTGTCTGTTGTAGCAGCTGTGCTATGGGGATTTTTTGGAAGGGAACCAAGCTATTCTACTCAGTCCACTCTTCTAGCAGGGTTGTCCTGCCCAGTGGTGGTGAAACCTGTGTGATACCTTTTCTTGGTCCAATGCTCTGAGGTTGCAGCTGGTTATCACAACTGAAGGTCTCAGTGCAGGCAGTGGGGAAGCACAGGAGGTCCTGTCATGGCTTGAGTTACTGTAATGCTTCCTTGCCAGTAACTTTTACCTGGTGGAGGAAGCCTGGGAAGAAGAGAGGGTGGGGGCGGTGGGGTGGAGTCAGGCTATGAACCTCTTGAGGAACAGTCAAAATAGCTGAGGAAAGTGAATCTGCCTATCTATTATTGATCAATATAAAACTTTCTCTAGTCCTAACTAGCCATGAAGGAGATGGCTTCAGCTCTCAGATTTAAGGTACCTCAAGCATCCAAAAGGCTGAAGCTATATATGTCTGTTGGGGAGTGTGAGTGGCCACTGGTACTACAACAGACATGTTTCCATAGTGGTTTATCCTGAGGAGAGCAAATGTTGACCACCCAGTATTTTTTTTTTTTTTTTTTATTATTATTATTTTTTTTTCCCTGAGCCATCACACTGCTGCATTACAGTCTTGTAATCCCATGAATTTCTTTCTAGGGACTAACTCAATATGGCCAAGGAGCCCCCATTGAGTTTTGCAGTCCTCGAGGATTTGGGCCATCTGAGAAATTAAATTTGTTAATGTTTGTTTTGGGGAAATGTGAACCTCTATGCTCGGAACTCTTCAAGATGTGAGATCTTGTGATGGCTCTTGTATGTCCTGTTTTCTCAGTAACTCCCAAGGAAGTATAAATTATGGATGTTGCTTTGTGACCTTGTGACTGTCAGTATGTGCCTCTCTGCTAATTAATGCACTGTAATTCCTGTGCCAGCAGATATTACCTCTAAAAATATCTAGAGGTGCCTCTCTGGTGATAAGGTTACAGCAGTAAGTTTAAATCAGGGAATATGTTAAACCTTCTCTTTCTGTGCTGTAGGAACCTTCTGATGCTGGGGCTTAACAAACTCCTTCAGTGAATGGAGACAGGAGATTTTGTCCTCTAAAGATGATGATTCTGTTGTTGTCAGCAGACCCCCACATTCTTATGACTGTAATGAGTCTTCTCCATATAACCGTTGGAGTGATCCTTGGATCTGCTGACCAGATTAAAGGAAAGACCTAAGCCTTGTGGGAAGTGTGTGTGTATCCCGGCCTTGGCATCTACGCTGAGCAAGTGGGTGGAAACCCTGGAGATAAGCAGAGGCAAGAGTCTTGCCTTCAGGTGTCTGTCAGTGGTGGCTGGTTTGTCTCTTTCCTGGGGATTGTGTGAGCCCAACCAAGCCATGCATGCTGTAGTTTTGGGGGAGTTTTGCAGTTTTGGACACTCTCTGAGTGTCAGTGCAAGGACCTGGGCACAGCTTTCCCATGTGGTTTTGGGCCCGGCCTGTCTACTGCCCAGCTGCGCACCTGCCTTGGCATCCCCCAGCCTAGTGAGTGCCAAGGGGCAGCGCAGTTACTTCTGGCTTGGTCATTTGCCTGTGGTCTTTGTTTCCATATTTTGTTAAAAGCCACTGTTCGGCTTCCTGGAACTGCCAGGCCCAAACCAGAGGTCTTTGCATGTTAACAGCCGCGCGGCTTGCTGGCGCGGCGTGGCGGGTGCCACGTGTGGCTCTCGGATGTGGCAGGAGAGTGAAATCATTGTCCAGAGTAGGAAATGGTGGCACAACTTCCCCTGGCTCCAGGGCACTTCTCCTTTTGGCTCCAATGCACGCAGGAAGGTGAAGTAAGATCTCTGTAGAAAATGCAGAAGTGTGGGTTGCTCTTGGAAACCATCTCGATGGGTGAGCCCCGAGCTTCAGCCGGCTAGGAGGGGAATGTTTTTGTGCTGAGGGGTTCAGCCGCACGCCTTGCGGCTTCCTCTTCAGACGGGAAGTCTGCTCGCTGCATAATGAGAGGTGGGGGCCGGGTGGGCTGCAGCTGTGACAGCCTTTGCTCTGGAGAGCTGCTCTCAGTAGTTTTTCTGCCCTTGTTGACTGGAATTCCATGTCCTTGCTTGTGCTGGGCTGGCTTAGATGTCAGCCCTGCTCACAGCCCATTGCTTGATCCCATGGGGTTACTCCCTCTGCCTGTGCTGCTGGAGGAGGGACAGGGAACATCTGCACCCGCACTATGCTTGTTTGGATGCCAGCGTATGCTTCTGGGGAAGGACTGAGGCTGCTGGGGTTTTGGCTGGAATTTTCTTTGACCTCATTTGATTACCAGGTCCTACGTGCTCAGTGGTAGGGAGAAAACACCACAGGGAAAGTAGCTTATGCAAAAAATACGTAAAGCCAATACATTTCCAGATACGCAAATGACTTCCCAAGGCCACAGGGCAGATCCTGCAGCAGACACCAAGCATCATCCACAAAATCCTTGAGAACGACTCAGCCATGGCATAAGGCAGCTGGTGGGGTGTGTGTGGCCATCAGAAGAAAGTTGGTGTGAACGTGTGGGGAAAACAGACATGTTTAGGGGCGTGCTATGGCTGCAGATGACTGAGGGTAAGTCACTGCGCCGCTGTGGGTTCCTGGTCCATGCACAGCCACAGAGAACGTGTCCTCCTCCATGCTGGGCATGAGTGCCAGCACCAGGGGCTTTGTGGGGCTGGGTGGAGGAAGAGCATGTGTCTGTGCTGAGGAGAGAGTGGGCTTTGCATCCTTTACGCTAGCCCTGCTACTACAGCATTATGATTGTCTTGGGCTATTTGGGGTTAGGAGGGTCTGGAAGGAAAGCTGTGCGCTGGGAGTGCTGCCTGTAGATCAGGTGCCATCACTAGGGATGTGTCTGTGCCTGCTGGCCGGGAGAGCAGGCAGAGGGACTCGCTGTGAGTCCAGCACCACGGCTGGTACAGGACCTTGGTGGTCTCTTCCAGGTCTACCAGGGGCCTGCCCTAGTGCCTTGGCTGAGTCACCTTTTCTTCTCTCAACTCTTTTCAACCTTTTTTCTTACCAAGAACGCACTGGACCAGCAAATCTGAACATTCAGGGCCATGTCATGGTCTGCCACCACCATTTCTGCTGAGGGATGTGAAGGGGGACAATCTACTGCTGACAGTGCCAGGCTGCAGGTTGTCCTAGTGCGGATGTGTTATTCCCGTAACTAGTGTTTTCCCTACTTGAGCTTCTCTGTAAGAGAAGGACTGGACTAGATATAAGATTATGGACCATGTATATACACATACACTGGATGTGTTTGTAATCTCAGTTAGAAGTGTCTGGACAGTCCTGCCAGTATCATCGACACCATCCAACATGCAAAAAGCACTGAACTTGATCAGCTGCTGCTGGAGGACCTAGCTACCCATAGGGTTGTTCTGCTTGGCTCCAAGCTGAATTGGTCAAGCCCAGGCTATGGGCTGGAATGTTAGATGAGGGCAGATCATAGAGTACTTTCAGTTTTTGACTCTTTCAGGGTTGCTAATTTGAGAAGGCATGGTTAGGCTCCCATCACTTGCTTGGTTGGGTTGTGAATCTCAACCTGAGAGCTGACTGCAGCTTTGTCTGGGAGGTAAGGGTCGGCTCTAGCACGTGGAGCACCTCCCTGGTGATGTTTGAACTTGAACTGGAGCTTTTGTTCTTGAAAATCAAAGCACAGCTAGCAGAACCACTTCCAACCGATTGTGACAGAGAAGTCCATGCAAGTGCTGCTGCAGGAGTGTCTTCACAGCCAGGTTTCCCAGCTCTTGGTGTAGCCACAACACTATTTATGCTGAGCTGCTGTTGTTTTTTGGTTTGCAAATAGGCAAAGCAGTCCAAATAAACACTTTTTTTTTTTTTTTTTTTTTTTTTTTTTTATTGTTTAGCAATTCCTTCTCAGTGTGCAGATTACTGCTGAAACTGCAGATCCTCTAAAAGGATGTCTTTGTTTATGACAATATGAAGGGTAATGGTCTTAGGAGTAAGTGTTGGCCAATCATTGGGTCACTTTGATAGTAGCAAATAGATTTAAACCCAAATCTCTGGTATATCCCCATAGGCAGCTTAGTCTGCAAGCTATTCTGTCCTTGCTGGGGATGCTGCAATGGTGAGGAGAGGTCCTACGAGTTGAGAACATCACAGAGATGGATCAAAGGCTTCTTTTGACACCCAAGCTTTCAATGGTGATGTGGGGAAAGGCTTCATGCGTACGGGGCTGAGCTTTTTTCCTTAAGGCAGGAGGCAGATGCGTGAAAGTGCCCGTAGGAGTGGTGCAGCCTGCAGCCTGTCCTGCCTGCACCACCTCGGGTGAGCTCCTGCCTGCCAGCGGATGGCTGTTATGGAGTGACAAGCACTCCCAGCCTGGGGCTGTTTGAAAGCTCAAGGTTTCAAAGGTATTTTCTTCCCCGGCTCTAATTTTAACAGCCGCACTTGGGATAAGCGCTTTGAAGCCTTAATTGCAATTATGAATCTTCCTCTGTTCCCAGGTTTCCCCTAATTGGCTTCCTGTGAGAATTTACAAAGCTGGTAAAAACAAAACCGCTGTTTTTGTGAGGGAGTTGGTGGCGTGAGATTCCTGAGCCCAAATAAAACGCGGCTCAGCCGGGACTTCTGCGCTGCGACGCGGTGCCGTAAGCAGACCCGCAGCCAGACGCTCACAACGGTGGCATTATACAAAGCGTAAGCTGATTTACATGCTTGCATTTGGAAAGTGCTAATCTATTTTGATTTTTTTTTTCCTCCTTTTTTTTTCCTTTCACCCTTCTCTAATCTTCTGCGATCCCTGCCAGGTTCCCAGCTCCTTTGGCTGGAATAGGGCCCCAGCTAAATCCTTTATCTGTCTATTTGGCAACCGTGGGTGAAGTAGTTAGCAAACGAATGACACTTTTTTTTTTTTTTTCCTGGCTCATTAATTAGATTTACAGAGCTGAGTGGCTGGTGCAATAGTCTGGGGAAGGCAGTTCTTTATTTTGTTTCTTAGGAATTTGGATTTTAAAAACAGCTCTGAGGCAGTTCTGGTGCTAGCGGTCAGACCTGCAGCTCCCCTGCGTGTGCTGCTGTTGAGAATGTGTCCCTCTCACGTGCAGCTTAATTTCTCTGATTTGCTGCTGCCCAAGCTGCTCTGATTGTGCATCGTCGATTTTACTGCTGGAGAGGTTCGAGGCTGGGTATCTGGGTGCTGTGCTTCTGAGGTGCCCATGGCAGGATATCTTGGTTAAGGCAAGTGGTTCTTGCGGGTTAGAAATAACATCTGAGAAAATATATATATACATATATATATATATATATTTAATATGCTTTTTGATATGGCCTGTTTTGCCAGCCTTACCTGCCAGGGTCATAAATGGGGTTGGGAAGGTTACGTCAAGAATTAAAAATAAGGGGATGGAAGGAGAATAATTCTGCCACCTCCATCTGCTTGCACTTCGCACACGGGCTGTCGGGGCGTGCTGCGGCAGAGGCCTTACCTCTGCATTCAGAGGAGGAAACTGAGGCACAGAGAGGTCACTCACCATGCCATGGCACCGGGGCTCTTGGTTTCTATTGCAGGCTTTCAGTTCCTTTTGTAACCACCAGACACTGTCTTTTTCTCATCTTGAGGGCTGAGCGGTCTGGCAGGGAGGCGAGCGCTGGGGTCTCGGTTGCTGATGCCCAGAGCTGGGGCGCCCCGCAGGTGCTGCTGGATGCTCATGATGCTGCTGTTGCTCTCATTCCATTTACAAATGGACATTTGGGATATGCAGAGGCTGAGGAGGCCACTCAGCTTGTGTTGGGGACCAGGAGGAGGGTGTCTCTGGATCCTGTGCAATGCCCACAGTGATGGAGGCTCAGCGTAGCCCCGGGGCTGTTCCACATCGGGGTCTGCCCCATCAGCTGGTTTCACCTTTCTGGTCGTTTAGGGGACATCGCATCCCGTCGCTGGCTGAGCGCAGCAGGGTGAAATGCTGCAAAGCTCCTGCTCATGGAGAGCAGGTCAGCGCTTTTAGCACAGGCTTCCTAATGTGACCACAGTGATAACTTTTATTGCGTGGTGCCCAACGGGAGGCAAATATTCAAAGGGAGGAGGATGCTCGGCAATTTTTGAAAGTCTCGGTGGGCGCCGGCTTCAACGGACACAAGCAGGCTGTCGGGGCTGTCAGCATCACTGCCTCGAGGGAAGCGCTGGCTTTGCTGCATCCCTCAGCTGCTGGATCCACGTCGCTGCCGTGGGGACCAGGGACGGCTGCAGGCAAACCTGGCCACGGACACTGCGTGTGCTCTGCTCTCCTTACGCCGTCTGCTAACTTGGCCCAAAGTGGGATGGGTTTTGCCTCGGTCGATGAAAAAATCAAAGCCCTAGGGTGATGTGGGCCAAGCGCTGCTTGTGCTTGTGAAAATGATGGCAGCATTGAGAAGCAGAGAAGTGCAGGTACTGGAAGGAGTTCTGTAGGCAAAGAGTTGAGGGGGAGGGCAAAAATAGCTGCAAAATGTTGAAAAAAAAAAAAAAAAAAAAAAAGCTGTGACCAAAAGCAATTTGCACTCAACCCACTTGAGAGTTGCCCTCCCAGAAAAGTAGATGTTTATCTGCCCAGCCCAAGGGACCCACCGCTGCTGGGGCAAATTGCCTGCTAATTTCTGCTAAAGGCAGAGAGATCAGGCTAATTAGGCAGGTATTTACACTTTCCCAATTAAATGTGAGGAGTGGAGCCTATTCCCAAGGGGACACAGACTTCCAGGAAAGTGCCTGGATCAGTGTGCTGGGTCTTTTGATCCCTCCCAGGAGCTGGCAGATGTGAGATATGACTGTCTAAACCAGAGACCTACTAATTTTGAGACAACATTTGGAAGCCAAAAGCAAAGAAACCACTTAGGGTTTCCCTGGAGGTAAGAGGGAAAGGGAATAAGTTGCTGCTGGCTGGGGAGCACTGAGGGGGAAAACCAAAGGTCTGCTCTGAGCCATGTGCCAGCAGAGCAGAGTGGCCTCGCTTTGCTGAACTTGTGCTGTTTTGTTATTAGTGGTAGTATTGATTTTCAATGTTATTATTTCATATATCGAAACAATACATTATTCATATTAATCATTGCAATATATTATTATTACTTTCAAAAAAGACCATTGAGACACTTCTTGTAAACAAGAAACTATCTCCAAGTGACCACCTCAATGTGTCCTGAGCAGCAAGTGCTGTAGATAAAACAGGGTGGAAAAGCTGAGAAAAGCTCAGGATGAATGCAGTGGCCACATTTTGTAGCAGCTTTCAGAGGGTGAAATGCACTGGGTTAAGCTGGTGCCAGGACGCCAGTGTGGCTTTTGTCCTGCCACCGCCTTCCTGTGTCACCTGGGCAAAGACACTTTGCCTTCCCCTTTAGCCTCGGTTCCCGTCACTATGTGGCTAGCAGCACGTTTTTCATTCCTCAAAGTAGTGGTTTGAGAATAAAGGTATTAAATAATGTCCAGATCTGTTGCTGAGGGAAAGTGGGGGGTGAATAATTCCCAAAGGTTTTGGTTCTGGGGGATCTGGGTCCAGGGTTCTGTTGGGGGCTCTGCCCAGACCTGTGCCCATGGCTCTGATGCAGCATCCCAATTTCAGCTGCTCCAGTGGGTGGCTGTGGCAAAAGGGCACGGAGGTAGGAATGGAGCAAATGATGATGGGAAGGGGCAGGTCTGAGGCTGAGAGGGAGCTGAAGGCAGGCTCAGGGTGCAGGACGGAGCTGGAGGACCTGCAGGCTGAAGCCAAGACAGAGTTGTTGGAGACAGGCATGGACTACATGGAAAGGAGTGCAAATGGGTCATTTTGGGGGCTCAGTCCTGATTTGTTAAAAACACAGCTTCTGGTAGCCTGGCCCAGCAGGAGGTGTGCTCATGAGCTGCAGCTGGAGCACAGCTCACTCCCATCTGTGCTTGTGGCTGGCGAGGGCTCGTTCTTTCAGTGACCCATTGGTGCTGCTGCGCGGGGTGCAGTTGGCCTCATCCCACAACAGGCTGCCCTGAATGAGCTCTGAGCTCTTCTTTGTCCCCCCATGGGGTTGGGGACTTGGCTGGCCCTACTCAAGGGCATCAGTGCTGTGATGGGAGCAAGGGGGAAGCAAGGGTGTCCCCCTTGTGTCGGTGCCTCATGTCCATCAGGAGTACTGCAGCCTCTGAGGGCTGATGGACTTTTTGGCCTGCTGGGGCCCCAGACCAAGGAGCATCAAATCCCCAAGCTGCCTGTGGGCCACCTCTTGGACTGATGTCCGTTTGTCTTGGTGAGAGAAAGACCCTGGCAATGAGCCCACCAGATACACGAGTGAGAAGTCTTGGCTAGCACCCACCTCCTGGTGAAGCTGTCGTTCCTGTCCACCTCGTGCTTGGGATTGGGGAAAGCTCTGCCAAGTGGGTGCAGGTGCCCAGGAGCAGCAGACCCTGTGCCAGCTCCTGTGATGTCCTTGGAGAAACCTGCAATGAAAATTTGGATCTCAGTTTGCAGGTTGGCTCCTCAGCCTCTGAATAGGTGCTGGTGACAAATCCGTCATCGCTTGGACTGGTCTCCCAGTATGCAGAGCTGGTGGCTTCATCCTGGGAAAGGTGTCCCTGCTGACAGCCCCGGATCTGGGAGGGCTGTGCCTTCACACAGTTAACTCCAAAGTTAATTTCTGCTCCTGTTCAGTTTGAAAGCAAATGTGGGAGTCAGTGTGATCGTAGCTTGCTTTGGGGCTGGGCTCTCTGTCCTTTTATTAGGTAAGAAAATGAACCAGGTCCTACTTCAAAGCAAGCCTGTGTCATTCAGACCAGGTATCGCCATTGCACCACAATTTTAGAACAAAGAAAGAAAACAGAGACAAAACTAAAAACAGGAACCAGCAGATAAACAATCCGCCCGTGCCGCTGGCGCTGAGCTGAGCCGAGCTCCTTCCTGCTCTCAGCCATCTGGCAGGTCAGCCGTGGGGCTCAGGGCTTTGCTGGGCTTGTGGAGCCTGGCTCTCCTGGTCGGCCCTTCCCAGCGGGGCAGCCAGCTGGGAAATGATTGAAAGCCTTTTCCATTCATAAAACAAAATAAAAATCTCCAGGGTGTGAGCGGAGCACCTGGCTCTCCTCATCTGAGAGTGCCCAGGTGGGATGCTGCAAGTTCATGCTCTGCCCTGGGGAGATGTTTCTCCTGCCTGCGTCATGGGGCTGACACCAGGGTTTCCATAAAGGGGGTGGTTGGCGAGTCCCTGAGCTGCAGGAACAGGGTCAGGGCTTGGGGCTGCGGCTGCCTTGGGGTGCTGGGGACGGGGAGCTGGCACAGGAGCATCCTTGGTGGCGGGCACCTGCCGGGTGCCAGTGCCCCCACCCGGTGTCATTGGAAATTGGTGTGGGGCTGGTCCCCAGGAGAGCTGCCTCGGTGCAGGCTTGTTCACGGCAATGAGAACCCAAATACTAGTGTGTGGAGGAAAATGTCAGAAATTAGAAGTTTCATTTATTTCTGGCTTGATTTTTACTTTCTGAATCACAGTCAGATGAGTGCAAACGCTGTTTCGAAATGATGGCTTGAAAGGTTTTGTTCTGAGTCCTTGAGACCCCCTCCACTCCTCGCCTTTCACACTCTCAAGCAGATGTGTTTTGCTGAAATTCAGACCAATTCGCTGAGGAATTTGCTCACCTTGAAACAGTTTATCTGATTACTTTGTTCTTTTTGCCAAGTTTCTTGCAGCCCTGTTGTTGCTTCCATGGTGATTTAATTTGTTTTTGTTAAACCCAACCCTTAAGCAGCATCCCTGTGATTGTCGGGGCTGGTCCTAAGGCCACCAGTCGTGGTGACCCGCAGTCAGTACCCAACTCCTGGAGCACATCCAGGGTCGCTTCTATAATGTGATCCCTGCTCCTGGTGTGTGAAACACATCTGAGTCTTCGCCAGCTCAGGGATAGCAGATCCCAGGGCAAAAGATAGCAAAGGTGTGAGGTATCAGGACTGATTGCTCCTGTATTTTCCCATGGATCCTTCCTCTCCAAGTCTGAAATGAAAAGTGGTGGTGGTGGTTTGGAGGTGATGTTTGCACCTCTGGATTTTATTTTCCTGGAGCTCACAGCCTCTGCACCCCATAAGCCTTAGCCTCAAGCTCTGGCTGCTAACACAGGTAATCCTGGGGATGGAATTTGGGAAATCCCATTAAATAATTCCCATTGCAGCAATGTGAAAGGCTCACATGGAGATATTTGTGCGGAGCTGACATGTCTTAAGCATTTCTCAGCTTCCTGTTGGCTTTCTGTTCTATTGGGCGTACTTAGTGGCAGCCGAGCAGCACAAAGCTGTACCGGAGGGAGCTGGGATAACAAACCACTTGTGATAACTACTGAAAAGCTCCAGTACTGTGGGATCCACAGCCCGAAACCCAGTTGCTCTACTTCACCGGAGGCTCAGAATACTTCTCCCCTGCCACCCAGGCAGCCTCTCCTCTTCCCCCAGCTCTGCAGGAGGCCGCGCGTGCGCAGCGGAGCTGCGGCGGCCGTGCAGACCTGCACCCGCGGGTAACCTGCTTTCCACGACCGCGCCGCCTGTGCTTTCTATGCACGGGGACCTGCTGGGCGGTGTATTTCTTTTTTTGGAGTTGCTGCTCAGGGCTACGTGATGCTGAGCGCCGCCGGCTCCGACGTCACGCACCACACACGTGTGTGTGGAGGTTCGTGGTTGTGATGTTCCTCCCTTTCTCCCCCCCCTTAGGTCTTGCTTTTGCTGCATTTACCTCCCCGGTGCAGTCAGTCACTCTTCCCTGAGAGCAAAGTGGATCTGGACAAGTTGCACTGAGCAGCAAAATGTCAGTCCTGCCCTGTGTTACAGAGAGTCCCTGCCTGGACCCATAATTCCTCCCTGCCCTTGGTTCCTCTGCCCCGCTCTTGGCACATGGTTCTCTGTATCTTCAAGTTTTAGCTGCTGTCCCAGATGCTTTTTACAGTAGGTTTGCTGTTACAGGCAAAATACTAGACATGAAATTGATGAACACAGGGTGTTTATTACAGGGAAGAGGCAGTTTTCCTGGTTTCTCTCTCTCCTTGATGCTTTTTTCTCACCACCAGCTGGGATGATGCTCCATCCCTTGGTTGCGCTGGTGTTTCTCATCTCCTTTCTAAGCTGGGGACCTTCCCCCTCTGACCCTTTTGCTGTGCACTGGAGTGCTCTGTCCATGGGCCAGGTCAGCAGCCTGGCAGGAGGAGCAGCTGCAGAAGTGGCCGATGTACAGCTGCGGGGTGGTGCTTGGCTCTCAAGCCATCTCACGGTCTGTTCTTTGCGGATGCTTCCTGTGCCTTGGCTGCGGACTGTCAGATGAGCACCACTGCCTTCCCATGGAGCTGTTTTCTTTTGCAGATGTGTGTGGTGAAATAATGCGGGCTTCTTTCTACAAAGAAGCTGCCTGTAGTCTGAGTCCATGGCTGGGCTCATCCAGCCCAGCTCTGCCTAGCTGCTAGGGGTGATGCCTTGGAGCACCCAGTGGAGAGGAGCCGTGGGACCAAGGGACCACCTCTGATGCCCCTCAGCTGGGCCGAGCAGCCCCTGGGCAGCCAGGTAAACAGCTCGCAGAGGTGTCTGAACTGAGCTGTCTGCACTTTGCCAAGATGAATCACATACCACATTTCACTTTCTCGCACTGGGCTGAGCCCCCCCTCCCCATGCTGCTGCAAGGCATTGCCCTGGCCCCCAGCCCTGCAGGACCCGTGGTGCCCGCTGCGGGGCTGCCCATGTCTGTGTGGACATAAGGCCTGGGTGCTGCTTCGCCCCCTTTGTGTTACCTTCTGGAGTTGCTCTTTGATATTAAAAGGACTCTGAAACCACTCTTGCATGTTAGGTGCTTTCCCTGCTCTGTGGTGGGAGTCTCTTGTTCAGCCCAGTTCTCAGGCATGGTGAGAACAAGGAGTGAGCTCTACGTCTTAGTAAGCTTTCCAGTTCTCACGAGTGCTGGTGTAAATGAGCCCCTGCAGTTCAGCAAGACAACGCTACCCTTGTGTTTGAGGAGGACTCAAGTCCCAAGGTGCCCCGTGCTGCTGTATGCTGAACAGGGTGCTGCTAGGCTGGTAATAATTCAAATCTTAATTTCTTACTGCTAGAAAGCATTTCTTGCTGCTTCATCTGCTCCATTCCTGTTGTGAAGTGTCCCTCAGCATGGCGATCCTTCCTGACAGATGCTGTTTTCATTCTAGAAGCAGATTTTCTGGTACCACAAGTTTTATCTTCTGCTTTAAGATGAAAACACCCAAATCCTCTTTCCCGTTTCACTTCCAAATACCACAGTTTTCTCAGAATCCTGTGTTATGTGGAAATCCCACAGCAATTTTAAAGTCACCAGTACATTTAATATCTTGTTGCTCATCTGTTGCATTCAGACTCTAGATGTGCTGCTCCAACCATACCAGAGCAGGGGCAAACTGTTGTGAAAATCTTCTTCTAGAGCAGTTCAAGGCACAGGTTGCTTCAGATGCTGCAGGGATCTCCTGTCCTTCCAGCAGAAATGCATCTCCAGAGCTGGACACCTTGGAGGTTAAGTTTGCCAGTGACAGATGGGGCCACTCGTTCCTGGCTGTCACTTTTCACATTGAGGTTGTCACCCAGACACCCCGTGTGTCCAGGAGGCCATGCGTTGTTTCTTAAACCCTATTTCCAATTCACCTTTTGGTGGTTTTGCTCCTCTGAAAAACCACCCTGGTGTCGATGTCTCTGCCACCAGCATCCAGTCACAAATCTGAATTTCTCCCCTTGGTATGTTGCTCCCTGCATGCATCCTTGACACCAAACCCCTGAATCTGCCTTGATTCTTGGAGCTGCTCTGCTCTATTTGCTCACTGGTGCCCTGAAGATGACAAGTCTTCCCAGCACCGACCCCCATTATGTTGGGTCCCCCTTCAGCATGCTTCCCAGCCCCGTACTGGGTGATCCTGTCCCGTGCCTCTTCTTGACACCAAGATCAGGAAGCCCTAAATCCTGCTCTGGATGTGTCTTGCTCACCCATTCTAAGGTTTTCATGTCTCACTTTGGAGCAGGACATGTGTGAGCTGGCCACGTGCCTGTACCTCTCTCCTGTGCTCCCTGTCAAACCAGACTGAGAAAGGTGACTGAGCTGGGCTTGCGCAGACAGGATTAAATTACAGATTTTTGCTTTGGATTCTCCTTCCTGTCCTTGGAAAAGATCCTTAATTTCTGGTGTCCTCTTCCATTGCTCCCTCCCAGTCCCAAGATATTTTTTTAGGGGAGGAATAACGGAACATTGTTTTCCCTGTTGTTTACAATTGCCTGATGGTTGTCTTTTGCTATGTGTAAGTACAGCAGACAGCATCATGGGGGCTTGGTGTGTTTCATGTTTGTAGTGTGCCCTAAGTAACTGAGCTCCTTGCTCTGTGGATAAGGCGAGGGGACCGTCCTGTAGGGTGCAGGACTGGGTTGGTGCTACCAGCAACTTCTCAAAAAATCAAAGCTAAGGGAATTTTTTCAGCAGTGTACTTCGTTCTCAGGCCCGTGCCTTTACTTGGCAGCAGGAGAGGTCGTGCTCTTGGCAAGCTGACGTGGTGTGGGTGGGTGAGGAGGTTCATGGATGAGATAATGGACAGACATGTGGGCACTGACACCCAAGAAGATCTCTTGCTTTTGCCCGCTGTTGGTTAATCAGTGGTTGGTTTGGGTTCGTTCTTCTATGCCAGGGTTCAGGAAGGGCTCGCACTGGGTTTTGTCAGCCAGTTTTCAGAATAGCTTCTCCATTTCATAGAATCACAGGGTGCTTTGGGTTGGAAGGGGTCTTAAAGATCCTCTAATTCCAACACTCTGCCATGGGCAGGGACACCTCCCACTAGGCCAGGCTGCCCCCAGCCCCATCCAGCTTGGCCTTGGGCCCTGCCAGGGATGGGGCACCCACAGCTCCTGGGGCAGCCTGCGCCAGTGCCCTTATTTCACTTCTCTGCTGCCTGCATCTGTTGATTTGAGGAGTGGAGGCTCCCTGGAGGTGGGGCTTTGCAGTCCACACAGTGAAGGTCAATCATGGTCCCTGCCATGGCTCGGGGTGCTCTTACTCCTTGGGGCAAGAGCAGCATTCATCCTCACTCAGCGGGACAGGAACCCGTGGGCCTGTAAGGAAATAATGCGGTGCCGGGTTGTTTGTGCGGTACGTTCTCCTTTGCGAGCACCCTGAAAGGATGTTTGTCAAACCAGTTGCCTCCTGGATCTTTTGATACGCTGCCTTTGTGTGGTTTGAACGAGCACCTTATCGCCTTCATCTCCCTGCTCTTTGATGCACAGCACTCACTTCAGCAGTAAACAGATGATGGTTGAAGTTTGAATCTTAAAAATTGCAGGTTCCTCACCTCTTTGCCTTATTTTCTACAAAGACTTCCTCCAGCTGCTCCCATTCTCGGCTCTGAGTTTCTATCTTTGGCTCTTGTACGGGGGTAGAGGAGGCAATAAAATCTTGCAAGCTAAGGATAGTTAAAACCAAAATTTCAATGTAATCTAAGAAAACCAGACACTTTCACTGGAGGAGCAGGTGCCACGCGTGCGCTTTTTCCACTGCACGGCACAGCGGTGGGTGCCCCGCTGCGATGGGGATGCATCTCCTGGGGGTCCTGTGCCGTTCTGCTCCCCATTGCCCACTTTGATGGTGCCGTGGAGGAGGTGGGAAGTTGAGGTGTTGCTTGAGGGAGGTGACGACTTTGCCTGAGGTCCCTGCTGATGTGCTTGCATGAGGACCTTGACCTGAGAAATAGCTCTGGTTCAAACCCAACTGCTTTAATTCCCAGTTAAGTGGTTTTTCTTCTATTGCAGCATCAGCCCAAGCTCCTTTTTTTCTTTATCCTCATCAGAATTATTGCCCTTTTTGTCCCTGTTGCCCTAAGCCCTACTGCAGCAGCGAGCCAAGATCCTAACGAACAGGTTAGCACCTCCGTGAAAAAAATCATGTCTGTCGTTCCACCCGCTGCCATTGCCAGCAGACCTGGGCAGCGTGTTTACAGGCTGGTCCCGTGGGTGCAGGGGCTTGTTTTTCCTCTCCCGCTTCCTGCCTGGGATGCTCGGCCAATGGCCTCAAAACAATCAGGGCAGGAAAGGGCGTTCTCCTGCCGTGAAGGTACCCGGGGGCTTTCTCTGGTGTGGGCGGAGCGGGGCCAAAACCCTGCTGCAGGTTTTCCTCCAGGAAGGTAAAGGATTCTCAGCCAGATCCTTTCCTGTCCATGGGCGTCTCGAGGAGATGCTGCTGGGATTTGCTGTCATGGAAGGGGAAATCTCAACTTATTTCCAATTTGCCTGTATTTCCTCTCTTCGGGGAGGTGGACTGGGGCCAGCAGGATGCTGGCTGGGGTGGTGCCTCCCCAGGGCATCGCGCTAGAGCTGGGCAGGGGTCTGCCCTGCTGGTGGGGTGGCAGTGGCCGATGTCCCCAGAGGGGTGGTCTAATTTCCTTCACTGCATGGCTTGGGAGCACCAACACGGACTTTATAGTTGAGTTTTCTCCCTCTGTTCCCATCTTATATGGTAGTGTCCTGGGCTTGACCACTATAGGAGATCAGAGAAGTCCTTTGGATGCTGGAATTAGGACTCACGCAGACTTAACACAGAACAGCAGATGTGTGACTCTCAGTTCATGTTCTCACCTGCCCTGTCCAGACCATGTGGACCAAGACTGGTGGCCTTGGTGGTCATCTCAACTTGTCTGCTGTGTGCAGAGGGGCCCTGTGCGCCTGGGTCAGCATCATCCTGGGCATGAGGGGGCTGAGGGGCTTTCATTTGCTCTGACACTGAGCAAGAGGAAAGCTGAGAAAGGGAAAGGTCTGAGAACAGTGAAGGTGAGCAGGGTGACCAGGAAAATATATAGATTGACTGATTTTTCATGTGCTTTGAAAATTTCAGTATTTTGGCACACCTCCTGCCTCAAAGCAGGACAACTGAAAATCCAAAACCAGTGATCAGCAAAGTCCCTCTTTCTGCCAAGGGATGAATGTTTACCTATTCAATGTTAGTCAACAGGAAAAATGTAGTTTATTTGTGCACCTTTTAACTGTGACAAACAGAGGAAAATATCTCAGTTTGAAACCTTCCAAAGATCTCGCATCCATACAGTGTGCTGGGACAATTTCACAAATTCTCCAAGATACTTTGTCCTGTGCCTAGTGGCATTGCTAAAATTGTTGGCCCAAATAAGAAAAAACCTTGAAGCAAGTTGTTTTAAGAATCCCACTTTCCATTGGAAGCCAGAGGGCTTAAGTGTTGTCATGGCTGTGGTTGGACACATGTAACATTGCCAGCAGGATGTGAGGCCAACTGGAGCGAGCCTTGCTCTCCGCCTGCCTTGTCCCACAGAAGTCACCTTCTGCACCGGATCCACACCGCTGTGGTTGCTGGTTCCGCTCTCAGTCTGTCAGTTCCTCCTGCCGGCTCCACTGGAGCAGCCCACGGATGCTCCCTGCTGACGCTGTCATTCCTGCATGGCAGTGATTGAGAGGAAGGTGCTTGCTGGGAGGTGCCATGGCAGGGTTTGTCTTGGCTAACCAGTCACGCGTGTGGACAGGGGTGATATGAGGCAGGGGACTCAGTCCCAGTGAGGTCTGGTTATCTTCTTTGAAGGAGTCTAGACCTTTCTGACTGTGCTTTTGTGGCAGGAGGATGCTGTGGAGGATCAGGAACGTGCCTGGAGGACTGAAGATTTGTCTTCTCTGATAGCTGTGCCACAAATCACAATAGAACAGAGGAAAAACTGCTTAGCTTTTCCAAACACTGGCTTTGCTGCCTCTTAAATGAGGACTGTATGGCTTGCACAGTGCTTGAAGGCTGCTTTTACGGTGTAAAGTTACAGGAGAAGGGAAAGCAATCTCATTTTGGAGGACATCCAGGGCTTGAAGCCCCACTGCTGATGTTGTAGGGCAGGGTCCATCACGAGCAATGTGTGGTGGGACAAAGCCCTTCTGCCTGCTTTCCCCAGCTCCTGCCAAGGCCGCACAGAGTGGGAACAGCAACCTGGCCTCACTTTTCCACATGCAGGAGCGGGACTTAATGTCTGAGGGTGATGCTCAGTGTTTGCCTGGGGCTGTTCCTCACGGCTGCAGTGGTGTCCCCTCCATCCCTGCCTCCTCAGAGCAGCACCTCTGGGTGCTTCACGTGGGGGACAAGTGGGTGTGTGCTGGCTGTGTTGTGCTGTCTGCAGAGCTGCTCTCAGCGGGCTTGTGACAGTCCCACGTCAAGAAAGCTTCTCATCATCTGCTGTTTGGCTTCAATTTGTCCCCAGACCTCTTCTCTCTTCCATGCGTGGTTCTTAGGCTCTCTCTTGAGTGTGCTTGGCACCTGATGAGAAGGCAAGGGAGCCCACATCCTTTGCAATGTGTTGCTCTGCCTGGAAATGTGCAGCCAGCCTTGGTCCTGTCCCCTCCACCTGCACTGAGTCATCGAGTCCCTCACATCAGCTGGCCAGCCTGTGGTTTTGACAAAGATGCAAAGATTTAACAGCTCTGCTGCTGGGATTCCGGTGGAGGGAGATGGAGAGAGGACAGTTTTTTGTTTGTTTGTTTGTTTGTTTTTCTCCAGAGTTGGTCATCACTTAAACAGCCTCATAAAACATTGATATAAAAATGTTGACCTCAGCCCCTGTTTTTACCTAGTGCTTGTGATATTTTTGACAGAGGTCTGTGGAAAGTCTGATTACATCCAGAACTGTCCCCTGCTTTGTCATTTTGCTCAGTGTGGGTGGAAAGGAAGGGACAGTTTGGGGAATAAACAGCAGAGGTTGAAAAGTTCCTGCTTGGTTGCGGTGGGTGCAGAATCCTCTCCCATGAAAGATGCTTCCATAAGCACCGCCTGGGGAGAGGACGTTTAGATCCATGTGTGGTCCATAGCACACCAAGGAAAAGAAAACAAAGGCTCTGTGTGTTCTCTGGTGTGAAAGTTATGATGATATCTTTGTCATATTTTGTCCTTAAATTCCTGCGCAGCGATTCCAGAGCCACCGTGAAGGGGCAGCAGGGCTGGTGCTAGTTCACGTCGAGGAGTGCGCTCCCCTCCGAGGACCGAGCTGTGCTCTAAAGCAAGCTGACATGCAGGGAGGTGTATTTTTATGAGCTGAGTGTTGTAAAGGGTGCTTATGAGTCATTGCTGTGCTCTTAGTCACTGCTTTCCTCTTGCCACAAGTCATGACTAAGATGCTGATGTGCAGATTCGCCGCTCATTCAGTCCTCGGCACAGGGGCAGAGCATCTCGCAGGCGCTCCTCGTACTCACGCTGTGGATGTACAAAACTTTTGAGGACCGTAATAACAGGCTGTGGGAGCAGCAAGCAAGGCAGGAGCCCATGGGCCTCTTCGGGGCAAAGGAGAGAGCTTACATTTAGCAGGTCAGAGGTTCTTCGGAGGTGGGGGGGGGAGGGGGTTGCTTTTGCCTTTTTGGAGCTGCTGGTGGCTTCTCTCTGGTGTAGGAAGGGATGAGTGGTGGGGCTGGGCCTGCCTTGGCTCTTGGGGAGCCCCAGCATCTGGGCATGGCCTTACAGAGCCCTTTGGGGGAATTGCTGGGAATTGGGAATGGGTAGAGGTGCGTCCTCCAGCAGGGGACCAGCTGGGGACCAGGTGGAACCTCCGCTGGGATTGCAGAGGCTGTCGCTCCTGCCAGGGATGGTCACAGCCACTGCTGGCTGATTTGCATCACACATTGGCCAAATACGCAGAAAATGAAGTGTCTTGGAGTAGGTTTGGGGAATGCACGAGCATGTGGCAGAAGTGAAGGAATGTGTTGGTCAGGATGAAAGTAAAGATTTCCTTGGCAGGTGTTTTTTGTAGTGTTGGTGGATTTTATTTCTTCTTCCTGGATTATTTTCATGCACTTGTGTTGCCTCTGACCAAGAGGCAAAGAGTCTGTGGGATGAGCCCGTCTCTGTGCACTGGGAGGGGACAGGGGAGCTGCCTGTCCTGGGGTCTCTGAGGATGCTGGGGCTGGCACTTCAGGGGACAAGGGACTCTCCCCTGGGCACCAATTTGCTTGTGGTTGGGGCAGAGCTAGGAAGTACATGTTCTAGGCAAGGGGCCCTTCTTTTCCTGGTGTCCCAGACAGATGCGTTTGAACTGGGTGGGACAGATAAAATCTTCTTTCCCCCAGCACAGCCTCTCCAGGTCAAGGTTTGGGCTGGCACCCTGAGCTGTGGAGGAGAGGTGAGACAGCGCCGTGTTGTGAAAGGGCCGCAGCTGGGCACGCAATCCATGCTTTCACAATGTCCTCGGATGCTGGGGCTGAGGTGCCCTCGGTGTTTTCCTGCATTGCCCCACGTCCACGGGGACATTTTCTTGACGTTGGCTGCCCAGCAGCAATGTCACAGTGCTGGGGACTTTCCTGGCTATTATGGCAAGTTGAGGCTGGCACCTGGGGGTGCCTTTGTGGCCCCCACCAGTGGCCACCAGAGCCACCAAGGGTGATCCATGCATGATACAAGCAGGGGAAGCTCAGGGTCTGCCATCACTTTTTCCACCCAAGCCCACTGCAAAGGTGCTGCAGCTGTAAACTGTTACGGTGTTATCTCTGATGGAGGCTAACCCAAGATTACCTCCTTGCCACAGCCACGTAAGTGAGACTTGATCTGCCCCGCAGACGGAAGTTGTGAGACAGCAGATATGTCTGCACTGGGTCAGGATGGGTGCCGTGGTCCTACAGGCTCTTGTGGTCGGGCCACGGATGTACGCACCCCCTTTTCTTTGCCAAGGTTGAGAGGGATTGGGAGAGAAGACGACAGCTAGCAAAGGGAGCTCTGAGGTTGGAAAAGTTGACAGGAGGCAGTAACAGAGATGTTTTGCCAGGAGCATCTTGTCTGTTCTACAGCAGCGTGACAGTGCTGTCTTCTTTGCACTTAGGTAAGGGCCCGGTATGCTAATTTTCTTCCTTCTCTTTCCTTAGGAGATGAATTAAAATGCAGCACACCACGTGCACAGAGGACAGGATCTACCATGCGCTGGAAAGATGTCTACACGGGCTTAGCAGAGATGCAGTCTCCAGCAGATGGGCTGGTAGGTGACCTGTTGGCCATGAGCCTGACCCCCTGACAGCCTTGCCGGGATCAGACTTTTCTGTCTGTGCCTGATTTGCCCTCTCATTGCCAAGCTACCTGGGGAGAAGAGACCTGCAGGCTCTGCTGGAGGCTTGGAGGCCTTTTCTCCCTCCCAACATACAAAGTTAGAGGTGGGATCCAACCCATTCCATTTCCCGAGCCTCTTATTGCAGAGGAAGATGCACCGAGATGCTGAGCAAGTCATGTTAGGTCTTATGTAAATAAAGACTGAGCAGAGGAGTCATGTGTCTTGCCAGTTGTCCATGTGTGAGCTGGAAAGAGGAGTTGTCTTTGCTCACCATGAAGAAAGAGTCCTTTGTGTAATCAGCCAGACGTGCCTTGCTTTGATGTATAAAGACCTCACAACCTCTGGGTGTATCTCTGCTGCATTGTCAGAAGCAAGTGTCAAGATATTCTTATCAGCTTTGTTTGAATCTGGCTTAGATACTGTGGAGGCCATAAAGACATGAGCCGTGTAAGGACTGTGGAAGGCTTCGAGTTGGCAGTGGTGAGAGCAGAGCAGCAACGAGCAGAAGTCATTCCTACACCTGACATTTTGACTTCTCATATGCACGCTTTTAGGCTTCAGTTACATCACTCCCTTATCCTTTTGTGGCTGAAATAAATGAATTTGAGGGGCTGTCAAATCCAAATTTCTTTTTTTTTCTGTGTAGTTCTTCTGTTCTGGAGTTCTCCCCCTCTGCTTTTCCATTGACAGTCAAGAAAGAGGTAGCAACCATTTCCCTTCTTCTGCTGAATCCTAGAGCGCTGCCTCTGGCCATGCCCGTTTTCTCGCACCTGCCAGAGCAATGCTGGCTGCCCGTGCTGTAGCATCGCCCCAGGGCTTGGTTCATGCAATTATCACCAGCCTTCCTGGGTCCTTCTGGTCTCCTCACGTTCTGGGATCCAGTCTCCAGAGCATGTCCTACGTTCCTGGCTCCTGGAAGAGCGACCGTGCCTTTGGCACCATTAGCATGTGTCCAAAGGAGTCTCTCTGGCCAAGCAGCTCAATGTGTTGCGCAAAACTCACCTCTTCTTGTAATTATAATTAATCAGCTTCTGTGTCACTCACAAGCTCTGCCCTTCAGTAATCCCAGACCCTTGGCATTGCTTTAGGTAGCGTCTAAAAAATGACTTTGTAATTTTTCCAGCTCGTCAGCAGAGATGGTGCCGTACGGAGCTGAGGTGGCTGGCAGTGGCTCTGCTGGACGCAGCCATGCTGCACGGGGATTCCTCATCGCCACTGCTTTCCCCCACCTTTCTGCCCAATGGCTTTTGTGCCCCTTTGCGTGGGTTTTGTGGAGTTTAGCAGGGTGATCTATCATTCCTGGGTGAATCTCAGCCGCTTTTCACATCAGAAAGTTCCCTTTCATCAGCTACGCTTGTGCTTGTGCCAAAAATCTTGAGTGTGACCGGAGAGCCCAGTTTCCGCAGTCGTCGGATTCAATGATCCAGCTCTGCTGCGTCCTAGCCTGGACACTTTTGTTGGGCAGCCCCCGGGGCAGCATTTCGTGGCTGATGCTTTCAGTGCTCTTCCATGTGGGCTGGCTTTTAAAGCCTTTGCTTTGAAGACCTGCTGCTTCACATCCTACCCCCTTGCAATCGGAATAGGAAGCATTTTGTTATCACAATAGCATGCGATTTGGGGAAAGCCGAGCATAATGCGCAGATACCACCACACCCCTTAATAGCATATCCTATTCCTTTTCAAAAAACAGAGTGGAAAAGTTTTTATGTTCATGACTTTGCTGTTTTACAAGTATTACAGTTTTATTACTGCGGTCCTGTGTCAGACACAGGCTGCTATTTATGGCAGGGCTCTGTTCCTCGTACGGTTGGTGAATCTCTCTATCTTGTTCTTAGCCGCGCAGAAGCCTTCTCCTTTCTCATTTTCAACTTCTTATATCACTTCTATTTCCCAATTTATTTGCTTTCCCCTCCTTTTCTCCATTTCCATGCACCAAAATAATGCGTTCCAGATTGCAGCTCTTTGGGCTGGAACCTAGCTGGAATTTTGTTCATTTTTCAATTATTTGAGGCTTTGTTTTTATACGATAACTTTATAGAAGGTTGTTCTGGAGTGGTGCTCTGGAACGGGTGAGTAATCACTTCCGATGTGGCATTTTCCCCCTGCATCAGTGACTGAATTGTGGAGGTTTGTGAAGTCAGCGAAGGGGAGAAGTGAGAGTGCCTCGGCCATCACAGGTTTATATCCTGGAGCCTACGGTGGGCTCTGGAGTCTAAATTGACCATTTTTCCTGAACTGCAGCCGTTATGAGAGGAACAAAATAGAAAAGGGCTAGGAAAGGTGATGTGCTCTTCCTCAAGGAGATCTGCTTTTGGAGGTCTGGTTGCCTTCCTCCAAGTTGCTGGAGATGATAGTAAAATCCAAGCATGCTAAAGGAAGAAAAATATTTTCTTGTTCAGTAGAGAGCAATGAAACAGCGTTTTTCATGGAGGAGAGTGGTGGGACTGGCTGCCCTAGGGGATCAGTGGCATGAGAAGGGCTGCAGGAGCTGTGGAGGTGCTGGGGAGGCTGTAGGGCAGCCCGGTGTCCCAGAGATCCTGGGGATAGGAGGATGCTGTCGTGTCTCTGTTGTGGGGTTGCATGGAGCCAGGAAGGAGGAAGGATGCTGGTGAGGAAGGTTGGAGGAAGGGTGAAGGTCACTGTGTGCTGGAGAGCCAGAAAAATGTTCAGTGATATGTTTGTGGGCTTGGGGAGTTTGGTCTGCTCAGCTCGATGAAAAGAGGCTTAAGGCACTGCTTGATTGCAGTCATCCAAATATCTGCATGGGGAATGCAGTCTGGTGTGGGGATGCTCCAGGTTAGCAACCGAGTAATGACCTTGCACATTTCAGTCACAGAATTGCTTTCAGCAGCTTTGTGCTGGGCTGTCGGGCTGGGATCGCTGCCTTCCCCTCCTCTGCCCTGCCCAGGTGGAAGCACCACGCGTGGATCCTGCCCAAGGAGGTGCTGCAGTGCCCTGCTCGTGTGGCTCTAAGCAGCTGCCAGGGGCTGGGGGCTGCAAACTGCGCCCTGGTGCAGCATGGGGAGCTTCATCAGATCCCCCTCCTTCCCTAGGGGGATGCTGTGCCTGTGGGGATGTGCTCTGTGCACCTTGAACCCACCCACTTCCTCCAGCTGCTGCTGGAATTTTTCCATCCCTCATGGCTGTCCATTGTAGAAGATCAGCTTAATCTGGCGGAAATGATGGGAGTGGGACTGAGGGTGGGAAGAAATGGAGATTTCTGCTTGTCACCCCTCCAAGTGCGTCACTTCTGACGGCATCAGAAGCTGCTCACTGGGATGCTTGCCCCTCACCTGTGGGCGAAGGTAGCTTGGGCACGTACTATTTCTCCTTTTCTTCTTTCTTTCTTCTTCTTTTTTTTTTTTCCGATTTGACAGTCACCCTCTCTAAAAATTGGCAGAGGGGAAACGGTGGCTGCTGAGGTCAGGAAGGAGCCGCTGCGGGAGGCAGGCGGCTCGCAGCAATTCTCAGAAGAGAAATCGCGAAGCCTCATCCTTCCGAGGCCGCCCACGGGGACGCTGCTCCCGACCTCCGGCACGCTGCCGGCTGTGCCGATAGCGATCGAAGCCCCAGCTCGCCCGCGGTGCCACCTCTGCTCCCCTTGGGTCGCTGCTCCCAGCATTTCCTTTGGGTTTTCCTATCCCAAAAGGAGATTTTTCTTGAGGGCTGTGTAGGGTTAAGCATGCTTCAGTGCTGTGGGTCTGCGTGTCGGAGCCCCAGCACAGCTCCAGGCTGCACCGTGCTCCGGGATGCCTGCGGAGCTGGTGCATAAATCCAGCTCTTTCTCCGTATACAATGGAAAACCAACAGTGCTGGTTTGCTGTTGTGCAGAAAAACTTGGCAGGCTGAGCGTGAGGGCAGGTGGATGTAAGCAGTGTTTAGCCGTGGGGCTGCCGCCCTGCTGGGGGTCCTTGGTGCCTCGTGGCCCAAATTCATTTAGGGTCTGGAAGGTGAAGTCCTGGGTTGTGCCCCCTGTACAAGGTGCATTGATAAAAGCTGACCTGGCCATCGCTAGACCTTGCCCCACCAGTGCTTGGCTGACCCATCTGAGTGGAGGTCATGGGGAGCAGGCCTCCAAGGATGCTCCCAAGCTGCACTTTCCCCACAGACCCAGGGGCCTCCCTTGCATCTCACAATGAGAAATGTGCTTTTGGGGAGTTCAAGACCAAATGCCATGTCCAGGAAAGTCTGGTTCAAGCTTTGTGTGCCCTCAGTGCACATTCTCCCCTTGTCTGCAGCGAGCCATCTGCTGGGCCGTGCCAAGACAGGTGAGCAGCTGCAAATAAAACCTTCTGGACATGGTTTCCACCTGGCCACAGCCTTTCCCTGGCCTGGGAATAAACCCAGTGCTGCCCTGCAGTTCGTAGAAGTCCCCAGCACCCAGCTGTGTCCTGGCTGGGCACCGAGCACATGTAAGAAAATGGAGATGACACTCACAGAGCAATGGCTTGTGCACCGTTAATGTCACTGGGGACTTCTGTTCCTGACCCATGAACAAGAGAAACATCACCCTTAACGGCCCAATAACCTTTTTGGTCTGGATACAGGGGAGAACTCTACTCCCAGTGCTTAGAAAGTAGTTACTCATTAACTGGGCCGTGCACAGAGGGAAGGGAATTCCCACCCAGCTCAGGGTCCCGTGTCCTGACCAATGCCCAGTGGTGCCGGCGCTTTGCTTTGCTGTGCGGTCTTTGTTTATTGTGTCCAGGATTTCCGAGCTGCATTTTGTGCCGGAGAATATTTTTAGCAAGGATGCAGCTGTTTTGGTGTGTCTTTGGTTAATGCTGCATCGCCCAGTTTAGGGGCTGGGCTCCTGGCAGCCTGCTGCCTCCCAGCACTGGTTGCTTTGCTGTGGGTAATCCCAGTGCCTTTCCAGGACCGTGAGTCAAACAGAAATTCCTCTGCTCATAGCAGTGTTATTTAAATAAACCTTGCTGCATCTTCATGCTTTAGCTCAGATTTCCTGTAGAACACACAGAAATGGGTCAGAGGCCTCAGCCCTGAATTATATTCATAAGCTGCTTCCCTGCAGCCCTCTTCTTACCCCTGCTGCCTTCCCATCCCTCCCAGCCCATCCACTGTGCATTTGTCCCAGCACCTCTGCGGGGAAGGAGCCCAGCACCTCTCCCTCCGCCCCGCTGGGCGCCGAGCAGCAGTGAGCCGCCACCGCCGCTTCCTCCTGCCTCGCTAGAAGTGAGAGGAAGGAAGGAGCCCGCGCCTTGCTCGGGCTATTTGTGCTCGTGGTCGGGCTTGCGCAGGAAGCGGCGTGCTCCTCAGCTGGTGGTGCACCGAGATGCGCTTTGGCTCTGTTGGGCTGGGGCTGGGCTCTTCTGGGTGTAGAGCAGCTTGAAATGACCCCCCCAAACCTCCCGGCTGAAGCAGGAGCGGGTGTTTGAAGGTGTTGTGTGAGCCCGGCCACTGCTTGCCGAGGTCAGCAAAACTCCCAATGGCTCTAACCTCTTCCGTTGGTACAGCATCAACTTCATGCATTTCATGAGCATCTCACAGATGCTGAGGCTTTTCCTGGGGGATGCTGCACTCTAGGACAAAGTTGATTTATTTGATCCGCTAGAGTCCTCCAGAGCAGAGCCACGGCCACGTTTGTAAGTCACTGCAATGGCACAACGGGATACTTGGAGCTGAATTACCTGGTTGCTGTGGCTATGCCCTCACTGGTCAGGTGTCACGACATAAGGTTGCACCAAATAACTTCAGTTCATTGAAAATAAAATGTTGTCTGGCAGAGGGAGGATTCTGAATGGGGAACAGCTCCTACCATGTTCTTCTGCTGCAGGCAAGGCATGAAGCCACAGGACTCACGGGTGCCCTGATGCCTGGAGGACAAATAGCTGTTTTTGCAACCTTAGCGCATGTATTGCTTGTCTTACCATCAGCCTTCTTCCAGCTGCACTACGGCAAACCTCTCTCCTGCTTTAAATTCCCCATTTCACATCTAGTTAAGTGTATAAAGGTAATTTTATGGCATGAATTTTTAGCTTCTGCAGCTTGGCAATAACAGGACAACATAGCCTGTATGTTTGTGAGGAACACCCTGTCCCCTTGCCAGCTAATGGGGTGCTTTCTTCCTTGTTAGCTCCAAAGCTACGGTCAACGTGTGTGTGTTGGTGTCTGTTACATTTTGGTGCTGCTGTATAGACCATGCAAGTGAAAAACGGCTGCATTTATGTTTGTTTTCCCTCCTTGATCACTAACATGTCTTCCCTTCAGTGAGAGATACTTGGTTTTTCTTGGTTTTGCTTTCTGTTGACTGAGTTTGGAAAAGTCCTGATGCTGGCACCCCAAATGTGCCATGGCCGCTGCTGAGCTGAGTGATGTCTGCACAGCATCTGCTCCTGCAGCTAACATCCACGGAGATGTGGGCCAGAAGAGATGCAGACAAGGACCCTTCCAGATGTTGATATGTTAGGTGTTTGAGATTTCTCCATAACTTCCCTCTGTGGGACTGTGTGTGGTGCCTGGGTCCACAAGGAGGATGGGGAGGATGCTGTTCCCTCCTTCGTCTGCAGAACCCGATCCCCTCCAAACCAGTGAGCATCCCCTCCTGCGGGACGTGGCCAGGATGAATGGAGGTGCCTGGTACCTCCACGCAGATCGTTTCCTCTAAACCATCTGGGAGGGCTGGAGGCAGATCTGACCACCAGGAAAAGCCACAGCTCTGGGGAGCACCTTGGGCCACTGTCACCAGCGGGGTCCCCACATGTGTCCGAGGAGGGAGTCCAGGAAGGTTCAGTCAGCTGGGATGAAGGACCCTCCAACCCTTTGCAGTTCTCCTCTTTCAATATCTGGCTAACCTGAAGGGATTTTAATGTATTTTATGACACTTTGGAGGCAATGAGGAGGTGGAATAAATGCTGGGCAGGCTTAGCAATGATGCTGATGTGTTCAGATGCTGCTGTGAGCTCTGACTCTGCATCTCCAGGGCCTGGCGGAGCCAGTCGGTGGGACGGGCATCACTCCTTGGCTGCGATGCAGCTGGAGGGGCGGGTGTGTGCGTGGTGGGGACCTGAGTTTTGCATTTGGTGCATTGGGCTTCAAGAGCACTGAGATGCTTTTTAAAAAGTGATGCTGCTTTGATAAGCACCATTTGGAGAGCTTAAATCTGTCCAGATCAAGGGTGCTAGGTTAATCTTCCTCCGTAGCAATATGACCCAGCTATCCAACACCTTCTCCCCGACCCCTTCCCACTGCTCATCCCTCCTGCGAGTGCTTTGGCCCGGGCTGTGGGTCACCGTGCTCTGCTTCCCTTGCAGCGGGGCTGTGCCTGAACTGCTGGAGCCTACAGGAGCTGGTGAGCCGGGATGCTGGCAACTACCTCATCCTGGTGGAGAAAATCCTCTGCAAGGCCAAGGAGGTGAGTCGGAGGCTGCTGGCTTTGGAGCAGAGCTTGGTGGGTGATTTGGGGTTGGGTCAAAGCATCGTTAGAGCTGAGGACGTGCTCCAAAGTGATGGTGACAGCTGCCTCGTGCGTCCCACCAGCTTTTGGCACATAGGAATGGACAGAAAAGCAGCCAGCTCCCATATCTGCTCTTCAGTTAGCACTGCAGGTCCCTGAGGAAGGGTTTGGGTTTCTGCAAGCACTGTTCAGCGCCGTGCCTTCTTCAGAGCTTCGCAGCAAACCCAGAGCTGCTGGTCCAGATCGGAGCAAACCAAAGGCTTCCCTTGTTTTTGATGGAAACTTTGCCATGTTTCTGCCTGCACAGCAAGGGACAGAGCCAGGGCGCTGGGGACAGCAAGCAGGGCCGGCACCGATCAGCATGGCATGGTCAAGCAAAACGGGGAGGAGAAGCATCAGTGGGGCCAATTGTATCGGCTGCTGTGCCCCATCACGAGCGGGAGAAGCTCAGGGCTGCCGCTGGGATGACCTGGGAGGAATCCCTTGATGTGGGAGGAAGCGGCAGTGTTTGCTGCAGCCTGGGATTCATGTGACGGGGTAAATGCTGCCTTTCTTTTTGGGGGAAAGAAAGGCTGCCTAGCTAATACGTTAATATGATTACTGCTATTCTGTTTAATCTGTTCTTTTTTTTTTTTTTTTTTTAATGGCTTGGATTGATCTTGTTGCAGATGACGTTTTATTACGTTAGCGTTTATTTATGTAAGGGTTTATTGCACTTTGTGCTATGCTTGTAAACAAGGGGAGACTGTGTCCACAAGCCTGCTCCTGAGCCATCACCATGTTCCCTAGTGAAACAATCCTGCTGGCTATTTACTGGCAGAGGTTGGGACAAAAATGCATGCTTGGCATCGTGCTTTGCCATGCCCTTGCAGGGGCTGGGCTGCCTGGCCACCACCCCAAACTGCCTCCTTTGAGCTGCTTCCGTGAAATTCCATGCAATTCTGCGAGGATGGAGAGCATGGGAGGGCTGGGAGCTCAGCTGAAAGCTGCTTCTGGAGGCTTAAGGCAGCATGTGCCGATCTGCCAGTCACAACTGTGAGGGTTACTGGAGCCTTAAGGGTTATTTTCTCATGGACACAAGTAGTCCCCTTCTTCTGGGGATGGTGACACGATAGTGTGGATCAGGGTGTGGAGATCCACACTGTTGGGGAGTCTTCTGACACCATTCCAAGAGTGCTTTTGGGTAATGCTCATGGTGAGCAGCCCAGATCATCATTCCCCCTTGCTTTGTTTCCTACAGGTGCAGGAGAAGTGCGACTATGACCTTGTGATGCCCCTGGCTCTGCTTTTCTACTACGCGGTCCTCTGTGTAAGTCTGCTGCAGGTAGTGTTACCCCGGCCCCGTGGGACAGCCACGGGTGCCTTCTGTCTGAAAGGTCCCAGCCTGCTTTGATCAGCTCATCCCCAAAAAGGTTCTGTGTGAAGCTGCAGGGAGCAGGAGCAGGCAACCGCTGCACAAGCTGAGAGAGATGAAAAGATGTGCTTCAGTGTTTTTAATCATTGCATTTAAAGATGGGTCAATGAGAAAGGGAGACAATATCTCTCTGCAGAGAAGTAAATTCTTTTCGTTATCCTTTATACTCAGGCAAAATGTGTGGACAATGCTAATGAAAAGGAGTAGAGCATTCACAGGAAATTGTTTTTTATTATTATTATTATTAGCACAATGCATCATTATCCCGAGGAAACCACTGCTGCCAGATCTTGCAAAAGCACAGGCTTTAACACGAGTCATCTGTATGGATCTGTGGCTGTTAAAAATAAATGGATGTACAGGCTGTGGCACGTGAGCCTGAGCCCGGAGCCTGGGGAGGTGCAGAGAGGAAGAAGCTGTTTCAGGGCTGCGCCCAGTGGGACGCTTTGGCTTTTCCTTGGAAGAGGATTGGATGTCATGGGGTGAACCAGGGAAGTGGTGGAGTCACCATCCCTGGAGGTCTTTAAAAGACGTTTAGATGTAGAGCTTAGGGATATGGTTTAGTGGGGACTGTTAGTGTTAGGTCAGAGGTTGGACTCGATGATCTTGAGGTCTCTTCCAACCTAGAAATTCTGTGATTCTGTGTGAACCCCTGGTCCCGTCTGCTTGTCCTCCCCCCATTCCAGCCTAGGCTCACTGGTTTTTATGCAGGGCTCCAGCACTAGGTCCTTGCTCCCTTTCTCACCAGCTCTCCTCATCCCCACAGTGTCCCTACATCCCACCGGGCTCTGAGCTGCTCCTGAAAGCCGCCAGCATCTACCACAGCTTCCTCACCTGGCCTGTGCCCTACTGCGACATCTTCCGTGAGCTGCTCACCTTCATCGGCGACGAGCTCAAGGCCCCGGGTAAGTGCTCCTGCCCCTCCAAAGGGCTCCTGCGTGCTGCTGGTCCTGTGTCCCAGAAATCGCAGCAGGATGCTGGGGATGTGTTTTTGGGGGGCTGCCTTGTGTGTGAGGCAGCGGGAGTGTCCCAAGGGCTCTCAGCTCAGGACCGATGTGGATTAGCAAAGATCGTAGCTGGCTGCTGGCTGCCTTTCAGTCTGGTGGGTCTTCTGCGCGGCCAAGCACGTGCCACCTGCTTCTGCCGAGCCCTGGCCTTTGCTCGAGATGCTCAGCGGCGTAGCTGGGGTGATAACAGTGGGGCCATTCATCGGCATTAAGGTGGCAGGAGCCTTTGAGCCTGCCATGGAGGTTTCCATAGGGCTGCCGGCTCCCCGGCTGTGTCCTTGCAGCCGAGACACTGCCTTGTGATGTGGCTTTGGGCACATCTGTCGGCGGCAGCAGCGCTCCTCTTAATTAAGCGCCCCTTGTAGATGTCCTGTTGTTCCCAATGGAGCAGCTCTTCCAATTATTTCTCAAAAGCCTTTTCTCCTAATCTGCCCATCTTTCCGTGGCTCGTGGAGAGCTGTTATTGCACAGAGCAGATTTCAGCCCCGTTTAATCCTGCACGGGGCCATGATCTGCTCTGAGCAGGGCTGGGGGAGGCTCAGATGGGCACAGGGGCTGCGGCTGAGCCCGGTGATACTTCCCCACGCCCTCAAACCAGGCAGCTGATTTGGAGAGCCCTGATGGGAACAAATGCAAGGTCCCTGTCCATGCAAAGCCACAAGGGGCACGTTGTCTTCATGGATTAATCTTTTAATGAGCCAAGGGGAGATAGGGATGGGCGCCCTCCATTAAACCTCTCTTTACAAGTTCCTAAGGAGACCCCAGCCACCACGGGAGGTCTGCCTGTGTCACCGCGCTGTGCCCAGCCTCCAGCTTGGAGCTGCAGGGCTGGTGTGGGCGCAGGGATGCTCGTCCCATGCTGCCGCAGCCACAGACTTCCCCAGCTCCTTCCTGGTCACTTACTGCTGTGACATCGGTTCGGGCCCTGTTTGAAAGGCCTCTGGGAAAGCCCCAGCACTGGGGATGTTGCTACATCCTGCTCTTGTGCTGTCACCGGTGCCCAGGGCTGCAGAGCTGGGGACTTTGGTCCGAAGGCTTTTCCCCTCCTACAAACAAATGGGATTCCCCTGCCTCTGCCAAAAGATGCTGCGTGGGAGGTGGTTGTGTGCGGGGTGGGGGAGCCCACCACCACCCCTCACCGTGGCATCTGGCCCCACTGGAGCCAAGAACAGTGAAAACGGGACCTGTGCTGGGAGGCTGGCTGGGACCTCATGCACAGCCTCTGTGACCTGCCGTGAGGTTGAAGCAACAGCTTTTTATTGAGATGGGAGTAAATATTAACCGAGAACGAGCTGCTGTCAATATTTGCCCAGAATGCAATAGCTTTTATCTGCAAACTGGGCTGATGTCTCACAAGAGCAGAGAACGCAGCAGTGTTCGGAGGGGGCCAGCGGGGATTCCCGTGGGGGCTGCCCCCGCCCAGTGGGTGCTGCTCTGGGGCTGCTGTCTGTAAGTGACATCCAGGACGTGCAGGGGCTAAAGCAAGTGGCAGAAGCTGCTAAATATCACTGGCATGATGCAAACCAGATCCCACATCAGCAGTGGGGCAGAAGGGGCTGGAGATGGAGCAGTTCTGCCATCCTGTCCTCTGGTTCCTCTCCTGTCGCTCCCTTGCTTCTGGGCTCATCCCCCTCGCACGCTGGCTGTGCCTTGTCCCCACTGGGGTTTTGGTGCTGCCGTTCCTGATCCAGGCTACGGCTCAGCTGCCTCAGGACAGCTTCAGGAGACAACACCAATGTGCTCATGAGGCAGGGCAGCCTGTGGTGCCCCCATCGCTCACATCCTCTGCTCTCTCCCCCAGGGATTTCCTTCCAGAGGCTGGTGAGGACGGAGCAGGGGCTGCCCGTGAAGAACTACCAGAGCTCCACTGTGTAAGTCAGGCACTGCTGGCCTCACTCTGTCATATCTCCGCTGTCCTGTGCTACTTTTGCTGCAGCACTTGAGGAGCAGCAGCAGGGTTCCAGCAAGCAGCATCCCCGAAATAGTGCTGGGCATGGGTAGAAGAGCTGGAGAGCAGAGGTGATCTGCAGGAAGGGCCAGGGAGAGTGTGGCATTTCCACAGCTGCAGGTGAGGGTCTGTGGGCATCAAATGTTGGTTATCCCTGAGCGGGGATGCAGATCTGGGTGCAAATAGGTAGAGAATGCAGAGGCTGGTGCCACCAGTCTGAGGTGAGACAGGAGCAAGCCCATCCCAGTGCAGTGCAGGGCTTGTAGGTTCAGACACACTTTGCACCTTACTCAAAGTCTGAACCTTTCTTCCTGCCAGGGCACCTCATTTGTAAATAGGAAAATGAGCCCTGGCAGTGCGTGCTCGTCCTGGCTGCAGGGCCATTGTTGCACGGCCACCTCTGCTTGGGGCAGGACGGCTCTCCTGCTGCTCTGGCTTCTCCACGCACGCTGCACAGCTCTGGGTCTGTGCCAGTGTCCTGCCCAGCCGTGCTGGTGCTGCTGTGCTGCATTCCCAGCCCAGCTGCCCTGCTCTGTACCAGTGTGAGTGCAGGCACCCGTGGCTTGAAGCGAGCTGGCTGTATTTGCATAAAACCCCGAAAACCTGGCACAAAGCTGCATACAAGCTGAACTTTTTTTATTTATTTATTTATTTATTTTTTTCTTCTTTTTAAAGCTTGGGCCCTCTGCCTGCGCTTTCTAGAGCCAAACACAACTGAGCCCATCCTTAATTCAGAGCTGTGTTCACTCAGTTAGGAGCGCTGTTCATGTCTATAAACCACATGTCTATAAACATGTCTGTGTGCTCTTGGGAATTTAAAGGTGTTTGTGTGGCCATCCAGAGCAAAATTCCCTTTGCAGTTGAAGGCTGTGGCTCTGGTCTCCAGCAAGGGCAGAGTGGGAGCCTTGGGGGTGGCAGAGCAGGAGGAGGTGAGCTCTGTGTGGAAGGGCTTCCCCTGAAGCCTCCCAGCCTCCCATGTTTTCCTCCAGAAGCTCTTACCAAGGACATCGTGGCTGGTACCTGCACCATCTCACTGCTGCAGTCCTTCAGATAGCTTAAAGCTTTGCAGCACCTTAAAGCTCAGCAGGAATGCTCAGAGGCTCACCCTGAAAGGGAAGATATTTTGGGGGCCCCTCACATTTTCTGCTCCCACCTCCTTCATCACACGTGCTGGGTGTCCACTTAGGTCGACCAGCAGCTGGGCTGGAGCCCTTCCAGGGCTGAGCAAGCAACCATCGGGCTGGCGATGTTGCTGATAACGGCAGGAGAGGTGGTGCCAGGGGAGCACGCAGCAGCAGGACGGAGGATGCCCACCCTTCCCTGTGCCCAGCAGCGTGGCTCTGGCACCCCTGTGCCGCCCCAGCTGCAGCTGGTGCAAGGGGACACTGCCATCTAGTGTGAATGTCTGCAGGGCGCTGTGCCACCAGCAGCCTGGCTGCCCATCTAACCGCCGTCCCCGTGTCCCCAGGACTGTGCTGCTGCTGAACCGCTCCGAGGTGCCTAGCGAGTTCCTCTCCATCGCCGAGAAGCTGAGCGGCACCGAGCCCCCGCGGCACGCCACACTCGTCCTGCTGCTGGAGCACCTCTACCAGGCCACCTTCGGCACCCGCTGCGACCTGGACAGCCTGCACCGCCTCCTGAAGGTGGGCACGGCCTTTCTCTTCTCAGGGTAGACCTTGGGTCTAGGCTCCAGTTTTGTTTTCCTGGCCCTAACTGGGGAGAGAAAGAACCCCCTCCCCCTTGGTTGAAATGCAGCAAAAACTTGCTTTGACCAGAGAAACAATTTGCTTTGGTGTCTGTGGGAGGAGAACGCTTGTGGTAAAACCCTTGAGGTGTGTTCCAGTGTGTGTGAAGCGAAGAGGGAGGTGCTTGTTCTTTCTCCCTGGTTTTTAGTGACAGGATGCACGGGAAGGGCTCAAAGCTGCATCAGGGGAGGTTTCAAGACCGCAGGAAAAAATGTTTTACCGAGAGGGTCAGACACTGCAGCAGACTTCCTAGAGAAGTGTTTGCCCTGTGCCTTGGCTGCGTGTAAGAGGTATTTGGAGGATGCTCTTAATGGCAAGTGTTAACTTTGAGTCTGCCCCAAAGCAGTCTGTTGCTTTGACAATCTTTGTAGGTCCCTTCCCACTGGAACTTCCTGTTCTATTTTTTTTTTTTTTCATTTGCATAAGATTTGGAGGAATTTGAGTGGGTAGCAGAGGGAGAGAGACTTAGTGATTTAGACTCCATGACCTTCCCCAAAGACCTGTGCTCCCCTCCCTGGAGGTGCCCCCTCCATCCCTGCCTCTGCTCTGCTTGCCCCAGGCCAAGCCACTGGAGGAGCTCTCCGAGGTCTACGCCAGTGCTGCTGAAGCCCAGGAGATCGCGGCCGCCAGCAGTGACCCCGCGCTGGCCCGGGAGCGGCTGCAGTGCGTGCTGCGGGACCTCGCCGGGGCAGCCGCCCTTCCTGCCATCACCGGTGAGAAGCCCCCGCGCCCCTCTTGCCGCTGGGTTTGGTGCTGGCTCGGCACCCGCCGTGGGCTCCCCTGCCCTGGGAGCTGTACTTCGAAGTGCGAAATCCTGTTTTGTGCAAAACTGAGACCTAGCACACCAGTAAGAGGAAAAAAAAAAAAGCCCAGGCCTTATTTCATAACCACGTGATAAGCCAGATTTTTTTTCTCATCTTTCATTAAAACAACAAAAGCCATCTCCAGCCTTTGTGGGTGAGATGAGAACATTCAATCAGAAACTGGCTGTAGCAGCGATGTCTGCCGGTGTCTCTTAGAGGTGTGAAACATCCCCGTGTCCCCACTGCGTGACTGCATGGGACGGTGACAGTGTGCTGCTCAGCATGACCTGGGCTGCCCTGATCAGCTGCTTGGGGTGGGCAGCATCTCCCCTGGGGCTGCTGCAGGCCTCCTGTGCCGTGCTTGCAGCATGGGGAGCGTCCCCGCAGGCTGACTCCTCTCCTCTCTCCCCAGGGGATGCTCAGCCCCGCAGGCTCCAGCCCATCCCCATCCCCGCCGCCCGCTGCTACACTTACAGCTGGGACCAGGATAACTTCGGTAAGCGGAGAGGGGCCCCATCCCCCTGTGGGAAGCTCCCCTGCGAGGAGTAAAATGTGACAAAAAGTCTCCCTGCAGAGGGGCTTTGCGTCCTGAGTCGCCTTGGATGTTGCAGCTCTCTGGGGTGCCCAAGGAGGGGGTTCTGGCCAAGCAGGAGGTTTTGCCATGCTCTCAGCCCAACCGCAGCAGTTTTGCAGGGGAAGTGCGGCTTCCCCTTCTGCTGAGCTGGTCTCTCTGGCTTCCCCATTCCTGGAAGACCTCTTCTGGTCCCAGGAAAGTTGAGCATCTGTTGCCCACTGGCCCCAGCAAGCTGAACCTGCTCTCTGGCTTGGGCTCTGCTGCCTCCCTGACAAATCTGGGCTTTGACTATCAAAGCACATAAGCCCCTTGCCTCTATTCTGCTCTCTGGTTAAACCCAGGTTGGATTTGGGGTGCACTGGGAAATCTGCATGGGAAGGAAGCAAAGCCCCCACCGCTGTTTGCATTTTGAGAACCCAAATAGAACCTGACCTCAGACAAGTTTTGTTTTGTCATCAAATATAAGCATGTTATGAAAATCTAAAAATGCTCAGGGGTAGGTTTTTGGCCCTTAGTTTGAATCCATGTGGGATTAAAGAATGTTGGCCCTGCTGCAGGAGGGTTGTTGTCTGGGGTGTCCAGTTTCCAGCAGAGCCCCTGCCAGACCTGATCTCCCTCCTGTGCCTTTCAGACATCCTCAATGATGTCCTCAGCAAGGAGTGCAACGTTGTCGAGCCTGTGGCCTCAGAGAACGAGGAGGATGAGGAGGAGGAGGAAGAAGAGGACGTGGAAACAGATGGCTGTTCCCCAGACCGGGACTCGCTGCTTTCCCCCATTTCCACCATTTCCAAAGACTCCATGTACTCGGCGCTGGCAGAAGAGGGACCTAAGCACTCACGCATGTCCCTCTTCACTGCTTCCAAGGACTCCATCTCAGAGCTGACGGTGGTCTCTAGAAAGTCCTTGCGGTCTTTTGTCTCCAGCCTGAAGGACTGCATGGACAGTGGGTATGCGGAGGACAGTGACGAGAGCTCTCTGGACACAGTTGGGCGGCCGGAGCTGAAGGTGGAGAAGCCCCACCACAAATACAGACAAACGCTGACCGACAAGATCTACAAACTGTTCAAAAGCAAAAGCCATCTGGTCCTGAGGAGGGACCTGAAGGACTGCCCAGACACGGGCTCGCTCCCGCTGCGCCGTGCCGAGAGTCTGTGCCACCCCCAGGCCAAGCACCGCGTGCCGGCACGCTCCCGGCGCGCTCACTCGCTGCCGCAGCACGTCCTGAGCCAGCGGCTGCAGGCGCTGCACGCCCCGCGGCTCCTCAGCCTGCCCCGACGGCCCTTCCTCAGCTACGACGAGGATGCCAAGGTGTCCACCCTGCGCGTGGTGGTCTTTGGCTCCGACCGCATCTCGGGGAAGGTGGCCCGAGCCTACAGCAACCTCAGGTGAGCTGGGTGGCACGGGGACCTGGCTGCAGGTGTTCGGCCCTTGGTGTCCTGCTGGTGGGGTCACCAGAGTCCTGGCTTTTGGGTGGCTGCTGCCTTTGAGCAGGGCTGCCCAGTGCTGAGATGTGGCAGGGGGCATCCGGCTGCCCTTGTCTGGAGGTGGAAACGATGGGAATAGTTACTGCTGGGTGGCACTGCCGTTAAGTCAGTGAGGCACAGGGGTGTGCTTGTCCATGTGCCATGCGCTTTCATGTTCCTTCCATTGCTGCCTTGCTCTGGAAGGGGACAGGATCCTCCACGTGCCACTGGGCTCTAATTCTGCACATCATGTCCTGCCTTGCTAGGATGTGCCAGAGGACTATGCTCACCCATCCCTCTCCCATGTTCTCCTAGGCTGAAGGAGAGCACCTGCCCCACACTGACAAGGTACTTCAAGCTGCAATTCTTCTACATCCCTGTGAAGAGGAGCTGCCTGGCTCCAGCAGCCCCGCTGACACATCCTCCTCTATCCCCAGGGGACCTGCAGCTCCGGGCTTCGGCACAGGCAGTAGGTGTCCTGCCCACTTCTGGGCTTGTGGTGCCACCAGCGCTCCGCTCTTCCCACCAGCAGGCCAGGCAGGGGGAGTGCTGGGGACTCCTCCACCAGCCCCAAGAGATGGGAGAGGAGCATGGAGGGCCCAGGGTGACCCCGTTGTGTCTGGTTTCAGGAGTCCACCTTGGCTGGGGTGGAGAGCAGCACCAACGACATCTCCCACTACATTGGCATGTTGGACCCATGGTACGAGCGGAACGTTCTTGGGCTGATGAACCTGCCCATGGACGTTCTGTGTCAGGTACGTGTGTACCAGGTGGTAGGGCCTGATGCTCAGCACTGGGCCACCATGCAGTGGCCTGAACCTGTACAGCAGGCCAGGTGTGGGCATTGGATAGAGATGGAGATGGGTGGCTCTGGCGGCCAGGAGGAGGGCTTCCATCTCCAGGGGAGTGGGATGGGCAGTTGGTGGTGCTGGGCTGTGGGTGCCATCAACCCCTTCAGGGTTGTGACTCGCCCCTCGCCATAGTCTGCCAAGCCGGAGGCTGAGCCCCAGGGGAACTCGCGGGAGCAGCTGCCCATCCTGGCCGACATGATCCTCTACTACTGCCGCTTCGCCACGCGCCCCGTCCTGCTGCAGCTCTACCAGACAGAGGTAGGCAAAGGGGCTCAGCGCCATCTCAGTAAGGGGGAAGGGATCTTCTGCCTGTGCCACCAACGCGGGGCCTGCCTGGGGAGAGAATGTGGTATGGCACAGCCGCCTTGTGCTGGTGAGGCCGAGCTTGGTCTCCTCATATTCCCCTGGGGACCTTTGCACATGAACTCACCGCACTTTGGCTGGTGCTGCTGGGTCAGGGATTGAGGGTGCAGGTCCTGCCCAGACAGTTCTTAACTGACAAGAGCAGTTTTCCATCCAAACACCTTTTCCCATGATGCAAGAGGGACTCCTGGCAGTGCTGGCAGGCAATTCGTGTTGCTGGAAGTCCCTCTGGTGCCCTGCTTTCCAGCCAAGCCCCTCCACAAAGCCCATTCTCCATATCTGCTGCGTGCCCAGAGGGAAAGTTTTTGCTTGCACCACTTCTGCAGTGGTGGCTTTGGTGCCTGCTTGCTGGTGGTCTGTTAAAACAGCCTGAAGTGTAGCTAGAGGCGAGTGCCACCCAAGGCAGTGGTTGAAAATTGTATTTTGAAAGCTCAGAAGATTTGCCCAAAGTGACCTGTTTTCTGCAGAAAGGAGCAAGAGGGGCAGCTTGCATCCCCCAGCTCCATGGCCCGGTGAGGTCTCCTCACCACCACATCTCCTTGATCTCTCCTTTTCTCCCGCTGCAGCTCACCTTCATAGGGGGGGAAAAGATGACCGAAGTCTTCATCCACTCCCTCGAGCTGGGTCACTCAGCAGCCACACGGGCTATCAAGGCTTCAGGTCTGTGATCGTGTCCTGCACACCGCTGCAGCCTTGGGGTGGGAGTCTGCAAACCGCCAGGGTGGGCAAAGACTGACGGGGGGCTGGAGGGAGCGTGCCCACGGGCTTTGGCACCACAAATGGGCTGCAAGAGGAGTCTGAACCCAGGCTGCAATGTGAGCAAAGACGCAGAAGTGTTTTCACAAATTTGGAGTTGAACCATCAAGGTTCTTGTGTTCCTCTTCAAGAGCATAGCTGTGGAAGTGCCTTGCTCTTTTACTTCTGCTAACTCTTCAGGTGTAATAGCTGTAAAGCAATTTCAAGCCTTTTTTTTTTTTTTTTTTTTTTTTTTTTTTATGCTTTGTCCAAGAGCATCATTTATCCCTCATTCCATTTCCTTAGCTTATTGGGCAAAGCAATGTTTGTGAGTGTGCTTGGAGCCTTCCTGCAAGGAAGATCATGTACTTTAAAACTAGAAATTTATAAAATTAGTAGAGATAGAAGTGATGACAGAAGCATCTGCTTGCAGTGTGGTCTTCAGCTCTCTTGTGGTACCAAGGACTGCACGCTGCCTGGTGCAGCTTGCAGAGACATCTCATGGCCAACCAACGTACTGCATTCAAACATGCTGCTTGATATTGTTAACCAACTGCTTTTCTGTGAGTTCGCCTTGTCTTTCTGAACAGAGCTCATAAAATATCCTCCACATAAAGTGTCACCACCCTACTGTCCCAAAATACAGACTTGGCCAGGACCTCTTCCCAATAACTCATGAAACCACCAATCTTTTCTGACTTTGAGTTTTCCTTTGGTTGTCTGTCGGCCCGCTACTTAACATCTGCAAAAGATTATCCAGGAAAAAAAAGTTACTAAGTGTTGGGCACAGTATTTCAAGGCTAATTTAGTGTGGGCACAAATATGCCCTGAAAAACAGGAGCTGGGTTAGCAATGCAGCCTTTTATTGCTTTGTGTATTCCCTGGAGCACTGACCCTGCTGCACTGGCTTAGCCAGCACCGCTTTCAGTTTGCAGAGCTGTTTGTTGTGCTTTGTGCTGTAACTTCTGCACTAGAATAATTGCTTTCTGGCAGCTTTTAAGCCACCCTTTTCTTCTTTGCTCTGCAGCTGTGTTCAGCAAACCAGGATTTTTCCCTTCCTATTGGTATCGAGTGTGCTGCTGTTCAGTAGCCCTCTGAAAACTGGGGAGAAAAGCCCACCGAGTGACATTTGCTCCTTGTTTTGTGCAGGTCCGGGCAGCAAAAGGCTGGGCATAGATGGAGACAGAGAAGCAATCCCACTAACACTACAGATCGCCTACAGCAAGGTGAGTGCCTGGGACTTGCGCAAGGACAAATGTGGCAGAAAACCAGTTAAGTGCTGCCCAGACATGTCTTGGCTGGGGTTGGCAGAGACAGACACTGAGAGTGTGCTGAGGGAGTCCTAATCCAAGCCTGGTGGAGCCAAAATCAAGTTAATTGTCTACTTACTGGCTAACTGGGGGGTGGCTTTCCAATCCTGAGAAGCCCAGTAAAACAGGGAATGTGCCACCAGCTTCCACAGATTGGACCTGTACTGGCTGCCAGTTTACAGTGGTAAACTTGGCTTCCAGGGAGCGATCTCTTGCTGATCACAGCCGTCCTTCTTTTTTTTTTTTTTTTTTTTTTTTGTTCCTTCTGCAATTATTTAATATTAACTGGACAATTTTTGTAATGCTAAGGTTAAAAGATTGGTAATGCATACTCAAACTTTGTGCAGCCCCAGGTAAAACCAGATCAGGGCTAGCCTAGTCAAAGGGTCAGGTTGGGAGGTAGGGTGGCAGCCTGGAGCATGACATCTCACAGGCTTCGGTTGGTCCCTGCAGACAGCTGTCAGTGGAAGAAGTCACTGGAACGATGTTGAGAAGGTCTGCACGTCCATCAACCTCAGCAAAGCCTGCAAGAAGTACGAAGAACTAGGTAGGTAGAGCTGGTTTTTGTGGCTTTGTGTAGGACACGATGGGAGGGACAGACAGAGCCAGAGGACGGATGAGAGCCATGCTGGATCTTCCAGCCAGAGCACAGAGGGAATGTGTGCGTGCAGAAAATGTGTGAGAGATGCCCAGTGTTCCCTGGGGCATAAGATGCTTTTCTCCTTGGCTCTTCTTAGCACCACGCCAGGGTTGAAGGACGTTTGGTTTCTCATTATGCTGAAGCTTCCAGATGGGAAATCTTTTGTTGTGTTGGGTTGTCCATCAGAGAGGAGTCTATTGCTAAATCAAGTCAGACCGAGGGAGGGGGGTGCTTGTCCTGCCACCATGGCTGTGCTGTCAGCAGGCACTCGCAGGGCTGCTTCTGCAGCTTGGTTTCCTTCCTGCACTTGGAGATAGCTGCTTGCCACGTGGATCTGTTTCATCATTTTTTTTTGTTGTTGTTCTGGTTCCCAATGGGCTATGAATAAAGCTTTGAACCTTTTAAAGGCAGCAAGGCTTTAGTCATTTAGTGTGCTGTTTAGAAGCAATATCTGTTTATTCTCACTTGAGCTTTGCTGTTTTAGCAATCAGACACCTAGTTCTGAGTGAACTGAGGATTTTTTAAAATTCCTCTTTCTTCGTGCACTTGGTGTGCAGCAGATGTGTATCTGTGAGCAGAGCAGTCAAGGCAAATGGGTGATCTACCAAATAGACTACCAAACAGCTCCTACGTGCCCCGTGGAGCTCAACCTAAACTTCTATCCCTCCTCTTGATGCCCCATCCATGAAACCATGCAGACAACCTTGGAAAAACTCCAGCAGGATTTAATTGCTCATCATTTCTGTGTATTTTGAGTTTGTTGTTTCTGTGCTAGTTCAGGAGTTTCACTTGCACTGCCAGTGTGGTGGGTTTGTTTCAGGGCATGGGGAGAAACTCCCACACTAGAGAAGCTTTCCCTTCGTGAACCTCCTTCCTTACAGGAGAAACCTGGTCTCCTGCTCGTCTCTGTCGGTTTTTACACTCAGCATTTTGACCACAGGATGTCACTGTAATTCCAGACATGAAAAAGCATCCCCAAGGGGCCTGTAGGAAGGGCCACGGGGGAGAGCTAGAATTTCCTCATCATGATGGGGTAATGGCTTTTCTCATGTTTAATTGCTAAGATAACAAAATATTCTTTGCTGCTATGTTTGGAAGATTACCTCTGTCTGATTGCTTTTTTTACTGTGTGGGTTCTTGTGGGTGAGAGAAAGCTACAGGCATGCTGTGTTTCCCTCGAATTTGGGTCCTGCTGGGAGCCACTGGCACTGGGATGTTTTGATGGGCAGAGGGACCGCCTGGGTTCCCACCAGAAGCCTTGAGTGATAACATTTTGCTTTTTGTTACAGCCTCAAAGACAGAGTGTCTCAACTTGACCATGACAGAGGTGGTTAAAAGGCAAAACTCCAAATCCAAAAAAAGTTTCAATCAGGTAACTCAAGTCATGGTGCTTTTACATTTGGTAACAAGAGGTCAGCCTGGCTCAGCTGGGAGGGAGATGGGGCAGGAGATGGAATTTGAGACCTGGGGAGCAGTCAGTAGTTCCTTGGGGGATCCAGTTGGCCACCAGTTTTGGGGTAATGTACAAAGCCTGGCAGCTCCTTCACTTGGACTCTCTTTCTATCAGCAGCTCAGCGTGTCCCAGATAAAAGTAGACAAGGTCCAGATTATTGGTGTCCAGTCCTCTTTTGCTGTGTGCCTGGATCAGGATGAGCAGAAGATCCTGCAGAGTGTGACCAGGTAAGATCCGCAATGTGGCAGGCTGCCTGATGCATTCAGCATTCCTAGAATGGTGCATCCTCTGCATAAGGGCTTATCCTCAACATACGGGTGGCCAAGAGGGGGGACAAGGTCCTGAGCACCATGGTGTGTTTATGCCAGATGCCCAAGCTGGCATGTCGTAACTTCAAACTCTGTAGTGCAGCTGAGCTCAGGTGGGATGGCTGGTCCTGCTCAGATCCCAGCAGTACTTCCCTTTTTATGACTGCCACTGTTTAAATGGTAGTCCCCAGTCAGCTGTTCAACTCCATGAAGACAAATCATTCAGAAAGACATGTAAAAAGGAACGTCATGTAAAGTAAATGAGGTACCTGGAGAGCACTGAGTAAATGAGGTACCTGGAGAGCTCTGAGCAGAGCCTTCAGCTTCTAAACCTCATTGGGATCCTCCATCACCGTTAACATACCCATTGCAAAAGGATCCCATGATCTTCATGGGTGAGACTGGGGTAGAGCAAGATAGAGCAAGTAGATGGAGCAAGAACTGTTCATTTGATTGTTCATCCATCAGTCATGTCCCCAGGGCACCAAGCTGGCTCACTGAGGATGGGATTTGGAAACTCACTAGAGGCAACATATTTCTGCGGGCACAAAGATATCCAACCAGCAGATCCACTGGTCTTAAAAACATGCAAGCATTCTAATTTCTCCCTCAGGGGGCGCAGACCTCTGCAAAATTATGCTGCCTAAAATGGAAAGAGATTTCAGATGTTACTTCTTAAATTTCTTAAATAGGAACTTTTCTTTAGGAGCTTAACTTGTTTGCTGTGTAACCCAAGGGATTAATGTGATGGTTTAGTGCAAGAAATGCAACAGGAGCTATTGCTACTTCTCCAGAACGGGGGGATGCAAAAGTTCTCATTTTCCCTAATGAGTTTGAGAAAATGCCCTGTGTGGTTACTTCTATAGATCCCAATCAGAGCTAGCATGTAGTACCTGAACTCTGGGCACTCCAACTCCAGTCCTGCACTGATTAAAGATTGCACTGATTCCCGTTTGTTTGCAAAGTTTCTGCTGCACCCCAAGACCCTGGTTCTCAGCCACACACCTTTTTTGCATCTTGGTTTCTTTTCGTTCCCTTGCAGGTGTGAGATCTCTGTGTGCTACAAACCCCGGGACAGCAATCCCCTTGCACTGAGCAGGTCCTCTTCAACTCCCCAGGACCCCTCCGAGTTCCATTCTCTCTTGTGTTTACCCATTTCCACCTTCAGTGGAGCACTGCCGTAGAAGAACCGTGCCCTCTCAAGACCAAACTCGCATCCAACACTGAAATAGCCGCAGGAATGGGAAGCTGACTGTCCCCTTTAGAGCTGGATACCCAGCCGTTCTTGCCCAAGACATCCTGCAGTCTGAAGTGTTCGCATGGTGACTGAGCTGCTCCTGGTCTGGGCTTGGCCCATCCTTTGGAAATGAGAATGTTGGTGTCAGGCTCTTGTACTTCTCAGGATTCCTTTGGAGGAAAGTGGCTTCCTTGAGATCTCCAGTGTGTTCAGCAGACTGCCAATATCGGGACTGAGAGGGAGAAGCAAGGACAGTGACATTTCCCTGCCAGCAAATGGTGCTGTGGCTGTACTTGACAGTGACTGCAAGGCCATTGTGATCTTGGGCGAGCTGGTATGGGGGGCGGGGGATGCGTTCTGGAACATGGATGTCCTTGGGGGTAGCTGGCCTTCTGTGCATGTGGGTTTGACCACCCCAACTATGTCCTGATGACTTTTCACCTGTAACAAATCAGAGAAGCTTGGGATAGCTCTTTGGGGATAGGGACAGGTTTTCTCAGGGTTTGCTTTAAATTACAAGTGATGGGTGTCTTGAAGAGAAACAGCACAAAGCAGAACAACCCAGCTGGGGCTAAAAAGAGCCCAGCAAAGGTCGTAGACTGCTGCTTGTGTCCCAGTGAATCCAGTGCAATAGGCCATTCTGGGGCATGGGTGGCTTGTAGGGCATATGTGTGTTTACTGTAAATCCAGGACCTGCAGGAGATGAACTTCCAATTTCTGCAGAATTTCAGAGTTCATCCGAAAGGGAGAATGACTCCCTGTTCAGGCTGTGTTCTTGCATCCTGCTCACCAGCACTGAATGCAAGAGACATCCCAGAGGCTGAACGCTCAATAGTTGCTTGAGGTAGAGCAGGAACCATGCTCACACTCAGGAGGGAGGTACTGGGAAAGCCACGAGGATTGCCTTAAGCTCACCTGACTGGGTAGCTTTGGTAGAGAAGAACCCAGCACCAAAAACACTAGTGACACTTGCAAGGAATGATAGTATTTGAGATCTCTTCTTCCCTGCAAAGAGAGGTTTCCCCCCTCTTCCTTCTCTCTGCAAGGCTGTAGGTACAGAAAGGTGCAATAGTTGGGTGTATTTAGAAGTATTCTGACCCCAGGAGCAATAAATGAGGCTGGAAAAGCCTTGCCTGGTTTCATAGCTCTCAGGGTTTCTCATTTAGTTGTTGGTCATTGCACTAATGATGGCTGGCAGAAGAGCATGCTGCCTGCTGCAGGGTACAAGGATCCTAATGCCGAGGTTGTGCTCCCTGGGATGCATCTGGAAGGGACCCTCCATGCTGCTGGGGCTGCAGGGCTTGGCCATGGTGAGATCAGCTCCATGTGGGTCCCTTGCTCCTCCAGCCAGCTCTTAGCACTAGTTAGAACGAGGCTGGGCTCTGTCCCCATGGGCTGTTGGCACAGCAGCAGGGTCCCCTTCGTGGTGACCACGTTAAAGGTTGAATCTGCCAGGGAAAGGGTCAGAGCCCCCGGGCACTTCGGTTGCCTTGAAGGAGCATTGGCCAGGCTTGTTTGCTGCATTCCTCCACTTCCCCGCTGGAAGGGTTTTGGGGATCCCTCTGATGGGACTGCTGATCCTGGCCCTGCTGTTTGCTGGACCCGATTCCTGCCCCCCTGCCTCTGCTGCTGCCTGGGCACAGCCGGCAAACATCTGGGGTTGGGAAGGTGCCAGCTGGCTCTGTGTCCTCAGCAGCTCAGGATGCAACTTCTGCTGCTGGCCAGAGAGTGAGACAGGAATGTGCTCCCGAGGCCTCTGTGCTTCATCCTCCTACCTGAATAGGCCATCCCAAGGATGGTTTTGCCTTGTGGACTCCCAGGAAAGACCTCATGCAAGGCCAGGCATCACTGGAAGGTGTGCAGGTGCTCTGGCCCCACTGTGGTGCAAATCCAGCTTGGACTCCAGTCAAGGACCCCCCTTCCCTGGCCCTGCAGCGGCTCTGGGAGCACCCCTCCTCTCCTACATGGAGCTGTGACCTTGCTCACGGTAGGGACACCAAGCCACTGCTGGGGGATGTGGAAAACCATGCTGAGGTCGCTGCTGGGCATCTCTCCTGAACATCACTAAGTCCAGTAGGCTCAAGTGATCAGAAGCAGATTTGAATAGCTCTTTCCACCCACTTGGAAAAAGTTTTCCCACTGACTTAATTCCCAGACAGGTTTGTGTGCATCGTTTCAAACGGGGCTGAAATTTGACAGCTGTTTTATTTTTTGTTGTTGTTGTTCAATACATTAAAATAGCACCTTATCCTGTCAAAACATTTCTATTTGTGATCTTGATATCCGTGGCTAAATATATCCCTGCCGCTGTTAATGATATAAACCTCTTCGGTTTCAGCTGGCCCTACAGAAATACTAGAGAAGGGTTTCCACACACTGGGGAGGAAAAACAAACACAGGCTCTAGGGACTCATAATCCTGGCTCATGTTTTGACCTCTGATGCTTTCTGGAAATGAAAAGAAGGAAGTTGGAGGTTCCTTCAGGCCATCCTCATACATACGTGCAGCCTCACCAAAACTGTGTCATGTCTGTGCTGATCTGTACAATACTGTTCAAAGAACTTTTAACGTAATTGTAAGATATTAAATGTTGATTTATTTCGAGTACAAGTACAGTGTTTGTGTTGAGTAATTCCCAGTGCAGAAGGCACGGCTCCCGTCTCCATGTGGAGGGCAGGGTGCACACGGTCCTTTGCAGAGCAGTTGACCCAAGAGCAGGAAAAAGCTCATAAAGCCACCGGGTTTGTGAGCCTGGTCCCAGAGGGCATGACACAGAGACCTGCAGTGGCTAATTGAGCTCCTGTTGTGCCAGTAAAAAGCAGTTTTTGATGCTGTAAATGCAAAACTAGCTTCATGTTGAATTAAGGAGGAAAGCTGACAGAGCCTGTGTGCGCAAGGCGAGGTTGGTGCATAGCTGTCCCTCTTAGGAGGCTCCCTGGCCTCTGCTGGGTATCTCTGCAGAGGCACATGAGCTGTGCTGTGGCCAGGCTCCATGGGCAATGTCCTTGTGGGTAGGGTTTGCCCAACAGTGGGATATTGGGTTTATTGCAGGTTCCTTCTGCATCTTCAGGGGTGCAGGCTTTGCAGATGAAGTCGCTGCTGCTGGCAGAGTTCTGAAATACGAGTGGCACTTGCAAATGTCTCAGAAGTCACCCTTCCCTTCCTGGGATATTCAAAGAGAGAGGCTTAGTTGGTAGGGGTGAGGGCCAGTGTGTTGTATTTGCATAAATAACCAGGGAGAAGTCATTTCGGAACAGATAAGAATAACTTCTGCTAATCAGCACTTTGCTATGAATTACCTTTTTTTTTTTTTTTTTTTTTTTTTTTCCTCCCTCTCTCTCACTGATTTTTTTTTTTGTTTGTTTGTTTTTTAATCAAAAAGTAAAAAGAAAAGGGTCACTTGAAAAGGCAAATAAAATCCAAACAGGAAATAATTTATTTTCCAAGCTGGAGTGATAATCTGGTTTTGTTTGTTCTCAACAACAGCAACAAAAAGCCCAAACCCTAAACCACAAATTCCCTTCTCTGTTCCTTTCTTTTTAAAGAAAAAAAAGTGGAAAGAGGAACATGCATATTTAAACCCACAGCAAAAAGTTCTTTGTTCTAAGCAAGTTCATTATGAAAAGTTTAGGATCAGAGTACAAGTCTGATCCTTGCAGGATCACACAGCTGGGGGGGGTGGTATTGTACGTACAAAAGACTGGGCAAAGAGCTGCTGATGAAGTAACCAAAGTTGGATTTTCCAGACTATTTAACAAACCTGTTTTTGCCTTTTGTGGACATGTTCAAATCGGTCCAAAGGTGTTTTTTTTTGTGACTCTTGCAGCATCACACCTGAGCTGGCTTGTGGTCCGATGGGATGACGGTGGGTAAGGTGTGTTTGGTGTTTCAGCCCGAGAACGCTAACTTATGCTTGCTCCCTAAATGAGACAGATTGTACCACAAACGTGCCTCGGGGTTTTGATTTGTGTTAGTTCATCAAGGTGCACTGGCAGCTTGAGCTGATGTCCCCACTCTGTCAGAGGTCATCATCTCATGGTCACCTCAGCTGAAGCTGCTGTGCAGGATGAGCTCCACTGGCGGTGAGCTGGGACATGGCGAAGGGGTCTTGGAATGCACGGTGAGTTAAATTCTCATCACCCATCACAGGCAGTCACCCTCCATCCTCTGGTCCTTCTCCAAAGGCACCTTGTGCACAGGTGTTCCTTATCTTTACCCGTGTGACCGCCCCAGGTTTTCCCCCAGCAGCACGAGCTCCAGCGCTCCATGGGTGCCTGTGTCAGGCACCCGCACATCTCAGCAGCTGGTTGAGAGCCATGTCTGCTGCACCAGGGCCACCGTGGCTCAGCACTGGCTGGAAGCAGAGCAGAACAGTTGCCAGCAATGTCAATTAGGCTGCTCAGCATCCAGCCAACATTTGGACAGCTTCAGGGATGGAAATGTTATCTAGAGCACAAAGCAGAGAGCAGCATTAGCCAACACTCAGCTGAGAAGGGGTTCTTGAGTGGGTGTTTCTCAGCTGGTGGCTGATAAGCAACACAGAGTGAATTAGCATCAGTAGGCAGGAGTGAGCCTGCCTGTGTTGGAGCCACTATTACATGAGTTAAGATACACCCCTGAACAGTGGGAAACACAGGTGCCATCCTCTTTTGGCAGATGTGGGCAATCAAACCACCTCCTGTGCTCTAAGCAGACCATCAGCAGGCTGTCTGAATGGACACATTGCTGTAGGACATCAGGAATGCTCCCACACTGTGACAGTCGCATCCTGAAGCATCCTGGGTGAAGGAAAAATACATTTGTTCTAAAATACTGTGTTGGTTCAGGCTGACTTTCCTTAGGTCTACGGGCACGTTGGGCAACAAGTCTGTCCGCAAAACTCCTGTGGTCTATCGGAGGTGAGCAGAGGGTCTGCTCAGGATCCAGGCTGCCTGCAGAACCCAGAGCCTGCGCCTGGGCTTGGTGTGCTAGGACAGAAGTGGCCCAGGAACCAGGGTGGCCACAGGTCATGGTGCCCGGGTGTGGGGACTCGCCCATAGGTGTGTGCAGCTCAGCACCTCTAATCCCTTCCTCATGTTCATCGAGTTGTTTTTTGGAAGTGCCCAGGCAAACCTTCCTCTTGTACTTTTGCTTCCTGGTAGAAAAATGTGCAATGCCAGGGTTGGCATCTGCAGTGTCCACGGCACGAGGCCCGCAGCTGGGGGATGACATAGGGTGAGGAAACCCACAGGGGCCTCGGGACTTGGGTGGTGAGGCCTGAACTGGGATGTTTCAAAGGGCTCTTTTACAAGGAGGTATTTCAGAGGTGCTCGCCTGCTCTCTCAGCTGTAAGGAGAAATAGCAGAGAGCAGAGTCAGGCTTCTTGGCAGCTCTGTCCTTGCATGCCATTACAGGAGGGAGGTGGGGGGAGGATAAGCGTGCCCAGGCTGTCTCCTCCGTTAGAGGTTACAGCCCCAGCAGTGCTGTACCCTCCTGCATCTCGAGTTACCCTCAGCCCTGCGCCCCGAGCTGGGCTCGCTGCCACCTGAGCCTCTTGTGACGGTCGGCTTCGTCCTCCGCTGGGACAGAGCTGGGCAGTGGGAGTATCTGCCTGACCCAGAGGGGTTTCTCGAGAAAATTCAACAACTTTTAGTCGGAAAAAGGAGAAGCAGAAGAAAATCCAGGGCATGTCTTCTGCCAAGCTCCCTGCCCTGGTTCCCTTCTGGGGCTGCGAGCTCCTGGGCTGGCAGAGCTGGTGGTTTCTAGTGCTTGTGATTCAGCTTTGTGCTTTCAGGCAGTTCTGAAGTAGAACAGATTGGAAGTTTTCTGCAAATTTCACTCATTTCTGAAGGACTTTGGCCACTGCCAGTGGCTGACTCCCTGTTTGCCTCAGGACAGACCTTTGCTCAGGACTAGCAAGAGCAAAGGTGGGCAAGCGAAGTGCTGGTGGCTGCAAGAGGCTGTTTATCTATCCTGGCAATGCCTGCTGCTCCAGTGTCCTTATCTTATTGTGCTAATTAATGATCAATTAAAAGTTAACAAGGCTCCCTGTGCCTGTACAAGGAACAGTTTTCCTGGCAGGGAAAATTTACTCGAGAAGTGTAACGGTGTGCTGGCAATGGAAAGCAGAACAGTGAGCCATACGTTCAGGTGTAGCACATGTCCTACGTGGACCTATGGGCCTGTGCCGGTCAGTGCTGACAGTGTGAGGAATGGGGTGGGCTTTTCTGTGCCAGTCCCACACCCTTCTTCCACCAGAGTTCACCTCTGTGCCTCCATAGTCCCCTCTCCTCTCTGCAGACACCTCCGCCACAGCCCTCGCAGAAAGCCCTGTGAAGGCTGAGGGGTTGCAGCCAGAGCAAACACGTCTCAAGACTGAAATCCAAATCAAGACAAGCATGAAGAATATTTTGTGGTGTTTACCCAGACCTTGGCTAACTCAAGCAAGGTCTGATGGCATGAAACCTTCTGCATAGCAATAGGCCAGTGCAATGCAGCGTGCTTATCTGGCGTTTCCACACACGGAGAGGAGCATGGGCAGGGCCGCTCTGCCCCCCTCCGTGCTCACCAGGATGGGTCCTGCTTCTGGACGCTTCGCCTCTTCTGCACCAGCGCTCATGCTGGCTTAGGAAGATGAATGGCTCACTGAAAGGTCCAGGCCTGGTGTGGCTGGGGACTGTGCACCCTGCGAGGTTGCACAAACATTGTCATTGCTGAGATGTGAGTTGGCTCAGCGCACCTTGCCCATGCTCTGATGGCTGCAGCGTCTTTCTAGGAGGGATCTGTGGCCTGCTGACTGAGACATTGCTCCTGTAATCAGAAAACAGCAGACAGGAGTCCCAGGGCTTTGGGTCCTCTGCTCTCAGGTCTGCTGGGAGACCTCTGCTGACTGCGGGCTCTGCGCCATCTCCCAGGAGTGGGCCATGGGGCACTGCTCCTCTGCAAGCGTGGGCACCAGCCGGGCACTGACTCATGGCAAAGAACAAGACTGGGCTTTTCCTGTATAATGGCATGTTTTTTCCTGATGTTGGTTTCTGTGTTGACTTACTGTCAACTGTGGGCCAGTTAAGCCACCTGAGAACAGGACACTCTTGTGAGAGGCTCCTAGAAGAAACTGTAAAAAGTTCAGCCCATCAAGAGTTTTCCTGCACAGGAACCCATCTGAAATATCCTAAAGGTGTTTACATTTTTGCTGTTCTTTTATGGGTAGTTTTAATGGTGAACTGGGCACTTCCATCAGCAGGAAGCAATGGGGTAGCTCCAGCTTTGCCCAGTCTCCAGCAGCCAGTCCCCAGGATACTGGGCAAAGGACAAAGGAAGGGACGTGTCCTGTCTCTGCATGCTACAAGGGCACCATCAGGACCCCTCCCTGCTGCAGCCCAGGTGGCTGAGAGGCATGCGGCTCCTCTGAGATGGGCCACAATGGAAGGGGCACGAACGATCTGGGTATGGGAGAGATTGAGCCATGGCAGAGAGCCACCCTCTGTTTAACTTCACAGCCATCACAAAAGGACAGATGTGCTAATCTTTGGTGGGAAGCCAACTTCTGCCCATTGTAAGGAGCCATCTGTGCTTCATCATATGGCTCGGGCCCGTGTGCAACCGAGAGGCTTCCAGTAGTTGTGTAGGTCCCTCAGGCCAAAGACTGCCCGGACAGGGAGGGGTGAAGCTTTCAGAAACTGGGACGCTGGTGTTTGTGCTGCTGTCTCTGCTTCCTCACCGAAGGAAGAGCAGGAGAGGCACTTGTCCTGAGAAGAACTGCTCAAGGAAAGATGCTTTGGTGAGGAACAGTGCCCAGGTGGAGATGTCTGGCTTTTACCTCAACTCTACTCTTTCCTGGTAGCCATCAGTAAAGGCATGACAGCTTTTGTGGGACCAAGCTGAAGTCCTCCCACAGCCTTCCCATGCTGTCCTCTGCTCCTGGGGAGCTCAGGATCAATGACCTCTGTCGCAGTGAGTCTGTGCCTGGAGAGCTCTGTGCTGGGGACTGGAGCCAACTGGAGCCTCCAGTCCCCTTCCCCAGCTTGCCGTGGTGGCTGGGCTGAGCTGTGGTGTCCCCCTTCACACGGTCGTTGGGGTTGGAGGATCAGGGAGGGCCAACGCTGCCCTCCATCCCCCCGTCCTCCAGCATGGAGCTCGGTGGCCGTGTGGCCGTGTAGCTGGAGCTGTGCTGGAGGTGGGTGGCCGCAGGGTGCCTGCAGCCCATAACTGATGCTCTGCGCTGATGGGCAGAGTGGGCGTGGGTAACAGCTGCTGGTCGGTGACCATAAACCATGGCAAAAAGCAGGCTGTGACACCTTTGTCTCTCGCTTTCTGTTAGGATGTGTTTACAAATATTTTAAGACAGTGGGAGAGATGCTTTCTGAACGCTCTCAATATGACTGGTGTGTCTGAACATGCAAGCAGTGGGGCTCCAGTTAGCATGCGCTGAGCCATGTTAGTCACCCCAACGCCTTCAAATACCCTTGGTGCATGCAACCGAGCCAGGAAATCCTCATAGCTGTACTGCTTCTCCTCCTGCTTATCTCTGCCTATCGACGCATCACTGCTGTAACACACACGTTTGACCTGGGTGTACATATATACGGGTATGATATATCTGCTGTGATATAAACGACACATCCAGCACAGATGTGGGCAGGTGGGTGGGAGTTCACCCACCCACCCCAGATTTGTGAAATGTCTACGTACTTTGTATGGTTAAAAAAAAACAAAACAAACAAAAAAAAAAACACGTTTAGATGTGTGTGGGTCTGTGTGTAGCGTGAATCTTTCTTACTTTAAGAGATCCACCCTGCCTGAGCATGTTATTAAGTACAGCAAGCAGTGTGATATGGGCACGGTTTGGGTGTTGACTTATGGCTGTGCAGAGCAGGGAGGATTCTCACTTCAGTTTCTCTTTCAGTAGGCACGTGCAAAAAAAGCAAAACAAAACCTCTGCAGCCTGTTGCTCTGCACCCAGCCAGGCCGTGCCAACACGTGCAACCCCCAACCATGAACGTTTCGCCCCAGTGCATGCATCTCCCCCTGCAGCGGGGTGAGGGTGGGGGCTGCGTTCACCCTGTGGCACCCACTGCCCCCGGGGCTGCCCTCCAGGAGCTGCCACATCCCGAGGGTGCTGGGTTGTTCCCATAGCTGAGAGGAAGGTGAATTTGGGCTGCTGGCAGCTCTGGAAGGGACTGAGGAGCTGGGACATGACCTCCAAATAGAGGCTGCATCATTGCACTGTGGGGTGCTAGAAAGAGGAGCTTCAGCTATTCCTCCCAAATCCTGTTTGTTTGTTTGTTTTAAATTGACATTGTTGTTTTGTCTTTTCCTCTAGAGTACTTCAAAGCTCTTTTATCACCATTTTTCATTTCTCCTCTGTGATTTTCGGCCATCTTCTTTCTGGAGCTCTCCATCCCTGGCTTTAAAAAGCTCCAATATATAAAATCCCAAAGGTGATGGGCAATAGGAAAAAATGCCTGACAGTGAGGAGATGGGAAGAGAAAAAGGAAATAGTAAATCAACTAAGTTGTTTGTCTTGTTGTAATGCACATCAAACAAATCTGGCATTGCTCGTGTATAGGAAATGCCGGGATGGGCTGCGAAGCAGAGGCTGACCCAACAGAGATGTGTCGGTGCCAACAAAGGGACTTCAGTGGGGGAATTCTTCAGGACCACAAAATTAGGAGACAGCAAGTGGTATCAGCATGTACTTTTACTTCTGCAGGCAACACCTTTCTGTATCTGATGGTGTCAGCGATCCCTCTCTCCCATCGGGTGACACTGGCCGGTCTCCCCATGCCTCACCCAAGAGGACGATGCCCCTTGCCCCACCCTACAAGTGCAGATGATCCCACTGTAGAGGAAAGAGGACGCATGGTGCCAGACCCATCAGGCAAACTCCTCCCTGAACTGCCACGAGGAGGAAGGACACAGCCAAGGCACGCAGGTGAGAAACAGCAGACATGGGAACATCTCAGCATTAGGAGAGGCAAAGGGGACGCTGGGGCCGGGAGTGTGACAGCAGCCTGCACCCACCCTGTGAGTGTGTTAGGAGTGAGAGGTAAACATGGAAAAGCTGGTCCCATCCGTGCTGGCAGGGGAGGCCCCCAGGATGCTGAAAGGTGTTGGAAGGGTGATGTTGGAAGTGCCAAAGCTGTTTTTGCATGAACTGTGAGGAGCCCAACTGGGAGCTGCAGGTTTCTGTATGACTGTCAGCTGCAGGCTTAAGTGCACCCAGGTGGGCTAAGTGCTGTAAATCACCCGAGATGAAGAAATTCCTGCTCAGGTATTTTGGGAATGAGCCACAGTATCCCTCTTGTGGGGACTTTTGGGAATGGGTGGGGAATAAATGAGGTTGAGACTGGAGGACAAGTGAAGGACCAACTTCACCAGGGGGAAAGGAGCTGAAGAACTCTCACCTTAATTCACCTGCTGGGAAAATGCCAGAGCAAACAAAACAACCTTTTGCAAGGACCTGGGAACAAAGGGAAATGAGGGATTGGTGGTGCTGCCTGTAAGTGAGCTGGGGAAACACGGACCTGGCACAGCCACTGCAAGCTGGGTGGGAGAGCAGTGCCCATGGCCTGAGCAAGGTGTTATTGCCAGGCTGGGGGGTGGAGGATGGAGGCACAGGGCTTGTGCCACCTCTGTGGCTTTCTGGTGTGATCACTGATGAGATGGAGCAGAGAACATCTGAGTTATCCTCCCAGGTGAGGCTGAGCAGAGGAAGGTGGTGACTGCGCTGGAGAATTGTGATTTAAACTGAACTGAGCTGAGACCAGTTTATTTCATTTTTATTTTTTACCTACCCATAGGATGCTGTTCAATGGAGACAACCACCAAGTTTCACCTTGGAGCAAGAGCAGCACCTACGCTGCTATGTCTGGGGAGGTGGTGGTTCTGCTGGGAAGGCAGTGGGGATGCTTAGGTCACGGGCTGGCTCTGAACTTCTGGGTCCCCCCAGGGAGTGAAAGGCCACCAGGCTTGGCCAGAGGAGCGCCATGGGCATGAACCAGCCGTGCCCACCCTCCTTCCTCCAAGAGCTGCCAACCGATGGATGCAGTGGTCTCCGAGGGGAGGTGTGATGTCCAGACCCAGCTGGAGAAGGCTGGCAGGGGATGTTGCCAGGAGTGCTCAGGCCAGGCAGGGTGAGCGGGCAGAGCTGCTCGTCGTGCTCGTGTGGGCATTGGCGTGGGATGGCTTCTGGGGCCTGGCCTGGCGTTGAGAAATAACCTGCCCACTCCTCTGCCTCACCCAGCGGGCTGGAAGCTACAGCGGTGTTTTGAAAGCCCTGCTTGTGCTGCCTGAAACATCGCCGTAAGAGCAGCGCTGCTGCCCGGCTTATCAGCTTGCCGAGTGAATTGGAACAGAGTGGCTGTGATTAAAAAGCGCTATTTCCTGCTGTGTGCTATCGCTGGCAGACCTGATAAGCTCGAGGATTTGATCTCATTCCAAAACTGTCACCTTGGCATCCTCGGGAGAGCTGTAATTTCTGGGAAGAATCTGCTGGGAGGTGTGGGCAGCGGAAACGTACAGCCCTTGGCTTGTGGGCACGCAGCACTTAAGATCTGGACAAAAAGCCATCCTGTGTGGTTTCAAGCAGCTGATCTCTTCCGCGAAACAGGCAGTCACTGGCTGTGCACCCAGCCCATTGGCACGAGGCGGCTACAGCACCCGCAGCCATCTCCTCCTCAAAATGTCCTGCTCACAAGCGGTGGCCTTGACCAGAGTCGGCTTCTCCATCACTGGCACCGTTGGGTGCATGCCCAACACATTGGATGGTGGGAGCAGGTCTCTACATGGGATGGAAAGGAAAAGCTTGCTGATTTCTTATCAGCTGCCTGCTCAAGCTTACCACAATCATTTTGCTTGGATTTTCAAACCCATAATTAACCTGTAGGTGAGCAGTTGTCTCTCCTGTTCCTATTATCTTTATCAGATAGGGCAGTTTCTACCCTTGCAGGACATGCCATGAGGCCGCTCAGATGTGAAAAGTCCATGGTTCATTATTATTGTCTTGTGCTTGCTTCTGTTTTCTTACCATGGACTTTTTCAAGATCTTAAAAAAAAAAAAAAAAAAAAGTGTTGAAGATGACTTAATTTGGACAAATCAAAAAGTCAAGTGTCAAGTTAAGGACCACAAAACTGGCAGTTTGCTTGGCTTCCCCAGTCCCCCAAATACTGCCATCCTCCTTATTTGTTAAAGAGAGAGGAAAATCAGAATCAGGCTGGAAAATTGAGACATGACATGAATGCATCTGTTGGTCTGTGACCTGCTCCCTTATAAACTGGAAGAAAAGCGTCCCTTGACTAAAACGTTGGCGATTCGGACATCTGCCAATGGAGCTTTCCCTGCAGGCTGGGTGGTTTGGGAGGAGCAGTGCTCAGACAGCGTCCTTTTCTTTGTGCAAATACCTTTGCTTCCCTCAGAAACCCAGTTGGCTCGCTAGGTCTGTTATTATAGCAGCCACGTAATGACAGAAAATTAAAGTGGGGGGAAACTAAGCTGTGCCTGAATAGAAAGCAGGGCAGGAGGAGAGGTGTACAGAGCTCCCATTTGACAAGGGAAGCTGCTTTGTGCTTTCACTGGGTGTGAAGCAGGAACCAAGATGGGAACCAGACAGCAATGGGGGAGGAGAAGCGGCTCCATCCCCAGCAGACCCAGCACCACTGCTGGAGGTGGGCGCAGGGCCCAGCTGCAGCTGCGAGCACTGGAGCGCGATAGCCGGCAAGGAGCGGGTCCCACCAGCATGGCAAGGCCCGCTGGGTGTGCAGCACCGTGCGCTGTGCAGCACCATGTCCTTGGGCTGTGCAGCACCATGCACGCTGGCATTGAGTTGCTGCTGCTGGCATGGTTTCACGTGCTGGCAGCTGTCCGAGCTCAAGAGAAACAGGCTGCGTGCTGTTCCCCCAGCAGGAAAGCCCCAGGCTGGGCAGCAAGTTCCCCTCCGGGCTGGAAAACCCCTTTTGAATTAGTGCTTCAGGTGAGCTGTTTGTATTTGCTTTAGCTGGAAAGATTTCTTCCACAGGATTCAGGGATTCAGAAAGCACGTTGTATCCCAAGCATGCACAGAACTGCATAGGCACGGCCCTTTATGGTGTTCCTACAATACCTGTAAATCCCCGAGGATGGTGTTATGAGACAAATAGCTGTTTTGTAGTGGGTCTATGCTGTTTGCCACACAACTTCTCTCTTTTCCCTCCCTTTCTTTTGGTTGTTTCCTGTTTATTTATTTATTTATTTATTATTTATTATTTTATTTTATGTATTTATTTATTTATTTATTTTGTTTGGATTTTTGAGCTAAATGAATTTTAGGTTGGGATCCCAGTGGTCGTGGCATTGAGGAGGCTGCTTGGTGTGCACCAATGGGCCAAAGGGAATGCCAAGCTCATGGCATCCTTCTGCTGTAGCTGTGTGGTGAGAGAAGGTCTGACTGCAATGAAAATATGTCGGGGGTGAAGCTTTGGCTCCTTCAGGGGCTAACTGAGAGGGAAGGAGTGAAAATGTCCAGCAGCAATGGGAGATCCTGGCCATGAAAAGTGCTTGTGCAGCGTCACTAGAGCAGGAGCACGTCCACTGAAGGGGTGCAAGGAAGCCGGTGCCAGCCTTTGCTCCTCCTATGATACTGTATGGGGCTAATCCCATCATGGTGTCAGTGTGCTGGCTTCACCCCTCTCTTTGTTTTGCAATTTGCATGGAAACAGTTTTTGCATGGACACTTCTGCCTGCAGCAGGGGTTCCTGCACGCTGGGTACCTCCTGCTGTAGGAGAGATGCAATGTGGTGCCAGGACATAGAGAATGGCATGGGAAAGTAAGCTATCGAACAGCACTGCCCAAACCTCAGCCATGACATGCTGAAGAAGCTCATCCTGATCCTAGTAGGGAAAACCCTTTCTAAACAGGACCCTACATGCACATGCCCCTGCTGTGTTGCCCATGGGGCCGCTGGCACCACCCCTGCCACGGCCACCAGGACACGTCCGTGGGTCCTTCATCAATGGGAGTGTGAACGAAGCCAAGAGAGGGGAAACGCGGGTGTTACCATCCAGTGCTGCGTGTGGCTGCTGCTTCCCCGGAGCCTTCCTGCCTGTGGGGCCATGCGGGATGGCGAGCCCCTGCTGTGGGGATGCCTTGGCACCAGCATGACCAGTGGGGACTGGAAGCAAATCATTCTGACATCCAGCCTAACGGCCGCCTCCTGCCTTTCTCTCCTGGCCAGGAAGGAAGTAGGTTATTTTTAAATCAGGGGCCCAGGTATGTAACTGTACCTAATGCTTTTTCTCATGTAAAAGAAGATGGGAAGTGATATGGTGTCGGCTGCCGTTCCCACGCTCCCTCTCGGAGCGTGTTCCCCTCCCCAAACCCTTACCCCAAAGACACTCAGAGCCTCAAGCATTGCTGCAGGTGACACTTGGGGGCTGAACTCATGAGCTGGGCCCCAGACGTGAGCAGGGGCAGCCCTGGTTGAGGCCTTCCCCAGCTGAGCTGATGCAGACGTGCAAATGGGCCGCGGTCCTAGCGGAGCGTGGGGCCCCGCAGCAGCCCCAAGCAGCCTCACCTGGAGCCTCCCCCCTGCACGGCCCCATTTCAGCTCAGCCCGGCCGCTGCAGCCCCACCACCGAGTCACGAGTGGTGACAACGTGACGCCCCGCTGAGCACAACCAGACCTGCTCTGGCCGAGGTCGCTGCCAACACGGTGACGAATTTCCCCGTGACCCCTTCCCCAGAGGGGCTGGGTATCCCCTGCCTGTCCGTGTCCCCGCACTGGCACCGGGCAGCCAGGGGCTGCTGGGGGCACCCGTCCCCACGGCGGGGGCTTTGTGAAAAAAGAAGATGTGTGCGGTGTGCTCTAGGTTTGAAGAGCTGGCAGGGGCACAAAACTTCATGCTGGAGCTGGAAAAGCCTCCCGCTTGGACAGACTCCTCCTTGTCTCTGTAGCAACCCTGTTTATTTCCCGGCGCGGGGTGTGCAGCGTCAGGCACTCTCGCTGCCCGGGCTGGGAGGCGGCAGCCTCCACACCAGGAGGCCCGAGCCCTGGTTAGGCCGTGCCCCAGCAGCCCAACCTGCACGTCTGGTTTCTGGGGATTAGGGCAGGGCAGGGCTGGAGCCCTCTTCCACCCGCTCCTGCACGTCCGGAGAGCTCTGGCTGAGCACGACCCACGCGGTGACAGCTTTCTCCTTAAGGGGCTTCTGTCTGAAAGAGGAAGTTGTCTTGAAATAACTCCAGCGCTTCCCTTTTCACTTTGCAGACTTTGAAGCGTGCAGCTGCCCCGGCACTGCCCCTGCACCCGCTGGGCAGAGCGGAGCCCCCGATGGCTGCCCCCGGACCCTGCTGTGCTCCTCCGTGCTGGATGCAACCCCGGGTGCACGCCTGATGCACCCGCTGCCTGCCCCACCGAGCAGGTAGGGTCCAGACGGAGAGCACCGGGTGGCTGTGAGTGGATGAAAGGCTGTGCTTGCCCTCCTGCCCTGTCCCTCTGCTGCTCCTCTGGGAGACCCCTGCTGCTGTGCTGCTCCCTGAGGAAGTCTGCTGTGCTGTGCTTTTACCGGGCAGCTCTGTATATATCAGAGGTTGGAAGTGTGCATGCGTGTGTGTGTGTGTGAGTGCTGCGTCCCCCCCGGGCATCTCCTCTGGAAGACCCTGGGAAGCGCTTGAATGGGGTTGGTGTGGTTTTCTTGCCTGGGATGAGCAAGGGGAGGGGGGCACTGATGGTGCTGGTGAAGGAGAATGTGCTGCTTATCTGCAGGAAAGAGGATTTTTGTGAGCTCACCCTGCCAGCCAGCATGATCCTGGTGGGAAACAGCGTTTGCCCTGGAACCCATCCCCATCAGGCTGCCGGCACCCCCTGGGGCGGTGCCGGGTGGGCTTGGTGTTGGTGGTGCTCTTGCTCCGGCACTCATCCGAACCCCCCCCATACACCCTCCTGGCAGCCGCTCAGCCCAGATGGAGCGAGCAGCTTACATCACTGATCTGGGGCAGTTTCAGCGCGAGCTCATGCTTATTCATTTTGCTCCGTGCGAAACGGCTCCCTCCCAGTTGCGAGGACCGGAGCCGCTCCCGGCTGTCACCCGCTGGCGGCTGTGCTCCGGCTGCTGCATGCGGGTGGCTTGCGCCCGCGCTGGCTGCTCGTGCAGTCGTGTGGCCGCCCGCCTGCCCCTGGCCTTGGCCCGCCGCCTCAGCCCTCCCTTGGGGCCCCGAGCGCTGCAGCGATGACATGGCAATCAACGGTGATGGCAGTGGTGATAACGCAGAGAGCACAGCAGCCCCGGCTGGAAAGGAAACTAAAAAGTGAAGTGCTGGGGGCTTGGGTTTCAAAAACAAAGCAGAAAAGTGAGCTGCGTGCATGAGGCAGGTTTTAGCTCTTCCTTTGCATGCTCCGGCAGCATCCTTTGGCTGCCTCTGAGGCACCAAGCCCAAGTGGCTGCACTGTGACCACTCACCTCCCGGAGATGCTGTTGCCCTCCCAGGGGAGCTCACTGGGTGTCCATCCAGCCCACTTGCCACGTTTCTTTTGTGCTCCTTGGCTATGCCTGAAGGAAGAAATTTCCTCTGGGCATCAAGGGCTGACTGATCACCTCTGAGACATGCACAAGCTTTTCCATGGGTGTGTCTGGTGGCCTGCAATAAGTTCATGGCTTCCAAGACTCTCAACCAGTATCCAAGTTCCTCTGTGGATGGCCCAAATCCATGGGACATTATTCAGCCTTTACAGCTGAGCATCCAGAGGCATGTCCTACATCCGCAATGGTAGAAAATACATGTCAATCTGGGGAAATATACAGCATGAATCTGTTCTAACTATGCAGCTTTCTCCCAGGTTTGATTGGAGGAAAGAGCTTGGTGCCACAAAGCCTCTGGGCTGTTCCAGTGAGACCTGGGCTCGCTGCTTCACAGGGCTCTGCCCTGCAGCCCCTGTCTCCAGCCCTGAGGTGCTAGGGGTGCAGCGGCTGGCACTGGGCTATCCTGACATCAAGTGGTTTTGTGCTGCTATAAACTTCATCTGGGATTGTGCTTCCACCCCAGCACATCCAACAGGCTGTTGGGATGGGGGCAGCAGCAGCATCCCTCCCCAGCAGTCCTGTGGGCCCAGCCTCAAGGGGATTTGACACTGATTTTGAGCTCTGATTATCACAAGAGATGACAGCTGCTCTTCTCTTTCAGAGAGAGCTGGCCCAAGGAGCCTCTTGGCTTGGTTGTGCTCAGCCTTACCAATGCTGACCACATCACCTACCCAGAAGCGGGGGCTCTCAGGACTTTCTTCCAGTTGCTTTTTTGAGTTTTGCTGGTTCTAATGGCTGTGCTGAAGGCAGATGCAGTGTTGGCTGAGTCACGTTGTTCTATTTTGAGGTGTGACATGCCTTGAAGACAGCACGGTCCATCAAACGTAGTTTGGGCATGAGATCTCCAAGGGAGCTGCTTCTGTGAGCGAGCTGTGCCCCATGGGCTTGGGTTGTTCACTCTGGAGTGGCCCTACCGGGGGATGTTTGTGGTCCTGCCGAAAGCAGGGGGTTCTGCTGTTGCATGTACCATGTAATTAAACCTCATTGTTGGGCTTGCCCTCATGGTTCCTCATTATATGCTTGCCCCTTCCTTGCTCTCCCTGTCAGCCCTGTGGCAGGAGGCTGTTTTCTGCTGCCAGGGCAATGCCACAAGCACCCCGTAGCCCTGTCCTGCACCGACCCCAACGTGCTGCTGTCACTGTGGCTCTGGTCACCCTGCCCTGGTGGCCCCCCAAAGCCCCGTGCAACTATTCCACCCCCCTGCAGCCCCAGCAGCTGCTTGTGCTGCACCACAAGATGCTGAATGTGCCCTGAAACTGCTGCTAAAGCCTCAGGTGTCTTAGTAAGGGGTCTTAGCAAATCTTTAGCAAGGATTTGCTGTCAACACGCAGCTGCTTTATCCCAGCTGGTGATACAGAGCATGTCTGTAGGGTGAAGGGACTGTGCTGTGTATTTTATTTCCCCCTCAGGCTGACAGCTCTTGCCTGGGCTGTTTGTGCGAGCAAACCTGGCAGCAGTTTTCAGAAAGCGTTTATTTTTTCCCTCCAATTGTTTTTCCAAAGCCGACTCCGGGAATGGAAAGAGAGATGCTAAATCTAAAAAGCTGATGCTTCCGGAAAACTCGTTTCTTCCCTTAGAAAGAATGAAACGTGACGTTGGCGAGGAAGTCTCCAAAGAGCCGTTAGTGTCCAGGAAGCCGCTCCACTTCCACGCCAGCTTTAGCAAAGGGGTTTGGGGCTCGTTTCATCCTGACGGGCAGATGAATATCCGCAGTGGTGCGGGCTGTGAAAGCGTTTCGTTACTGAAGTGCGTTCTGCGGGCGTGAGGCTCCTGGCAGGGACGCGCCTGCCGGAGCAGCCAGCAAGGAACCGGTGCAGCACAGTGTTGCTGGAAAGCAGAAGCTGAGCTCGAGACGCCTTTCCTTGGCAAGGAGAGCCTGAGGGAGAGCATCTGGTTTCATATCAGAGCCGCCTGAAACCACAAGCCCTGCCAGGTTTTGGAGCTGAAACTGAAAATGGGTCTAGAAGGGATTGTGCGTGGTCCCCCTGCTTCTTCTGCAGGTCACCTACGCCCCAGCAGCCTGTTTGAGTGGGGACAGAAATAAGGCTCCTCAACAGACTCTCCCAGGTGATTTTTATGTGTTTTTTTTTTGTTGGTGGTGGTGGTGGTTTTTTGTTTTGTTTTGTTTTTTTTGGTTTTTTTTTGAGTTTCATAATGAGAGTTTGGCTTAGTTTTCATTTTAAATGTGGCACATTGCACTCAGGTGGTTGGTGTAAGGTGAAATGGAGCTTGCCCTCAGCGTTCATCCTTGGCCATGGGTTGGGTCCTTGGTGCGGCGTGGAGGTGTTGTTACCCGGATGGTAAGGGGGGGTGCAGGCTGGATTTGTCCCACGTTCCTACCCAAGCTGTGCAGTGGGGCTGGAGGTCAGGATCTGGCCCTAAAAGCAGCCGCTCCCCTGGAGGTGGACGTGGTCTAAGAGGAGGGCACAACCAGGAGGGCAGAGCTGCTCTGACAGACAGCGCTGGAAGCTCTTTCTGTGGCATTGGGTTGTCCTGGTGTAGGTGGTGACCCTGAGTCCCAGAGGAGCAATCGCACAGCATTTTGGGGCTGTCGGCCACGCTCTGAGCAGCCCAGGAGATGTGATGTCAAATGGGCAGGTCGCCTTGGGGAAAACGTCCCTCTCGGAGCTGCCTCCAGCTCCCGCAGGAGAAAACTACCTTTGGCTCATGTTCGATCCTCCTGCTCCAGCCGCTCTCTCTGGAGCTGGAAGGAGAGGCGGGCTGGGAGCCGCCCCAGCACGAGCGCTGTGTAACCTTAGACTTTCGGAGGTGCTGCTTCCATAAGCGAGCTGGCCTGGAGCCACCTGTGGGGAGCAGAGGGAGGGCAGTGTGAGGGGTGGCGGGTGCTGCTCTGCCCCACAAGGCATCTGCCACCGCACAGCACCACACCCCGAGTGCTTCCCTGCCTCCCCTCCAGCTCCGCGCCTGCTGTCTCTCCCTTCGGGACGCCCCGGAGCAGCACAGCTCGCTCACTGCTGCCGATGGTATTTGCATGATCCTTCCTTGCTCCAGCTGCTTTGGGGTGTCTGCTGTAGGATCGGGAAGGGCTGGTGTCTGGTTGGTGGCTGGCGGTGGGATGGGGAGAAGGGAGAGGAGGAGCGTGTCCGGGGAACGGCTTTCCATAACCTGCTCCTGGGCAATGCACGGGTTTTTCTTTGCAAGCGTCTGTCATTGAGCTGATAAACCGGCACAGGAAAGCTCAGACATACCCGTGTAGCGAGTTTGTAACCAAATACAGGGCTTCAGAAGGCGTGGAGAGAGTCTTTGGAGCGGGACTAAATATATCTCGGAGAGAGCAAGCATGTGTGCATGAGCTATGCTTACCCTGCTTCGTCACTGGTGTCCTTGGGCAAGCTGGGAGAAGAGACATCCCCCAGGACTGGGCATGGTCAGCAGGTGTCCAGGCAGTGATGCTCAGGACCCCAGCCAAGGTGTGCAGGGCAGTGGAGGATGCTTGTGTGTGAGGGCAGGATGGAGGGACCAAGCTTTCCACCTGGCTTTGGGTTTTCTTCCATGGCTTTAGGTATTTCTGCATCACTCCTTTTGTGTCTTGTGTTTCACATAGTCTAGAGGGTTGTGTTTTTAGCAATTTCTGCCAGCTTTTAACAGTGTGAGCAGCAAGTCTTTTGGGGAGCTCGTGCATCCCAGTGTGGAAGGCCACCAGGGGACAGCCTCTTCCCTGAGTGTGGTGGGGGCTGAGACGACTGAATGGATGGACGCTTTTCCATCCATCTGCGGTGGCATTTCCAACGCCACCACAGGCAGTGCCCTCCAAAAGCTGTCTACCTGGGCTGCAGCCAGCAGAGGCTCTCTGGTGCCAGGGCACTGCTTATGGTGGCTGGAGGGGACCATGGGATGTGGGGGCTTTGCTGTTGAATGGGCTGGGGGAGTGGGCTGCTGCAGGGTGGGATGTGGCCTCCTGGGGCTGAGCTCTGGTCCTGGTTGGGCTGGATTCCCCTGTCACTCGTGGAGGCACTCGGGTGCTTGCTGGCAGTATGCTGGCAGCTCTTCCAAAACCCCTGGCAGCCTTGGTGGTGGCACCATGACTGTGCTGCACCATGCTCCAAGGGTCCCTGCTCAGGGCTGAGAGGAGCCTGGTGGGCAGGGGCTGCTCCAGCCACAGGGAGCACGGTGCTGAGCACGGGCCTGGGCCCTTTGGGAGCATAGGTGACATGTTCTGACACTCACAGGGACACTAACCCATGTTATAACTGAAACAATCCATCCTGGGTTATCTCAGTGGTGCGCGGAGGGTGGGCTGATGGATGCTGAGGAACAGGCTCTGCTCACGCTTTCTCTGCCACCCTGGTAGCTTAGAAAAGGAAGACGTAAAGACCTTTAACCTGTGATCTTATCTGTGTGTTTCTGGGGTGAATTGTGCTTTCACTGCCAAGTTCTTCATTTTATGAACATAGCCAGATACTGCCCATAATTACCCCAGCTCCTGGAAGAGGTGGCTTTGTAGTCGCACAGGTTTTATCACTAAAAGCCTCATGGCTATTGTGAACTGAAAGGAGGAATGTGGCTTCCCTTCTTCGTTCCTTTTCTTTTATTTTTTTTTCCTGTAAATGAAATAAAATACAGCTGATGCCTTGGGTATTTTAAGAATTGCAGAGAGGAAGCAGGGAACTGCAGCTCTGCAAAGAAGTGGGATGAGCGCAGAGAAGCCTCTGGTCTTGCTGAGCTGGCAGACAGCAAAATAACCAGTTACGGGATGAAATGTGTCTCGTGTCTGCTGCAGGGAAGAGAAGAGATGCATGGGGAGGAGGGGGACAGAAAGCGGAGGAGTGGTGTGGTTCAGGGAACTGAGCAGCTTCTGCCTCTCGCCAACACTTTTGCAGGGCCAGCGTTTACGCCCCGCGCTGCCGTATTTCCCCTTGGCTCCGCTCTCATCTCCCCACCATCGTGTGTGCTGGCTGGGGCCTCTGAACCCTTCCTGTTTCGAGGTAGAAAGCTTGTGGTCACCAGTGAGCAGCGGGCTCCGACACGCACGCAGAGCAGAAGCGAGCCCCGGCAAGGTTCAACGTGGGCTGCCGGTGCTGGAGCTCAGGATTGCTGCTTCACTGCTAGCTCCTGCCTGCATTGCCTCCTCCTCCTCGCCATGAGCCTGCCAGGACCATCCTGTGCCCTGCGGTGATGCTGGGAGCTGGAAGGACACAAGGGAAGGTGAGTGCAGCCCGGAGCAAGGTTGGGGATGCTCCTTCCTCACGTGGTGCCCCCGCTCCCAGTGCAGTGGGGAAGACGTGGGGCTGGCATGAGGTGGGAGGTATGTCCCCAGCCTTCTGGGCACGGCTTCTACAAAGCATGTGGCCCTCTCTTGAAGGCTTGAGGTAGATCACCAGTTGTTTTTTCCCCAGAAATGGGAAAAAAAATCCACCTGTATTGACACAGGGGACAGCAGCAGCCCCTCAATGCTGGGTCTTGGGATGTGGCACCGTTGTTGCTGAGGGCCCCCTGAGGTCCCCTTGGCCACTCTGGCTGAGAATGTCCCTGTGTGAGATGCTGGGCCAGCCTGGAAGAGGGGACGTGGGTCAGAGAGGGGCTGCAGCACATCTCAGACACATCTCTGTGCCAGCTCTCCCCGCTCAGCACCAGGGCTCAAAGCATGTGTGGATCAGGGCTTGATGGGCACAGAGGTGGCTGTCAGCAGGGCCTTCAGCCCCATGGTCTGCGACCAGAAGGGGTGGAGATGGCAAAGGGGCCTTTGCCCTGTGTCCCCTGCATGCAGGGACATCCCTCTCCATCCTTTCCAGGCGAGGAGTGGTCCCAGCGTTGTGCAGTGTGTCGCATCTGGTCCCTGTTTGTGGCTGCCGCGTCCTGGGAAGAGCCTGGCAGGCAGAGGGGTGTTGGGGGCAGAGCCGTGGGTGATGGCGACAGATCCTGTTGCAGCCTCGCACAGCTCTGTGGATCCCATTACTGGACACCATCTCCCACTACCCTGCACCAGCACTGGCATCTCCATGTTTGCAGTTGTGCACACTGCTAAAATGCTTTTTCACCCAAATCAGTGGCTCTCAGTGTGGCATTGGTGCTCGAGATGGTTCCTGTGTCCCCCAGGGACACTTAGCTTCTAGTGGTGGCCAGCGACCCCCTCCTACCCACACGGCCTTCCCCAGGACAGGGGCTGGCATCTCCTTCCCAGGGTTCTGAAGGTCTTTGCTCCCTGCCAAGCTGAGATCAGCCGGCGGTGCCGTGGCCATCTGGCACAGACCAGCCTGGCTTCATTAATGTCGCCTGGGCAGCAGCCTCCAGCTGCATGGCTGAGGGACCAGGGACGTGGCTTTGGCAGCCCAAGGCTCTTCTGAAGGATGGCCGAGCCAGTGCACTGTGTCTACAGAGGCTGGCATCTCCGGCATTCCCCGTCAGCTGTGTTTGCTTTGTGAAGGAGATCGGAGGTGTCTCCCTGCTGCTGCTCCAAGCAACAGCCTGAGCTCTGGTCTGAGAGTGCTCTGCACAAGGTTGCATTAGCCCTGGTTGCAGCACAGCCTTCTGCAGCTTCAAAGCCCTCGTCACTGTGTCACTGGGCTCGGGTTTGTGCTTGTTGCTGCCAGGGAAGCCCTGGTGAAGCCCAGGAGGGGAGGTGGGCAACGTGCCCACCTGCGGGCTGATGCCATCCATCTCCTGCCATCTTCAGCCCCACCTCCCCTCCCTGGGGGGAACCGGTCTGACCCCGACCTTTCTCACCAGCCTGCTTCTACCCATCTCCTTTTGCACCTTGTACAAAATTTGTCCTCCTGCTGGACTCTGAATATGCCGGGGAGTAGTTTGGGGAATTTTATGTTGAATTTTCTTGGGAGGCTCGAGTCTTTGGAGCAGACAGACGGGCTGCTGGCCCCATCTCAGGTCTATGCAGACAGCGAGGAGCGCCAGCACTTCTTAAGCAAGCAGGTGACTGAGAAGCAAAGTTTCTAGGGCCCGGAACAGCTCACACCACCCCGAGTCCTTTTCTAAATCTGGAAAGCGAGCACCGGTGCGCTGGTTCCCTCCCACGCGTGGGTAGGTAGGATGCGGATGTGGAAAACCACCGACACAATTAGCAGCCGCCTGCCTTTCGCTTCGGCAGACGCCTCTGCTGGTCCCAAAGAGCCCGGCATGTACCCAGCCCCATGAGGGGGCTTTTTCCCTGCAGGAAATATCACTTTGAGAGCCACGGTGCTGACCAGCCTGCCAGTGACATAGCGCAGCCTGTGGTGCTGGGCAATGAAGGGATTAGGGCATCGCTTGCTCCTGTAGCCAGTGGCTGGGGATGGTACTGCCATCGAGGAGATAAACACAGCCAAGACAAAGCCCTGAACACGATGACACCCCTGAAATAGAGCAGCACCGAGGCAACCCTGAGGTGTTAGATCCTCCTCGGCAGCCTCCTTGTCCCCTCGCCACCGCCCCAGCAGGATCTGGCTGTGATGTCCCAGGAGGTGGCAGGGGATGGGGATCCGGGGCTGGCACCAGGTCAGGTGCTAAGGGTGTGCTGTAGGAAGGAAAACCCTGTGGACATTCCCGCCACTCACCCACAGGAAAGAAATGGTTTGCTGAGCTTTGTAGTCTCCCCCGCCCCACCACATGTCCTGGGTCTGCAGACTGGGGTGTTGGTCTCGGAAGAAACCACACATCCATCCCCACAGCAATGTCCACGTGCTGTAGGGACATGACTCCCAGGTCAGCATCAGCTGAGCTGGGGGGTTGGAATCGCCCCCTGCTCCCTGCCCTGCACCGAGCCATGCAAGGGGAGGCAGGGGTCTCCTCTCATTAGTTCCTGTCCTTGCCTCTGTTGTCCTCACCGTCTTCAGTTGCTTGAGGCTGGGAGCTGCCCAGCGGGTGGTGGAAATCTGCAGCGGTGGCTTGGAGCCAGCCCCAGCCTGAGAAATAAAGTCCTGGCGGCTCTGGGGTGGGTGCTGAAAGCTTCACTTTCTTCAGGAAGCTTTTAGTGAGCATCTGGATGCAGCTGAGAGCAGGATGCTCTTGGGAACTAGTTGTGTGTGGCTGGGAGAGTTCCCGCAAGTGTTTGTCCATCTCCTGCTACACTTGCTGTGTTGGGGGGGGGATACGATTTAGGAGCTACATGGGCAGATTTAGGACCTAAATGGGCAGAGATAGATCTTAAGTCTATAAATTAAATGGAGAGATTCCTAAATAGAGCAAAGATATGAGCAGGAGTGTGGGCTGATGGTCTGACTGTGCTTGGAGGGGCACAGAGGACTGACAGGGTCTCATGAGTGAGAAGAGGGCAGCTGCGAGGACGCTGCCTCGCCGTGGGCACTGGGTGGCCATATCACAGGCAGATCTCCCTTCCTTCCTCCTCCACTTTCTTTTTCCTCTTTCTTTGGAGAGAACAATGCTCGATGGCAAGGGAAGCTGTCTGGCTCCGGGCTGGCTTCCATCTGGAGCGTAACCAGCTCCTGGGCTTTCCTCAGGTTGTTTCTCTGGGTGCTGGATAGGGATGGGATAGGGAGGGCAGATCAAGGCAACAAATTAGAAACCTCATGGAAGTTCAGCTTTTCTTCTTTATTTATTTTTATTCATTTTGGACTTCACATTTTGGGCTCAGTTTGATTTAACCTGAACATTTTTTTCATAAATCTTGGGGAGAAGAGGGCTCCCGGTGTTGCTCTGCCTGGCGATGTCCATCCGCAGGGGCTTTTTGCTGCAGGTCCTGAGCACTCGGGTGGGTTCAACTCCGAGCTGAACATTTCTGCCCCAGAAACTCCAACCTGGGGCATGCCCTCGGGACTCTGCCTCACCATGTGCTCCTGCCATCGCCGCTGCCAGCCCCAGCTGACCATGTCCCATGGTTTCTGCAGGCAAGACACCGGACCCGAGGCCATGCCCGAGCAGAGTGAGCAGCAGCCGCGCACTCGCCCATCGTTGCAGCCATGTCCGTGCCCTGCTGCAGCCCCAGCCTGGCCATGGAGAGCACAGGTGAGTGATGCTGCTGCACGAACCCTTCCCCACCCCATCCACACCTCTGTCCCCACTGCTCCCAGTAAATACTTGGCCACTAACGAGGACTGATTGTCACTGGGCAGAGCGATATCATGGGACCCTGCAGTTTGCGAGGCACTGCTAAACCCTGATAGGTGGTGGCAACTGCGACATGAAACACCCGAGGAATGGCCAAAAGATTTGCTGCAGGGTGCCACCAGGTCTGGTAACCAGTCACAGTCAGATTTTAAAGCAACCTCACATTTTGTTGTCAGTCTATCAATGCTGAAATGTTTTATTCCACGTACAAGCCACTGCTGGCTGTTGCTGGTGGGCTGAGAACATTTTTAGATCAAAGTGCCCTGTGTTTGTGTTGGAAGGGGTGTTCTGATGCTTCGCTCCCCATCAAGAGACTTCAGTGTATCATGACCGCAGTTGCTTTGATTTACAAAAAGAGGACACAGTATTTATACCAACACTCAGGGAAAACTTCCCGTAGTCATTAAAAATATACACAAACAAAAAGAATGGGAAGTTTCATGTAGTCCATTGCAGTGTGTAATCCCTCAGTGCAAAAACAATGAACATAGTAGTGAAAAGGAGGAGCTTTACCAAATCACTGCAGGGAAAACAGAAAGGAGAGAAAATACAGATTTCTAAAGTAAAACTTTGACATTTCCTCAAATAACACTTCCAAAATGAGAAAGATCCCATTTCAAAGGACACTTCTGCACCGTCACCGTACTGTGTGGGTGCGATGGCATGAAGTATGCTGGCCAAGATGGGATTTTCCCCATGCACACACACAGCTTCAGCAGCACACAATGAATAATTCTGAACCCAAATGTGTTGTTGTCTTTTAACACAGCCTAGACTGCAGTCACAGCAGTAAGTGCTCCTCTGCAGAAGTTCTGATTCTATGGATCCCCTGCCCGAACATCCCTAATGGGGTGTGCTTCCCTGGGAAAATAGGATATGTTGGCTGTTGGGCTGTGTGCTCAGGAATGGGTCATTCCCAATACTTTAAAGTTTGCATTTCCCAGTACACTTTCATCCAGGGTTTGTGTCTGGTGCCCCTGGTCACCATCTTATTGGAACCTTGTCATTGCAGTCCCGGGCTCGGGGAGGGCACGAGTGGCTCGTCTGGCCATGCTCCCTGCATGGCAGCTGGGGCTGAGGGGGCAGCAGCAAGGATGCTGGGGTGGGCTAAAGGCTCCTGCCTCCCTGCTGTGTGTTGCTGGCAGGGAGGCTGGTGGCCCTGGGGTGCCACTCGATGCTGCTGAGAGATGCAGCAAGAAGAGCCAAAAAACATCTCTGGTTCTTGCATCAGACCTGTCCTGAGATGGGGCATGGGTCTGCATGGGACACGGGGGCAGAGGCTCAGAGCTGCCCCACACGATCATGTCCCTGCCCTCAGGAGCCTCAGGTTTTGGCTCACTGGAGATGCCTCTTGCAGCCCCTGTGTGGCTGAGTCTCTAGCTGAGCTGTGAAATCCCCCCAGGGTTTTTTCCTTGTAGCTCCCAGCCCATCTCCCACAGGAGAGGGGTTACCGTGAATACTGAGGTCCTGCCCTGGATCAGGCCATGTTCTGGTTGCTCCAGTCTACAGGAGTGGCTCACCTGATAATAGCTGACTTTATATAACGAGCTTCTTACTACAAAGGAGCAAAAGTCCTTTTGTTATGGGGGACTAGAACCCAGAGCAAGAAGGGCCACAAAGCCTGGCCATGGCGGAGTAAAGGGATCTTGCATCTCCCAGCCCATCCCCAGTGTGCCTGCAGGGCTGGCTTTTATTTCACAGCTGCAATGTGCAGCGCTGACACGCGAGCTCCTACCTGATGGCAAGTCCCCACCCCACAGACGAGTCATGCCCCAGATCGGCTCTGAGGTTTTCAGATTTATTTTTGGCCGAGAGCAGGATGCTGCTCGGCTCTGACGTGCACAAAGAGCGGGTGGCAGTCACTGGGCTCAGTCCCTGCCTCGGGGTGCTCAGGACCCATGGGTGGCAGCTGTGGGCTGGGAGAAGCTGCAAGAGCTGGGTGGTGGGTGAGGGTGAGGCCAAGTCCATGTGGTGCCAAAAAGCAGAGGTGTTTCTGCTCTTGCACAGTGCCAAGCTGTGGTTTTCTTCCTTTAGCTTGTATATTTAATGTGCAATTTTATAATTCAGCAAAGGGAGAGGGATTCTGCAGAGCCTGTGCAGAGCAGTCCTCTGCAGAGCGTCTGTGCCACCACGTCCCCCCCGGAAGGCTTTGCTCCCCAGTATGGCTCCATGGGCCTCCAGACCATGGGGTGGCACTTGTCCCCCTGGCTCCAGTGCCCCTGGGGAGGGCTCTGACCTGTTGCCATCGAGGCTCAGCCAGGTCTGAAGCCTGCTGTGACACCCATCCTGAGGGATGCGCGCCCAAACCAGTGCATCATTCCCCCTGGGTGCCAGTGTCCCAGGGGTGCCACCCAGGTCACTCACGCCCTCTTTGTCCCCGCAGAGGTGGAGTCGGACATCCTGCGTCGTGTCCGCACGCTGCTGCGAGAGCTGGACGGCCACCACCCCGCCTGCCAGCGTGACCGAGGTGAGGTCCTGGGGGCAGCCCCACTGCCACCGCTGCCACCCGCGCCGCGCACTGGGCGCTGCATGGCCCCAGCCCCACACTGGTCCCCTCTCAGATGACACCAGGGGGACACGAGGTGACCTCACGTTCCTCTGCCCCTTCCGCCCTGCTCTTGGAGGTGCCAAATGTTTGCCAACATGCAGATGCCTCCATGCACCAACCCCAGTGTTTTCCATCCCTCCTCCATGTGGTTCCTCACCCTAACCTCAGGCAGGGGCCCAGCACTGGGGCAGGACACGAAATGTCAGAGCCTGGGGCTCTCTTCCCTGCTCTGACACCAACTCACCCCACAGCCCCTTCCAGCTCACTGATACCTGAGTTTCCCAGTCCCTCCCTGCGGGGTTATTGCTTTGCCACACACGGCCCAGCTCCGTGCTAGGGAGCCAGCTGAGATCCCTGCGTCACCACAGGGGACAATAAAACTCTACTCGACCCAGCAACTGGACTGCTACAGTCCTGAGGAACTTAATTGATTTTGAAAAATTTATTTTACTTGGAGCACACAGGATATTTTACAGTTAATTAAATCTGATTTTTTGTCTGGAATGAGCCTTGACAAGCTGAAAAGCTTTGTGGTCCTTGCTCTGAGCACCTGGGGTCAGCAGCCACACCGTGGCTCAGGTGCTGTATGCTGGGAGCAGCAGGAACCCCAGATACTTGGGGCAGGCAGTGAAAGCAAGCAGGGAGGGAACAGAAGAGAGACTTGATGTCATTTAGTCCATTTCCATGCCTTGCTTTTCTCCAGCTCCCCAGCTCCAGGTATCTGGGGATTCTTTCCCAAGCTGGTGCTTAACATCAGTGCTGCATCCAGAGTGAGGGCAGCGGTGTGATTTGTCCCTGCAGAGGGTCTCTGTTTGGTGCAGAGGGTGGAGAAGCCTGGGTTAGCTGTGAGAGTGATGCCAGCGGTGGTTTCTGCAGCAGCAGTGCCCAGGTCGCCCCGTTCCTCCACCACACGCGTCTCCCCACCCATCGTGGCTCTGCGGGGCAGCCTCACCTCTTGTTTTTCCCTTCTCAGGGATGCTGCGATGGACGCTGCACAAAAAAATTGACCAGAATCCCAGTAACAGCTCCATTCTGGTCAGGATCTTGGTGAAAGAGCTGGAAAGGGTGAGTGCCACCTCACATCGAACATCCCTCGGGAGGGGGTCTCACCTCCCCTGTGGGGCTGTCTCCATCCTGGGGCATCCCCAGCCTGATGATCCCCCGGGTAAGGGGTTTTTAGGGAGTTTAGGGGTTTTGGATTCTGGCTGGGGACTGTGGCTCATAGCCACAGGCAGACAGTGTTTGCAGCTTGCAGATGGTATGGTGCAAAACAGTTCCGACTGCCCCCAGGTCCCCCGCAACCCTCTGGGCCAGCTGCAGCCTCAGGTACAGTGGAAATTTCTCCTCCCTGACACTCGTTTCCTTCCAAGCGGTGTCAGATCAGAGCCATCCAGCCCCATATCCTGTCCCAAGAGCATCTGACGGAAACTGGGCGACGCATTTTTTGATTCATTGACTCGTCTCACTTTCTGAACTCGGGTGAACCTTTTGTACCCACAGCAACCTGCGGTGACCAGCTTTGTGGTTTGATGTGATGCGACATGACGTGATGAGCTCGCACCTTTTCTTTACGAGCACACCTCAGTTCTTCCGCTGCCGAGAGGAAGAGCCCACTTTCCCCAATCATCCCCAAGTGTGGGGACACATCCCCTGCCCTCCCCGGGCAAGGAGCCCCCTGCACCCCTACTGTCAAGTGGCTTTTGCTCACCCAGGTAGATAGGAATGCCCACGTCACCCTTGGATAGGGATGCAGGAATTCCCCTGGCGGGGCTGAGGTCTGCCTTCCCCTGCAAAAGCCATCTCAGCCCCTCCCTGCTGTGCTTTCATCCCTCTGCAGCTCTTGTTTTTGTGTACCCAGGAGGCATGTGAAGCCTCCTGGTCTGTAATTCCCTTTGTCTCCCTGAAGCTCCTGGAAATCAGTGCCACATTATTTATTTTATTTTATTTTTTTCAGCCTGCTGGTACTGCAGAAGCTCTGAGCAGGCAGTAGCAAACACTGATAACAATTCAGCAATTTAATGCTTGAGCTCCTCTGGGGCTCTGCCCAGAGATCAGCTGGGCTCAGCAATTCAGTGTTACTCATTTCATTGATCGTTTCAAAAACTTTGCTGCCATCGGTTCAATTTAAGTCGGATCCATCAGCACATCATCCCTGAAAAGAGGTGCAGGGGGAGGCTCCCCAGGCACCAGCAGCAACACGGTGAGGAGCTGCAAGCTCTGCGATGCCTTTCTGTCTGTCCAGCAGGGCTACAGGAGCGAGGGAGAGCATCCAGCCCGAGGCACCTTCATGCTGAAGTAGCCCCATTTCCATTAGGGCAAAACCAAAATTGATAAGGCATTGCCCCCTCCCTGGCAATGAGGATCCGTGAGGTTTTTGGGGTGGAAATCCCTCTGTGAGGTTTATCTGGGGCTGTTCCTGCTGTTGGAGCGGTGCTAGAGCTGGGCCAGGATGTGGGTACATCCTGCTGGCTTCCCACAGCCTGGGACAGGGATGCAGGAGCAGCTCTCCTCCTGCTCTGGTTCCACACTCACCAAACTCAACAGGGGCTTTCCCCAGAGGTTTTGTATTTCCACATGAATTTTGACATCAGAAAGGCACTCCCCAGTCAGCTCGGTCAGAAACTTTTGTTCTCCCTCTCCCACCACGGGTGCTGCTCCTGATCTTGTGGTCCATCACACACCCACAGCAGCCCATGGCCAACTCAAGCAGCCTGCCAGGCAGGACCTGTCCACCCCAGGGATTCCCTGCCCACCCTGATGGCCCATGGAGAGACCCCAGACCTCACCCTGGTGCTGGGAGCATTTCTCTGCACCCAGCACATCCCGGGGCCCATGGTGGATGCCTCAGCACTGACCCTGCCTTTTGGTCCTGCAGGCGGAGCGAAGCGACTACCGACATTATATCATCCCCCTGCTGCACACGCTGATGTACACCCTGATAAAGGTAACTGCTCATGGGCTTCACTGGGGCAGAATCCCGGGGAATCAGAAAAATGCATGTCCACAGCCCTACGGTGGGTACTACTGGAGGCTTCCAGACCATCACAGTGCCTGGTCCTGCTTCACAGATTGCATTTCAACCTGGGCTGAATGTGGTGTAGCTCTGCACCCCCTGTCCTGGGGTCTGCTGGGGGAGAGCACCCTTCGGGGTCTTTGCCTGTGGCATCTCCTTGCCTGCCCCTTTCTTGCTGCAGGCTCCCTGTATCTCCGACGAGCTCTGCAGCAGAGTGTATGACTTCTGCAAGAAGCTGCTCACCCTGCCCAAGCCTTTCTGCACCATTGGTTTGGACTACGCTGTCAGGCTGAAGATGGAAAGGACAGCACCGGGTACGATGGCTTCCCTGCTCTGCCCCTGGGTTTGGGGGTTTTCCTTTGCCTAATGCAATGAGCCATGGCAGGGATTTCTGCATGGGGCTGGACAAACACTGGGGTCTTCCAGATATGCTTGAGTGGGAGGGTTACCCTCTCCTGATTCCAGGTGGTTATTGGCAGAAAACTTCCTGCTGTTGGTGGAAACACAACTGAAATCAAGTGGGGTTCCTGGGAGTCTGAACCCAATTGCATCACCCTTACCGCTGCTCCCTGCTACTGCCAGAGCTCCAAGGTCCCCCGCAGCAGAGGTTTAACCCAGCTAAGAAAAGAACTTCTCTGGGGAGCACCGGGAGGCTCGTGAGAAGGTTGCACACTGTATTGGGAGCCTGAGCACAGTGGGGTGGGTGTGGACCCTTGGGTTGTCCCCACCCCAGGGCCAGGTGAGGGTGAAGCACATCGCTCCGCACTCTGAAACGTGTCGTGCCCTTTGTGTCCTTCATATGCTCTGTATCCAGTGTTATCCCCTGATGTGGCCCCATGGCTGTGGCTGGAGCCGGGCTCTTCCTCCTGCTCACGGCCCCCTCCTGAGCTCATAATCCACTAAACAAAGGAAGGGAAATACAGGAAATTATCCCTGAATAGAAGGGCTTTTCTTTTTCTGTAGCACAGCCTATCTTCGTCCTTGACTATTTTTAACTGGGGGCCTGGCTCTTGGCTCTCACCTCGGCTCCCCAGCGCCGGGTGCTGGCCGCCTTGGCAGACCCTCCACGGCCCAGACCCTGGCTGCATTGTTCTGCCTCTGCTCTGACTCCTGCCTCTTGGTCTTCTCACCTTCTCTAGGTATGCTCTACCAAAGAATGGTGATTTCTGAACAAAGTCTAAAAAGCAACCCGTACCCTTACCAGGAAAAGTGAGTAGTATTTCTTCAAAGGTGTTGTGGCTTCTATCTCTTCTATTACCTCATCATTCTGTAGTGAGTCCGTCCCTTTCCGGCACCCTGGGTCACTGTTGGATGCAGACACTTTGCATACAGACTGCATGGCAGGAGGCAGTCACGGGGGATGCAGTTTGGAGGCATCCAAACAAGCTTTGTGCCGGGAGGAGCACGTTCCTCCCACCTGCCCCCGTTTACTTCCATGGCCCTGGGAGGCATGCAGGGAGGGAGGATCTGCCGTGACCCTTCTCTGCGAGGGCAGAGGGGTGAGCTGCATGCACCAGCCCCAGTGTCAGTAACGGGGAGTTCTCATCTCACCCCATCTCACCTCCTCGTCCCCCTCTGTTCCCACCCACCCACCCCATGCAGGATTTTCATCTTCGCCGACCCGGAGCTGCTCTCCGAAGCCATCTGCAATGCGCTGGTCACCGACACACAGGCAGCTCGTCTCTCCCAGAGCCCGCGGGCATGCATGTGCTACGTGATCATCCACGCCATGCAGGCAGCCCTGGGCGAGGACTGCGATCTCAGCGGCTTGAGGATGAGCCTCCAGGTAAGCAGCAGCACCAGCACGGCACCATGTGTGGGTTTCTAACGGTCCCACTCTTGCTGGGCACTTTGGAGCAGGGAGCTGCTTTTGGCAAGTGGGGAAACTGCCCCTGGCACCTGGGTGCTGGTCTCCATCCTGAGTACCCCCAGTGTTACTTGCTGGGCTGGGCTACGAGCTAAACTAAAAACCCTTTGAAATATGAAATAATGGCTGCAGCAAGAGCCAGAGGTCTTAAATCTTCAGGTTTGCACAGCAAAGCTGGGCTCTGGGGCTGAAACATGGGCTCAACTGTGAGTGATCTTCACAGGGCGCATTTGCCCCCTCCTGACATACTACCTGTGGAGCTTCTCCTCTTTTCACACCTCTGGGCTTTAACAGCATCTCTGTGGCAGGACATGTCCATGAGTGAGGTTGAGCACTGGTTCCAGCAAGTGGTGGCGGCTGTCGAGTGCACGGGAAGCGAAGCGAGTGCGGACCGCGGACAGCACGTGGAGAGGCTGGAGAAGATTTACTGTGACCTTCTCGGCTCATTGCCACCAGGTGAGGTCCCTGCCCTGCTGCCTGTCCCCACCATTGTCCTGTTTTCCATCCCCAGCCCCCTCTGCCCCAACTTCAGCAGCATCCATCACTGGGAACCGGTCCTTGCAGCCCGGCTCTGCGCTGCAGCCCCATGTCGGGGATGGGATTCAGCAGTCATGGCTCTGTCATGTGCAAAGGGAGCGGTGTGAAGTCCCTGTCAGCCAGGGCTGCTTGGTCTGCAGTGCTCTGCTGGTGTAAGCTTCCTCCTGGCATGATCCAGACTGGGGACACACCACACCCCAAAACCTTGCACCAATGTGGAGGGCAGTGGTGCTGCCTCCTGCCCCCACCACAGCAGCGCTCTGTCCCATGTGCCCTGGCTGTTCCTGGTGCAAGGTCCCTGCATCCTCCTCATCTCCCCAGGAAAAGCCAGAGGCTGTCTCACAGCTCGGAGATAGGAGCAGCAGCCAGTGGTGCAGGGAGAGGAGCAGGACCATCTCCTTTCAGTCTCACTGCTTCTTGCGGAGCCTTAATGGGGAAGAAACAGCCAGCGGTGGTGGGATCAGAGGGTCCCTCCGTCTCAGCTGAGATCACCAGTGAGGCTCCTGCCACCTGGGTTGGAGGCTCAGTGCCAGAAAAGGTGTTCTTTATTCTGCAATCCCTCTGCTGTCTGCAGCAAAACAAGGTCCTTCAATTGCCCGTGCCTCAATTTCCCCATCTTCACTTCTCCCTTCCCCCAGATGTGCAGGTGTTTCCTCCTGGCACTCAGAGGGCTGGGATGGCATCTTCAGGTCTGCCCAGGGGGTGACCAGGGTGGGAGAACCCACAGGGCTGTGGCAGCCAGTGGTGGAAGCACCGGTGGGGGTTTGTGCAGGGCCTGCTCCCATGTGTTACGAGCACCCTTGTTTTCCCCAGGTGATGCTCCTCTGGGGAGGCTGCAGGGCATTCCTCTGCCCAACCCCAACATCAGCTTCCACCTCTGGAAGGAAGACGACCAGATCTGTGAGTGGAGTGTCAGGGCTGGACCGGGGGAGCTGGGGGGAAAGGGGTGAAGGAGTGGGGCACCCCTGTGAGATACCCTCAGAGCACCTAACGTGAGCGATGCTGAGCTGTTCATGGTGGAGTGGGAAATGGGGTTGAAGGGGGGATTTGGACCAGCTGTGGTTGGTGTGAGAAGAGGGAAGCTGGGGCAGGACGAGGGCTCAGTCTGGGTCTGGCTGCGTTTCCCTCCCTGAGCTCCCTTCTGCCCACAGGGAAGGAGCTGGTGCTGTTCATCCGCCCGCTGTCGCAGAGCTGCGAGCCTGACCGCCTGAGCCAGGACCTGGACAACTTCGAGATCCAGGACATCATTTCGGAGTGCGAGTGCTGTGAGCAGACTCGCTTCTCCGTGCTCTCCACTGACAGCGGCATCGAGCGCGACTTGCCTCCGGCAGCCGAGGAGCCCTTCGCCTCTTGCAGCGCCGACACGGAGCAATCCCGGCTCCAGAGGAAAGGCGGCATTAAAAAGAAGCCATCCCCGCTGGAGAGCATGGCATTCCTGCAGACCGGCTGCAACGGCCCCGGGGCGAAGCCCACGGCCAAGGCGCAGAAGAGGACAGGGGTCCCTGCCAAGCCCACGGCCCCTCTCCAGAGGCTGCACACTGCGCGCGTCGTGCTGCTGGGGGACGACCGGGTCCTGGGGCGCCTGGCCCAAGCCTACCACTCCTTGAGGTGCCCGGCCTGCGGCCACAGCGCAGTTGTGCAGGGAAATGGGGTGGGGGCTTCGCTCTGTTGCAGCAGTCAGGGTGGCTGGGGATGGGGTTGGGCTCCAGCGCTGCCTGGACAGGATGGGGGACCTGGGTGTTTTGCACCCAAGTGCATCCATCGTGGAGTGAGTTACAGAATGGGTTGGGTTGGAAAGGACCTTCAAAGGTCATCCATCCAACCCCCACCATAGGCAGGGGAATCTCACAAGGTTGCTCAAAGCCCCATCCAACCCAGCTTTGAATACCTCCAGGGATGGGGCACCCACAGCTTCTCCGGGCAGCCTGTGCCAGTGCCTCACTGCCCTTATGGTGAAAAACCACTGCCACTGGCTGCACTGCCCAAATGATGACATGGGGAGTTTTTCCTGTCTGTGAATGAAATGGGTTAAAAAAAAAAAAAAAAAAAGACCAGAACAAAACAATTAAACAAGATAAGACGTTTTCCAATGCACAAGGGGAGAATCCAAAATGAAAACTCGTGGCCCAGGCTGGGGCTGGGCTGCGGCGCAGACCTGGATACGAAGGGGTGGCTGGTCCCAGCCCAGAGCCCACCCATGGGACACCCCTTACCTCGTCATCTCCCCTCGGAGGATTTGTGAACCTGGGGGCTTTCCTGCCACCTTTTGCGTTGGGCACAAGAGACGAGCAAGGAGGGTGCATGCTTGTGATGCAGAGCCGCTGTCGGGAGCTGTTTTCCTGCCCCTTCACCTCTGAGACACGGCTATTTCTTTCCATTTCAAGGAAGCGAGAAACACGGCGTGTGTTCCTGACTCCGAGGCTGAACCTGCAGTTCTACTACATCCCAGTCGTGATGGGGCAGCCGAGCGTGCCGACAGCCGTGGTGAGTCTGGTCCTGCGGGTGCCAGGAGCTGCCGTGTTTTCTGGAGGAGGAACAGGGGGCTCCCAGGATCCACACCAATGAACACCTGGTTCCTAAAACAAGGAGGGTGGGAACCAAGGTGGGGCAGCTGGGCTGGGTTTGCAAGCTGCCTTTGGGGATCCATCAGTCTGGGAGATGTTTGGGTCATTCCAGCCAACCAAAGGGGTGATAACTCACAGCCCAGACAGGGTACTGAGTTCTGCCATTATGCTCCAGCTTTAGGGGGATATAGGGAGCTTTGGCAAAGGACTGGTGCTTGTCTCACCTCCCAGGCTCTCAGAGGAAGTGGTCGCCTCTTTCTGAGGGCTTTGCCTGCTTGGTGGGGCCCCAGCTTTGGTTTTGCAAGTCACCACATTGCAGTTTATCTTGGGCAAACTTTGAGCTTTGAGACAGTCAAAGTGTACTTATTACAATATTTGAAGGTGGGCCAGGGCTGGCTGTGGGTCCTAATGGATTTGCCATTAAAAAAAAAAAGAGTATTTCTTCTTTTAATTTTTCACTGATTTTCTGTTCTTGAGCACCTGCTGAGTGAGTGCTGCAGGAAATGCTTTGCCATCTTTGGATCAAGCAGAAAAGGGGGTCACAAGTGGAGGGCTGCCCACAGGCAATTTGCTTCCCCTCTGCCTCCTAGCATGGTTTCCCCAGGAAAAGCCCCTGTTTCTTTGGCTTCAGGTATTTTGAGCTGTGGTTGTGCCCTGAGCTGTGAACCTTCTGTTTTCTCCCACAGACCCACGCTGCTGCCAGCCCCGAGGAGCTCTGCGAGGTGGCCGGGTACCTGGGCAGAGCCGACCCCTGGTACGAGAGCAACATCAACACGCTGTGCCACATGATCCCCAAGCTGGCCACCATGGTACGAGGAAACCTCCCCATTTCCCCGGCGCTGCCTGAGCCTGGTCCCTTCCCCAAGCCCAGCACCCAGGGATGAGCTCTTGCCTGCAGAGCCCTTATGAGCTCTGGATGGAGGCTTTCGTCCTGCCAACAGCCGGGGATGGTGCAAGTGGCTGACTGCCCCAGCCCACAAGCCCTATTTGCTGCGATGTTTTTTTTTGGTCAAGGGACAGGAAATGGCAGATTTCAAGAAAGCAAATGTAAATGAGGCATTTGCTGAAATACCCCAGCTATCATTTCCTGGCAGTTTGAGCCACCATCGATAGCCTGGCTGGCTGGCAGTTGGGTGCAAGTCTTCGCCTCTTCAATTGGCTTTGGCTAAGTTGTGGCAGAGCAGCTGAGCTCATTGCTCAGTAATTAGTAGGAAGGTGCGCGGATTTCTGGCAGTGTTTTTGCGCAGTGAACGTGGCTGATCCACAACATGATTTCCCCCCAGCCTTCCTCTCCAAGCAAACATCTTGTGACTGATCTCTTCATCACTGATGTGATCGCCTACTACGTCCGCATGGGCGCCCAGCCTGTCTGCTTCCAGGTCTACGCGGTGAAGGTGGGTGCCACATCTCTGGTGCTGTCCCGTGGCCCTGCAAGACTTGTTCCTCATTGCTGGAGTGCTCTGCAAAGCCCCTGGGGTCCTTGGGCAGCTCTGAGCCCAGATCTCTGTGCCCCCCAGCCCTTCACCTCCTTGCCAGGCTCCCAGGTCTGGTGGCTCCACGTAGCACAGCTCAGCTGGAGTCAGTGATCCTGGGAAGGCTATTTCAGGATTGTGAAGGTCAGCAAAGCCTTAAAATCACCCCACATACCCATAGGTTTCCTGCTCTGCTGGACATGGGTTTGCTCTGGAGCTCTGCACCTGATGCTTTGGGTGCTGTGGTCAAACATGAGTTTTCTGGGTGACTTTGCTAAAACCTTACTATACCTTGTAGGGGCTTTGCAGGGTTTCCTGAAATGCTGTTTTTCTTTGTTTCCTGCCAGCTTTTCTCTGAAATGGTATCAGAGTGAGACCTGGCACTTGATACGAGAGCAAAGAACTACTCTATTTGGTCATGAAATACCAACCCCCCATCTCTGGCAGTTTTTCCCCTTCAAAGCTTAAGGTGACAGCGATGCACGTATCTCCTTTTAATCTAACTGTGGCCAGCCGGGTGATCTATTGCACCAAAGGAGCAGCCATTGCACAGGCAAACTGGCACATGGCTTGCAAAGAGCTGGAAGAGCTTTGGGAACTACTGGTAGAGAATCACCCATCTATTAGATGTAATCACTTGATCTAATAACATGTAGCTTGTAAACATCTGGAGTACCTGGTCCTCAGCTTGTGTGGTGGGGGATTTTGTTCTCTCTCTGAGTTTTTTTCTACTCATTTCTCCTCCAAGACAGAAATCAAGAGCGAGTGAGAGAGTGGGTGACTCGAGCAGGGGAAGAGGAACTGACTCCAGATGTGGTTTTCAGATAGAGGCACCTAAACTACCCTGCTGTCATACAGGGTATGATTCTGCCTCATCTGGAAGCACTGAGCCTGTTTCGCCTTTTTGGTTAAGACCACACTGTTCCTCTTCAGCTGCAGAGAACTTTCCTGGAAGTGGGGGTCAAGCCCCACAAGAGCTGGGTGTAAGCAGAAGCTCTCCAGGGCATAATCTCTGTATTTTCTCAAAACAATCCCATGAAAAGAAAAATAACTCATAGGTTTAGGTGACCAGCTGATTTAGGTATATCGGAGAGAAATTATGCGCCTTGAAGCTAAGCCAGAGTCGGTGGTCAGGCTCCCCTTGACCTGGGTTGCCTCTGGTGCGTGGCTGGGGACAGACTCATCCGTGAGCGTGCAGTGACACCCAGTGGCAAGGGACTCTGCCCATGGCTCTTCCTGCTACCTTGTACCCTGGCAAGGTCTGCCGTGCTCCTGGGCTTCAGAAATCAAAAATCAGATCTCTCCATTCCATATTCTCCTGGCTGCCATGGGGAGGTCATAGATTCCCTTTCAAACCTGGGTGCTCTGGAAAACCTTTTGATGTCATGACCCCAGTGTGGTGTCACAGGGTGACTGAGGACAAGGCGTTCTTTCCTCTCTTTTAGGTTTTCTTCAATGACCCAGCATTAGAGCCAGCTGAGGACGTCTTCCTCACTGAGCTGTGTGCCCAGGTGCAGGACAGCATCTCCCACAGAGGTAAGTGTTTCCTCCCCATGGAGCCCCACAGATGGGGCTGCCATCCCGGGGGGGTCCCACCTGCCCCAGCTCCCTTCCACCCAGTCCTCAGCCTGCAGCAACCAAGGCCATGCCATGGGGTCATGGGGCGGCAGCCCTCGTTCTCAGTGAGCAGGAAGTTCCCTCAACTCCTCCATCTCCCTCCTGGGCAGGTGATGCCAGCCTAAATGAGACATCTTGTGGTCACTGGCTCCTGGTCAGCCAGGTTTTGTAGGGGAGGCTTTGGTTGGATCCAGGACACTCTGAGGTTGGACCAACATTTTATGCTGGCTGAAGGAACAAGCTGATAGCTTTAAAATCATCCCCTTTTCCAGATATTTTCCCTGTTAGAAATTCTGCTTCCTTGAGTTGCCAGTGATGGTACAAGGGCACTTGAAGGCTGGTTGCATCCAGCACCCCTATGTCTGATCCATGTCCACTGTGGCTGGGCACAAACCCTCTAGTGAGTCCGTGGATCTCACTCACTGGTCCTTTTGAGGGCACAGAGCCCAGCTGCTGTAGGCAAGGAGTGGGGCTGGTGTGCCCACCTGCAGCTGCTGTGTGATGAAGGGGTGGCTCGTCTCACGGGAGGACCACTCTCCTCTGGCTGCAGATGGGTGGGATGAGGGAAACCTCAGTCCTTCCTGGTTCCTCCCTTGCAGAGTTAAACCTGACCAAGAAGAAAACGACCCTGGAGGGCCCTGGCATAGACCTTGCAGTAACATACAAGAAGGTAAGTGGGGCTCCGGGCAGCCCAACATGCCCCTGCCCACACACCTGGCACAGATCTCCCCAGAGCAGTGATCAGGCCCTCCTCCTGTCCCCTGGAACTGCACTCTGGGAGAAGACAGAGAGGTCCCGATTAACTTTAAAAATCTGTTAGCTAACCCTATATTTGTGAAAAACTGTTCCAGCGCTCCCCAGGTGCAAGCCCGCTGCGTGGCTGAATTAACAGAGCCTTTTATGCAGGTTGTGGTGAGTGACCGGGCAAAGGAGGTGTCGGCGTCCCTGCGCTCCACAGGCCTCGTGATGAAGGCCATCCCTTCCGATGAAGCCGAAGGTGGGTTTCTCTGGTTTGGGAACAGGTGAAGGAGGTTTGCTGAGTTTTCTGGTGCTCCACAGAATAAATCTGACCACAGTACATTGTGCCAATCGTGCCTGGGTTGTGAGGTTAAATCTGTGACGTACACATACTGGTGTCACCATGGCCTGTGGTTGTGTTTTCTTGTGAATGCCGTGCGTGGGGCTCCCTGTAACCCGGGGTTCTGCTTAACCATAATCCGGTCGTGGCAGCACCTTCCTCTTGCTGCAACCTTCCTCTTTCACCTTGCCCTGAGCACAGCCTTTGAGGCTTCACCCTGAGCATGACCCCATGCAAACCCCTGCCTGTAGATCTTGCTGGAGTCCTCCTCTTCTGCCAGCCAGCACATCCCATGGCCCTCTCCCAGGGGACCTGGTATGGGATGAGGCACTGTCCCCACGTGAAGCTGAGCTGAGATCATGCCACCGTTCAAGGCTAACACACTGCTTCTGTTGCAGATCTGTTGTGTCTGAATGTGAACATCACTGAAATCATTAAGATCAACAACTTGTCGGGACGATCCTTCTCAGTAAGTGCCTGTGGATGCTCCAGGCCCTGGAGAGGTTGGCCTTGAGGAAAGTCCTTATTGCAATGGGAAAGGGGGAACTCTCCATGGGGAGGGGAAGGTTCTGGGGCCATCCTGCGCTGAGAGGGTTTTCCATGGAAAAGTCCAGTTTTTCAAGTCAAAGCCAACTGGCCACATGTCCTGTGAGACACCCCAAGTCTTGCAACCTGTGCAGATTTTGCCAGTTCGCAAAGTCTGCCTTTGCAAGTTTGGGCCAGGTTGTGATTGCAGAAAGTGGAAGAGAGAGACACTTCTATCTTTAATCAGCTACCTTGAGTCACCTCTGAGGTTAAAACTGAAAGAGAAAGGCATAATTTGTCCCTTTCATACCCAGCATGCACACACCACCAGTCACCGCACGGCACAGGGCAGGGAAGTGAAGCGCTCACTGAGCTCCTCCTCCTTTCTCAATCCAGGCTGTGGCAAACAGGTTGAAAACGCGTGATATCAACATCAGGAGCACAGAGCAGAGGCCCTTCACGGTATGCCTGGACAAGGACAGCAGAAGAACCTACAGGAATGTGATCAGGTGAGGATGTCCCACGTGCCAGGCTCTGCACACCTCACCCGTTAACGTGCATCCCTCCCAGGAAGTTCTTCCCTGTGGAGTTCTAGTCTTAATGTGGTTATATTTGATAAAAGACCCATGGGTAAATCCATTGCTTTTCCAGGGAAAGCAGGGCAGAGTGGTGCTCTGGTGCTCTCCTACCTCTGCATTTTGGGGTGGTAGTGTGAAAAAAAAATATGTTTCTTCCATTTTAAGTAAGGCTCGGTCATTAAGATGGTAGAAGGAAAGGTAGATCTGAGATCTTAGATCTAAATTGTTTTGTGGAGCTGATGGTCTCTACACTGACTGCAGTCCTCACTGGGGTATCTCAAGCATATGAAGGTGTGGGGAGAGTTCAGCCCTGCTAAAAGGGCAGGGATTGCTGTGGCTCTAGTGGTGGCAGAGACATATGATGTGCTGGAAGTGAACAGTCAGGGTTTGCGGTTCATGTTCCATAAGCCACGTAGAGCATAGGTAAAATGTGAGTTTCTGAGAACTGAAGTGAGCCAAGCTAAGGCCACTGGTTTTGTGGTTAAATGCTCATATACAGTAGCTCATCTTCCCAGCCAAAACCAGTCTGAAAGCACAAAAGCAGCTGTGTCTCAGCACGACAGCCCTCCTCTGCAGTCAGCAGAGAGACTTGAGGTTTAGTCTGAGTTCAGACTCCGGCCCTCAAGGGCAGGCTTGCATGAGCAGTAAATGTGTTCTTGTACTCTTGCAGCGTGGAAGTGTCGCCCTGCCTAGAGCCCAGCTACTGCTTGCAAAAGACAAGGACAATGAAATCCAGCGTGCACGAAGCAGAGGATGTGGGCCTTGTGAAATACATGCCCAAGTCTCTGCTGTTGCCCATCAACACGTTTGCAGGCGTCATCCAATGAAGCAAATGAGAAAAAGCTGATGTGAAAGATCTTGGTCCTCAAAGAAGAGATGGAAAAAGAAAACACACTAAGAAGCCACCAACAGTGATTTTATGACCATAATGGTGTTTCTAGAGCTGCAAAGGCAGAGGTGGAGAGGGCTGACAGAGGACAGCTGTGTACTGGTGAATGGCAGTGGTGACCACAACCAAGGACCCCTGCCAAGGGGCAGAGCTTTCCTGAAGAGCTGAGATTTTCAACCTTTTGCACAAGTCAGGGAAAACCTTTGAGCTTTTTCATTTCAGGAAAAGGACTGAGGAAAATACAGCTCAGGTGATGGTGTGTGCTGTGTTGTGGATCAAAGAGCAGTTGCTATTAGTAATATTTATTATGGTGGTGTCTCCTGTCCTGGCAGAGGATCAGGGCTTGTTTTGATGGATTCTGCACAGCAAACTCAATTCTGGCACAGGATGATGTATTTGGGCAAACTGATAATTGCTCCCAACTCAACCAGGAAACCTCACTGCAAGCCCAACCACTACCGGGAATGTGTGTGCGTGTGTGCGAGACTTCCAGTGCAGGAAGCCAGTGGGAAACCCTTTCAGAGGGGCTATAGAGGATAACAACAGATGGTGTGACACCGGGATGTGGGAAATCTAGTGCAATATTTGGCAGTGCTGAACTGCTCAGGCTGCCGAGGCTTTGCTCTGAGAAGCAACCTCCTGCGATCGATGGAGAAGCAGAACACCTGGAAGACTTCTCTGTTCCTTTCCTCTGCTGCTATCATGGTGTAGAAACCCTCCCCTCATTTGCAGATGGGCTCCAACTAACTCACTTTTATGGATGGTCGTCAGAGGCCTTGTCTTCATTCCAGCTTGTGGATGACTGAAATAACGGAAGAAATTAGGTGTGTATTCATTGACTCTCTGAATGTGGTCTGAGATATCTGGAGTGTCTCCAGGGAGTCTTCCAGAAATTTGTGTTGGAAGAGATTTGGGATCAGTCCTTCTATGACACTATCATTTTTTACTCTCTTAGCTCCCAGATCCCCTTATCTGGGTTGCCTTCACTCAGAGGTGCTTGCTTGGATCACCTGCCCAAAGGAAGTGTCCTTCGGCTTTGTCTGTGTGCGTAGCGGCTCCTCCAGCTCTGCCTGTCACCCATAGGGAGTCCCTGGGGTCAGCTCTGCAATATGAGGTGATGCTGGTCCAGCTGCTGCGGCACTGGCAAACCCCTCTGTTAGCCCCGATGGGTGGTACCAGCTGGAGAAATGCTGGTGTGGGCTCAGTTTTTGTAGCCAACCAGAAGTCAAAGCCGTAGTTTAAGGCTGTGATAAACGAACGGCAGACAGGAGCCTCTTGAGGACAGCCCAGTTCCTCCTTGGGAAAGATGCTGAAGGTGAGAGAAGAGCCAACTTTGGCAGGGTGAGTCCCAGCCAGCAACGACACAGGGGATACTGGGAAATGCTCACCGTGAGCCATCTCACCCACACTTGGAGCACCTCTATCCAGGTGTCCAGGTCTGGAGATCCTTCCCCTGACCTGCCCCATGCCTGTGGGTTGTCCTCCTGGCTATATCTCTTGGAATCCCCCTGCTGCTGTCCCTCAGGGTCACCTTGGCACAGGAGGCATTTTGCCTCCTGTTTCCAAGCTCAGGGTTTATTCACTCTCATTTTGAACACCCCATGCAGACCCAAATTAGCACTGAAATACATTACCAGGGGTAAAGCAACACCAGAGCTGTGGGTGGGTGATCCATTATTTAGCAGTGTAAAGAGCCTCCAGGTTCCCAAAAGTATTAAATTGCCAAACCAGCACAAACACCTGAAAGATCATGTTAGGCAACAGCAACATGACCATTTCCCCAGCCCCTCAGCCTCAGAATCCCCCCGCAGGAGTCACAAATCTGCAAGAAGATCTCAGCGACCATGTTTGGCTCCTCAGTACTGTTTTTCACCTCCACTCACTCACAAATCAAGAATTGTTGGTGTCCACCAATGCCAGGCTTAGCAAGAATTTTTGGCCCTGAAGGGAGCTGAATTTGGAGAGGGGGCTTGGGAACGAGTCAAGAAACACACGCTTGCACCAACTGTCTTCCTCTGTGAGCTGCTGCATATGCTAACTTTGGGCTTAAGGGGGTGGCAGTGGCTCTTCACACCTCCGCTCCATTGGGGCTTCGTTGCGGGGGGGTCACACACCCCTGGCATGCCCGGCTACTACTTACAAAGCCATGAGACCATGCTTTGGCTTGGAGCTTGGTCTGCGGTGCCCAGAGTTGACTGTACTGTTGTACATGATGTAGATGGATTATAAGTTATTTGTACAGGTGTCAGAGATGATCTGTATCAGAAGGTGCGATTCTTTTAATGCCAATTGAATATATATATATATATAAAAGGACAGCAGAACTGGACAGAATCGTTGGTGTTTATTTTTTATATTTGCATGCAGTTGGGGTGAGTGAGGAAAACGCTGGTAAAAACTACCAAAAAAGAATAAATGGACCTTTGGCCCTCTATGGCTGATGTCTTCTCCTCCCCACCCTGGGGCTACCTGCTGTGTAGGTAAACGCTTCATTCCCATAGTGCTCTTTTGTGAAGGGACAGGCAGAAATGGGAAAAATGCAGAAATTTGGAAAGAGGAGTCTGTATCCCCCATGCTGGCTGCCCCTTGACTCCCTGCTGTGCTGCTGTAGTCTGTCCCCACAGCCCAGCCCCCTTCCAGCTGTTTCCCCCCATCTGAACCACCGCTGTTCTCCAAGCATTCTCCAAAGCCCTTGTACTGATCACTGCTGCTTGTTGATAAAGCGGAAAACAACTCATGAACTTGTGTTAGTGAATTAGCTCTGCTGTGAAAAAATCTTTCACGGGCTGTTTATTCACCCCTGGAAATTGCGGGCAGCTAATGCAGCTCACAGAGCTCCTTAGCACAGGGGCAGTGTTCAGTGCTCCCCCCGTGCACTGGGAGCTGCCAGCTTTGGGACATCTCCATCTTCTGCACAGGGGCTGGGCGAAATGCCTGGAGGATCGTGGCAGTTTCTCAAGGGGATAAGGGTGGACATAACTGCCTGGGGGCTTTTGGGGCTGTGGCAACTCTATCCTCATCTCTTTGCATACCCAGCGTGATGCTGAGAAGATGCAAAGCTGTCTGCAGTGGGACGATGGGTGACACCGAGCTGGCCTGCCTGGGGCCCGTGTGTGTCCTGGCGTGGTGGCCTGCTGTGTCACCCCATGGTCCCAGCTGTGTCATGCTGAGGCTGGCTCCCAGCGTGAGTCACTGCCTCCTCCTCCTCCTCCTGCATAAACCTGGAGCCTGGGCAGCCAGCAGCACTTGCAGGTGCCAGCTGCCTGAGCTCTGCATCCTGACCAACCTCCTCCTTCCATCACTGCCTTGGACAACCCCAGAACACTCACTGGCTGTAAACTATTCAACGCTTTGTGAAAAGGATAAAAACATCTCTTTTCAAAGAGCATTCTGCACCAAAATGAAAAACTTTGGAGGCAGAATGAACCCAGCAACAAGAAATTCCAGTATAGGTCACTTCATATATGGAAAGGAACCCCACAGCTGACTGAGGGGGAGGAGGATGCTGTGCAGGCACCACTAATGGTGGATGGATGTGCCTTCATCGCATGGCCTCCCTGCAGTACTGCTGCAAGGTACCAGGAGTAAATCAGCCCTAACAGCAGTGTTCACAGCCACATCCATCCATAATTCATATCCCAGTGGGGTGATTTCAGAAGCTCTCTGCTCAGGCAGCTCTTCCCCTTTTTGGCCACACTGCGACCCCACTACCCCTGCCTCCCCAGGGGTGCTGTATCCTCCGCTTGCCTGTGTAGGACTAAATCTGTGTCCTAAACTGAACCTGCTGAGTCCAGGAATGTCCTCAAGCTGCCTTACCTGTCCCCTTAAACTCAACAGCACACAGATTTCATCATCTTGGCAAGATTGCTTACACATGAAAATTTGCTGTACTGCACTTATGAAGAGATCTGTGTCAGAACTTGAATGGGGTTGGGGACAAACCTCAATTCTTAGGGGCCCTTCACCTGTCATCAAAAGCTGTTTTTAGTTAAGTAGTTGATTCCCAGGTCACAGGACTATATCACCCCATTGCAGAGTGATCCATTTTAGTGACATCTCCCTGAAGTTTTACAAACCAGCTGCAAACCCAAGAATATTTGTCTAAATACATATTTAATGTGTAACATACAAGCGGCATCATGATCTCTCACCCTGCTGTGTACTGGATTTGGTAGAAAACTGTGGATAATCTCTTTCTGTGCATACATTGATTACAGATTATCTGTACATCAAATGCTTTCAGTGTAATTAGCTCCCCTTTTTCTGGCACTAATCCACTAGGCCATGCAGAATAACCTACCAGAGTGACTATAGATAGACCTGTCCTCGAGCCAAGAATAGCTAGAACTCTTCATTAAGTCGCTGCTTTCTCCCAGGAATTCCAACTCAAGTTGGGAACGATTTTAGTGTCAAGAATTTATTACCTTATTACCATACAGTACCTCAGGAACTCTAATTGCGTGTTAGTAGAGTGCGTGGCTGCAGTGCTGTGCGAGCAGCACACCCCGGAGCCCCGCGCACAACCGCGAGACGGGTGCTGCAAAAATAGCTGTGATGGTTCAAAATGCTGCGGCTCCTTCGGCTGGAAGTGGCGGCCTTCGTTTGGGGCCAATTAAGGGGATTGCATGTGCTCTCTCTATCTGATTCCAGGAAAAATGAGACGGTGTGGTTCAAGCACCACAGGAGGAGGAGAAGCCTGGCAAGGAGGGGTGGTGCCAGCCATGTGGCACCCATGGGGGAGTCCCCAGAGCCCTGACCTCCCTGGTCCCCCCTGGCTGGAGGCGTTCAGAGCTGTTCAGCCACTACAGACACTAGCAGTGAGCACTTAAGGTATAGCCCAAGGCTTTCGTTTCAGTGTAATAATAATAATCAGCGATTTATTATTATTACTATTAAACAAAACGGCACATTTTGTCCTGGTTAGGGAAGGATCGTATTTATACAGTTTGAAATATGTTCTGAATTGCCAACCATTATGGAGGTGGGTGAGGCAGAGGGCTCATTTCCTGAAGAAATTCCACCAGTTTGGTTAAACTAGTCTCCGCTGTACTTCATGCCGTTTGTGCGTGAGGACTGTACAACACGGGTGACTCAGTTTCTTCTCTGGTGGTCACAGACTCTGCAAGCGCCAAGGGTAAGGAGGGAGATGGACTTGAACTGGTCTGTGTGAGACAGCTTCGCCCTGAGCCGGTCTTGCTGAAGTAAGAAGGTGCCAGAGTATTTGATGTCACTGGGAATATGATGCAGCCCAGAAGAACCAAAACGCCTTTGGGGAAAAGAAGATGTGTTTTCAGCCACATCAGTTGTTATTTTTGCATTACTTTGTAACAATTGGCCATAAAAATTGGTGTTGAAATGTCTGTTTCTGTAAGTTTTATTCTAAAACAGCAAATTGTAAGGCAAAAAGTGAGTATAAAATAACGTTACATTTCACTGTTTGCCTACTTGACAATGAACATTAGCACATTTCAGATGCTTGTATAGAAATCCTTTTTCTTTTTTAACCCCTGGTGTCAGTACAAGGTCTAGTCTGGGCTGTGCACTTCTCTGAATTCAGTTTGATTTAATTGTGCTCCGGTGGAAAACCATCATCAGTGCTGGGGAACGTGTTGTGCACAATGCCAGTCTTTGTAGCTTGTGCAGTTCAAATTCCACATGGATCAATGCGCACATACTCTGTGAGATGTTTCAATGGGTCCAAGTAAAGCAGTTGTAGTAGATGAGGCATCAGTTGCCAAAAAATGCCAAAGGTCTCTTTGCTTTTAGTGACACAATGTGCGGGAGCGGCAGGTAGTTCTGTTGTACGGCTGCTGCAGGTGGATGGGAACCCAAGCAACTCACTGAACCAAACGCTTTATCTTGCATTCTTTTATTTTTGTTCCCAAGTTACAAGGAAGCTACTAAAGTCACAGATTCTATCTTTCTGACACTTATTTTATGCCAGGATATTGCAAATCTTTCCTTCAGCTCCCATCCATGTGCATCTCACGTCTGCAATTGATTTAAGTAGTGTGGCTCTCTCGGAATGTGGAATCAGGTGAAGCTCAGTGGGCACCGATCCCTAAATGTTCATTTTTCTTGTGGATCTGATTAGAATAGTAAGATCCTCTCCAGCATTCTCCAAAGGCATCTGTAATTCAACAGCAACCACAGCGTGCTGCTTCATGGACTGCACTGAAACCTGTCCAGATGAATTTACACCTATTTTTTGTAATGAGTCTTTTCCCTAAATTGTAGCTAGATATCATCCATTTACAGTAAGTCCATTTAGGTGTAATTTAACAAGAGCAGGAGAGTGATGTTTTTGAGAGCTGTGGAATTATTCTGCATGTTCTGCATCTTAAAAGTGAGAGCTCCTGAGTGGTCTATTATCCCACAATGGAGCTTAATGCCTCTAGGGCATGGTTTGTGCTGTCGTGGGTGCCCCTAGGAAAAGTGCTCCTCATTTTGGCCACCTTTGAAGTACAGGCAAGCCATTACCAGTCTGATTTGAACTCTTGGGTGAATTATGATTGCAGCACAATACAGAAATTCCGTGCCTGTAAAATATGGGTCCCATTTACACACCTCAAAGTATCAGGCAGATCCCGACCACTGCTGGGGTGAACACTGTCCTAATGTAGGGAAAAAAAAAAGAAAAAAAAAAAAAAAAAAAAAAAGGATTCTCTCATGAAATATCTTGGCACTCTCAGCTTGACATCTGTATTGCTGCATTTATCAAGAGGGAGCCAAAGCAGAGGAATCTCTGCTCCGTCTCTGCTAACTTAGATTGTACATTTCTCTGTGAACAGATACATTTTTTGTGCATGGTTTCTCCCCGGGGCCACTGGTTTTGCTGTGATATAAATTACTTTTCCGGCCAAAGGCAATTTTTTTAACTTGAAATTGGGTGTGTTGACACCATAAAACTGTGAACCCAGACGTACGGCTGAGTATGAGGCAACTTTAAAATTAAGCTTTGCTTCACCTTTAATATTTAGAAACCCTGCCTGAAGAAATCAAGCAACAGAAAAAGTAGTTATCTCATACTGACCTTATCAGGACAACAGACCGGGAAGTTGTTGGTACCAGGGCTTTGGTTTTGAAACTTTGAAAACATTTCTAGCTCTCATCAGGTTGAAAGGTCAGAACTATGGAGGTAATTAAAACACGGAGAATAGTAGGCTTGTTCTAACACCAATTTTTATCAGCAGCAAAAGGAATTTTGAGCCAGGAAACACAATCACATGCTGAAATGATTTTAATAGTCAAAGCATGAACTGAGAAACGTGAACATGATTTTTTGACAGATCCTACAGAAAATAAGCTCATTAAAAAACTCCAGACCAGTTATTCTGACAAGACATGGACGCTGCCCTGAAGCACTGGGCATTCAGGTCCTCAGGACCAACCCGAGGAAGTGGTTTTTGAGAGGTGACAAATTGAAATTCTAAGCTTCCTTTTATCATTAAGATGTGCCTAATTAAGCTGGCAGTGAAGGGTCCTGCTCACATCACTTGGAAGTGTTTTTGAATACTCTGACTTTGTTGCATGTGCCTTAGAGGTACCTGCTGTTTGCTGCTACCTGCTCAGGTTGTTTGAGGGGCTTCAACAGACCTGGTCCAGCCCAGCTTTCTCCACGCTGCAGTTTCATGCTCTTTGTACTTGCCAGCACCTGCCCAGGAGGTTGTATTACTTTTTCCTGATACTGGATAATGTTCTACTCAAAAATTACAACGTACGTGCACTTTCTGCTATGTAGGCATTTGATTTCCACAGAAGTAACTGTGTACAGGAAAATATTTTGTGTTTTTAAGAAATATTCTGCTAGTGCTGTGAAAGCACTGCTGTCAGTGATGCTCCCCTTATGTAGACCAACGTGAAAATCGGCTCAGGAGCCATTAAAATTTCTTTGCTATGGATTTGAGGATGTAGAGCCTCTTCTGTATTTTCTCTGCAAAATGGATTTGTACGTAATGATTGCATTCAATACAGCAGACCAAGTAGTGTGCATTAATTGGATCACAACTCTGTGCATGACTCCGGACTGCTAAATGTAATCCCATGTTTTTAGGGAGAATAAAGCAAGCACATAGAGTGCTTTAAATTTAAAGTGCAGACCACAGCAGATCTGGCTACTCAAGGCGAAGGTAATCCTGTAGAGAATTTGACTGAAGAACCGGTTAAAATATTTACACGTTCATTTTCACTGCATTGAGGAGCAATCAAAACAAGGTGAGTCACTTCAGATCTGAGTTCATAATTGCAGCAACAGTGGATGCTCATCATTTAATGATCTGAGGAACAATCAGCTGGTGGGCTATTCTTACCTTTGACATGAAAACCACAAAATTCAGTGGCTATATATGTGCAGGAAGACATTTATCTCTGAGCTCAGCTTTGCCTGTTTGAGTGGGAGCCAAAGTTAAAAATGACAGCTGTACACAGACCAGAAAACTCAGGGTGTTCCTAGACAATTCATTCGAATCACAAAACTCAGTCTGTTTCGAAAAATACTGTTTCATCTCCTGCCAGGGTTACACACAGGTTCATGGCCTCGTGGCTTGGTGCTGCTCCTGCCCGAGAGCTGCTCCTGCATTTTCAAACAGTGGCTGGAGAAAGGTGCTGCTGTGGTTTCCCTGCTCTGAGGCACTGCTGCTGCCTTCCTCACCCAGAGCAGCAGCTCCCACGTCCTTGGCTCATGCATAGACTCTGGATTTTTGTCTCCTTGCTTTGCTGCTGGGTTGATACACCACAGTTCACCTCAGTGAATGAGGCACTGCCTCCCTTGCAAGTGTTCTCTTTTAAAGTACTGGGGTGGAACAGAGCTAAACAGCTCTGACTGCATGGAGCAGAACGCAGTTCTCTGGTTTTTGCACTTGGGAATTCCAAGATTTGGCTCAGTTTATAACAGTGGCAGCAAGGACTAGCTCAGCAGCCTGTTTCACCTGAGGGGAACAGTTCAACAGGAGGATGCTGCAAGGTGCCAAGAGCAGGTAACGCAGTACAGGCTTTTCTCTGCAGGGCGTGATATTTCAGACCCATCCCTTATGTTGCTATGCTTCTATTTTGCTCACTCGCAGCTCATTTTACTGCAGCCTGGGCTGCTCCCTGAACCAGCGACTTCATATCTTTTCCTAGGGTGAAGGAATCCCCTCCGTGAGCCCAGTCTAACCTCTTGCTTTGGACCCTGCTCCTGGGGACATCAGTGCCAGCTGCAGGCATGTCCTGGCAGAGCAATGTGTCCTAGCAGGGGGCCTGTGCCCCCTCTGTGTGCTTTGGGCAAGGTGGTGCTTAGCTGGGTGCCATCGCGGAGGACTGCAGGTTGTGGATCCCAAATGGAGCGGTTGCTTCTGCAGTCAGTGTCCCAGTGAATGGCATTCAATCCAGCTGGTGGCTGGCACCACCAAACACGAACACAAAACAGTTTTCTTTCACATTTTTATTGGTGATTTGGACAAGGGTGTGGAGGACACCCTCAGTAATTTGGCAGACGACACCAAGTTGGGTGCAAGTGTTGATCTCCTTGAGGGTAGGAGGGTTCTGCAGAGGGACCTGGATAGGCTGGACTGGCGGGCTGAGGCCAGCTGTATGGCCTGCAACAAGGGTCAGTGCGGGGTGCTGCACCTGGGTCACAACCACCCCGTGCAGCAACATGGGCTTGGGGAGATGGCTGGAAAGGTGCCCAGCAGAAAGGTGCCCTAGGGGTGCTGGTACACAGCCAGCTGCCCATGAGCCAGCAGCGTGCCCAGGTGGCCAAGAAGGCCAGCGTGACCCCAGCTGGCCTCAGGACCAGCGTAGGCAGCGGGACAGGGAAGGGCTTGTGCCCTTGTGCACAGCACCGGTGAGCCCGCACTTGCAGCACCACGTTCAGATTTGGGCCCCTCAGCGCCAGAAGGGCACTGAGCTGCTCGGGCCTGGGCAGAGGAGAGTGGTGCAGCCACAAAGGGGCTGGCAGACAGGAGCTGGGGGGAGCTGCTGGGGGAACTGGGGCAGCTCGGTCTGGAGAGGAGGAGGCTGAGGGCAGGCTTCACCGCCCAATGCAGCTGCCTGAGGAGGCTGCAGGTGCATACCGGTCTCTTTTCTCAGGTGGCAAATGATGGGAAGCAAGGCCATGGCCTCAAGCTGTGCCAGGGGTGGGTTACATTGGATATCAGGAAGGATTTCTTCATGGACAGCATGGGCAAGCACTGGAAGGGGCTGCCCAGGGAGGCGGTGAGGTCCCCATCCCTGGAGGTATTTACAAGACGTTGTGTAGTGCTGGGACGTGGTAGGTCAGGCTGATGATTGAGTTCACAACCTTGAAGGCCTTTTCTAACCTACGTGGTTCCATGACAGTGTGACCAGTGCGAGGCCCGGCAAGTGGAAAGGTTTTAAGTCCATGCCCATTCCCCACCATCCCAGTACTTCCAGGCTGGGACAAGGCTCTCGGGCGGTGACACTTGGCCTTGCGGCATCCCATAGAAGAGCTCAGTGGCGGGAGGAGAGGAGCAGCTCTCACAGCCTAGATCCCCGTTCCAGTGGGTGTTG
>CM021782.1:2020615-2037730 GCA_011076525.1 Nettapus auritus | reverse complement strand
GGAGGTGTGAGCAGGGCACATATACAGGGAGGTGTGAGCAGGGCACACCCGCAGGGAGGTGTGAGCACAGCCACCTGCCCGTGCCCGGGTGCAGCCGCGAGCAGCGGCAGGGCAGCAGGATGCTCGGGACGGGAGCTCAGCATCCCGCTCCCCTAGCAACCGAGGTCCTGTCCCCTAGCAACAGCAGCCCGGTCCTGTAGCAACCGCATCCCTGGTCCCGTAGCAACCCCAGTCCGGTCCCCTAGCAACCCCTTCAGGCCGATGGAAACCAGGCTGGGGGCCTCGGGGGGGTCCTGGGCTTGTTTGCAGCAGAGGCAAGAGCTGATGGGAGGCAGCGCGTCCAGCCCCGCGCTGTGTCCAGCCCACGTATCCTTTGGTCCGTCCTGAGCAGGCGCTGTCTCCTAGAAGCATCCCAAGAGTTTAGGATGGGGAACGACCGAGGATTTGGCATGCTGGTGTTGGCTGAGAGTGGCCTGGATGGCTGCTGGAGAGGGAGGCATTCTCCAGGTAATCCTCATTAGTTTCTAAGCCAGAAAGGGAAGAGAACTATTCCCCAAACCAGTTATGCTAACCTAAACTATTCATATTTCCACTATTAAACCTTCTCCACCAGCAGCCTTGGAAACATGCCTCACTCTGGGAACAATTTCTCCAGCCGTTTTTAGTGATGGGCAGAGGACCAGTGAGTGCGGGGCGCTTTGCCTTGCGCCTTTGTACTGATCTCTTCCTGCCCTGCATGGGCGAAGTCACAGGGCTGCAGAAAGACAAAGCCTCGCAGCAGAGATGTGCATTGTGGAGATCCAAAGGAAGCACAATTTTCCCCTGATTTATGTGATTGTTAACGTTTTCTCATAGCCTGGCCTTGCTGTAGCTGCTGAGCACCCCCTCCCCGACCTGTGCTGCGTGTACATCACGGGAGAGCCAGATTAGCCTGCGTGTGATGAATGCGCTGCTGCACGTCACTGATAACAAGCTCGGTGACATGAAGCTGAGAGCCAGACTGGCAGGGAGCTGGGAGCTGGCCCCATCTGTCCCGTAAAACAGGCTGGGGGCTGCTGCGGACTGTGCAGGCTTGCAGGCACTGCGTGAATCAGTGGGACATCGGTGGAGGCAGAGCTGGTGGTCAGAGCAGGATGACGCCTGCTGGACTCTCATCCTGCCCATCCCTCAGCTTGCCACCACGCTCTTCTGAAATGAAATATGAGAGCCTCTTTTTCCCACATTTTGCTGTGGTGTTTTTGCCTCTTGTCCTGAGTCAATGACATCCCCTTTTCCTATTTCCTCAAGTGGGTTTCCCGAAGCGCGCTTTCCATGAACGTGTCGGGCTGTTTCCTCTTGCAGCAGCAACCTGGAAAAGAGCTTAGGACTGCACATGTGTACTGATGATGCTGTCTGGTGTTTGCAGGGGGCCTGGCAAACCCCATCATCCTCAGCACCTTAAATGTCAGCTGCTGGCTGATGTGGCTCTGTTTTCCTTTACAGAGGATGAAATTGTTTCCATGGCCGACTCCACCACCACCATCGATGACATCGAAGGGGAGCTCTTCAAAATCGAGAGGATTAGGGAGATCCTGGTGAGGAGGGAGTCGGAGCTGCGATACATGTGAGTGCTGACAGCCAGCCTATTTCTATGCAAACACAGTTGATGGCATGGGTTTTACCAAGCTAAAACGTGCCCATGTTCCACCATGAGCACCCCATCTTCTCGGTAGGTTCATGCTCAGCTCTTGGGCTGGGAATGGGAAAGGCCCCGAGGTATGGTGGCTCATTGCTGCTCTCTGGAGATGCTGCTTTGCCCCAGCACGCAGATCTCTGGCTGTTGAACAGCCATGTGGCTGCAGTTTTCTGTCCCCACGCTGCAGCGTTACGCATCCTCCCAGCATCGATGTGTCTGAACCAGCCTCGGTCCCTCATTCCCAGCATAGCCTTTGCAGCTGGATGTGGAGGGAAGGGTTTTCTCCAGGGCTCAGGGCTATAGTCAAAACAGTTTTGGAGTAAAATTCTGGATGCCTTTCATATTTAAGGCAATCAGTAGTCACTGTGCTGCAGTGACTGAGGGTGATGAAGATTTCTCAGGATATATATCGGGATCTACTATGGTGTGGGAGGAGAAGGACTGACTTACCCATGCTCCAGGATATTGGCACAATGGTCTTCACTACCTCTTCCCTTTTGGAGTATCAGCACAGAGAATTTGGGTGCACAGAGTGCCAAGATCAAAGTGGCCCTGACAAAAAGAATCACAGAATCATAGAAGATGAGTTGGAAGAGACCCACGAAGATCACCGAGTCCCACTCCTGGCCCCACACAAGTCTGCCCAAAAATTCAGACCACAAGACTAAGAGCACAGTCCAAACGCTTCTTGAACTCTGACAGGCTTGGTGCTGTGACTGTGTCCCTGGGGAGCCTGTTCCAGTGTGTGACCACCCTCTCTGTGAAGAACTTCTTCCTGATGTCTAGCCTAAACCTCCCCTGCCTCAGCTTGACACCATTCCCGTGGGTCCTATCCCTGGTGATTAGAGAGAATAGATCGGCACCTGCCCCTCCACTCCCCCTCATGAGGAAGCTGTAGGCTGCGATGAGGTCTCCCCTCAGCCTCCTCTTCTCCAGGCTGAACAGGCCAAATGACCTCAGCCACTCCTCATACGTCTTCCTCTCCAGGCCCTTCACCATCTTCGTTGCCTTCCTCTGGCCACTCTCCAACAGTTTTGTATCCTTTTTGTGCTGTGGTGCCCAGAACTGCACACAGTACTCGAGGTGAGGCTGCACCAGCGCAGAGCAGAGCGGGACGATCGCTTCCCTCGCCTGACTAGCGATGCCGTGCTTTATGCACCTCAGGATATGGTTGGCCCTCCTGGCTGCCAGGGCACACTGCTGGCTCATACTCAACTTGCTGTCGACCATGACCCCCAGATCCCTCTCTGCAGGGCTGCTCTCCAGCGTCTCATCACCCAGTCTGTATGTACGGCCAGGGTTGCCATGTCCCAGGTGCAGGACCCGGCACTTGCTCTTGTTAAACTTCATGTGGTTGGTGATCGCCCAGCTCTCCAATCTGTCCAGAGCTCTCTGCAAGGCCTTTCCACCCTCAGCAGAGTCAACAACTCCAAGTTTAGTGTCATCAGCAAATTTGCTCAAAACACCTTCTAGTCCTACATACAAATCGTTTATAAAAACATTGAAGAGGACTGGTCCTAAAATGGAGCCCTGGGAGACCCCACTGGTGATGGGCTGCCCATTTACCACAACCCTTTGAGCCTGCCTATCAGCCAGTTTTTCACCCATTGAATGATGTTTTTGTCTAGCTGTATGCTGGACATTTTGTCCAGTAGGATCTTACGAGAAACTGTCGAGAGCTTTACCAAAAAGGCAGAAATAAAGCCAGTTTGACGCAGAGGGATGGCCACAAGAGAAAAACTCATGAAGCGAAGCTGCACAGCCCCTCTGGGGCCACTGGGGTCTGCAGTCCTGACTCTGGCTTAGTGGGCAGAGGCGACTGGGAGGCAGCTGAGAAAAAAAAGCAAAGATCTGAGTGGCTGGGAGGCTCACTGCAGCATGAGATAAACAGGAGGCCCTCCCAGCGCAGCTCTGCAGATCATGCATGTGGTCTCCAGCTTGCAAAGACCTGCATGCCATCAGCAAGAGGCAAAGCAGGGTGCTTGGCCAAGATGCCTCTGAGCCAGGAATATGATGAGGGCCGTGCTCTGGGTCAGCTCAGGGCTACAGAAAACCAGGTCAGACCCATGGAAATGGGGCGCCCAGCGCCCTGCACTGCCCTAGGGCAACCCTCAAAGTCCTGGTGTGGGCAAAGAGGGAACGTGCCACGCACATGGAAGTGAGATGTTAGTTGTTGACCTCATTAAAATCTCAATGACCCAGATCAAAATTCACGAAGCATGATTTGAATTGCAATGATACTAGCATTCATGGTCTGAGTTGATTATGCTTTTTAATGTCACTAACTTGCTATAGCCAGCCCAGTCCTGAGCTCCCATGCTGTCAGGTCAGCCCCAAACCTGTGATTTTTTAATGGTAATTGCAAAAAAAAAAAAAGAAAAAAAAATAAAGTGTTTACCAGGCTGCAGCACTTAACGTGCTGCTGTTTTAATGTGTTTGGGTCTCCACTGATGCCTGCACCACAGGGATGACAGGAGCCTGGCAGTGCCCATGTAAACCCGCTGCCTTCAGGGGCTGTGAGCTGGGCTGTGGTCTCATGGCTCAGATTTGGACTGATGACCTCTGTGAGGGATCAGCACAGTTTGTCCCAAATCTATTGCTGAAAAGGATTTTTGGAAGTCATAAAAAGTGAAGTACTTAAATGCTTTCCATGGCAACCAGTACTTAAATCTCACAGGTGCTGTCAAAACTCACAGCTCTTGGTTTTCCGTATCCCATTTTTGTTTTCTATGTCCTGGGGTGAGTACAGCTGCAAAATTCATCACTGGGAAGTTTTTGGAGACACCACAATTGCATGTCTGAGCAGCTGGGAGTCACTGCCAGGGACAAGGGGACTCCCAGGTCTGGCTTCTGCACAACAGGTTGAGACAGGATGGGGATGTGGGGCTGCAGCGGGGCTTTTTTCCCAATGGGGGAAAAATAGGATCAGTTGGACTGTAGGGCTCAGGGAGACGGACATCTCCATTGATGTGCCACCAAGCAGAGATGTCACTCGTCTGGTCAGTCTATAAGGATCAGTGTTTTCTTCTTGCTGGAGACGTCAGCCTAAAACGCTCCAACATTTCTGAGATGTCTGTGCTGTGGAAAACAATGACACTCCTGGTATTTCTCCCTTTATAGGGCAAAAGAAAGGTCTGAATTTCCTACAAGAGGTGCAGCTTCACGCCTCGCCTGCTCTGTGCAGGAGTGACCTGCTCTGATCCCAGGGCCAGGCGGGGCAGCACGGCCGTGGCTGATGCTGCAACGTTATCTCAGAAATAGGTAGCAGAAATAATCCCAGCTCCAGCAGCAGCCTCCTGGGTGCTCGCCTTTGCCATCGCTCCCAAGTTTTATTGAAATGACAATTTTTATTACTGCCCATTCATTACTTTTATGATCAATTTTCAAATGATTTAATTCAATTTTAATTTTAATATTTCAGTTATCCTTTGACTCTTTATTTTAGTTTTAGTAAGTCTATCACCGTTGATCAGCCACTTGCCCATGTGTCCTGCGCAGCCCTCCTGCTCGTGCTCTTCGCAGAAGCTCAGGGCTCAGCCACCAAGGCGCGAGGAGCCGGCGATATGAGGACAGACAGACCTCCCTCCCTCCTCCCCGCACAGCTGCCAGCCATTGGCATGGGTGGACCTGCTCAGTGCAGTCTGCAAACAAATGAAGACACAGTCAGATGGAGCAAGGGAGTAACAGAGCCAAGAGGAAAGACTTCCTCCGTCTGGGATACACGGGGTCCCTCTTCATCAGTCTGTTCGTTTTCCTTTCTCTAATTAATATTTCTGGTGTCCTCGGCACAGCTGACAAAGCTGCAGCTTCGAGTAGCTCCATCGTGACTCATCCCAGACGGGTGGACGGCGTGACTCAGTGGAAGGGCCGGCAGGATTACTGCAGGTGCAGGCAGGGCTTTTCATAACGAAGGCACATCTGTTTAAGGTGGCGCCAACTCGTGAGTCGATTGTGTATTATCTGTAGACAGATCGTGTTTTAGGGTTTCTCATCACTCACAGATGCGGAGCTTGCTAAAAATCTCAGCTGAGCTCTTCCAGGTTGGATGCTTTGCCATGCACCCTGCACAGCATGCATGGAGTGAGTTCTCCTGCCTTCAGGTCTTGGATGACTTTGGGAAGCTCATGCTAAGATGCTGGGGTGCCTGGTAGGGTTCAGGAGGACATACAGGGTCTCTGTCAAGGTAAAAAAAAAAAAAAGGGGGGGGGGGGGGGGTTCTGATTCCTTGATTTCAAATGAGCCAGTGGCCCAAATCCCCTGACTAGGGATCTTTGTTTCCTGGGTGCCTCAGTGCCTAGGAGAAGCTGCTTTTAGCCGCTGCTGGCTGGATGGGCAGCGCTGAGGCTCAGGATGCAGCTTTGGCTTTTCCCAGTCCTCCCAGTGAGGCAAAATGTGAGAGGTGTTGAGGGAGGGCTCAGAGCAGGAACAGAAGTGTCAGATGGGTCAGTCTCATCATGCTTTGCTTGGAGATGTGGTTGGCCTTGGCCAGCCCCAGGCTAATGCAGTGCTGGAGGCTGGAGAGAGGCAGATGGGGCTCGGTGGCCCTCAGGCCACTGCTATCTCTGTGTACGAGCTGCTGGGAGGAGGCAGGAGGACTTTGAGAAAAGGACCTTGAACAAAGCAAGATGCTAGAGGGTGCTGGCAGGAGAGTGGTAGGGAGCACAGCGATGAACCAGGGGCAGCACTTGGTTCTTGGATTTGTGACTTCTTTCACCTTCTGGTGTCACCTACCCTGGGGAGATGCTCAAGGGTGGCTTGGTTCATGGTAGAGAGAGGTCTCAGCCATGAGCACTGTCAGCTGTTGGGGTTTCCCTCACCGTTGGAGAGTGCACAAAACCCTTCAAACTGAGGCATTAAAGTTCACTGTGACCAGACATCATCATTCCTCGGTCTTGTCCAAGTGGGGCTTTAGTGAGGGCACAGGCATGTGATACTTTTTGTGATAAATCAATGAGTAAATTGGGTTAAGCCTTCTCCACTAGTTGCACCTGCACCGGTGCACCTTTGGGGGTGGCTGAGCATCCATGGTGCTTCCTCCTCCTCCCTGGGCATCACCACGCTGCACGGTGTGTGCCACCCTGCCGCTGACACCTGAGCTAAGCTCGGTGCCTCCTCGGGCTTGTCCTTCTTGGTGTCTTGCTGCTGGCGTGAGATGATTTCATTGCCCACAGCTTCTTTTCTCTTGTTGAAATGACCTTGCTCCTCAGTGCACACGTGCAAAGTTTGCACACATTTCCCCTGTGTGGTATTTCATTTTTCTGACTCTTTTTTTTTTTTCATTTCTGCAGAAAGCCGGTATTAAAGTGTCAGACTTTTCTCGGTGGTGGCAGTTTCCCTTTGCTTTTTGATTTTGCTGTTTAAAGAATGTTTTTGTTTGTTTGTTTGTTTGTTGGAGAAGAAACACAGCTGCTATTTCATGTGCCAGGTTTTAATAAGGTATCATTGTCATCAGAGTGACAACATTTTTGCTTTGCCAACAGCCGGTGACACAACCTATTTAGCTGCAAAAGCAGCTCTGAGATGAAGTGGCTGCCGATTCCCGTGGGAAGGCAGGTAGATCTGCGCTCCCCACTGTGGGCACTGAGGGCATGTGTTGGGTTTTGCTCTGGACGTTTTACACCTTTCCTCTCCCAGCGTTTCCCTCAGTGGTTTCATTTGTGTCTCTGCAGGATGGATGACATTCAGCTTTGCAAAGAAATCAGCCGGCTGAAAAAGGAGCTTCAAAAACTGATAGCCCTTCCAGGTAAGGCTTTGTAGAACTTCAAAGAGCTGCACCCTGCCTCTGCACTCGGCAGAAGTGCATGAAACCCAAGAAGTCCATGAAACCCAAGAAGCTCTTCACCAGCTCCCTCCTTGGGATGCTCCCAGAGATGCTGCAGCTGAAGGCAGTGCATGAGCAGCAGGAACGTGGCTCCTTGGGTCTGACCTGAGATCTTTCTTGGGACTGGGAGACCTTGTCCAGGCCTGGGCAGACAGCAGAGGAAACAGAAGGGGAAGAAATATGAGTTCTCTGAGGAGCAGCGTGGATCTGGTAGAGGGGGAAGACGGGGAAGGGTTGAGTTAGGTTCCACTGAATGGTGGGATGTGCCGTGTCCACCGAGAACATGGCCTGGGTGAGTTGAGGGGAGAAGCAGGGGACATTGTGAGACTGCACCTTGGAGGCAGCGGGAGGAGAGAGGCCTTCAGAGGCCTCAAGAGCATGGAAAGCAGTGAATTGGTGCTGTGACTATGTCAGCGGCAGTGCAGGGCTCCTGGTTGCAGCCAGGGGAAGGGGGATGCTGAGTGTCCGTGTCACAGCCAGACCTGCCCTTCTGTGGCCAAATCTCAGCTCCCTAAAGGATCCCCTTCAGCCAAAATACTTTAATGAAAGCACACACCAAACAACTCCAGGTTCGAATAAGAAATAACAAGAAGGGCTTCCCCACACACTGTTGCCATCACTGTTCATAAAGCTGTGCCTCCTCCTAGGCCACCCCCATTCAGCCCCAGGATGGACTCTGGCTGTGTTTTCAGGATGTCAGGTCCCTGCTTATTTGTACTCATGCGAGCCTTAAGATCCGGACCTCAGTTACTTCCACCACAGGTACCTCGCTGAAGATGCTGTGCTCACTGAGACCACACAGTGGGTAGCAGGGGGCGATGCCTGGGTCCAGCTGTGCACATCTGCTTCCCAGAGCAGCTCAGCGGGTCTGCGCCCGAGGTTATCCCCAAGCCAAGGGTGGCAGAGACCTTTTCTGCTGCTGTAGTGTCGCTATGCTGTGTGTGTGCTTGTGAAACACCAGCATGCAGACTGAGGCAGGTTAGAGCCCAACTGCTGCTTAATATGCAGGTCTTGGTCAGATTAATGTAACCTCGCCTCATCAGAGGGAGGTTCAAGCTGGGGTGGGGGGAAGATTCTGCCATGAAGACGGGAGCTGCATGAGAAATGTAGACCCACATCTCATAGGGATTTTTAATGCAAAGAGCTTCTAGTTTGTAATTTAAGGCTTGACTTAAATGGTGGCTTAGGAACAGAATTAAATGTTGTTTTCTGAAGACTGTGGAATGTGGCTGGCTTTCCTTCATCTGCTTTGGTCTTTAATTTCAAGTCTTTTCAGTGTTTCCTGGTTCAGCTGAAGCAGGAATGCTGCTTGCATGAGGGATGCTCTTTTTGCCTTCTTTATAGCTTGGCTCAAATCAGGCTGTGCTGGAAAAATCTTGCAAATTGCTGGCTTTGTGAGACCGTAGCAGCAGATCATTCATAAAAATGGGTGTTGAGGTTTAGTTCAGGGAAGGATTCAAAGACGTCAGTGCTTACTCAGAGCTCAGCCAGACCTGTGGCATGAAATCTCACCAGACCAAAGTGCCTTTAATAATTCAGAGAGATACCGTGGTCATGATGGACTCTGACATCAGCAGGTTGGAAAAAAAGGTGCAGTGTTTGTACAGTAGGTTAACTCTGACATGCTCCAGCTCAGGAGTGGAGACTGCTAACTAGCTCCAACTAAGTCGGTATGTTTGTGGACAGACTGATGTTTTTGATTTTCACAGCATCCTAATGACACTGTAAAGTGGTTCAATTCCCACCAGACAGGTGGGAGCTGTTGCAGGAGGCTGTGGCCATGGCCCGGTGGTTTTCCATTAACTCTTCATGGTGAAAGACCAGTGGCTGTGTCTCAGATCAGCTTTTTCTGCTGGGGAGGAGCTCAAAATCACTCCCTGTGCAAGAGCACAATTGGAGGAGAAGCCTTTGTTTTCTGGGGGTGTTCCTAACAACATGATGATAACGAATTCCTTCTACTCAGACCCCCACAGCAGCACCTTCCATCAATACATAGCAGACTTTAAACTACAAATCAATACACAGTTTACGTAACTGCTGAGACCCTGCTGGCAGGGTTTGCCCCACACTGTGAATTTTGCTGCATTTTTATTTAGCTGAAGGAAAACTGGAGATTGATCCATCGTGTGCTGGATTGATTTTGGAGCTGGCTGCTGAATTCAGAAATGGTGTTAAATAGCTGCAACGCAGTCACAATTTCCTCCCAAGGTAGCTCTCCATTTAGATTTAACACTCCTCTATCATCTTATAGAATCTTAGAGTGGTTTGGGTTGGAAGGAACCTTTAAAGGTCATCTAGCCCAGTCCTCAAGGATCTCCCTGTATCCTGCTTGCCAGTATGTGCCAATTTATAAAGAACATGACATCTCAGTGATGTGAGAGTTTCCTGGGTCTTCGCCAACTCACTGCCCAAAGATACATGGCACAAATGGGCCCCACAGTGCTCAAGAGACGTCAGTCTGGGGGTGCAGGTGACAACCAGGGCTAGTACATTCAAAATAGCCTGGCAGACACTTGCGGTCATCCTTGTCATTGGGGGTGGATGGAGCCCACATAGGCTGACAATGTTTTGAAAGGTCAGATGCACTGGGTAAGATCACAGGGACGGTGCTCAGCAGGGAATAAGGCTATGAAAAGCAGTGGATCGTGTCTGTTTTCATGTTTTTCTCTATATGGGATAGTGGTGCAATGTGTTCCCAGAGCACATGGGCATTGTTGGTAATTCCCCCCTTCTGTTTTTGAGTCACTTGGATCCCTGGCTGGTTTCTCAAGGACCTGGCTGAGTGGCAGCCAGGTGGGGTGTCTGGAGACTAAGACCGTGGTTGGGTGTGCTGGCATGGGAAAAGTGGGTTAAGCACATCCTGGAAGAAGGATGACATCTGAATCTGACATTTCTGATCCACTTGGGACCAGGTGCCCCTTATTTAGCAGCCTGTATCTGGGTCCAGGCACTTTGTGTTGGATTTTTCCCCTGCTGTCATATCTGCTTCCAAGTGGGGCAGAGCAAGCTTGGCCTTGGCACAGGAGTGTTGACCCCTGCTGTTGTGTGAAATGTGCTCCTTGTGCTGCAGAGACCGAGAAGTCCAACGAGGAGAAGCAGAGGGAGGAGGAGCTGGTGCAGCAGATACACAAGCTGGTGGAAACTCGGGATTTTCTGGTGGATGATGTGGAGTTTGAGAGGCTCAGGTAGCTGGCTACAATTTATTCCTTGAAATGTGGACAGTGCAATCTGTCCTTAGATTGGTGTTATGCCTTGCCAGATGCCTCGCTGCTCCTTTCCCAGGTGCTAACCAATCTCTTTATCACAGGGAGAGAGAAGAAGACAAGGAAATGGCAGAATTCCTGCAAAGTAAGCTCTCCAAAAGCTACCTCCAGAAAGCAAGTAGGTGGCTGATGAGTTTTATTCCTCCCATTGGACCTCCCTGCCAGTTTCTCCCTTCGCTAAGCACTTTGTTCACAAGATTTCATTGCTCTTTGTGGGGCGAGCTTACCTGGAGGCCGTCTGTTGCTGGAGGAGGGTGGAGGGAAGTGGCAACTTTGGGGTGTTGGTGCTTGAGATCATATTGTGGAAACACCACGAATCAGTAGAGATGCTGTGCTTCCATTTACCTTCCTGGCACTTCTCAGCCAGCATGTCCTATGAGAACTGGGGCAAGTGGGTATCCTTTCATGGTTCATGTACTTCATCTGACCTTTTCTAGCCATCCCCTTCCATTTCATCACAGTTGGCTGAGGTCACAAGTCACGGTATCCATCCAGCCGTCCTCTCTTCATGGCCTCTGGTGGCAGGCCACCCTTCCCTGTGCCTCCATCACTACTGGAGGAACACCTCCCCAGTGTGGTGGGCATCTCCTGCCTGGGGTCCCAGTGCCTCTGCGTGAGGAGGGGCAGCACCACAACTCTTAGAGGAGCTCTCAGAAGAAGCAACGGGCCTGTGCCCGTTGCTGCAGACACCAACCCTAAAGGTAACAATGCCTCTCTCCATAGCTCCTGTCAAAGAGAAGAAAATGACTTCCCGGGGACAGCAAACCTCCGCCCCATATATGACCAAGACAGGCCTCACGCTGCTCAAGGAGTGCTGTGGCTTCACCTGCTCCATCATGTAGCCAGTCCCCAGCTCTTCTGCACAGGACGTGACCGTGGTAGTGTACGCCTCCTGGGCTGGGTGGCAGGGGTTCCTTGGGGTGCTGGGGTGCCCGTACGGGGTGGGTGAGCGCTGATATATGGGACACAGAGCTCCCGGCACAGCGGGAACGGGGTGTGAGGGACCACCAGGCTGCAGCCCTGCTCTATGAGGCAGTCACTGGGGAAAGATGCCAGAGCCCCACTGCGTCCTGAGAGGGGCTGGAAGGGAGGCAGCAGTGGTGATGGCTGGGAGGAGGCCGAGGAGATGTAGAAAAGCATGAAGGGAATAATGTGGTTGCAACCCATGGTTTCCTATTTCTTTCCTTTTCTCCCCAGGTCTCCAGCCAGAGTCCACTATCTGCTGTCCTCCAAGAGTTTCAACCTCCCGTCATTATTCATGCTTCCCACTGCAGCACCGCCACTGAAGAGACTTTCCAAGTAGGCTGGTGCAAGCTTGAATGATGGCATGTCTCCTTGGTGCCACGTCAACGGTCGTCTCCTCCATGACATCAACACTGAATCCCACCTGAGCTCAGCTTGGCAGAGGTGTGTGAGCAGTGAGCCCACGACAAAGAGGTTCTGCACCTGCCGGAGTAATAAAACAAGCACTCGGAGCTAATGTTTGGAGATCATTGTGCTCCACCATCCAAGACAAGCTGTTGCCACAGATCTCATCCTTGGCCTTGTACCAACTTGTGAGTCTCTGTGGGATGGTTCCTAAGGACTCTTTGTGGGGAATGTCTCTGGTCTGGGTTTTGTTGCGTTTGCCTTGATGTTATTGCCAAGTCCCCTATGGCTCTGGGTAGATCTGTGGGAAGTGGGAAGGGCAGCCCCTGAGCTGGCTGAATGAAGGGCTAATTCTTGTGATGTTTTCACCTGAGCACAGCTGTAGTGTGTTGAACTACAGGCAGATGATCTGCTTTCCCCACCTCGCTATTACTGGGTTCAGTTTCAGCTCCAAGGAAAAAGAGGAAATTAGAGAAAAAGAGGAAAGGAGACAAAATCAGAAGAACAGAGCAACAAAAGGAAGATGAATCCAAACGGGAGACTAGAAATGTGGTAGGGAAGGTGGAGAGAGCAGGTGAGAGACACCCTCACTGCCAAAAAGGCACTCAGCCCTGCCCTCCAGCGCCCATCCAGTGCCCCTGGGCTTGGCACCATGAGCTAAGTCCTGCGTGAAGGGCTCACAGCAGCCCGAGGTCACCCAGTGTCTCAGTCCTGCTGTCCCTTCTGAGCATCCCCATATGGAGATGGCACAGCCAGAGCTGCTACAGCCACTGCAGCAGGACAGGGGATCTCCTCAGGGGGTGTGAAGGCCTCTCACATCTTCAGCCCTGCCTGCCCTGTAGGGTGGTGTGGTTTCGCTGGGTGGCCTGGGGTGGCTTCCCCTTTGGGTGGCTGCCCAGGAGCTTGGGCTGCCCTCTGGCCAAAGTGCTGAGGCCTTCAGCTCGGCCCTGCTGCAGCTTGCCCGTGGGCCTGGAGGTGGTGGGTGCCTCTGCCTGGCCCTGGGGCTGGTGTGCCCATGCCAGAGAGGTCACAGCCCACCTGTCTCTTCTCATTGCACCTGAAAGCACATTCATCCCTATGAAACCACACAGGTGGGACCCTTCCTGGTGCAATGTCACAAGCAGGTCCAAGTTCCTCCTGCATTTCTCTATCAGCACTGCCAGAAATCCCAGTTCTCTAACCTTTGAAAGGGGGTTTCCACTCACAGTCTCCTCTCCATGTGGTTCTTACCAGCAGCAATGAAAGTCCATGAGCTCTTAATCAATCCCTCTGCACACTCACAGGCCAGGGTGCAGGGCCCCAACAGGCTGTCATGGTACCTGGCCATCTCTAGCAAACTTGACCCTGCTTTGGTTCAGGTCTCCTCTGAGCCGACCTCAATGGTCTCAGTCTGAAGCCTGCTTACATTTTGTGCTGCTTATTGTTAACGATCTACTGCATCCTACAACCACCCCTTGCCCGTTCCAGGTGTTCCCCTTGCTTTGGGGAGGTTCCGCTGCAGGCTGGAGGGAGCGCCCTGTGGATCACAGAGGTGAGTGGGTCGCAGGGAGCTTCCCTCCACTTTGCCAGCCTGGTGTAACAGCACGAGGTGCCTCCGCACCGCAATACACGGCCGGGGCTGTTGCTCAAGCAGCAGTGACAGGCCTGCATCAGTAGCATCCAGCCTGGAGCTGCTGGGACAGATCGGGCCTCTCTTGCTCCCTGCTCTTCCAGACACTGTCCTGTGGCTGCTGTGCCTCGCGGCGCTGCAGCCAGACGTGGAGCAACGTGGGTGCTCGCTGTGACCCATGCAGACCCGTGGCTCAGGGCCTACAAGACCCCTCTCACTGTGCTCGCCTTCCCCAGGCCTTGGGAAGGGTGAATTGCTGAGCCAGGATATTTTGTTGGGCCAAGAGGGAGCCAAAGGCCGAGAAGGGCCCTTGATCTACTGCTTGGTCCCCAAATTCATCCCTACCTCCACCCCTCCGGGCCCAGGAGCCAGACTCCAGCTGCTGTGCAGTGCTTGGGCAGGCAGGGAGGATGGCCAGGAAGGAGATGGGGAGGATCCTGACCTGTTGTGCTCTGTGTTTGCCGGCTGTGTTTGTGTGGCTGGTTGTGGAAAAGAAGACAGGCTGCTGTCCTGGTCATACGATCCTATTTGGCCTGTGTTTTACCTGATGGCAAAGGTGCGCAGCACACGGGAGCGACACTCGTTCATGTGCATTGATTTCAACCCAAACAAATAAATGTCTGTTGGAAGCTTGGTTTGTAAATATCTTCTCCTGCTTGGGGCCTTTGCAGAGATACCTTAGATAGTGTCGCAGCAGGGCAGTTGGAGTGGAACAGAAAGAACGTCATGAAAAATCAGGCTGGGTTTTGGAGCTCCCTGGTATTGCACGAGGACAGAGCAGCCCATGCTGCAGCAGTAAGATATCTGGCCCTTCCCTTTCTGGCTGGTGACCTACCATTTAACTTTTGGGTCAGGCTGAAAAGTCTTTGGAAAGGCAGGAGACTTCCTTTCTGGGTGAATATCCTCACATCTGTGAGCACTCGGAGCTCTGCACTGGGTTAATATCCTTTAGCACGCAGAGCTCTGCACTGTTTTGGTGTATTTATTCATTTATTCACTGACATAGGTCTTCTGTCATCAACAAGCCTCAGTGGTACCATTTGTGGATGGGTTGTGGCACATCAAGTGTCTTCTACACGATAGTTGGCTCAGCGGATCTCTGAAGGGATCTGGGTACACCAGCTCTCCTCCTGGCCCCCAGCTTGTTCCCTTCTGCCTCCCCGCCAGGGTGCTCTCTGCAAGAGGAGAGAGCCTGCAAACTGTAGGTTCTCATGGATTTTGCTGTTGCCTGTCCTCAGTGAGTCAAGAACAGGAGAAGCACCTCGTGGTGGCCGTGCTGGGGAGTTGGGAGAGGGGCTGGGTGGGAGCAGAGAGCAGGACAGCCTCTGTGCATCGCTGCAGATGCGTAGCACCAGGGAAGCTCAGGGTCACCCACGGACACGACCTGTGCTTTGGTGCCAGCGACTGCTGAGAGGGGCCAGGCAGCTCCGGCACCCACACCCTCTCTTGGATCAGGCAGCTGAAAACTGTATGTGCAGAAACAATGCTCTAATTTGTGTTTAATGACTTTCACGTCTGCCACCTGGCACCCACTGGTGCTTGGTATGCCAAGTCCTGAGTGAGTGCTAATTAGGGGGTTAACAAGCCAGTAACATCTTCTGAAGTCGTGGCTGAAGACAGCAGTCGGTGCTAGCACAGGGCTGTGTCCCTGCCTCCTTGCAGAGTGCCTAAGGGAAGGCAGCTGTCTGCAGGTGAGAGCACCAGGAGGGGGCTGGAGGTGACAGTGCCCCTCCGTACAGCCGTGTTGGAGCACATCCCGTCCCTCAGGATCACGGGGGCAGCAGACGTTGCTTGTGCTTGGGGGCTGTGCCCCTCCAGTGGAGATCCCACCATCAGCGGTGGGATGGGAGCAGTGGGGACCAGCATCTCCAGCTCCTGCCCACGCTGATGGAATAGCAGGCTGCTCCGGAGGAAATGTTGACAGAGTCCAGATTAAACCAGTAACAACACTGCAATGTGCTGGGGATTTTCCATCAACAAGAGGCAAAACAGACTGTGAATTTAGCCAATACTTTAATCATCTCTTCTCTGTGCCAAGAGAAAGAAATCTTACAAAAACAAAACAAAACAAAAAACCTACCCAAACTCAAAAAAATACAATGCAAACAAACCCAAACCCTGCAATTCCCCAAGAAAAGGCAGGCTATTCATACAAAAAATCTGTTTATTATACACGGCATCACAGCACTTAAACCCTGATACCTGATTAGGTAATTTTAGTCTCTGCTTCCATTTCTCACGGCATCGTGAGTCATGTTGCTTTTGCTTCACCCCCCACAAGAGCGCGGATGGGGCTGGTAGGAGTGCATCTCTGTGATGTTCAGCACGCTGTGCCCAGGGAGCAGGTCCTGCCACCTCCTTCGCTGGTGCTGAGGTCCCCAGGCCAGCAGGATGGCTCCAGCGGGAAGAAGGGGAACACAGGGTGCAGGGAACCCTGCCAGCTCCGATGGTCCCCTCTGTGGAGCCGGATTTAGGACTAGTGCAGCTCCAGCCTGGCATCTTCTGAAGTCTCAGAAGTACTGAGAGCAGAGCTTGTCTTTTTGCTAGGCTGGGAATGCCTTGGCTGGCTTTGCCTTGGTGTAGATGAAATGATTTCCTTCCCTTCCAGATCCTCAGGAGCAGAGGAAGGATGAAATGAGTTTCCCAGGCTGGAGCAGCCAGTGCCCGTCCCCCACACCCATTTGTTCCCTGGTTCCCCTTCCAGGCAAGCTCATCCAAGGATCCCTTCATTCCAGCCGTGGCGGCATCAGCCCACACCTGAGGTACCACCTCGTGCCGCTAGCCCCAGGGGCACCATCTCTTGCCAGGGCTTCTTGAAGAGGTGTCTTTGATGGCTCCTAGTCATGAGAGGAGAGGATCTCAGGTTATTTGGACCTCTGGCAATCATCCAGGGCTTAATCAGCTGGCCAGAGGCCCTCCAGCAGACCCATCTGTACAAGAGATCGAGTCATTTGGGGCCGGAAAGTAAAAAGGTGCTGTTGTGGGGGTCACACATCTCTGCGTGCTGCTGACTAGGAAGACCATCAGGCATGTCTCAAGCAGGCATCAAACCTCCTCTGGAGTGCTAAGGGAAATGCCTTCCTGTCATGCCTCAGCTTTGTCCCACCACCCTGCTCATGCCAAAAACATCCAGCAGGTCTCTGGGGATAACTCCTTTTCCCTGCTGTGTCCACAGGTGGGGATCCCTGGGCAGGTTCCTCTCTCCTTTATCTTGTCTGCAGCCCCCGTAGTGCACAGCCTGACCTTGTCTCTTCACAGGAGCTTTCTCAGCCATTCAGAAGATCACATTCTGTGTCTGAGGAGCAACACCATCTCTCTGGCTCCATGGAGGAAGGAGAGGAGAGGAGAGGAGAGGAGAGGAGAGGAGAGGAGAGGAGAG